>CM070558.1:56835819-57435819 GCA_036346405.1 Phyllostachys edulis
CTCACAAAGGCCCTCTACGGCTTGAAGAAGGCATCGGGAGCATGGAGCGCCAAGCTTGACAACTATTTCTTTGTCGCTCGGTTTTTGAGCGCATCGAACATGTGGTGTACATGCGTGGCGGCGATGCATCGAGGCTCTTGGTGGGCGTCTATGTTGACAACCTCATTATCACGAACGCAAGCGCACATGAGATCGTCAAGCTCAAAAGGAGATGAAAAGTCATTCAAAATGAGCGATCTCGGCTTTCGGCTTCTACCTCGGCATCGAAGTGCACCGGTCCGATGGTTGCGTCATGCGAACCAATCTACATACTGCGCACAAAATTGTTGAGAAGAGCGGTATGGTAGATTGCAATCCTTCCACGTTCCCATGGAGGCGAGGCTCAAGTGAAGCAAGGCAAGCTCAACCCCTCTCATAGATGCCACGACCTATCGAGGCGTCATCGGGGAGCTTGCGATTACCTAGTGCACACAAGACCTAACATCATGTACCTAGTGCGGTCAGAATGGGTGAACAGTAAAAATCAGCACGGAACATAATTTCAACATGATTTTGAAAAACACGAATTGATCTAACTTTTGATCCACAACTCTAAACTTCATAAAACTTGAAGCACACCTTCTCTAGGATGTCAGAAATCTATTCCAATCAAACATCTTGAAGATCATTGCAAAAGTTCTGGCCTTGTTCCGTTTGATTGAAGGTTGCATCAAAACCAGATCAAATACGAAAATGATGATTGAGAGGAGATCGTGGGAGGAATCCATCCAAGATGACTAAGGATAGTTTCCCACATGTGCTAGCATCCTCAATAATAGCAAGAATCAAGCCAAAACCCTTAAGAGCAAAACACCTAAAATCACCCTTTCTTCCACTAAAACCGGTCAAACTCAAGAACTTGCAATAAAAAGTACTTAGATGGATAGGATCTGGTATACACGAGATATATCCATCACTTACATGTCCTAGGTACAAAGCAAGATCAACAAGGGACAAAGGAACACCAAAAATGAAGCCAAATCAAGAAATCAACACTTCAGCATATGAGAGAAAGAATTGGACGAATTTGGAGGTTTGAATTCTACTTGGAGATGAATGTTTATAGCCACTCCTTTGAAGGACAAACTCACTAGGGCAGCACACACACAAGTGCTCTCATATCTCTCAATACATTTCTCAAACCCAAGCCGCCTCCTCTCTCCATTTTCCCCATATTTTCACATTATGGTTCCTTGGCTTAGCTGGATATGCAAATCATGCACCATTCCCTTATATAGTGGAGACTAGGTCTAGAGAGAAAACCCTAATGGACACCTATTAATCCCCCACACACAAATGGGTCTCACTCACGAATGCTTCTCAAAGCATCGTCTTCATCTTTAGCTCCATTAAGCCAAATCCATCATGTGTTTGCCCTCCACGGAGTATCCTTGACTTAATCCACTTAGGACACCGCCGTAGTTTTGCACACCACCACTTTTCCGGTATTGAGAAATTTACCAAAATGCCCATCTACCGATATTTCCCGATTCCTTCACATCGAAGCATCGCCCATGCCGCCATCATCAATGTGGCCCCAAAGGCTTCCCGCCAAGCCTCTCATGCATCGGGATCACCGAACCATCCTTGCTTGCAAATCGGCCTAAGTCACTTGGCGCACCACATGCCTTACCATGCATCATGACCACACCCGAGCTTCCTTCTACTTTCGGACCTCAACTCCTCCTAAACTTAGTCAGGACCACCTTGATGTTGCCCATCATGTCCATCACCGATAGCTTCGCTCTGGTTCCTCGTCTTCTTAGCTTGTAACCACCTCGGTAGCCTCAATCACCTTCGATGGTACCTTGATCGTTCTAGACCTCAATTCTCTAACCTAGTCTCAATCCCATCCGCTTCACCATGGCGTAGCTATGGAGTCCTTCAAAGCTTACTTTGGAAGCATCACTTTACCTCAAAAGGTCTTTGCTCAAACTTTACCTTCCATGGTTATTGTCCATCTTAAACCATGCTTGAGTCCAACCATCTCACCCATCATCCATGACCATTACGTACCTTAGTTCTCCCAACCAAGTCCGATCCTCCTTCTTGTGGACCATAGTTGACCCTAAGCCACTGCACAACAATAGATAAGACAACCATTTTCGAGCACAGGTTCTTAGCACTTGACCTGATAGTCCATAAGAGTATAATGCAAGCATATGCACCAAACCCAAGCTCCTAGGACTAACGGTCAAAGTTAAACACACATCATTGTGTGCGAACTGCATACTGACTTGATCAAATTATCGGCCCTCGGTGATCATCGATTGTTTATGTTGTCGGTTGAAGAATTCTTGTGCGATATTTGTGGTAGCCAACTAGGTCATTTACATGGCTTTCTCTTGCTTATGGTCGAAGTTGAGGCTTTTTGCAAATACTAAGTGAGTTATTAAAAAATAACCTCCAATTTGCATTTTTGGGTAGATTGTCAATGCATTCATCAAGGGGGAGATTATGCAGACCATGCGATATGGTCCTAATCTTGGTGTTGAACAATTGGCATCGATGTCGAGGGTTTGGGGAGTAATCCATCGGTTTGGCAATTTGTTAGAGTTACTATGATGTGGTTGGTGGTTTGATCGGTCCTGGTGATGCGATAGGCAGTGAGGCGGTTAGGCGGTGGTGCGAGCTTTTGAGTAATGGGTACCAAACACTTGTGTGTGAGTGTTTGGGGGTGAGTTTGCACCAGTGCCATTGAAAATGGAGACTAGGCGTGAAACTAGATAGAGTTTTCTTTGAAAAGTTCAAAGAATGTGTTATCTGGGCGGGAAGCGATCGATCGGCCATTGGTTGGCGGCCAAACCGATGGAAGGTCTGGTGGTCCCCTATTCTGAGGTGCGGTCTAACTAACCATTTGTTGGTAGTCGAGACCGACCAAGGGCAGCCCTAAGCAGCTAGGCGAGTTAGTCTGGTGTGGTGTGTTGAACTTGAGGTTGGTCCTAGGAGCTTGGGTTTGGTGCATATGTTTGCACTATACTCTTATGGACTAATGTAGAGTAAGTTGTGAAGAACTTTGTGCCTGGAAATAGTTTATTTGTCTATTATGGTGCAAGTGGCTTGGAGTCAACTATGGTCAATGGCGAGAAGGACTAAGACTTGGTTGGGAGAACCAAGGTCCATAACGATCACGGATGCTAGGTGAGATGGTCGGACTCAAGCAAGGTGCAAGATTGACAAAAACCATGGAAGACAAAGTTTGAGCAAAGACATTTTGAGGTAAAGCTAGTGATGCTTCCTAAGCGAAACTTTGAAGGATTCTGGAGCTACTTCATGGTGAGGCGAACGGGATCAGGGCTAGGTTAGGAGGCGGGGTCCGGAACCGATCAAGGTGCCGGAAGAAGATGGCCGAGGCTACTGAGGTGGTTACAAGTCGAGAAGGCGAGGCTGAAGCAAAAGCTACAGATGATGGACATGATGAGCAACGACAAGGTGGACCAGGACTAAACTCAGGGAGGGGTTGAGGTCTACAACGATCAAGGAAGCTGGGTGCGGTCATGGTGCATGGTAAGACATGTGGTGCGTCAAGTGATTTGGGTCTATATGCAAGCGAGGACGGTTCGATAGGATTCAGATGTGTGAGGGGCTTTGCGAGAAATCTTTGGGGCCATAAGGACAATGGCGAAGCATGGGTGATGCTTTGATGTGAAGGAATCGGGAAAAGTCGGTACATGGCAACGATGACCGAGTCTAACATTTTCAATGACGACCGAAACGCCGCTACTGCAGTCGCGTCGGCGTAACTTGGTGCGAGGTTGTAAACTGAGCACGGCATGCCCGTGTTGGCCATGCTCGCCGCAGGGTGAGCGATAAGCGCGGCGATTACGCTGCGTCGTGCAACAAAAGCGAGGTGCTAGCGGTGATTGATTGTGCCCTTCACCCAAGCAGTATGGGAAGCACGTGCTGACATGAATTTCTTTGCACAGAACCCCAAAATATTAGGGGGGTCGTCCATTCTTGAATGATTATTTCCTAATTTGTGTACTAGTAAGAGTAAGAAATAATAAGTGAGCATCTTATTTATTCTCTTCTTCCAGAAAACTACCACTGATTCACATCCATTTTCTCCACCTTCCACCTCTTTGTTTTATTTTGCTCAATTCTTTCCTAACAAAATATGGGGCCTTGTTGATATTTTAAAGTTTATGAATGGTTAAAATGTTTTCGTAATGCAATTGTTTATATAATTTTGTTGATTATTCAAGCAAATATTGCATCTGCAAGAAAGAGCTTATATAAATCGAAGTTGTCAAAGTTCTACTACTTGCATTCTATCATGAAAGACTTCATGGTAGCACTTGCAATTGATGTTTAATTTAGGAAAGACCAATTACGAAGTTAATTGAAGGTTTTGCTTCGAGGCATACCAGAAGAATGATGCTTTTCACTTCCAAATTCTGGTACTAGTTTAGAGACTTATTTTTCGATGGACGAATCATTTGTAGTCTCATAAGGAAAGAAATTACAATTGTAATATAAAAATAATGCATTTTATTTTGACGGTTGACTTTTATTAATGTATGAACTAATTTTAATTTTAGTATGCAGACCCCAAAGCGTCAGTCTTGCTTTCACCTTACGATCCTCGAGTGTTAGCCGGACAAATAGTACTAACTAATGCGCATCGAATTTCATCAAATCATAAAACCGAAAGCGAGCTAGTGCCTAGAAGTATCACGAATGAACCGTCGACTTCCCAAACGTGTCAAAAGTTTTATGCTTTGGTCAACTGGGAATTTTGAGGTGTGAACAAATTAAATTAATCACGGTATCAGCATCTAGTATATAGTGACGATTACATCACACAAACAAAATCTTCCGTGACGATACTTCTCTCCACTTGTCGATGTATATACTACACTATCATAAAACTACTCATACTATGTACTAAATCAATAGTTAATATTGACGAAAGCTTCAATCAAATGCTGCATTATTACAATTTGTGATGCTATAATTAGAAGTTTTTCTTTCTTGTAGCATATGAAAAGTGGTGTGGTGGTAGCATGGAGTGATTTGCATGTGGTGGAAGGAATATCATGCGGATTGGATCAATGGGATTGGTGATGAGGTTGTACAAGTCGCCATCTTGTCCGTTGGTTGTTGATGGCACGGCATCGCACCACCATCACCTTATTCGCGACCTCCGCGCGCCGCCATTGTCATCATGACCTCGCCTTGCCGGCCCGTCTTTGTAGGCATCACACCGACGCTTTCTCGCAGCAACATCACACCACCACCTTCATGAACATGGCCTCACACCATGGTTCATGGCCTTCACCGCGAGTGTGCCATCACAACATCCTCTCGTTGCCACATCTTCGCCACTAGTGACGCAACTTGCTAGTGACTCGCCACTTTTCCTCCGCTCGTGAAGCATGATCCACTATGAAAACGGCGTGCCAGCCGGCGGTGTGCTAGTGGACGAGGTGAGTGGGCCGGTGGCAGCGCGTGCTAGCACCGCAGCGTGGTGCCTTGGGCCCGAGTGTGAGCACATACCCCCGAAGGTGCTATGTGGAGCGGCGTCGGCGAGGTGCGACGTGTGGAGATACTTCTCGGTAATGGTTCACCGAGCGGTGGCATGTCAACTGGCTCCATGCTAGGAGTAGCAACGGCTTGGAGCAACCTGGTAGGCCTTGACTCGAGGCGGTTGCACTAAGAGATAGGCTTGGTGGCGCATTGGACGTTGGTAGGTGCGAGGGCCAGCGATGACTAGGCAGCGCAATTTCGTCGGCAAGTGCATGTAGTTGAGTCCATGCATGTTTCATGTGTGTGATTGCATGTGTGTGAGAGTTTTGTTAGTGTGTGTCCAAGTTCTCACATGTGTAAGTTTTGATCTAAGTCTCTGTCGCCATCGAGTTGTGTCACTTGAGAAGGACAATTGGAGCTAAGATCGAGGTTGGGATCGCCAGCTGACTCTTGATGAGGTTACTAGTTTTAGCGCTAAAGTAAAACTAGTTGTCCAAATGAAGACACCAAATTGTAGTTTACTGTTGGAATGAGGCTTGTTGTCTATTCAATGGGCCAAATAGCCAATATATAACATATCTGAGGTTGAGAATATGCAAAGAACACACTAGGCTAGATACATATTTACAGTTTCATCTTTAAATTATACAATCGGATTCATGTATTATTCTGGTGTTTTGATGTAATATTAAGTAGTTTATATACTTTGCAAAATGTTTAAAATCATGTCTCCTTGGTTCTTGTGTGGCTTGTGCCATACATGACCTTGCTCGATGCTTCTTGATCATGTCTATTTCCTAACAAGATATTGGGATAAACTTTAAGGTGTCTTCGTAATGTACCTAGTACATTACATGGGATAAACTTCTTGTAGAAAAGGAGACAAGCGGTGGTAGCTTGAAGGAAGAATGGTGCGCTTAGAGGAGAGGGCACCTATTGGGGTAGGGAGAAACTAGACTAGGAAAAGGAACTTAAGACTAGAGACTAATTCATCTTCTTGCTTGAGAATAATGATTACAATAGTTCTCCTTATATAGAAGGCTCTCCTAACAATTATGGATAAGATCAATCTAAATAACATATTTCCTAATTAATGGATAAGATGTCAAACAACTAATCCTTATCTAAGGAAACTAATCAAATTATTATGGAAATAGATAACCGTGAAAAGCTATCCTCCGTGTGGGCTGCTACTCTGATGCCGCGAAATCTTGTTACGATGCAATAATTTCGCACATGACAACTTCCTCGTTCCTCGATAAGTAGCTCGTCCTTGAGCTGTGGTGGCTGCCATGATTGCAACCATTACGTAACCCGTGATGCTAAAGGCCATGGCGTTGACACAACGCCATGAGAGAGAATATCTGGACTCTAGCGATGATCGACAATAACGATTGGGAAGCCCGCGTGATTGGGCATCCATTGCGTCTTGGCGCGCAGGCGACAAAGGATTGCTGTCTACCGTGGCAGGCCACACCATTAGAACGGGCACAACAAAGTCACATTTCGATCCGAGACACTTCGCGGTGCACATAGCAAACAACATGGCCTCGGTCGGTGGTATGGAGGTGATGGCAGTGAAGCGACGACCCTCTCCTTTGATGGTGGCAGTGGCGACGTCGGCACTAGTGTTGCGCCGCTCTATCCCTTGTTGCCATCATCTTCTCCAGGATGGCCTTCATCTTCTTGGCGGTAGCCATCATCCTGTCGGTGGTGGCCGTCATCTTCTTGGTGCTGGCTATCATTTGTTCGGTGGTAGCCATCATCTTCTCATTGTTAGTGTTCATTAAGGCTAACAAAACAATAGTAGAAGCCATGGTGGGTGGCTTTGATACCAAATGTAATGTATCTAGTACATTACATAGGATAAACACCGTGGAAAGGAGACCGACGGCGGCGGCTTGAAGGAAGAAGATGCTTAGAGGAGAGGGCACCTATTGGGGTAGGGAGAAACTAGACTAGGGAGAGGAACTTGAGACTTGAGATTAATTCATCTACTTGCTTGAGAATAATGATTACAATAGACCTCCTTATATAGAGAGCTTTCCTAACAATTATGGATAAGATCAATCTAAATAATATCTTTTCTAACTAATGGATAAGATACCAAACAATTAATCCTTATCTTAGGAAACTAATCAAACTATTAAGAAAATAGATAACTTGGTAGAGAAGAAACAATCATCCGTGTGGGCCTGCAGCTATAGTAACCGCGAGTACTGTTTACGTGTAGTAATTTCTGCACATGACATCTTCTAGTTTAAAATTGCTTTTTATAACAAAATTATCAGTTAGTGCATAGATGCTCTATTTTGATGTTACCAGACTGTTTTTTAGCTGATTTGTGGCCATTCTTGTCTACAAACACTTTCGTGATGCGGAGCTTTCTGTATGTTAATGATGGTTTTGTCTTCTTTTTTCCCACTCAACACTATCCAGTCCTCATCATTTTTAGGGGCTAGGGTACTAGACTGTGTTTTTATGTAAGACATAGAATTTGGCGATACATGTGTAAAGTAAGCAACTCAACTGTATACTATGGTGGTACAGCAAATGTGGTTAGTTTTGCAAACTTGCACTAGCCATATGGTTAATGCATAGCATCTGAGTATTGCTTGTATTTTTGTTAATAACTTCAGATTAGCTTTGTTTATTTAGCTCATTATTTGCACTGCCACAATTTATTTCTTCACCTCTCAGGTATGAGAATATGGACATTGCTTTACACTTTGGCGCTATGTTGAGGGAATGTATTCGCCACCAAAGTAATGCAAGGTGACATCACTGAATTGAAATGCTGATATTTAGTTTTCATGTGTGTGTGTGTGTGTGTGTGTGTGTGTGAATGGTATGGTACTCCTGGGAGTACGTCCTCCCACTTCTCATATACCACTTAGATCATATGATGATACCTCTTTATCAATTTGAACATACTCCAATGATGATTATAAGATACCCTAAAGTGAGTTCTATGAAAAATTTCATTAAAGTCCACTTTTTATGGCAAAAATTGTATATATACTTTTTTATATATATGAAAAAGGGAAAATAGTATGGTACTCATGGGAGTACGTACTCCCACCTCTCATATACCACTTAAATCATATGATGATACCTCTTTATCAATTTGAGTATACTCCAATAATGATTATAAGATACCCCAAAATGAGTTCAATGAAAAATGTCATGAAAATCCACTTTTCTACCAAAATCCGTGTGTATATTTTTTATATATATGAAAAAGGCTATATAACAAAATAAAGAGCTCCAATGAAATTTTTCAATCAAGTCATATTGGTGTATCTTATAATTGGTATTTAAATATACTAAAACTGATAAACAAGTACAATATATTTGTTTAAGTGGTACATTAGAAATGGTAGTACATACTCGAGTCTAACAGCGTCTCTGGGTGTATGTACTCTCACTTCAATATACAAGCTAAAGCGAACATATTATACTTCTTTATCACTTTTAGTATACTTAAATACCAATTATAAGATACCCCAATGCGACTTGATTGAACAAAATTAATTGGGGCCCTTTATTTTTTCTATATACTCTTTTTCATATATAAAAGATGTATATACACAAATTTTGCTATTAAAAATGAACTATAACAAAACTTTTCATGGAATTCACTTTGGAGTATCTTATAATCGTTATTGGATTATGCTCAAATTGATAAAGAGATATCATCATACAATTTAATTGGTATATAAGAGGTCGGAGTATGAACTCCCAAGGGTACCATACCATTTTCGACATAATGTCACAGTAAAAACCATCACACCTATCAAATGCTTATGCATGTACCAAAGGACAAAGACCAAGAATTTCACCATGACCTTGTAACATATTCATCAAGAAGTCAAATATACATTCCCCATTAGCCATTAGCCACAGGTAACAATTTTTTATTTGTGAGAATCATGGAGCGCATTGAATTTACTATCCATAAATGGAAAATTGAAAAGATATACAATATATCCGTGGTTGCAAATTTCCAAGACTGTCACTATATACAACTTCCAAATTTTTACATAGCATCAGATGCTTCTACGACCTTTACGGTAAGTTTCTTTTTTCCTAACTTAAGTACTTAAGCCCTACTAAGAATCATACATATGTTCTGCATACTTTGTTCACTGTATCACCCTTTTCTCTGTTTTTTCTTGATATTAGCACACCTTATAGCTTCAAGGAAATTACTCGATGACTTCAATGTCAGTCAAATATAGGAATATACATCAATAGATGCTTTCTTGGGTAATGTTTTACATTTTTTTCAAACCCATTCCTGTTCCTTTTAATATCAACTATTGTGTGATCATATTTTTCTACTCTAAACAGGAACTTGACAAGGCATAAAACAACCGTGGCGAATTTCTTTCCAAGAACTATATTTGGTCATTATTCTTTCTTAGCACCATCATTGTTAAACTATGCAATAAAGCTTGTGCATGTGTTGTATGCCTTTCATTTTAAGATCTACTGGACATCTTAAGTAGTAGTGAATCATTAAATATCTGTGCTTAAAGAACATAACCCTTAACCTCAATTCATGCTCTAGTTTATTTACATCTTGTGTTAGGGGAACCCGATCGGCAGTCGATCGGCAAATTGTTGATGAGGTTAATTGATTGTGTTTGCCCTTATTGCATAGTCATGAACCATAGGAGTTCTTTTTAATGGTCCATTAAGCTATGGACAATTCTTCTTGGATTGTATGCAATAAATCGTCATTTCATATAGATGATGCTTTGATTAATTCAGCCCCTATACTTGGTTGGTATCATAACTTATTCTGTTCATATGTTGTCATGGTATATTCCATGATATGTTTCTATTATGCATATGTAACAAATGTTATCATGTAGCTAATCCTTTTCCTTCCCTTTTCCTCAGTTCTTTGCAGAATTCAACTCTAGGTTGCTATCATGAACAAACTACATAACGAAAAGGCAAGCTATCAAGGTATTCTTTTTGTATTACATTTGATTTTGTTTGTGTCTCTGTGATATGTTTATGCGGAGTGGCTATTTCATTTACCATCAAATGTATAAATCGCGATGGATATGGTATATGTTGTGCTTTTCTCTACCATGAAAAATAATCTGCATAGCTCATCGTGCTTGACTAGGTCACAAGAATTTTTTACCAAACAACTCTGTAGCTTGCATACTTTTGAGTTTAAATTATCAGCGAAGATTCTCAATGTTAATGTATTTTTCCTTAAATTTGTTGGGAGACATCTTTGTAGCTGAGATCAAATTATGTAGTCATGATGTGATATGTTAGTTCAAAAGATAACCTTATGATTCTGATGAATCTCTAAAGGGTAAGTTTACTTCACTTGACCTGTGATAATTTCAGCTTGCAATTTACAATGTTATCAATGCTCAAGTAAGGAGATTGCAGTTTATGCATATACTTGATTGTACATGCAAACATTATAAATTAGAAAATATCATCATTCCCATGTACTATCAGTGTTTTTTCCTCTAATACTCTGCGCACTAATGATACATAAGAAATTTCCTTGGACTTGAGCTTATATACTATGGTTAAGCTGAAGCCCACCTAAGCAGGCTACATTTGTTCCTAACATTTATATGTCAAAAATTGTGTGCTAAAGGGATGTTGAAGTATGCTGTCATAGATTTATTGATGCTCCAAGCAGTATATTAAAGCGAATTTTCACTCTTGTGGTGATTAAGAGAAGATAAGATAACAAAGGAATGTATTGGCGGCGGGTTTGAAACTGTTTTGATCTAGTTTCTTGAGGGATACTAACACATGTTTCCTTCCAGTTTCCACTGACCCATTGAGTATTCAAATCAAAATACGCCTCAAGCTCAATCATGAATTGGCTAGTCTCCCATGAAACTTTGGTTTAAAAAAAAAAGTCTTCCATGAAACTGTCCAAAATTATCAAGTTATGAACATTTCTTTTGTTGAAATAAGTTAGTAACCTCTCTTCTTGAAATCATGACTCCAAAATTAGCTGGAATCGACAATAATTGGGGTCATAAGTTGGTAACTTCGTTAATCTCAGTGAGATTTCAGCACCAATTAGACAATAAACTGTCCTTGGGAGATCTGGGAGTTGTAGTCTCCAAGATCCATCATAGATCCTTTGGTTATGCTCCTGCTTTGTAGGTTGTTCTTTGATTCCATCTTGGATGATGGAACTTGAAGAATAAAATTAGATTTCTTTTGGTTACTTTACATGGTGATGAACGGATATCATCTTATACCATTGGAGTATTCTTAATTCTTGGGTCATGTAAAACTATATTTCAAAAATACTAGTGTTTGCACGAAAGTTCAAAATACTTGGATAACTGTCTGATTACTGGTCAATTGTAACATCCTGTTTTCAGACAGGTGAATAATGCTACTATTTCGGTTTTCGTTTTCATCCGTATTTGAAATTAGCAAGTATTTGTGAAAATCTCTTTTCTTCTTTAGCTCGGGTTTGTGTTTCAAATATCCTTGAACCTTGAATTCAAATTCAAGTTTGAATTCCCTTCTTTTGAATTCTTGGGCCCCCCTTTCTTTTCTTCCTTGGCATGCCCTGGACCAGCCACCCGGCCTTTTTCCCTTGGCCCTCTTGGCCCAGCCGCATGCCTGACTCCTCCTTTTCTTCGGTCGCTTGGCCTTGACCCCACGCCCGGTCGTCATCTTCTTGGTCAAGGCTGCCGCCACTGAGTCTCTCTCTCCCCTCGTGCTCTCTCTGCCGCCTGTGTCGCACGCCCCCTCCCTTGGCCGCCTCTGCCGCCACCAACTCCCCTGGCCGCCACGACTGTGGAGCCCACTTTCGCCCTGTCTTGTCGGCCGCGCCCACTCCGTGGCATCACGCCGTCCTAGCCGCTCCGGAGCTCTCGGACCGAGCCGTGCAGCATCGCAAAGCACGCTGCAAGACCAAGCATTAGCATGGACGCCCAATGTAGCATCTGTTTTCGGACGGACAAATAGTAAATAAAATTCCGTTTCGTTCTTCGCCATAATTCAAGTATCAACTATTTTCGAAAACTCCCGTTCTTTCTCGGTTTGTGTTTCAAATGTAATGTCCGTAACATTTGAAATACAAATTAGCGGTTTGGAGTTTCTCTCCTCCGTTTTGAATCCTCGGGCCAATTTCGAATTGGACCTCCTTTCCTTCTCGGGCTCAGCCCATTGCTCCCTCTGGGCCAAGCCCGTCTCCAGCCTGGCCCGCTCTCCCACCTTCCTTCGGCCCAGCTCCTTGCCGGCCTGCTCCTGCCCCGGCCCACCTCCTTCCTCGCCAGCCCGCAGCCGCTGGGTCGCCTCCTTCCCTGTCATCCTCCCCTGGTCAAAAGCCGAGCGGCAGCTCGCCCATCCCTCTGCTGCTGTCCTGCCTGCTCCCGCCTGAGCAGCGCCACCGACCTGCCAACTTCCTGCCCCTCTGCTCCAGTGACTGCTATTTCCTCGCTCGCTGCCGCGCCCTCTGCTCCCTTTGAGCATAGCAGCTGACCACCCACTCCTCTACGCCGCCTGCTCCCGTCTGCCACTACAACGCCCGGACCAGTGCCCACACCGCAGCGGCGACTTCGGAGCTCCCCCGTGGCGTCATCGCCGTCCTCGTCGCGGACCAGCGGGCGCCCTCGTCAACGGTTGTCACCAACTCCCGCCCCGTCGCCTCGGCCGTGCAAGCCGCGTCGTCACCACAGCGTCACCCACCCGTCCTTGCTTTGGACCGAGCCGCGCGCTGCGCAGCGCATGCGCGCGCCCGCGTCATGCCTGAGCACCCATGCCCTGCCCATCCTCGCTCTGACCTCGCTTCAACCGCTCCGCGCGCGCCCATGCTGCATCGGGACAGCCCGCGTCCCGCTCATCCTTACTTTGACCCGAGCTTCATTCCGCTGGCCTCTCTCCCCTATAAAGCTCCCCTATGCCCCCTTGAGCTCCCCCACGCCGCCCCCTTGATGCACGGTAAGAATCCACCTCAAAAGCCCCGCGTTCCGTTTCGGCCGCCGCCACCTCCACCGTTCTTCCCTGCCTCCGGCCACTTTCCGGCACCCTCGACCCCGTCACCACAAGCCCCTCACCTCCGGGAGCATTTCCCCCAAGACCCCCTCGACTATTGCCCCCTGTAGCTGCTGGATTTCACCGTCTTCCTTGCCTCCGGCCAGCTTCTTCTCTAGCACCCGCCGCCGCCTACAGCCACTCCCCGGCCTCCCCGCCTAGCCCATGAGCTTCGCCTCGCCGAGCTCTTCCCGATGCTCCCCTTCCCGCCCCGAGCCCACCCACCTACCTCGCCCGTGGCCGTGCCCTCAGCCGCCGCCACCACCACCTTGCTGCCGTCGTCCACCTTCTGGCGCCACACACCCGTCACCACCTCCGCCTCCTCGCCAGACTCCCCATTGGTGTGCTCGCCTTGCCCGTGAGCCCGCTCTCGCCCGGGCCGCGTCGGGCCCGCCACAAGCCCCAGCCTGCAAAACCCGTCGTGGGCAGTGCCAACCGCAAGATTGTTCCTCGTTATTAAGGGGGTTAATGACGCCCTAATGGCAATCATTAAACCCTTAATGATGTCTTAACCCTCCACTCTCTCCTTGCCCGTGGGACCCGTGCATGATAGAACCGCAGCCTCCCTTTCCTTTCATCGCCAGGGCCCATGGCGCTTCATGCAGTGGACCGAGCCACCCTGTTCACACAGACCCGGTCCATACTGTTCTGTGGACCGAAGCCTCTCTCTCTCTTTTTCTTTTCCATTAAATCTTCGTTAATCCTTATCTCCTCCGTTATAACTCCGAAAATTATGAAATAAATTTCTAAAATTCGTTAAATCAAGATCTTGCCAATGGCATAGGACTTGATTAATTTGGAGGTTCATTTGTGTATTCTTGTGTATTTACTTGCTCTCTTTGCCGTTGTGCCTTTTTAGGTAATTAGCTTGTTTAGGATTGAAGGCAGGGAGATCCTCAAGTTGATCAAGACCAAGACTATCACGATCACCTTGCCTCTAACCAAGGTGAGTCAATACTTTGATCATGTTGCTCCTACATTTTATGTAAATTATGTTCTTTTAAATTAACAAATTGCATGCTTTAATTTCGTAATCAAATATATGTTAAAGCTTAAGGTAGTTAAATACCCACTTGACGATTAATTAATTAATATGCCATCCTTGATAACTTGAATCCATTAGCCTTTGTCACCCTAGTAATTATATGGTAATACTAGTTATAGGGTGTACTTGAGCGATATGCTAGCCTTGCCCAAGTACCAGGGTATTAAATACCCCAATCATCATGTCTTCAAATATAAAATGTTTTGGGTAGTCATTGGTGGTCCATTGACTAAGATGAGAAAATAATTTGGTTTCCTTCTCAAAAACCCTAAAATGCTAGCTCTATCTGGGCGGATGGAGGCGGTGGGTGCTCAGAGAGCACGAAGCAGTTGGGTTGTGGAATGAACCGCCCGAGATAACCCGAGGACTTAATCTGGTCACGACCTCCCGTGTTAAACAAGTACAACCACAAGTCTGCAAAAATTTGCGACTTAGCTTAGTAGATTTATTGAACCTTGGATGCCATTTCGCTGGGCGGATAATGGGGAGCCAAGCGGATTCATTCGGCTTGAATGGGACACCAAGCGGAGGGTGACGTTTGCCAGTCACTGAGGTATAGCACCGCTATGCCAGTCGCTGAGGTAAACATCCCGCTCAACATTATGGGTGTAACCCCATATGTGCGAAATGACAAAAGGGGTGAGATAAGTCGAAACGTTATTGTGACAACCTCTCGACTACACGACTAAGGAATTGTGTAGGGCAATGAGTTAATTGTCTCTTGTGGGTAAAGTGTACTACCTCTGCAGAGTATTAAACTGTTTGAATAGCCATGCCTACGGTCAAAGGTGGACATGGGAACTTAACTTGAGTTAGTTCTATTTCAAAACTTTGTGGGTGGTATAAAAATGTGGCGGGCTCACCTAGCCCTGAATTTGGTTTTCCCTGGGTGGATGTACCCCAGTGTTGTTAATATGGTGGATGTAACCATAATCAAAATAAGCATGAAGGTGAAGGTAACCTCTGCTGTTATTAATTATTGCACAATACTCTCTTTATAAAAATTGCAATTTGTTAAAAATGCTAAGTCATAGGATTTGTAACTATAATATTGAAAAACTTGCTTTAGCAAATAAAAGAACCTGAGCCATCCTTGTTAAGCCTTGCATATATATATTTGCATTGTGTGTGTTGGCTCATGAAACACGATAGTAGTGCTCATTCTCGCTTCTCCTCCCAACCCTCCGGATCATGAAGATGAAGGAGACTCGCCTACTACAATGGACGAGAAGATGATGGACACGGATCGATGAGGAGTAGAATAGTTACGTAGTTTAGATCTCGCCCGATCTAAGTAGACTTCGTTGGTACTCGCAGTCAACCGATATTATCCGACCCTTGGTTAATATTTGTCATACCTGAGTCACCCGATCGCTTGCACGTGTGAGATGAGCCCTACCTTCCCTTTTGCTTCCGTTGTAGATATAGTCGTCTTTTGTAATGTAATATATTTGGCCTTGTGCGGCCCTTTTGTAAAACTCGACCCGATGAGGTCTATGTTACCTGTGTTGTAATATATTTGTTTGAGTTCACGCCTTGTATGAATGATTGACAATGTGTCTTTGTGAAGTGCTAGCTACTAATCCGAGGAATAGCAGTGTTTTCACAGAGGATTTGGATTCTCGGAATCGGGTCCGACACCAAGTCTATGCCGTGCGATGTCACCTCCGTCTGTGAGCCACCCATCTTCTTGCCCGCATTGGGACTCTGCGTGACCTGCTGACTCAAGCCTCCGTCCACCTCCAGGCTATAATTGAGCCTCTGTGCTTCCCTCATCTCCCCACATCGCCCCTCGGGCCGGTAAGTCCTCCCGTGAGAAGAACCGGTAAGCCGAGCCGCAGCCGCCAGCCTTCTTCCTTGACCACTTCCCGTCGGTGAGCTCCATTCCCTCTTCACATCACCATGTGCCTTGGCACCCGTGAGCATTTCCCCTAATGTGATTTGGGTTTGGTTCAACAGAGCGCCGGTGGCCTTCTCCTCGGCTCTGGCAGAGTCCTTCCTCATCGTCGATCCTCGCCTCCGTCCACCTCCGGCCGCCATTGTTGGCTTGGTGAGTTCCCCTTCACCCTCTTGCCCGTGCTCTCACTCACTTACGCTAGGGCCACCGAACCACCTCCGCCGCCATGGCGAACCGCCGTCGTCGCTCCTCTTCACCGCGTCGCCACTCCGGACCTCCTCCGGCCACCGCGCCCACGTCACCGGCTCCACCTCCCCGCAAGCTCCACGTCTTGGTCATCCCTGGCTCCGCCTCCCCCTCCTTCGCCGGCAGCGAGCCAAGGCCGCGTGCGCCCGTGAAGCCTTCGATGCTGGCACGTCCCGATAGCTCCAGGTGTTAATTAACACCTTAATGACCAAGAATCTCGGTCAGGATTAGGGCAGAAGAGGATTAGCCATTCAATTAAACATTTAAATGCAATCATTTGTAATTAATGACAGCTCCATTCCTTTCACTGCCTTGTGGGCCCTGAGCCACAGTAAATCACCCGGTTCCCCCTCCATTTCACTGACAGTGGGTCACCCCCCCTTTTTCTGTGTAGAGCCGCACTCTGTTCCTAGGGCCCACGTGTCAACATACCACCCCTCCTCTCTCTCTCTTCCGATTTAAATTCAATTTAAACTTCGGAAGCTCCGTTCTCCTCCGTTATAACTCCAAAAATTATGAAATTTGTTTCTAAAATTTTGTAAATTCAAGATCTTGCTAATGGCATAGATCTTGTTCAATTTGGAGTTCATTTGTGTATTCTTGAGTATTTATTTGCTCTCTTTGCCTGTTGTGCTTTTTCTAGTACGTTTGTCAGATTAGGATTTAAAGACACATGAGACCTCCAAGTTGATCAAGCACAAGAATATCAAGACTCTCTTGCCTATAACCAAAATGAGTCAATTCTTTGATCATTTTGATCCTACATTTTATATAAATTATATTCATTTAAATTAACAAAATTGCATGCTTTAATTCTTTAATCAAATATATGTTAAAGCTTAAGGTAGTTAAATACTCATTTGATGATTAATTAATTAATATACCATCCTTTGATATTTGAATCCATTATTCCATGTCACCCTAGTAACTATGTGGTAATACTAGTTATAGGTTGTACTTAAGCGACATGTTAGTCTTGCTTAAGTACCAGGGTATTAAATACCCCAAACATCATCTCTTCAAACATGAAATGAAGTTGGGTAGTCATTAGTGGTCCATAGTGATATGAATGAGATAATTTGGTTTTACTCCTCAAAACCCTAATAACTTGCTATTACCACATCTGGGCGGATGGAATGGATAGTGGAGTGCGAGATGTATACGAGCGGTGGGTATGTGGAATGAACAGCCCGGATGGATTCTGAGACTTAATCTTGTCACAACCTCCGTGTAAAACAAGTACAACCACAAGTCGCGCAAAGTGCAACTTAGCTTAGTAAAATTATCAAACCACGAATGTATCTCCTTTGGATGGATAATGGGAATGCATAAGCGTGATAGTTCGGCATGAATGGGACACCAGTAAAGGGTGAAGTTTCCAGCTGCGCTAGTCGTTGTGGAACATCATATTCCATCTGCGATAGCGTTGTGGTGAACATCCCGTGCAACGTATGGGCGTAATCCCATATGGGTGAGATGACGGAAGGGGCAACATAGTTTGAAAGGTTCTTTGTGATTTGTCGCTCAACTACATGACTAAGGAATCATGTGGGGTAATGAGTATGACTATCTCTTGTGGGTACAGTCTACAACCTCTGCAGAGTCTAAACTGTTTAAACAGTCGTGCCTACGATCAAAGGTGGACATGGGAACTTAACTTGAGTTAGTTCTATTTCAAAAACCTTTGTGGGTGGTATGAAAAATGTGGCGGGCTCATCTAGCCCTGAATTTGGTTTTCCCTGGGTGGATGTACCCCAATGATGTTAAATTGAGTGGAGGTAGCTCAAATCAAAATAAGCATGAAGGTAGAGGTAACCTCTGCTGTTATTCAATATTGCATAATTATTCTCTTTAACAAAATGCAATTTATTAAAATGCTAAGTGGTAGGAATTTGTAAATATGATTAATTGAAAACATTGCTTTAGCAAATAAAAGAACCCGAGCCGTCCTTGTTAAGTCTTGCATGTATATTATTGTATTGTGTGTTGGCTCACAAACATGGAAGTTGTGTTCATTCTCGCTCTCCCTAAACCATTAGAGAATGAAGACCAAGGAGACTACGTGTATTACAAGGACCCGAAGGCGATGGACAAAGAAATGATGAAGAGTAGTATAGTTCTATAGTCTAGGTCTCGCCCCAGTCTAGTGGACTCGTTGGTACTTGTGTACAACCGATATTATCCAGCTCTTGGTTAATATCCGCTGTACACAGGTTGCCCCAGTCGCTTGCTTATGGTAAGATGAGCTCCACTCCCCTTTTTCTTCAACTATAGTTTATGTTGTTTTATGTAATGTAAACAAGTTGGCCTTGTTCGGCCCCTTTTGTAAAACTCGACCCGACATGGTCTATGTCACTCTGTGTTGTAATAAAATTGAATGTTTAATTCACGCCTTGTATGAATGATTCAGCAATGTGCCTGTGAGTGCTACCACTGATCTAGGGAATAGCACAGTGTTTTCATAGATGATTTGGATTTTCAGAATCCAGGTCTGACATCAATAGTTGCGTACACTTCTTTCAGATGATCATAATTGAAATGCAGAGCACATCACCTCTCTTTTATATTAGAGGTTCTGACAATTTTATTCTGTCGTGCCAATCTCTTAGTATTTTTCTTAAATTTTCAGAATTCAAGTAAAAATATTCAAATTGAAGCATTTTATGTTTTCAAGGTGAGTAAAAAATACCTAGCAGATTGATTACCTGTAAAAATATGTTGTTTGTTGTGTTCTCGAAAGAATATGTTGTTCGTTTAAACTCGTTTTGATTATTGTGTTGCTGCATATTTCAGCTATTTGCTGCAAATAAAAACAAATCAAGTGAGGTTGTAAACATACTAGTCACAAATAGAAGCAAGCTTCTTCGATTTTTTGCTGGCCTCAAGGCTGACAAAGGTACTTTGCTTACTTTAACCACTGTATGTACTTGAAAAATGGCCACCGTATGTACTTACATTTGCACTTGCTATTTTTCTCACAAGACCCGACCTGTAGTTCAGTTATAATTTCAGCTCATCGGTTATATGTCAATTGAGCTTTCCCGTTGTAGTTATTGTTTATTATTAGGATTTTATTTGTACCGTCACAATTCGACATGAACTGATAGTGTTAATTATGGTTTTATCAGAGGATGAGCAGTTTGAGGCAGACAAGGAGCAGGCCATAAAGGAGATATCAGCACTAGATATCAGCACTGTAGTATCCCTGATGTATCTTGCCGAAGATAAACTAGCCAATGCAATGCGCAAGTGGTCTCCGTGGACTTGTTTGTACCCACCACGAGAGGCTCTCGCATGGATCTACCGCGAGGACATCTACCGCACTGTGGGTATTGTTGGGTGGTGATGTTTCGTAATGAAGCTGCTTGTGTAATAAATAATAATAGACTTCTGCTTATTATTATGTTGGATTCAACATTCAAGCAACGTTATGAATCGCAAGGTTTGATGCTGCTATGAAGATGTGTTTTTTATAGTTTGGCTACCCTGAATGGCTCCAAAGTTGGGCTTAACCATATTTTGAGACAGTTTTAATCCTTGACTCATGGGAAGTCTCTTGCAAAGCGTATTGCTTTATGGACAGGGAGATATCAATCCTGAACCGCTGTTCGTTAAACAAGTTAATGTACGCGATGTCCCGTGGCTCTATGTACCTAGCTAGCTCTTGGCTCTGCCATCCATGGACTGTCGACGTTGCAAACGTGTAACAAAAGATATTTCATCTACAGGCACAGTTCCAGAATCCCTCCGTTCAAACAAAAAAACACCTTCCGAATCGCAGTCTTTGTTAACCTGAGAGGCCAAACCACGGTTGCCTCCTTTCGGTCGGTAAACTTGCTGCTAACGATTGTTTTTTTGGGAAAGCTTCTGTAAACGCTGCCTCTACTACTCAACACTACGATGAGTACGAGCACGAATTTGGAAGTAATTTTCACAAGAAGCTTGCAATCAGCTTGGATTTTGGATTGGTTCGCTGCGCTAGCAAATCTTGCGACGAAAGACTCTAATGGTATTCAGAGGTAAACATCAAATAAGGTGTCAAGTAAGCCTGAACTATATTAATTAAGCATGTAATGTGTACTCCATTGACGATTACATCATGCAACGGAAATCTTACATGGTTGTAATTCTAACTAGCACTACTGCATATAACTTCCTAAACAATGCATATACGCTGTCCCTTGCACTATCTTGACACTAAGAAGATAGTTGGGTATGTGAATCAACAACTAATCTTTGACGAAACCATCCATCCTCTTGCTACTACGGTGATACCTCTGAAAAAAGCAAAATCAAAGGGGGACATTTGAGGACAACCATAGCATTAATTTTAACCTGTAGCTCAAAGAGAGTATTCCAAAAAGATTACCTGAAGATGGCGACACCGAAGGACTAGCCGGCGCTGGAGAGCCAGGAGGCATCAGTGGTGGCACTGGTTGCGCTGTCAAATACATCACCAAGTTAATCTCCTTGCAAGCATAAAATCCACAAAAACAATGCAACTATGCAAGACATAGATGTGGTAAAAGTTAACTTACTGGAGCACATGAAAAACGTTTGTATCGGTGGCATGGCGCCGCATGTGACCGGGAGGAACATCATACGGAGCGGGAGTATGGGCTTGGGGAGGAGGGTGTTCATGTCGCCGTTCATGCCGTGGCAAAGGCGGATGGGCGCTGTTTGATGGCGACTTGTAGCCGTCGCGGACGCGTGCTCGGGCGTCGGCCGCGCTGGTGTTGGTAAGGTAGTCCATGCATGGCATCATGCCCATCAATGGTGTCGAGCACTCCTTCGGTTGTGGTGGCGAAGGTCGCCACCCGTAAGCTTTGGAAACCGGGGTGAGGTGGTGCACTGGTAGTGGTAGGCACGGCAATGGTGAAACAAGCCGAAACCCGCATTGGCCGAGAGCGGTGGGGCTCTGGCAAGCCGGGAGGCGAGAGAGGTTGAGGCGGTGGGCGCTGGCGTGCCGAGGCGGTGGCGATGGCGGCATGGTCGGGCGAACAATGGTGGAAAAGGAAAGCACAGGAGCGATGGCATGAGTGGCGGGCGGTCAATGGTGGAAAAAGAAAGCCGAGGAGCAATGGCATGAATGGCGGTAAGGCAATGGTGGAAAGCTTGGGAAGCCGGGCAATGTCGATGGTCGCGCCAGCGATCTGTCTGTAGGCAGCTTTGGACGATGGCTCGGGCACTTCTTGGTTCCGGCAATGGCGGTTCGATGCTTCTTGATTTGCGGTGCGAGCTTGAATCTGGGACCCTCGCCGGACGGTGCGATGTCGCCGCCACGGCAATTGCGGCGAAAAACAGGCGGTCAACAGGCGGCGCCATATTTTGCGTTGGAGTTGGAGGATGCAATGGCGCTTTGGCTGATTTGTGTGGAGGCGGCGTCGTGGCTGGTGCTCAATTTATAGTGCTCTTCGTGAAGAGATATATAATTTAAGCATTCGTGTTGTAAGATTGTTGGATTTTATCCTGAGCGAGCCCAAAGAGTGCGAGGTTACGTCTCGAGTATCTTTTGCATCTCGATTATAAGCACATAAAATTAGTCCTATTTTTCATATGAAACCGGATATTCAAAGTATATCTGGCTTTACTATGGTACATACATGGTTAAGTCCGAGCTAATACTTCAACTTATAATGATCGGGTGTGCTCAAGACATGGGGCATTTGGAGCCTGAACCGCCAAATTTATTTTTACAAGTAGGCTCTGCTTGCGAGTTTAGTTGAGACGTCTTTAAGTCCAAGGCATTGCGTTTTTCTGTCTCTTGTGTCTCACTTGTCTTTCCTATAATCCTGTGTTAACACGTGAGATCTATCTTTTTTCCCATATATCATTGGACAACTTCAAAAAACAAAAAGTCTTCTCGTTACAAAAATCAAAAGTAAGTCATTGTTCACGGTGCTTACATGGTTAAAGTTTGTAGAAAGTACTTCAGTTTGTTGATTAATCACGTGAGCAGTTTTTTCTTGTATTTATTCTTGTAATCGTATCCTTTTTTTGTATGGCTAGCGATACCATGCCAAGTGCCCGGAAGTTTCTTTGCGCATTGATTGTGTCGGTTTGCGTGGCTGCATAGCAGTCAAATGAATTGTTGTTGCACGTTGCAGGGTCACGGGATCGTTGCATTGCTGCATATTGATGCTACATGAAATGCTTAGTTTTACATTACTCTTACGCATGTATAAAGCTATGAAGTTCAAAGATCCGGTGGCGCGTTTTATTTGTGTCAAGGCATTTTTCACGTGTGTGAACCGGCGAGGTGACAATTGGTATCGAGCCGAGTAGCTTTGATCCTTGGCGATGGTGTGTGATTGTTCACGCTCTCCTACGTGTCTCCTCCACGAGATGGGGTACAAAGGCGGCGACAACACTTCTCCACGGCGGCAATGGCGATCGTGAGATTGGATCCGGCGACAACGGCGACCAAGAGATCGTGGTGCGGCGGGTGGTAAAGAGAGGCGGGTGGATCGGTGGTCTACCCCACGCTGACGTAGACAAACTACACCGAATGGGCCCTCATGATGAGGTGAACACAGAGGCACAAGGCACGTGGGAGGCGTCGAACTTGGCAACATCGATTCACCGTGACGACAAATGGCGATGTACGCCATACTCCGTATGGTGTCACGGACATCTTGTCCATCTTTGGCGATGAAGGACATGGCCAAGCGGCGTGGGGCCGTGAAGGCGATGCGGATGGGCGTCAAGCGTGTGCGTGAGGTGAATACACGAAGCCGCAAGGAGATCGAGGATATTAAATTCAAGGATGGTGAGTCGGTGAGCGACTTCTCCATGAGGATCACGGACTCGTAAACAATATCCGGATCTTAGGCGACCGTTGGAAGATAAAAAGCTAGTCAAAAATTCCTTCATGTTGTGCCACCGGTATGCACGGTGGCAATCTCGATCTGAACCGCTTGACTTGAGCACGTTGTCAATCAAAGGGCTCACCGGCGGCTTCGATCGGTGGAAGCGGCGCTAAGCGCGCAACAATTTAAGCGGCTCGGTGGGCGTCTGCTCCTCACTAAAGAAGAGTGGCTCGCGACGCACCAGAATAGGGATCAAGGCATCGGATCGCCGGCGGTGATATCGATTATCGCGGCAAGCGGCGTGGCGTGGAGTCTTTGCAAAGGCGGGCATGACAACAGGGCGGTGGCTCGTCCGGTCGTCTGCGTAACATGTCGTGGGTTCGATGCTATAAGCTGCGACAAATCACGGGCATTACTCGAGGACTCCATAGTCGAAGTGTACCGGCGAGCCCACGGCGCAAGCCGCTGGCGGCGAGCACGTGCTTCTCATGCGCAGTGTCTTGGCGCTCACCAAGGCATCCATGTCGTGGTACCGACGCGTGGTACTCAATGAGGTGCACGCACAGGTACATCTAGGGTGCGAGGAGGACGCCCACGACGACGCTTGGTACTTGGACACCGGCACTAGCAATCACATGTCCGGGTGCCAGACAAGCTTCGCGGAGATGGACAAGGGCGTCACTGGCTCTGTCAAGTTCGGCGATGGCTCGGTGGTGGATATACGCGGGTGTGACATCGTCTTGTTCACCTATCGGAACGGGGAGCACCGTGTGCTGACGGGGGTGTACTACATCCCACGAGTGCACAGCAACATAGTGAGCCTCGGGCAACTCAACGAGAACAGCTACCAGACGCTCATCCAGGATGGTGTGCTCACGATCCACGATCGGTAGCGTCGCACACTTGCTCGGGTGATGAGGATTAAAACCTCTATGTATTATTTTAAATGCATAGTAAAAGACCATACGTCTTCATGGTCGTAACCCCTAAGACTAACGACCTCCCCAGTCGTTAGTATTGAAGGTTACTTAATGGGTACCACTGTGGGATGAGGCTTTGTGCCTAATCGATCGAGATAACGCTCGTAAAATTCTGGCGGTATTTCTTATCGTATCATGAATGGAACCGTGTTATCGTTCCAAACCATGCGATGGTACAACCACGAGACATCGACTATTAACCACCCTACGGTTAAGCTTTTCACAAGCAACCGCAAGGAAGTTAGCACATTGCTAACTTCTCTACCGTTCCGACCCGGTCGTAGCGCTTCACCGAGGGCGTCTTCTCGAGAGTAGCGCCATCTCTTGGAAGTTATTTAAAGGTGAAGCACGATAAACAAGGGACAAGAAGGGAGGCGATAGGCGATACACAAAACAAGGCCAAGGCAAAGATATGCACGAAGCCTAAGCGGTGGAATTAGAAGCTAGATAATCGACCTTAGACTCATATTCTAAGTCGATTGCGGTTAACATTCCTCCATTCGATGTAATTCAGGTAGTACTTAGCCACATCTTGTAAATCCAGTTCATATCAATAAAGAGCGACCCCCATTCCATTCCGGGATATTCCGTCATTTTCCTCGTTTATTTTAAGTAAGATCGGCGATTCGATCGTCGGCAATTTGGCGCCGTCCGTGGGGAAGAAGGCGTAAGTTTCTGAAGAAATTTTCTTTTTAAGCTCAAGAAAATCCTCACCCAAAACTCGCAATCGCTCATGCGACTATGCGGAGTTTGGGATGAGAAAGCTGGTTCGATTTGGCGGACTCGCCAACCTCGACATGGAAGGATGTATCCGCGCCATGGAAGAAAATGGCAGTCATCCTCCTCATCCTCCTCCGCGGCTCGCCGCGTCGCCGACGTTAGCGAGTCGATCGGATGGATGAAGATCTTGCGCCACTACTACGGTGGCGCAACCGGAGAACCGGCCGTTCAGACCGATTCGAATGCGGAGGATCTCTTCAAGCCGGTCTTCTCGGCCGTGAAACAGTGAAGAAATTTCAGCTCCATCACCGGAAAACTCTATACCATTGATGAAATCATGGTGAAAGATACTCTCCTTGACCGGCAATTCGAGAGTCAGCGTCACTGATAGCGGTGTCGATGAAACCTCCAGTGTGCGTAGGCCATGTGGGGATGATCACACTCGACATCTGATCGGCGGTTCGTCGGATCGGTGAAAGACCTCGAGAAGTGCTCATCTCCGACCGATCTCCATCGTGGAAGATTACAGCGAAGCGCCGACAAGCTCTCCATTAGTTATGATGGAAGCTCGCCGGAAGATCAATCTTTGGAAGCACGAGGTCAGCGATCGGAGATGAAGATCAAGATGCCTGCGGTCCTACACTCTCTACCACGCCATCACGTGTTGTTAGAGATGATCCGGGCCGTCAAGCACCAACCCGGAGGCAGCGGAACTAATCGGCGTCAATCGGTTAACTCGCTTGCATTTGCCCACCCAGTGGTAGCGGGACGAACAAATCCGAAGGTCGGGGAATGTTGAGACGGCGATACCTCGACGGTATGAACCACGAGACCTTCGATAGCTATATAAAACTTGCGGCGTATTCAAAACATGTTAAATAATTCGATCTGCTCTAGCGAGAACGCTGAATTTTAATACAACTCGTGGGTCGGTATCAAAATTCTCCAACAGACCATGCGTGACGCAGGCGTCACGAGAACAGAGGGTTCAGGAAGTCGGACTAGGACTTCGTCCCAACGCTCCTCCCTCGGTGAGGGACAAAGACGGTCATACCGAGAGAGCGATCGATACCAAGACCTCCTCGGCGATTCCGACCAAGGAGTCACGAGGGAGAAGGCTATTTCAAGAGGTACTCCCCCGCTGCGTCGAGAAGAACCACCACCACTAGGACCTAACGATCTCCGACATCGTTTGAACCAAGTGGTGATGCGTGGACATCATATCAATGTCCACGACCGGATCGACTACCGGAGTTCAGCGTTCCAATCTTATGGATCGGTCTCCGGCCGATTACAATCCGGCACCTTCGGAGAAGGCGCCATGAATCAATCACGTTTCGAGCCTTCTCTGCTGGGCTCCAAGGCGTGCGTTAGCCTAGCCGGTTCGCCCGAGCCAACTTGGACAAATTCAATGGAACTCAAAACCCATTGGAATTTCTCCAAATATATACCACCGCTATCGAGGTCTGCTGGTGGCGATGAGAATGTAATGGCCAACTATTTACCCACCGTGCTCGAAGGAGCCCGGTCGTGGTTGTTAAACTTACGGCGGGATCCATATATACTTAGGAACAACTCTGTGATCTTCGATTGCCAACTTCGAGAATGCGTCGACCATACAGGAAGGAGGACGATCTCCACGAGAATCCGGCGAGGATCGATGAGACTTTACGTCAATATATCAAGAGGTTCGGCCGGGTTCGTAACTCTATACCAAGTCGCGAGTCCTCTGTTATTCGGGCTTTTAAAAGCAGGTCTAAGGAATCGGCGGTTTCACGGAGGACATAGCAATGAACCCTCCAAGAACAACCGTTGAGCTTTTTGATATGGCGGACAAATATGCCCTTTGCTAGTGAAGCAATCGAGTGGTGTGAAGCCATCGATCGGAAAGACAAGATTCCCCGACCGATGCGGACAAGCAGGAGAAAAAGAACAAGAAGTCTCTCAAGAAGAAAAAGAACCGCGGACCCAGACGACAAAGAAGTCCTCGCTGTTCGGACAAGATTAGGAAGGGCAAGAAGGACTATGCGGTCGAAGCAAAGCAAAAGTTCCGATAGAAGGATTCGAGACGAATAAGAAGTGGTGTCCACTTCACGGTGACGAGGGCATGATCTGCGCTTTGTCGTGTCTGGCGGAGAAACTGGAGGATTATTATGCGGGTAAGGACCATTTCGGAATCTGAGGAACATGGAAAACGAGCTCCAAAAGGACAAGGATGGCGGCGAGGAGATGGAGTACCGGGATCCCCAACACACATCAACATGATTTTTGGAGGATCTTCTTCATATGAGTCGAGCGTCATTTGAAGGCCATGGGCGGGAGGTCAACCTCGTCGAATCTCCAAGCTGTAATCAAGCACTTTCGAAGTGGTCGGACACATAATTTCCTTGACAAAACGATTGCACCATCCATCGACTCGTAGGGTAGGTTCCCCATCGTCGTTGAACCAACTATTAATAATTGTCGGGTTAATCGGGTCTTAGTGGATGGGGTAGTTCCTTGAATATATTATTTGTAGGAGCTTTAGAAGAAATCACGAGTCCCCATGTCAAAGGTGAAACACATGAAATATGCTTTTCATGGCATAGTTAGGGTTCTACCGCTAAACCGATAGGACAAGTTTCCTTCTGGGTGGCGTTTGGAAAACGACAATTTCGAGCAGAGAAGATCCCGTTTGATGTAGTAAACTTGAATCCGCATACAACGGAATCCTCGATCGACCGGCATTAGCAAAATTCTTGATAGCCACGCATTACGGTTATCAAAGTTTGAAAATCTTGGGGCCAAAGGAGTCATCACAATTCGAGGAGATCGAAAAATGGCTACGTATGCGATCGGAAATCCTTTGCCTTTGGTTGATGAACTTCCGACGAGAGAGGTTAATCCGTCTCCCATGCGAGTCAAGCACTTTCGAAGCCAAAGATGGCGCCCAAACCATCCGACCGGACCAAGGAGGTACTACTTGACAAAAGCGCTTCTCGGGACGGCGTCAAGTCGTCACATGGGTCGGACAACCAGATCAACCACCGCAAGATTACGGTGGGGCAAGACTCGACCCTAAATAGGAAGAGTCGCTCGTCTCCTTCCTCCGAGCAAATCAAGGCGTGTTTGCTTGGCAGCGTCGATATGCAGGAGTCCCGGGAGGTGATCGAGCACGAGCTTGCTCTCGGCGATAAAAACCGATCAGCGAAACTTCGACGTTTTGCACCGATCGGAAGGAAGCAATCGATCGGAGATTGACAAGCTTCTCGAGCGGGATTTATTCGTGAAGTCGACCACCCACGATGGCTTGCTAATCTGTAATGGTTAGGAAAAATAATGGGAAATGGCGAATGTGTATCAACTTTACGATCTTAATAAAGCTTGTCAGAAGGATGACTTTCCCCTTCCGCATTGATCAACTAGTAGACTCTACTTACGGGTGCGAGTTACTAAGTTTTTAGATCGTATTCGAGGTACCACCAGTTAGTATGTGTAAAGAAGATGAGGAGAAAACTTCCTTCATCACCCCATATGGTACTTCTTGTTATATTAAGATGCCATTTGGTCTCAAAAATCTTTGGTGCAACTTTTCAAAGGTTGATGCAAAAACTTTTAGTCCACAAATCGGTCGGAATCTAGAAGCTTATGTTGACGATCCGGTCGTAAAGACCACCAACGCCGGCGACCACGTTCTCGACTTACAAGAAACCTTTAACAACTTGAGAAGACATAACCTCAAGTTAAATCCGGAAAAGTGTGTGTTGGAGTTTCTGTTTGGAAAAGCGCTTGGTTTCCTAGTTTGGCTAGAGGTATTGAAGCTAATCCGGCAAAAATTGCGACCATCGACGGATCGCCCTCGAACCACGAAGAAGGAAGTCCAAAACTAATCGGGTCAGTATGGCGCGTTAAGCCGTTCATAGCAAGATTAGGGAAAAAGGATTACCTTTCTTTAAACTTCTTGGAAACATGGGAGTTTCGAGTGGACTAAAGAAGCAAGCGATGCCTTTGAGGAACTCAAAAGTACCTTACAAGTACCGGTTTTAGTTTCTCAGAGACCGGGAGAAACATTGCTAATTTACGTGGCGGCAACACCACGAGACGAGTTAGCGGTGTCTTGGTTGTAGAAAGGAATAATATCCAACGACCGGTCTATTACGTGGCGAAGTCTTACATGGACCAAAGGAAAGATACCCACAGTACAAAAGTTGCTCTATGGCCTCCTTATGTCTTCAAGGAAGCTTAGGCACTACTTTCGAGCCCACAAAGTGGTCGTACCTCACGGATATCCCTTGGTCAAGTCCTTGAAACAGGAATCATCGGGACGAATAGCCAAATGGGCGGTCGAGCTAGAGGCGTTCGATCTCCATTTTATTTCACGAACAGCGATAAAGTCGAGCAATAGCGAAATTCATTGCGAATGGACAAACCTGAACCCACCCAAGGACCCGAGTACGAACACCACGACAGTGGACAATGTATTCGACGGTTCCTTGATGTTACAAGGATCGGGAATGGAGTGGTCTTGATATCCCCATCTTGGCGAACACATCAAATCGCCATCGATTAAATTTTCACGCCACCAATAATGTGGCGAGAATATGAAGGTTTATTGGCGGGACTCGGCGGCTCGTTAAGCTCGGGATTATGATTACTAGTGAAAGCGATTCTCAACTAGTAGCGAATCAAGTGGGGAAAAAGTATCAATGCTCTAGTACCAAGATGTCATCTTATCTGGCGGAATACGAAAACTTGAAAAGCACTTCTTGGTTTCGGATCAACATATTCCTAGAAAGGAAAACTTTCGGCGGACCGGTTAGCGCGGATGGCCTCCACGAGGTCGGCCGTCCCTTGGAGTTTTTCTCGAGCAACTCAATTCACCCTCGGTAGTTGAGCCTTGAGAACATACATGATTCTTTGCAAGTTGAACAAACTAATCAAGGGAACATGGATGCTCCACGTGTCGTTGACGGTTGGCGCTATCACGATCAAGGTAGAGGCTGGATGACATCGATCTACAATTATCTTGACATGACACAATTCGAGAAGATGATGTAGAGGCCGATCGTATAGCACGAAAAGCCAAATCATACACTCTAATCGAAAGTACCTTGTATAAGCGAGGATCTCATGGAGTGTTGATGAGATGCATATCTCAAGCGGATGGCATTAGATTGCTAACGAAATCCATGAAGGTGTCTGTGGAGCACACCATTCCTCTGAGAACCACAGTCGGTAAAGCCTTCCTAAGCAAGGCTATTCTTGACAAGCGCCCTTCATGATGCAAAAGAGCTTGTGATGAAGTGTGTACAATGTCGGTTTCATAGCCGACAAGTACACCGGCCGGCTAAAGCCTTACAAACAATTCCTCTTTCTTGGCCTTTTGCAACTTTGGGAATTTGGACATTACAGGACCTTTCCCAAGAGCACCGGGGCTTGAATTCCTTTTCGTCATGATTGACACGTTTACAAAATGGATTGAAGCCGAGCGATCGTTAAAATAACAAGCGAGGCCGCTAAGAGATTTCTCTGAAAAATGTGATCCGCGATTTGGTGTACCCGGTCGTATCATCACGAGACAATGGTTCCCGATTCTCCGGCGATCAATTCCGAGAATTCTGCGATGAACTTAGTGTCAAAGTTCATTTTGCTTCATTGCACATCCGCAGAACAGCGGAGGCGATTGAGCGAGCTAATGGTATCCTTATGCGAGGATCAAGCGCCGAGTATTCGACCGATTAATCAAGCGGTCGGCGCTTGGGTTAAGAACTTCCCTACGTGTTATGGGCGTTCGAACCCACGACCGATCGTGCGGCCGGTGAAACTCCATTCTTTTTGGTTTATGGTCTTTGAAGCTATGCTTCCTCGAACTCAAAATTGGCTCTGCTTTCGAATCGATCGTTTTGACAAAATGATCGAGAATGAGCAACGACTTCGGCGACGTCGATTTCCTTGAAAACGAGCGAAACCAAGCCCTTATGCGATCGGCGGTCTACCAACAAGCCATGCGAAGGTACCATAGTCGTAAGGTGCGACCTCGCTGACCTTCTTTGTAGGTGATCTGGTTCTCGAGAAAATTGAGCCAAACAAATCGCAATAAACTTTCTCCTAAATGGGAAGGTCCTTACTGCGTAGTCGAAGTAACCCGACCGAGTTCCGTGACGTTGGCTATGTCGATGGGCAAATTTTGTCAAATTCTTGGAACATCGATCAATTGCGTAAGTTCTATGTTTAATTTTCATTCTTTCATTTCTTTCAATTTCAATTTCATTAAATTCATTAATTAATTAAGAAGTGCAACTTTGCTTATATATATACACCTACATTACGTGCGTTTATTATTGTTAGTGCAGTGGGAGAAGACATTTTTCTCTCCGATATCCTTTTAAGGATCTCGATACTCTATGGTCCTAGTCGTGAGCATTTTTCTTCAAATGATTCCCACGCGACTACACTCTTTTCTCAAAGAAAATGAGTAATCGAGCGCCACACAACTAACTATCTCATGAATGATATGCTTACGATTACGAAGATTATGCTTCATTATTTTAAGATTACGGTCTATTCTTGTCAGCTCTTGGTGGGACACGGAAAGCCTCCTAGTCGAAGTCTCTCCTTTTTGCACGTGGTCACCTTGCTGGAAGGAGCTTCCTAGCGACGGTTCTTTTCTTCGATCCTCGCTACGATCGGATCTGAGAATTTGAACACGTTTCAAGAAATGTGTCGTATGCCTTGAGTCTTAGCATTAGTTCCACCAGTTATGGGACAATAGATATAAACAAAGTTCACTTATAATTTGTTGCATACATATTTGCATTTCTTCTTATGTCAAGTTTGACAAAGTCTTTTTCGACCATATATAGTGTTTTTTATGGGTATTTCCATTATGACAAACAAAGATCTATAACTAGTCGAAATCATATCTTTGTCTGACCACATTTGATTTCCTAATCTTCTAACGATCGATTTTGTCTTACATGTCCAAACATACCTTCAAAACTCACATACATAGTTATGACCTCTTTTATTCTCTTTCTTGGCTCCTTTGCTTGTACGATGCGTTCTTCTACTATAAAGCGTTGGGGCTAGGAAATATCACGAGAATTTTAAAAAAGTCAAGCAGGATAAACAAAAGCTTTGTCAATGACATAAAAGGTAAGTTTTCATAGATATTCAAATATTTTTACACTTGCAGAACCTACTCTAAGAAATATTCCCAGCCTAACTCTTGTTTGTCGGAGATTAGACCTCCATCTCCTCTACAACTATATCTCAAAGTGGCTGAGTTCTTCCATGAACTTGGTTGCCTCCTCAGTGGGCGATTGAAGTCATCTTTAACAGCTTGGAGATCTATGGAGGGTCGGAAGCTTTCGGTTTGCCAAAGCAAAACTAACTCCACTTGCAACTTTGTTTTTAGGGCACAGGCATAATTAAATCAGAGTAGTTTTGAGCGAACTTTAAGATCCCTAGAAGTTGACCCAAATAGTTCATTTTCTTTATTGGATCTCCTAAGGAAGGCGGGCTTGATCTGATCCCATATCAAAGATCATCTTGTTCAAAGCATGAATCTTTTCATCAATATTTTGAGCAAGAGCCGCCCCTTATCTGCTCAAATTTGAGTTTTCTTTACTCTGTTCGGCATTTGCGTTTGCTCTGCAAAACAAATCGATTAATGAACACAAGCATAAATGAAGGAAAAATCAAGCTTACGACATATTACCTTCATTTGTTTTGCTAAGTGTTTCATATTTGAGTCGTTGCTTGACGATCAACAGGTCTTTAAATGAACTTGCTTGACAAATGATGATCCTTAGCTTTATTTCTTCTTCAAGAAAAGGCGTCTTGGCTTTCTCGACCACAACCTCCTCTTTTATTTTCTCCGGATCTATCGAATGCGATAAGGAGAATAATTGTAGAGGAGCAAAGTATTGAAGAAAAACAAAAGTTCAAAAGGAAAAGTTCTTACTTTCCAACTCGAGTGCTTTTGCTCCAAGTCCTTAACTTCATTGGGTCGATCCTCGATCACGACAAAGTTCTCGACCAAATGCTACACAAATAGCGTTCTCTTTCTTAAGTTTCTTATAAACTTTTTAAAGAAGAGCTATGAAGCTGGTCGTAGAATACTTACCCGAATTGCCTGGTCATTATAACCGGCAAAAATCAAATCAGGGTGCATCTTGAGCTGAGTATCCGATACTTTACGCCACGCTCATCAAGCTCCTTATCCTCGATGAATCGGGGGCGAAAAGGAACTTGTTAGGTTGGGAAGGGTTATCGGCGATGATCGGAACTGTTGAGACCTCTCGAGGCATCTACCTCCTGAAGGGGTTTCAATCACCAAAGGATCCAACTCAACCGTTGCCCTTGTCACCTGCTCGGGGGCTTCTTCGACCACTATTCCCTCAGGAACTTTGTCCTGAGAAGTGCTCTGGTCGGGAACTTCCACAGTGCGAGTCCTCGGGAAGAACACAGTGGGAAGCGACCGAACACCGAAGACCTATGCAAACCGAAGATGGGAAGTTCAAAGTATCAAATCATCAAGGAATTATTAGAGGTACATACTTATCGATCACTTTCATTTGTACATACCTTGTTAATCTCCGGGTTTGACTCTGAAATCATAAAGAGAAAATCATGCCGCTAGCCTTCCTTTTCTTCTCCTCCAATCTTCTTTGGTTACGGACCGGCAAGGTTTATTGAACCCTCACATCCTCCAACAAGATGTCGGAAGCTATGTCCTCGACCGGTTCATCAAGGACCGCATTCGACTATACGGTGGGAGGAGTGGTTTCATCAATCTCGGATCGATTGTTTGATAACAACCATAAGGTCGTGCACCACTCTGGAGTCTCTGACCTCATGATTACATTCTGGGGCCCTCGAACTTATCCACCTAAATCAAAGAACAAATTTGATTGGGTGAAGAAATCCTTTATCTAAAAAATTCATACATATATGATTCGAAATGTTCTATTACCTCGAGGATTCATCTCCTTCAAGTGCCTCGAGGCACGACTCGGTCGGAACTAAGGTGGGGCGTTGATCCTCACCAGATTGTATGATTCGCAATCCGACCGACGCAAAAGTAAACACGATTGGAAATCTGGTGGAATATATGTATACACATGGTAAAAGGAATTTTGATTAAATTACCTTAAGCCTTGCCGTCTCCTTCAATAGGAGTTCTGGCTAAGATCTTGGGGCATTGACCTTTTCTCCAGCTCCCCTTACAGATCATCTGACTCGATCTCTAATTTCCCGGGAAAGAGCTTTAATGAAGGAAGAATAGATGATTTTAAGGTAATACATTAATCAAATCAAAATACCGATCGAATTTATCTCAAAGACTTACCACCTTCCGAGGTAGCTTCATCACGATCAAGGCACCAGAGGGGAATGAGTCAGGAGCTTCAATGGGCTAATCGGCGAAAGGTGAAATCCTTCACCACATGCCACGAAGTCGGGCCCCGACTAAAAGTCATAGATGGCATCCGCCCATCTTTTGACTATCCTGTCTTCTTCTGGTTTCCTTCCACTTGGAGTTTTCACTTGCTCTAGTTCCGTAGTAGAGGCCATCGTCTTCAGTAACCGTCATGTAAAACCGAGACTTTTTCCACGACGACCACGAAGATTTCACGTACATGAAGATGTACTCATCGGCCTTCCGTCATGAAGGCGCAATGTGCATTCCCCAGAGCGCCTCAGTTTCGCATGATTTTCCCATCACCATGCGGTAGAAATAACTAAAGAGCTTCAAGTTCGGTTGTATTCCCGTATGCCTCGCACAAATATCGAAAATACTAATATTTGCGATCGAATTTGGGGCCAAATTCACCAATTCCACCCGTAATGTTCAAGAACGCGGAGGAGGAATTTGTGTACCGTAATCTCGGCCCACATTCGATGTAGGCAAGAAAAAGGATTTCGCCATCTTCACGGCTCGGAAAATGCTCTCCGATCGCGGTCTCCAATTAATCGATTCCTATCTGGGAGCATTCCCATCTTCGCCAAAGCCTCAAGCTTTTTTTGCCCAATTCGAAGGCAACCACTTTGTAATCTGCTCGACATGGCGAAAATCCTCAAGAATGAGTAGCAAAAGTTGGAGACTTTGTGGTCGGAAGAACAGGAAAAGACTCGGAGGATTTCTTGGCGAGAAGCTAAAGGAGATCGAAAGGATTTTGGAAGCATAAAAATTCTAAGAGCCCAAATAGAAAGATTTTATAAACTTCCGATACTTTGAAGGATTCCCAAAAGTCCAAGCGACAAAAAGCTTCTTTTTGTTCAAGCGACGAGGAACTCTTCGTTTCCCAAGGCAAGTTCTCAACTTTAAAGTGAACACAGAGACCGCCGTATACCACGACATTAAATGGGGTTACGCCTGATCGATTTCATCGGAAAAGGTATATACACGACCAGTTCATTTAAAGTTCGGGGCTAGTGACGAGATTAAAACCTCTATGTATTATTTTAAATGCATAGTAAAAGACCATACGTCTTCATGGTCGTAACCCCTAAGACTAACGACCTCCACAGTCGTTAGTATTCAGAGGTTACTTAATGGGTACCACTGTGGGATGAGGCTTTGTGCCTAATCCCGACCGAGATAACCGCTCGTAAAATTCTTGAATCGGGTATTTCTTATCGTATGATGAATGGAACACGTGTTATCGTTCCAAACCATGCGATGGTACAACCTCGAGACATCGACTATTAACCACCCTACGGTTAAGCTTTTCACAAGCAACCGCAAGGAAGTTAGCACATTGCTAACTTCTCTCGCTCCAAACCGATCGTAACGCTTCACCAGGGCGTCTTCTCTAGGAGTAATCGCCATCTCTTCGGAAGTTATTTAAAGGTGAAGCACAGATAAACAAGGGACAAGAAGGGAGACGATAGGCGATACACAAAACAAGGCCAAGGCAAAGATATGCACAGAAGCCTAAGCGGTGGAATTAGAAGCTTGATAATCAGCCTTAGACTCATGTTCTAAGTCTGATTGCCTGGTTAAGCATTCCTCCATTCAGTGTAATTCAGGGTAGTACTTAGCCACATCTTGTAAATCCAGTTCATATCAATAAAGAGCGACCCCCATTCCATTCCAGGATATTCCACGTCATTTTCCTCGTTTATTTTCGTAAGATCGGCGATTCGACCGTCGACATCGGGTAAACCGCATTCGCAACTGACTCTATGTGCTCACCCTCAGTATTTGTAAGACCCGGGATTAACACTCCCGAATCCTCTGTGCATTTCTGAACTAGTCCCATGATCAGTAGCTAGTTCACACAGTAAACAAATATGGTAACAAAATCATATCACAACTTTATTAGTAAATAACAACAGAGTTGATTACAAAGGAGGCTTACAGGCCAACAATAAAATAAACACAGCGGAAGACGAAGAAGTAGTAGGGTCCTGTTAATCTGCCACAGGCAATCAACTGGGGAAGCGGCCTAGTCGTCGAGATCCACACCGATGGTGAAGTCCTTCTCCTCTGAAATTATTTGCATTAAGCAAGAATGAGCACAACTACCGTGCTCGCAAGTTACACCCGTCAAATAACAGAATGACATGCATATATGGATATCTCAAAGGAAAGCTTAATATGGTTGAATTTGCATAAAGCAGCATTTTCTTTAAATACTTGTACTAAGTTTTCCAAAGCGGTTATTCCATAACTAAAATTCATTTTCTAAATCAATTTTATAGTCAGATAACATTCACACATGAATGGTGAAGGATACCCTCCTATCACATGGCTTCCCGCCCAATTCCCATTTGGATAGAAATCCAAAATCATTTATGTCAAATCATTTTGAAACCAAAAACCAAAGTATAACTTTGAGTGGCTTTGCTAGCATGTCCATAACCACGGACGCGGCTATTCGAATAGTTTTACACTCTGCAGAGGTTGTACAACTTTACCCACATGACACAAATTCTCTAGTTTATCCGGCATATATCTATGCCACCGTTCACTACCTTAGGTAAGCAGTCTAGAGCACATGCCAAGGCCTTTACAATGCATCATTCCACCACAGTTTCTCCTCGCTAAGGTTTCGCCCCCTTTGGATAGAAATCCGCAGAGTTCCTAGCCCCCTCTTGCGCCAGGTGGGAATAAAGTAGTCATGAAAGACAGGCCATGAAAGACCACCCACGTACATACAGGATCAACCGCGATGGAACTCTGCAAATTAATTAGCCAGGTCCTACACCCCATTCTGAGGACATGTGGTAGTACGATGTGGCATAGCAAGATGCGGCTCGAAGACCGGTCCTTAACTGACTTGGGCGACTTTCCAAATAACCCCTGGGCTTCAACCCATACCCGGATTGAGCCTGTGCATAAACTTGCACCATCCAAACTTCCATTTCGCCCAAGTACCAATCATCATTTTATTTTATTTTTCAAGGTCATTTATAAACTTCCATAACACACCAATGTCATGGATACAATTTAAACAATATTTGAATTTTGGCTGAAACTTCCCAAATCAAACATTTTTGGTCTAAGCAGGTCTTTGCAACATTTTCAAATGATCCTAGTTCATACTATTGTATCAACTAGGTTTTGTCTAGGGTGACAAAGGGTGACGGATTCGATGTTAAGGTATTGTCAGGTACGAGACCGGTAAGTGAACCATCCGTACTGTGTTCACCCAATCTCCAGCAATTGTAAAATCTCATACTCCAATATTGATTAGTTCGATATCCACCATATCAGTCTATTCCTATGATCTGACCTCCATCGATCCAACATTCAGTAATGCTCTAATTTTATAATCTGATATCTATCAATCCATTAATCCTTAATGAATTATTTCTAATAATTCAACACCCATCAATCCGATGATTATGTAATCCTATAATCCAATTTTTGATAATCCGATATCCAATGATTATCTATTTTTATAATCCATCCTTCGATAATCCATTATCAACAATTATCCACTTCTAAGATCTAATCAAGTTTTATTTCTAAAATTCCACCAAGGGTTAATCCTACAATCCAACACTCAAGCCAATCAATATTCTATAATGACTACTTCTATAATTCAATCTTAGTACTCTTTGTAACAGCCCAAAATTTCAAATTTGGTTAAAGTTTAAAACTTATTTGAATTTGTGGATTTTCTAAATTATTGAAAGCTTTTTCCTAAATGTTTTAAAGCTAAAATAATTTAATTACAAAATTTATTATCAAGTTTAAGTTGGAAATAATTTTATCAAGTAAAAAATAACTCTAGAGATTTATGTGATTTTTTCTAGAATTTTTGGGTTTTATTTGTTATTTCCTAAAGCCTACTCGAATTTTCAGGATTAAATTAAATAGAAAATCAAAAGTTTATCTCTAAATGATTTTTGGGCCGAAAGCTTCTGGCCCATTACCTCACACACGCACATGGCCCACCCAGCCAACTCAACCCGCGCGGCTCACCCCTAGTGACTGTCCAATGTGCATCGGACGACCAAGAAGCCTCCACGCACCCCGCGTCCCCGCGCCGTCCGATGCAAATCCGAGGGCCCGCCTCTTTCTTCTCCCCCGCGCCTGTCTTCCTCGCGCAAACACCGCGCCCGACTCCGCCGCCATTGACGTCTTCAACGAGCTCGCAACGGGCGCCTCCCCAACTGCCCCACGACCCACGCGCGTGCGCGCGAGACTCGCGCCCCACGCCGCCACGAACCCCACCCCTGCCCCCCTTCTTCTCCGCGGGCACGCGCACGACGCCGCAACCGTCACCCACGACCTCCACGTCGTCACGCCGCTTAGACCTCCCGGCCCCTATAAATGGACGCCTCGGTCTGCGCCATCCTCCCCAAACCGCGCCACCACCCACCTTCCCTATCTCCCGTGAGGCTCGCCGTGTTGGAGTTCGCCGCCGCCGCCGGTGGAGATCGGAGCTTCGATTCCGCCGCCGCCGTAGACGCCGGATCCTCGCCACCACCTCCACCTCCATCGTCGTGACCCCGCGATCCCGGTGCGCGCCTCGCCTTCGCCGGAGGACCCCTGGAGCTCGTCGCCGTCGACAACCCGAAGCTCGCCGCCGCTTCCTCGTCGCCGCCAACCACCTCCATCCTCTCCTCGTCGCGTGGGTGAGCGCACCAAAACCCTCGCGTTCCCCTCTTTCTCCTCGTGCCCTCGCCGGAGACCAACTCGCCGCCGTTCGCCGGTTCCTAGGGTCCGTCGGCGCGCCTTCGCTCGCAAGCCGGCGTGGCCATGCCACGCAGGCGTCAACGCGGCGCCACCTCAGCCCAGGGACCGACGTGGCAGCCTGCGTGGTGCCACATCACCCTCACACGCCAAATCAACGCCACCTCCGAGCCCTAAGACTCCGTGGACTTGGTCCACGTGAGCCATGTCAATGACATGTGGGACCCGCACGTTGGAATAAATTTAATTTCTTTTAAATCTCAGAATTTCTTCGCTGACGTCACCATGCGTAATAATTAGAGTTTCCTTTAGAAAAATAAATCAGAAAATGGATTAAATTGCAGATTTAGGTTTTAAGTTTATAAAATTCATATCTTTTGAATCTTAACTCCAAATTAGGTGATTCCAATTTCTAAAATTCTATAAAATTAGTGCCTAGCCAAATAAAATATAAATATTTGATTTGGAGTAGGTTTAAACTGTCTGTTTGAATTTAAAATAATTTAAACTACACATTTAGGAATTAAACTTGGAAAATTCATATCTTTTGAACCCTAATTCCAAATTGAATGATTCCAATTGCTAAAATCTTAGAAAATTATGTGCTAGCTAAATAAAATAGAATTATTTTATTTGAACTTAGTTTAGTTTGTATTTTTGAATTATTTGAATTTCGATTGATTTGTCGTATTTTCGCGTTTAGACTACGACGATTCCGGGGAATTTGATTCTTCCGAAGATTTAGAATTCCAAGACTTCAGCGAAGGCAAGTTACACTTTGACCATGTTGCACCTACTATGTTAAAGTTATTTAATGCAGTTTTTAAAATTATTATTGCATGCATATTTTTAGTCAATTATTTTAATACCCTGTTTAAATGCTTAGTTATTCCAATTGTTATTGTATGGCCAATTTTGAATGTTGAAATGCCATCCCTTGTCACCATAGGTAAAATTGTTTGGAAATGCTTAGCAAATGTTTAGACCATGATTTTGATTTTGGGAGGATTTAGCCAAACCATTACAACTTGTTTAAAAATTAAATCTATGGTATTGTTTTACCATAGAGAGTTTGTAAAGGTGGTTTTCACTAAAAGAAAATTAAAATGGTTTGGACTTGGGCGAAACGGATGAATGGTGGGTGCAGGTTTATGCACGGGTTTAATCTGGTTAGGATTAAAACCCCGGGTTCGATTTTGAAAGACGCCCAAGTCGATTAAGGACCGGTCTTGGAGCCGCATCTTGCTATGCCTTATCGTACCACCACACGTCTTGTTTGGGCAATACCTGGCTCAATAATTAGGGATACCCCGTAGATATTCGTGCCATTTTGTATGAGTGGGTGTCGGTTAGATTATAGTCCCACCTGGCGCAAGAGGGGCCCCGAACTGCGGATGGTTAGTCCAAAGGGGCGAAACCTTAGCGAGCATGAGTACTATGAGGTAGATCATTGTAAAGGCCTTGTCACGTGCTCTAGGCTGCTTACCTAAGGTAGTGGCGAGTGGCATAGATATATGCTTGGGATAAACTAGAGAATTCGTGTCTTGTGGGTAAAATTGCACAAACTCTGCAGAGTAGAAAACTATTGAATAGCAGCGTCATGATCATGGACATGCTAGCAAAGCCACTTTGAGTTAGACTTGTTTTTGGTTTTAAAATGAATTCAACAGATGTTTTCGGGATGGTTAGTCTGTGGGAAAAATTAGGCGGTTAGCCATTGTGATTGGAGGATATCCATCACCTTTGTTGGAGGTTATCCACACTATACAATTGTCTATTAAAATTATGATTTTAGATATTGTATGAAAATGGCCTTGCAATCTATTATGATTATTTAAATTAAAACTGCTGCTTTATGCAAAATAACCCTGCCAATGTCCTTTGCTTACCTTATGCATGCATTACAATTCCATATTGGGTGTAACTTGCGAGCACGGTAGTTGTGCTCATGCTTGCTTTATGCAACCAAATTTCAGGGGAAGACTACTATCAGGACGGTGAGGACACCGACGCCTAGGCTACGCCTCCAGACGATTACTGTGGCGGATCGTTCGCCTACTACTACTATCTTTACTTCATTGTGTTATTTACCCTTTTATTTGGCTTCTTGCCCAATTGTATCGAACTCGATTTACTATTAATGCAATGCGGATTTGGTTATGTTATCATTTTTGTAATCGTACACCGAAATCTGGACCGGTGTATGAACACGAGAGGTTCGGATCTTTCGTTCCCGGTTCGACAAAAGTGGTATCGAGCCATGTCGATCGTAGGTCGTGGCCTTAGGATTGTCTTAAGGACTTATTTTCAAAAACTAAAACTATTTTGAGTTTATCGAGTCATTCTCAACCTTTCTCTTTAAAATATTTACTAACTCATCTCCTTCTCAAAATTTTAGATGGTCGAAGACCGATGCTACTTCCCACGGAGCCTTTCTTTGGATCTTGGGCGAGATACTTTGGGAAATGATGCAAAGACAGGTTACCTAAGAGGCCAACTTTCCAAGGATTCAAGTACCGGTGGAAGAACAACAACTGTGGAGAGTAGAGGTGCTCATCTACTCCAATCTCGCACCGGACACCGTCTTCCACGTCTTTGATGCTCCGATCCGGCGCGACACCTTTGATGATGGCATGCAAGATGCGGCAAGAGAGGCAGTTCGCCACCTTCGCTACACCTACAATCATCGCCTTCATGGCACCGGGTTTCATTATTACCCGATGCACATTCCAACTCGGCTCGACAGTACTTTCAACTCTGCTAGGGACGAAGATTCCCCCGAGCTGACACACCAGGTGGATCTGGCTAAGGCTTTGGACTACGCCTATGGGAACACCTTGAATGACTTGCTTACTGCTCAGAACAGACTACAGGAGGCAGAGGAGAAGTTGAAGATCGTAACTGCGGAGCTAGCTAGCCACAAGGCCGGCGAGGCTAGCTCCAGTGAGCCGGATTATACCCCTAGTACCCCATAGTGATTATCTTCCTTTAGCTCGATCATTAGTTGCGAATTATGAGCTACTTGCCTTATTTGTGGTAGCCATAATCTTTGAATAAAATGAATTAATAAAGGAACTTTTGGAAAATCTGCTCTTTGTCCTGTGTGCTCTTTGTGTTCTTGGGCTATTAGAATTTACCCCTTAGAACTTCCTATCTGTCTATCTCTCCTAAATCTTTGGAGTTCTAGCAGATGGTGACCACCCGTACCGGCAGTGGCAGTGTCCGAGGTCGGGGCAACGAAAACGCGAATTACCAGGAGGATCCCGTGCAGCAACCACCACCACCACCAGTTGAAGGACCGGATTGGCGTCAGATGATGGAAAACCAAAACCATCTGATTAACCTCCTAGCTCAGTCCCTCAGCAGCGTGCAAAATGTGCAGGCAACAGCTCGGTCTACACCACCACCTCCACCTACGCAGAGGTTGACCATGGCCGACTTCATGCGCATGCGCCCACCGACATTCTCCAAAGAAAGACGGGCCGATGGATGCCGATGATTGGATTCGTGCTATCGGAAAGAAGTTGGATATTGCATGCTGTCTTCGACCGTGAGAGAGTCCTGTTTGCCTCTCACCAACTCACCGCCCCGCGATCGAATGGTGGGACAACTACAACATCTCCCATCTTCGATGCGCAGACTATCACTTGGGGAGTTTGTGCGGCTTTCCGCCATGCACATATCCCCGCTGAATAATGACCCTAAAGAAGAAAGAGTTCCACGCTCAAACAAGGCAACCGCACGGTGGGTGAATACTGCAGAGTTCAACCAAATTTGCTCGCTATGCCCCAGCGAGATGTGGCTAGTGATGAAGAAAGGCAGGAAAGGTTTATGGATGGTTTGAACGATGAGATCTCAGTCCAGCTGGTCTCCAATGATTACGCTGACTTCCAGCAGTTAGTGAATAAAGCTTTTCACCAGGAGGCCAAACATCTGGAGATGGAGAACCGCAAGCGGAGGAGGGCCGCTCAGAAGTTTAACTCTGGAGGGCAACCCAAGCCTCGCCTTGCTCAGCCTCAGCCGCCCAAAGATGGTAGATTCGATCTTCTCGCCTAAAGCTCCAAAGGCCAAGACAAATACCAGTTCTTAAACCTCGCAAAGAATGCACCAAGAAAGGCCAAAGAGATGAGCCCAACTCCATCAAGCGCAGTGTGACTCGCTACCATTACTAACGAGATCGGCATTATGGCAACAAATGCCCGGAAGCGGCGATCTGCGACACCGGCCGAGCGATGTCGGGAGTACCAGCCACCGGCAGCACCCCAAAGCCGGCGGTCAAGTTCATGAAGGGACGTGTGAACCACGTTACAGCCGAGGAAGCTCAGGCAGCACCAGATGTCGTCCTTGGTACGTTTCTTGTTAATTCGATACCAAAGATCGCCTGCTTTTGATTCCGGAGCTTCGCATTCTTTTGTATCCAATAAGTTTGTGGGCAAAAATGGGCTACCTATTTCTTCATTAGATAATCCTATGATAATTCATTCCCCGGGCTCAGAAATGAGAACTAGTTCTCTATGCCCGAATCTTACCTTGGAGATATCCGGAGTGTCTTTCATAGCAGACTTGATAGTCCTGCATTCTCAAGGTCTGGATGTAATACTTGGAATGGACTGGTTAGCCAAGAATCAAGGACGGATAGACTGTGCCAATAGGTCTATCACTTTAACCAATGAGGAGGGAGTCACAATTGAATTCAAGCCCAAGACCTGCACCGGAGGAAGTTCCATACTGACCAGTTTGAAGGAGTTAAAGATTGAAGATATACCAGTAGTGCAGGAATTTCCGGATGTTTTCCCCAATGATTTACCCGGCATGCCACCGGACAGGGACATAATGTTCTTAATTGACTTAGTCCCAGGGACCACTCCAATCTCGGCGACCCTCTGAAATGCCTGGCTAATGAATTGGCGAGATGAAGAAACAAATTGAAGAGTTGCGGAGCAAGGGATATATTCGGCCAAGTTCATCACCTTGGGGGGCACCAGTACTGTTTGTCAAGAAGAAAGACAATAGTATGAGGATGTGTGTGGATTATAGGTCACTCAATGAAGTGACAATCAAGAACAAATACCCGCTGCCTAGAATTGACGATCTGTTCGATCAACTGAAAGGAGCAAGTGTATTCTCGAAGATTGATTTGAGATCCGCTATCACCAATCAAGATCGCACGGAAGATATTCAAGACGGCCTTCACCACGGATATGGACTGCGAGTTCTGATAATGTCTTTCGGTTTGACGAACGCCTCGCTTATTTCATGAATATGATGAACAAAGTGTTCATGGAATTCTTGGATAAGTTTGTGGTTGTTTTCATCGATGACATCCTCGCCTATTCAAGAATGAAGAAGAACATGAGTACCATCTCGGGTTAATTTTGGGAAAACTTCGAGCACCCGACTTTTATGCCAAATTGACAAGTGCGACTCGCTAAGTCAGTGGCATTCCTTGGACATATTGTGTCGGCGGAGGGATTGCGAGAGACCCGACCAAAGTCGAAGCGATAATGGATTGGAAACAACCCAAGTCATCACAGAGGTGAGAAGTTTCATTGGATTGGCTGGGTATTATCGCAGATTCATTGAAGGTTTCTCCAAGATAGCAAAGCCAATGACTCAACTTCTAAAGAAGGAGAAGAAATTTGAATGGACGGATGCTTGTGAGGAAAGTTTCCAAGAGCTGAAGACGAGATTAGTTTCAGCACCTGTATTGGTCCTACCGGATATTCATAAGGATTTTGTAATTTTCTGCGACGCATCTCGTCAGGGACTCGGTTGTGTATTGATGCAAGAGGGCAAAGCTGTAGCTTATGCATCCCGTCAGTTGAGGCCACACGAAGGGAATTATCCAACTCACGACCTTGAGTTAGCAGCGATTGTACATGCATTGAAGATCTAGCGGCATTATCTCATTGGTAACCGCTGTGAGGTTTTCACGGATCATAAGAGTCTGAAGTACATCTTTACCCAGTCTGACCTTAATCTCCGTCAGAGAAGATGGCTAGAATTAATAAAGGATTATGATCTTGGAATTCATTATCACCCGGGCAAGGCAAATGTGGTTGCAGATGCCCTGAGCAGAAAGGCGTATTGCAATACCATTTTAGTTCAGAAGAATCAGCCAGAGCTGTACAAAGAATTGAAGCATTTGAACTTGGAGATTGTTGATCAAGGTTGTGTGAACGCTTTGGAAGTTCAATCAACACTTCAGAGTCAGATCAGAGAGAAGCAGAAAGAAGATGAAGACATCAAGGAAATCAAGAAGAATATGAGAAGAGGCAAAGCCCCAGGATTCGCCGAAGATGAGCAAGGAACAGTGTGGTTCGGAAACCGCATCTGTGTACCGGATCAACAGGATTTAAAGCAGTCGATTCTGAGGGAAGCCCATGAGTCGCCTTATTCCATTCATCCTGGTAGTACCAAGATGTACCAGGATCTAAAGGAAAGATATTGGTGGGTCAGCATGAAGCGAGAAATTGCTGAGTTCGTAGCCTGTTGTGATGTTTGTCAGCAAGTCAAGGCAGAGCATCAAAGACCCGCTGGTTTGCTACAACCGTTGCCAATTCCCGAGTGGAAGTGGGAAGAAGTTGGTATGGACTTCATCACCGGACTTCCTAGGACCCAATCAGGATGTGATTCCATCTGGGTGATAATTGACCGGTTGACGAAAGTAGCTCACTTTATTCCGGTCAAGACCACCTACAGATGCAGCAAGTTAGCAGAACTGTATATGGCCAAGATCGTCTGTCTACATGGGGTACCCAAGAAGATCGTGTCTGACAGGGGTTCACAGTTCACGTCAAGATTTTGGCAGAGTCTGCATGAAGCTTTGGGAACCAGACTCAATTTCAGCACTGCATATCATCCACAGACGGATGGCCAGACAGAACGAGTCAACCAGATTCTTGAAGACATGCTTCGAGCCTGCGCCTTAGAGTACGGACAAAGTTGGGACAAGAATCTGCCCTATGCGGAATTTTCGTACAATAATAGCTACCAAGCCAGTCTTCAGATGTCCCCATTTGAGGCTTTGTATGGCAGAAAATGCAGAACTCCACTTCTTTGGGAGGAAGTAGGAGAGCATCAGTTCTTTGGACCCGAGTTGATCAAAGAAGCTGAAAGCAAGGTTAAGGCGATAAGAGAACATCTGAAAGTAGCTCAAACCCGGCAGAAGAGTTATGCTGATAATCGACGGTGAGAGTTAACCTTTGCAGAAGGAGATTTTGTCTATCTCCGAGTTACTCCACTCCGAGGAGTAAGAAGGTTCCGGACCAAAGGAAAACATGCACCCAGATTTGTGGGACCTTACAAGATTTTGGCAAGAAGAGGTGAAGTTGCATATCAGCTTGAACTACCAGCATCTTTATCCGCCGTACACAATGTCTTCCATGTTTCACAGCTAAAGAAGTGCCTTCGAGTGCCCGAAGATCAGACCCGTTTGGAAAGCATTGATCTTCAAGAAGACCTCACGTATGTAGAGCAACCGATCAAGATTCTAGACGTCACAGAGCGTGTCACCCGGAGCAAGATCATTCGTTCATACAAAGTCCAGTGGAGCCACCACCCAGAAAGTGAAGCCACTTGGGAGCGAGAAGAAGATATTAAAGCTAGTTATCCCCACCTTCTTGCCAGTCAATCCTGAATCTCGGGGTCGAGATTCCCTTAAGGGGGGAGGTTTGTAACAGCCCAAAATTTCAAATTTGGTTATAGTTTAAAACTTATTTGAATTTGTGGATTTTCTGAATTATTGAAAGCTTTTTCCTAAATGTTTTAAAGCTAAAATAATTTAATTACAAAATTTATTATCAAGTTTAAGTTGGAAATAATTTTATCAAGTCAAAAATAACTCTAGAGATTTATGTGATTTTTTCTAGAATTTTTGGGTTTTATTTGTTATTTCCTAAAGCCTACTCGAATTTTCAGGATTAAGTTAAATAGAAAATCAAAAGTTTATCTCTAAATGATTTTTGGGCCGAAAGCTTCTGGCCCATTACCTCACACACGCACGCGGCCCACCCAGCCAACTCAACCCGCGCGGCTCACCCCTAGTGACCGTCCGATGTGCGGCCAAGAAGCCTCCACGCACCCCGCGTCCCCGCGCCGTCCGATGCAAATCCAAGGGCCCGCCTCTTTCTTCTCCCCCGCGCCTGTCTTCCTCGTGCAAACACCGCGCCCGACTCCACCGCCATTGGCGTCTTCAACGAGATCGCAACGGGCGCCTCAATCGCTTCATTTACCCACGCAGCGTGCAAGACGAGACTCGCGCCCACGCCGCCATTTAACCCCACCCTGCTTCTTCTCTCGCGCACGCCAGACGACGCCGCAACCGTCATCCACGACCTCCACGTCGTCACGCCGCCTAGGACCTCCCCGGCCCCTATAAATGGACGCCTCGGGCCTGTTGTCCTCCCAAACCCAACGCCACCACCCACCTTCCCTATCTCCCCGTAGGCTCGCCAGATTGGAGTTCCTTCGCCGCCGCGGAGACGGAGCTTGATTCCGCCGCCAGAGACGCCGGATCCTCACCACCACCTCCACCTCAATCGTCGTGACCCCGTGATCCCGGTGCGCGCCTCGCCTTCGCCGGAGGACCCCTGGAGCTCGTCGCCGTCGACAACCCGGCTTCGCCGCCGCTTCGCCGCCGCCAACCACCTCCGTCCTCTCCTCGTCGCGTGGGTGGCGCACTGAACCTCAGATTCCCTCTTTCTCCTCGTGCCCTCGCCGGAGACCAACTCGCCGCGTTCGCCGGTTCCTAGGGTCCCGTGCGCCGCCCCCGTCCGGCACCGATGTGGCCATGCCACGCAGGAGTCAACGCGATGCCACCTCAGCCCAGGGACCGACGTGGCAGCCTGCGTGGTGCCACGTCACCCTCACACGCCAAATCAGCGCCACCTCCGAGCCCTAAGACTCTGTGGACTTGGTCTATATGAGCCATGTCAATGACATGTGGGACCCGCACGTTGGAATAAATTTAATTTCTTTTAAATCTCGGAATTTCTTCGCTGACGTCACCATGCGTAATAATTAGAATTTCCTTTAGAAAAATAAATCAAAAAATGGATTAAATTGCAGATTTAGGTTTTAAGTTTATAAAATTCATATCTTTTGAATCTTAACTCCAAATTAGGTGATTCCAATTTCTAAAATTCTATAAAATTAGTGCCTAGCCAAATAAAATATAAATATTTGATTTGGAGTAGGTTTAAACTGTCTGTTTGAATTTGAAATAATTTAAACTACACATTTAGGAATTAAACTTGGAAAATTCATATCTTTTGAACCCTAATTCCAAATTGAATGATTCCAATTGCTAAAATCTTAGAAAATTATGTGCTAGCTAAATAAAATAGAATTATTTTATTTGAACTTAGTTTAATTGGTCTTTTTGAATTATTTGAATTTCGATTGATTTGTCGTATTTTCGCGTTTAGACTACGACGATTCCGGGGAATTTGATTCTTCCGAAGATTTAGAATTCCAAGACTTCAGCAAAGGCAAGTTACACTTTGACCATGTTGCACCTACTATGTTAAAGTTATTTAATGCAGTTTTTAAAATTATTATTGCATGCATATTTTTAGTCAATTATTTTAATACCCTGTTTAAATGCTTAGTTATTCCAATTGTTATTGTATGGCCAATTTTGAATGTTGAAATGCCATCCCTTGTCACCGTAGGTAAAATTGTTTGGAAATGCTTAGCAAATGTTTAGACCATGATTTTGATTTTGGGAGGATTTAGCCAAACCATTACAACTTGTTTAAAAATTAAATCTATGGTATTGTTTTACCATAGAGTTTGTAAAGGTGGTTTTCACTAAAAGAAAAGGGCAACCAAATTTCAGGGGAAGACTACTATCAGGACGGTGAGGACACCGACGCCTAGGCTACGCCTCGCATTTATTACTGCGGCATGGATTGCTGTACAAATTTCGCTCTGCCTTGTCCGCGCGGCGCAGCTACGACGTGTGGCGATGGCATGACAGGTACGAGCACCTAAACTTCCAGGAGCTGCGGAAGCTGGTGTAACGCGGCATGGTGCACAGGTTGTCGTATATCAATCATGCCGATCAGATTTGCGACAGCTGCCTCATTGGCAACCAGCGGCGCACCTCGTTCCCGGAGCAAGCAAAGTACCGCGTGGAGCGCGTCCTCGACCTGGTGCACGGCGATCTCTATGGCCCCATCGCGCCAGTCACACCAGGTGGGAAGCAATATTTTCTACTCCTTGTCGACGACCTCAGCCGCTACATGTGGCTGGTCTTTCTCACGATGAAGGACGAGGCACTGGTGGCGATCAAGCGTTTCCAGATCGACGTTGAGGTGGAAATGGGGTGCAAGCTGCGTGCCCTCCGCACTGACCACGACGGCGAGTTCACATCGGTGGAGTTCGGTGAGTACTGCGCTAATCACAACAGTTCACATGCACACCTCACGGCGCCATACTCCCCACAAAGAAGCGGCGTCATCGAGCGAAAAACTAGACCTGTGGTAGCACTCGCCACAAAGATGATGAAGGCCAAGAGCATGCTGGGGATGTTTTGGGGTGAGGTGGTGATGATGGCTGTGTTCATCCTGAACCGAGCCCTGACCTGTAGAATCGAGGGCATGACGACGCACGAGGAGTGGCATGGCGCACAACCTTCGGTGCATTTTCTCCACACTTTCAGATGCGTCGCGCACGTCAAGGTGATGAAGCCACACCTGAAGAAGCTCAATGACATGAGCACGCTAATGGTGTTCATCGGCTATGAGCCCGGTGCCAAGGCGTATCACGTCTACGACCCTGTCAGCAAGTGTTTGCACATGACGAGCGACGTCGTCTTCGACGAGCGGCACAGTGGGACTGGGGCGCGGAGCAATGCAGCAACGGCAAACTCCGGTGAGACATTTACTGTTGAGAATACTGTAGCAGGTGCTATGCGTGGCAACCCCGCAGCGCACGGGAGTGATGGGCCGTCGACACTAGCAACGCCGAGTCACGGGCCTAGCCCAAGGCCACTGATGCCGGCATCTGGAGCAGCAGCGAGAACATCTATGCCCGTGGCACAAAGTGGGTGGAATTCGTTTCACCGCCCACTGATGCTTCGCCCATGACGGACGATGAGGGCCCTCGCCACTACCGGACTGTGGCTAACGTGTACGACACGACCACGGTCCGCGACCTCGATCATGAGGAGGTGTACCTAACGGCGGCAGATGAACCAGTCGGTTTCTCTGAGACCAAGAAGCATGAGTGTTGGAACCGCGCCATGCTCGAGGAGATGAGCTCCATCGAGGAGAACGACACTTGGCAACTTGCCAACATCCCCGCCGGTCACCGTCCTGTCGGCTTGAAGTGGGTCTTCAAGGTGAAGAAGAACTGCCACGGCATTGTTATCAAGAACAAGGCTCACCTCGTGACAAAGGGCTATGTGCAGCGTCAGGGCATCGACTATGAGGAGGTGTTCACGTCGATGGCTCGTCTTGAGTCTCAGGCGCGCTAATCGTGCTTTCGCCAAGCACGAGAGGATGGCCAATACACCACATGGACGCCAAATCGGCGCTCTCAACGGCGAAGCTCGGCAAGGAGGTCTATGTCACCCAACCTCCCAAATTTGAGGTCGAGGACCATGAGCGTAAGGTGCCGAGGTTCCACAAGGCCCTCTGACCTTGAAGCGTGCATCGGAGCATGGAACGCCAAGCTTGACAGCCTATTTGTCGTTGCTCGTGTTTCACCGAGCGCATCGTAACATGTGGTGGATATGCGTGGTAGCGATGCATCACGGCCATCGGTGGGCGCCTCGCTGACGACCTCATTATCATGGGCAACGACGCACATGAGATCGCTGCTCAAAAGGAGATGAAAACTCATTCAAAATGAGCGATCTTGGCTCGCTTCGGCTTCTACCTCGGCATCGAAGTGCACCGGTCCGATGGCTGCATCACGCTAAACCAATCTACATGCACACACAAAATTCTTGAGAAGAGCGGTATGGTAGATTGCAACCCCTTGCACATTACCATGGAGACGAGGCTCAAGCTGAGCAAGGAAAGCTCAGCCCCTCTCACGGATGCCATGGCCTATCGGAGCGTCATCGGGAGCTTGCAGTACCTAGTGCACACAAGACCTAACATCACGTACCTAGTGCGGTCAGAATGGGTGAACAGTAAAATCAGCACGGAACATAATTTCAACACGATTTTGAAAAACACGAATTGATCTAACTTTTGATCCACAACTCTAAACTTCATAAAACTTGAAGCACACCTTCTCTAGGATGTTAGAAATATATTCCAATCAAACATGTTGAAGATGATTGCAAAAGTTCTAGCCTTGTTCCGTTTGATTGAAGGTTGCATCAAAACCGGATCAAATACGAAAATGATGATTGAGAGGAGATCGTGGGAGGAATCCATCCAAGATGGCTAAGGATAGTTTCCCACATGTCCTAGCACCCTCAATCATAGCAAGAATCAAGCCAAAAACCCTCAAGAGCAAAACACCTAAAATCACCCTTTCTTCCACTAAAACCGGTCAAACTCAAGAACTTGCAATAAAAAGTATTTAGATGGATAGGATCTGGTATACACGAGATATATCCATCACTTACATGTCCTAGGTACAAAGCAAGATCAAGAGGGGACAAAGGAACACCAAAAATCAAGCCAAATCAAGAAATCAACACTTCAGCATATGAGAGAAAGAATTGGACGAATTTGGAGGTTTGAATTCTACTTGGAGATGAATGTTTATAGCCACTCCTTTGAAGGACAAAGTCACTAGGGCAGCACACACACAAGTGCTCTCATATCTCTCAATACATTTCTCAAACCCAAGCCTCCTCCTCTCTCCATTTTCCCCATATTTTCACATTATGGTTCCTTGGCTTAGCTGGATATGCAAATCATGCACCATTCCCTTATATAGTGGAGACTAGGTCTAGAGAGAAAACCCTAATGGACACCTATTAATCCCCCACACACAAATGGGTCTCACTCACGAACGCTTCTCAAAGCGTCGTCTTCATCTTTAGCTGCATTAAGCCAAATCCATCATGTGTTTGCCCTCCACGGAGTATCCTTGACTTAATCCACTTAGGACACCACCGTAGTTTTGCACACCACCACTTTTCCGGTATTGAGAAATTTACCAAAATGCCCATCTACCGATATTTCCCGATTCCTTCACATCGAAGCATCGCCCATACTTCGCCATCATCAATGTGGCCCCAAAGGCTTCCCGCCAAGCCTCTCATGCATCAGGATCCCACCAAACCGTCCTTGCTTGCAAATGGGCCCAAGTCACTTGGCACACCACATGCCTTACCATGCATCATGACCACACCCGGCTTCCTTTAACGTTCTGAACCTCAACTCCTCCCTAAGCTTAGTCCCAGACCACCTTGATGTTGCCCATCATGTCCATCACCGGTAGCTTCCGCTCTGGTTCCTCGTCTTCTCAGCTTGTAACCACCCCGGTAGCCTCAGTCACCTTTCGACGGTACCTTGATCGTTCTAGACCTCAATTCTCCTAACCTAGTCTCGATCCCATCCACCTCACCATGATGTAGCTATGGAGTCCTTCAAAGCTTCGCACCCGGAAGCTTCACTTTACCTCAAAAGGTCTTTGCTCAAATTTTACCTTCCATGGTTATTGTCCATCTTACACCTTGCTTGAGTCCAACCATCTCACCCGGCATCCATGACCGTTCTATACCTTGGTTCTCCCAACCAAGTCCCAGTCCTCCTTGCCGTGGACCATAGTTGACCCTAAGCCACCTGCACAACAATAGATAAGACAACCATTTTTGAGCACAAGTTCTTCGCACTTGACCCACAGTAGCCCATAAGAGTATAATGCAAGAATATGCACCAAACCCAAGCTCCTAGGACTAACACTCAAAGTTCAGCGACACCTCATTGTGTCTGAACTCGCCCTGACCAGTCAAACTGTCGGCCCTCGGCTGATCTATCGGTTGTTTATGTTGTCGGTTGAGAAGGAATTCTTGTGCGATATTTGTGGTAGCCAACTTGGTCATTTACATGGCTTTCTCTTGCTTATGGACGAAGTTGAGGCTTTTTGCAAATACTGAGTGAGTTATTAAAAAACAGCGTCCAATTTGCATTTTTGGGTAGATTGTCAATGCATTCATCAAGGGGGAGATTATGGAGACCATGCGATATGGTCCTAATCTTGGTGTTGAACAATTGGCATCAGTGTTGAGGGGTTTGGGGAGTAAACCATCGGTTTGGCAATTTGTCAGAGTTACTATCATGTGGTCGGTGGTTTGATTGGTCCTATAGGGCGGTCTGACAGGCCAGGGGAGGCGGTTAGACTGGTGGTGCGAGCTTTTGAGTAATGGGTACCAAACACTTGTGTGTGAGTGTTTGGGGGTGAGTTTGCACCAGGTGCCATTGAAAATGGAGACTAGACGTGAAACTAGATAGAGTTTTGTCAAAAGTCCAAAGAATGTGTTTTTCGAACGGGAAGCGGTCGACGATCACGGTTGGCGCCTGCACAGTGGAAGGTCTGACCGGTCCCCTGTTACCGAGGCTAGCGGTCTGACTAACCATTGGTTGGTAGTCATACCGACCAAGGGCCGGCGGCCTAACCAGCTAGGGCGAGTTCAGGTATAGTGAGGTGTGTTAAACTTGAGGGTTGGTCCTTGGAGCTTGGGTTTGGTGCATATGTTTGCACTATACTCTTTTGGACTAATGTAGATTAAGTTGTGAAGAACTTTGTCCCTGGAAATAGTTTATTTGTCTATTATGGTGCAGGTGGCTTAGAGTTAACTATGGTCAACGGCGAGGACTAAGACTTGGTTGGGAGAACCAAGGTCCATAACGATCATGGATGCTAGGTGAGATGGTCGGACTCAAGCAAGGTGCAAGATTGACAAAAACCATGGAAGACAAAGTTTGAGCAAAGACATTTTGAGGTAAAGCTAGTGATGCTTCCTAAGCTTAAACTTTGAAGGATTCTCGAGTCGCATCATGGTGAGGCGAACGGGATCAGGGCTAGGTTAGGAGAACTGGGGTCCAGAACGATCAAGGTGCCGACAGAAGATGACCGAGGCTACCGAGGTGGTTACAAGTCGAGAAGACGAGGAGCTGAAGCGAAAGCTACCGGTGATGGACATGACGAGCAATGACAAGGTGGACCGGGACTAAGCTTAGGGAGGGGTTGAGGTCCAGAACGATCAAGGAAGCTGGGTGCGGTCATGGTGTATGGTAAGACATGTGGTGCGTCAAGTGACTTGGGTCTATTTGCAAGCGAGGACGGTTCGATAGGATCCAGATGTGTGAGGGGCTTTGCGGGAAAGCTTTGGGGCCATAAGGATGATGGCGAAGCAAGGGTGATGCTTCGATGTGAAGGAATCGGGAAAAGTCGGTACATGGCAACGATGATCGAGTTTGACATTTTCAATGACGACCGAGCACTTCGCTACACGGTCACGCCGGCGTAGCTTGGTGCGAGGTTAAAAACCGAAGCGGCATGCCCGCTGTTGGCTATGCCCGCACGGGTGGACGATCGCGACGCAGCGTCTGCTGCATGCAACAAAAGGGAGGGTGCTAACTGGTGATTGACCATGCCCTTCACCCAGGCCCGTATAGGAAGCACGTGCAGCTTGAGCTGCTGCACAGGGCCCCAAAATATTAGGGGGTTCGTCCACTCTTGAATGATTATTTCCTAATTTGTGTACTAGTAAGAGTAAGAACTAATAAGTAAGCATCTTATTTATTCTCTTCTTCCAGAAAACTACCACTGATTCACATCCATTTTCTCCACCTTCCACCTCTTTGTTTTCTTTTGCTCAATTCTTTCCTAACAAAATATGGGGCCTTGTTGATATTTTAAAGTTTATGAATGGTTAAAATGTTTTCGTAATGCAATTGTTTATATAATTTTGTTGATTATTCAGGCAAATATTGCATCTGCAAGAAAGAGCTTATATAAATCAAAGTTGTCAAAGTTCTACTACTTGCATTCCATCATGAAAGACTTAATGGTAGCACTTGCAATTGATGTTTAATTTGGGAAAGACCAATTACGAAGTTAATTGAAGGTTTTGCTTTGAGGCATACCAGAAGAATGATGCTTTTCACTTCCAAGTTCTGGTACTAGATTAGAGACTTATTTTTCAGTGGACCAAATCATTTGTAGTCTCGTAAGGAAAAAAATTACAATTGTAATATAAAAAATAATGCATTTTATTTTGACGGTTGACTTTATAAATGTATGAACTAATTTTAATTTTAGTACGCACTCCAAAACGTCAGTCTTCGCTTTCACCCAACGATCCTCGAGTGTTAGCCAAGACAAATAGTACTAACTAATGCGCATCGAAGTTCATCAAATCATAAAACCGAGAAACGAGCTAGAGCCTAGAAGTATCACTTAATGAACCGTCGACTTCCCAAACGTGTCAAAAGTTGTATGCTTTGGTCAATCGGGAATTTTGAGGTGTTAACAAATTAAATTAATCATGGTATCAGCATCTAGTATATAGGGACGATTACATCATACAAACAAAATCTTCTGTGACCAATACTTCTCTCCACTTGTCGATATATATACTACACTATCATAAAACTACTCATACTATGTACTAAATCAATAGTTAATATTGACGAAAGCTACAATCCATCTGTTGTTACGGCTATGATGCTATAATTAGAAGTTTTTCCTTAATGTAGCATATGAAAAGTGACTATGGTGGTGTAACATCCCAAATGTATAAATGGGTGTGTGTTTCAAATGTAAGAAAATGTGTAGAAATTAAAACTTTTCTCACATCTTGAAACCCTTGAACTTTTCTACAATTCTTGTCAAGAGTGTGGAATTCCAAAAACACAAATCTCCTGTTGACTAAAGTCAAACCCTTATTCCAATTTGTCACAAATCTTGTGCCAACCTTTGGAAATATTTTTCCTTAGTTCTAGGGATGATGTGTGCCCCTCTGAAAAATTTCATAATTTTTAGAAATTATTTGATAATGTTTGGAGGTAAGTCAAACCGGTTTGACCTTTGGTCAAACCCTAGAACAGCCTTGATGAATTTCTGGAGAAAATGCAGTGCATAAAAATCTCTGGAAATTTTATGTAAGGTTAATCCTGGAGTGAGGAAGCTCCAGTCAAAATTTCGGAATTTTTGGAGTTAGTTTGCTACCTCTAAAAATTTGTGAGACCCCGATTTATCAGGCTCATAATACTTAGTCATCCAATTGACCCTAGTATTATCAACTAAATAAACTGTGCCTCGAGATATATGTACTTCCTGAATGCAAGACACACAACTCATTACAAAAGATTGCATCAATTCCATTCCAACACATAGAATGTAACAAGCAACAAACCGTGGTTAATATACATAAAGGATAATTATTACAAAAGAGAGGCCGACCGCCAAATAACAACAAGACTACTAAGATAACAATGAAGCAAAAGTGCCATAGAGATGGCCCAAAACAAGAGCCAACCAAAGGTGCCTTCACCCACAAGGCAATCGACCGACCACCAAGCTAGTCGCTTTCAACCATCAAGACAAATCACAAAAGTAAAGCCCTTTGGGCTCTACCTCCTCTGCAACAAAGTTATTAAGAAAGCAAATGAGTACAAAATGTACTCGCAAGACCGACGTAGTATAATGTAACTATAGTTTAACTACATGCAAGATTTATTTAAGTGGATGAGGCTTTGGACTCATTTTAAGCATAAAGCAAGTTTTCATTTGCAATAATGTAATAGATTGAAAGCGATTTGACAAAGCATTTTTAATTGTTGAAGTAACAACGAGATAATAACATAATAGCAACATATGAACAACCTGGAAGTGACTAACCCGTTAGCCACCACAACAATAGTATGAATTACCCATTCATACCACCCATGTCAAATTTTAATTAAAGGTCTCACGGGGCGTATCCGAGCGTGTCCATAACCTAGGACGAGGCTATTCGAATAGTTTTAACCCTCGAGGTGTACCAATGTACCCACACGCCGATCGCCTTTTCGCCACATGATTTAGCACACTTCCTTTGGTATGCCGGCACGGCTAAGTCCTACGAGACATTTCCAATGGATGATGCTAATTACGAGTCAGAACCCACGGGATAAGGACACATTAGACAAATTCTAACCGGATCGCTAATGCTCCTCCCACACCACACACACACATTTTCTTGTAAAACATACCAACCGACCAGCTCATAATTAACACCCCCAAAGTACTTAGTCAAGAGGGTCCCATATCCCCTCGTGTGGTTAGCACGCAAATAATGCTCGAACGGTGACGCAAGTAACTCGGTCCTAATGACCCGCATACTACCACATTCCAAAACCACACCATCCATCCAATATGCCCAAGTCCAAATCAAACTTTTATTTTCAGATTTTGACTTTACAAAATAACAAAGCACAAGTGCTGGACATAAAGGAGTAATAATTAGATTTGTGTGATCAAGACCATCGACTAAATCGATGATCGCCCATTACTACCGATAACTAAGCATGTCTAAGCAGTTTAAATCGAAAACTACTAAGTGATAAGAGCTCATCCAACGAGCTCAAACCACAGCAAATAACCTAGGCTCATGGTAGTAGAGGATAAACAATTCCTACAGATTATGCAACTATAGGCTTGCTAGCGATACTTTAACACAAAGTAGCATGCATACATATAAGTAAAACAATATATTAACCTTTAAAGTAATGGGACGATAGAGGGGATATGATCAAACTGCTTGCCTTGCTGTTGCTGGTCAAATTGTTGCTGAGGATCACTCACGGGATCAACACATTCGTCAACACCTAATCGAAAAGACGAAAACAATCGATAAGAACGACGAAAACGACAAAGACAGCACAGCAAACGAACTCCAAATACTATGAAATTTCTACAGCAGCAAGAGGATGATTTTTAGGGAATTTAGCAATAAGAACCAATTGATTTGGATTCTCAATGCAAAAGTTATGAGCAAAACAAATCTGCTCAGCCCTAAAAATACCAAACTGCCACTATTCACTAATTTAATTATTAGGCAACATTTTCTAGAAGGGTGGTGATACTGAGATTTTTACAGTAGAACAAGCACCTCATGAGATGAATAACACAATTGAGTTCACCTCATTTGGAGCTATTATGCATTTTCTATAATTTTTCAAAAACAAGAACTTGAACAAAATTATAATGCACAAGAACTCTTTTTGACAACAACAACCTGCTCAAAACTAATTTTCACAGTAAGTTCATCAATAGAGGAACCCAACAAAGTTGGATTCACTCAAAAATAATCTACAGAGCATTAGTTATGTATTTTACAAGTTAAACACTACATTTAAAGTTAGTTTTAAAACCTATTTGCAAAACCATGTTCTGGAGCTGAACTGGGCTCATAACCATTTTTAGATTGGAGCCCAGGTCAAACTAGAGCTAACAAAATTTGAATCACCCTATTTGGATTTAAATTGACTAAGTTATGCAATTTTTAAAGTTCATACATTTTTCAGTTTATAATTAAGACCTCACAGGAGGTCCTAAGGACTAGAACGAACTGGGAGGACATGAGCCATAGATTTTGAATCTAACGGCTCAAGACCTCCCAGGCGCTGATGTGCACACGCGCGCTCGCGAGATCTAGAGGACCTGGGCCGTGGATCTTGGATCCCACGGTCCTTGTCCTCCCAGCGGAAACACGCACGCATCCGCGCGAGATAGAGATCGTGGCCGTTGATCTTGGATCCAACGGCTATGACCTCAAGATCTCGCAAGGCCTGCCGGATCTCATGCGCGCGATCGAGAGGAGGTCGTGACCGCTGATCTGCGAGATGGACGGCCCACGACCTCGACTCACGCATTGCATACTGCGGCGAAGTTAATGCGCGGACAACGAGGAGGTCCGCCACGAGGTCTTAAATGCGCCGCAAGGGACAAGATTAAAGGCATTAAAAGCTAAACCCATGATTACCAAGGTTAAGCAATGATTGGCGATTTAGGGGGAGGATCTTTGTCCGAAGGTGACACGGCGCCGCCGCTTCGTCCGACAAAAACCCGAGCTCAAGAAATGGTCTCGACGGCGATGTAGACCTTGCCGGCGACATCCAAGGGCACCATTGTGTGCGCAATAGTGTTGCGCACACAGTGGGACCACTCTCGACGGCAGCGACGGCTTTGAACGCCGGCGAGCCGGAGATGGCCAAGGTGACAAGCACGGGCCAAAAGACAAGCAGCAAGATTTGAGCTCCGCAGCGACATTCAAGCGGGTGCCAAGCCTAGGGACTACCAGGGGGATTACCTGGGGGTCCAGAGGATGCTGAGGAGGTCGTGGAGGGGAGGACCGGAGTTGGAGAAGATGGGGTTACTCCACGGCCAATGCTCCAGCTCCAGCTCCCAGTGAGGCCTCCTCTGAAAATGTCAACCTAAACAAGGTTAGGGTCAACACCAGAAGGCAAGGGGAGCACAAAATGAGCAAGAAGTTGAAGAGGGAGCCACTGGAACAATGGTGCCACCGAGGGCTCCAAGCTTCAACAATGGCGGCCAAAAGGGGAGGTCAGTGGAGGAGAAAGCTTAAAAGACACAGGTGCAAGCTAAAGCTTGGAAGTGTGCCAAAGAAGCTAAGGGAGGAACCCAATGGGGGTTTTATAATTTGGATAAGCAGGGCACATGAGCTGGGTTAAGCTCATGGTGAGCTTAGCCCATGGCTCGGTCCAGGGCTTGGACAAGACGTGGAGCTGACATGGGGACAGTCTGTCTTGACTGAGAGAGGGAAGGTCGACCAAAGATTTAATGCGGTCAAGAAAGAGTCGTTGAAGGTACACAAGTGATAGCACGCCTTTTCTCCTCGCCGTGAGCACGCATGCGTGACCGAGGAAGGAGAAGAACAGGAGATCATTTTGACCGTTGGATAAGACTTCGGGAGGTCCTAACCATCGGATGTGATTTTTGAACCGTTATGTTTTAAGTGATCGAGGAGGTCCCACCACACGATCTTGGACGGGAGGTCATGGCCTCCGATTTCCTTAACGCGATGCACAAAGGAAAAGGAACAGGAGGTCCAAGGCATTGGATCTAAATCCAGCGGTGCGGACCTCCTGGGGGACTTAACGTTTGGGCATGCTACAGCCCAAGATGTGGAGGTCATGGCCTTTAGATTTAAATCCAAGGGCACATAACAGATAGGGAGGACTTAGACGCTGCACAATGCACAAGAGAGGTCATGGCCTTTAGATTTAGATCTAAGGGCTACGACCTCATGTGCGCTGGGAGGTCTGATGCGCACAAGGCGAGGAGGAGGTCGTGACCGTGGATCTTAATCCAACGGTGCACAACATGAGATGGGGGAGGTTTTGTGCGCTGGATATCGCTGGGAGGTTGTGGGCTGTTGGATTTGATCCAACAGCGCACAACAATTGAAGAGGGGAGGTCCTGGGCTGCGATGATTTGCAGCGGAGGTCGTGGCCTTTGGATTTAAATCCAACGGCTACGACCTCAATAAGGTGGAGAGGAGGTCGGAGTGGTTTGATTGCGAAGGGAGGTCATGGCCATAGATCTTTGATCCAACGGCACAATCCCTCGATGGGTGGAGGACCTCACTTTGTGAATGTTTGAGGAGGAGGTCGTGGCCTTTGGATTGAATCCAACCGCCACGACCTCAACAAGGTGCAAAGGAGGTCTTTGAGGTTTAAAAACACAGGGAGGTCATGGGCATGGATTTTTGATCCAAGGGCCGTGACCTCATGTAGGTGGGATGCCTTAGTGGTTTATCACTGGGAGGTCATGAGCTGTTGGATCTTAATCCAAGGGCTATGACCTCACCAAGGTGGAAGGTGGACTTTGAGGTTTGATAACAAGGGAGATCATGGCCATCGGATTTTGAACCAAGGGCAATGACCTCATGTAGGTGGGAGGTGTCCTTGCGGTGTTGACCATGAGGAGATCGAGGCGGTTGGATGTAAATCCAACGGCCGCGACCTCAACAAGGCGGGAAGGGAGGTCTGATGGGTTCTTGAACGAGGTTGGGTTGGACCACTTTGCAAAGCGGCTAGCCCAAGGAACAAGGCACCATTTTAAATTTAGTTTTTAACAAATGAGACTTTGCAGAATTGTTTGGGATAGCAATTCAACTCCAAAATTTATGAAATTTTAACAGGAGCTTGCTGACATCATGATTAACCTTACATAAAATTTCCAGAGGTTATTATGTAATGCATTTTTCTCAGGAATTTCATGAAGGCTGTTCAAGAAATTGTTCTACCTCCAAAAATTATCAAACAAGTTTTATAACTCATGATATTTTTCAGAGGGGTCCCACAACATTTCTAGGACCAAGGAAAAATATCACCAAGGGTTTGGCACAAGATTTGTGACAAATGGGAAATGGGTTTGACTTTTGGTCAACAAGAGCTTATGTTTTTGGATTACACAACTCTTGGACAAGAATCTCATGAGAGTTTCAGGGGTTTTCAAGATGTGAGAAAAAGTTTTAATTTCTACACATTTCATTATATTTGAACAAACCCTGTTTAGGTATTTGGGATGTTACAAAATTCCTCCAAACTCAGCCTTCAAATTTGAACTCAAAATCTGGGCACTATTCCTCGGGTCCGTGCCACTTCAAGTTGGTCAAACCCAACCAACTTCCCCGCTCAGCCCGAGCTCCTCCCCCGCGCGAGGTCGAGCTCCGTTGGATCAGAACCCGACGGCCACGACCTCCCCTCTCCTCTCATCGCCGTTAGATCAAGATCTAACGGCCACGACCTCCCATACCTTGCCAGCGTCGCGCGCACCAGCCCGACCTCCCCTCTCCTTTCGTGTGCCGTTGGATCAAAATCCAACACCACGACCTCCTTCTTTAGATGCGCCGTTGGATCAAAATCCAACACCACGACCTCCCACTCTTTTTTTCGTAATATGCGCAATCGCCACGACCTCCTACCTGTTAAATGCGCCGTTGATCAAAATCCAACACCACGACCTCCCACCTCTATTCGTCGCCGCTGGATCGAAATCCAACATCCACGACCTCCCATCGCCGCATGCGCAATAGCCACGACCTCCCTCTCTGTTGTGTGCCTTTGATGTAAATCCAACGGTCACGACCTCCCCATTGTTAGCGCCCTTGATGTAAATCTAATGGCCACGACCTCCCATATCTTGTCAAGAATGCGCGATCGGTCAAGACCTCCCACCTCGCTCGCGCCATTGGATGCAAATCCAACGGCCATGACCTCCTATCTCCTTACCGCGCGCGACCTCCCCTTTTCTTTTCGCCACCGTGCGATGGAGATCTAGCGGCTAGGACCTCCCCAATCGAGAGCTTCTGGTCACGACCTCCTCCTTTCCTTTCAGACCCCTGAATCAGATCCAAGGGTCACAACCTCCCCCTTTTCTTATCGAACGGTCGATAGCAGTCACCTGTTCTTCTCCTTCCTCGGTCTCGCGCGCGTGCGCCTTGGCAGAGAGAGGGCAGTGCCTTGTCATGTCTCAACAACTCTTTTGCTGCAAGCATTTAATGTGGGTCAGCCTTTCCGCCCCCTAAGTCTTGCTCTGACCTGCCCCCATCCCCTCCACATCCTTGTGGAGCCATGGACCGAGCTGTGGGCTAAGCTCACCATGGAGCTTAACCCTAGCTCACTGCCGTTGCTCCCCGGCTATAAGAGGTCCTCTTGTTCCTCCTTAGCTTTCTTTAAACACCTCCTCCACTGCTCTCGGTTCTTTTGAGCTCAAGCACCCGTGAGCCCCCAATCGCCATTGCTACACCTCGAAGCTCCTCGGTGCCGACAGGGTTCCAGGGGTCCTTCCTCAGTTCTCTTTGCTTCCACTTGAGCCCCTCATTACCCTGGTGCTTTCCCCTAACTTGATTTTAGCTTGTCTCCTCAGGAGCGACTTAATTTGGAGTTGGTCTCCTTGCCGCAGTGAGCACCCCCTTCTTCCCCATCGCCGGTAAGGACCTCCTCCCTTCAATTCCTTGCTCTGGGAGCATCTTCGAGCTATATGGAAACCATCTTGATGACCCGGTGCAGTTAATTTTGCCTAAGTCCTCTTCTCCACGTTGTCCTCCTCGTACCGGTAAGGTCCTTCGTCATTGGAGCTACTCGATCCCGCTCGTCCCTCCGCGACCTCCGTAACCTCCGGTAGTCCCTAGGAGCCGGGCACTCGCTTGAATGAACCGCCAGGAGCTCCTTTGTCGCTTGTCGCTTGGCCGTGCTTATCACTTTGCAGCCTCCCGACTAGCCACCGTTTCGTCCACCACCGCAGTGTGAGTGGTACCACGGTCGCAAGACCGCCGCTGCGCACCCGCACTGCATCCATTCGCGATCGCCGCGTCAGAGGTCGCCGGCGGCGACTATTTTTGCCGTCGGGCGCGTTGTCGACGCGCCAAAGACAAGGTCCAAGATGTGCGCAACGTGGCTCGCTAGAGCCGCCCAATCTCTTAGATCTGCGGTCTCGATTTCGCGAGCGTTTGTTCTTCATTCGCTTTGGGCCGTCCCTTTTCAGATCTGTGGGCGAGATATCGCGGGGCCGTGCGTGTGCACTGTGTCACGTTGATTGTGAGCCGTCCATCTCACGATCGACGGCCCACAGTTGCCGTCTCTGTTCGCGCGCGTGGGTTCAAACGCAGCGCGCGAGGTTCAATGTGGACCGTTGGATCCAAGATCAACGGCCCACGTTTGTCGATCTCGCGCGGGCGCGCGCGCGTTGCCAGCAGGACTTGGGCCGTCCGATCCAGGATCAACGGCCCAGGTTCGTCCACGTCGTTTTTGATTTTAGGAATTCCCGATGGAATTATTTGTAAAATGAAAAAGGTAATAAACTTTGAAAATGCATAACTATTTGATGTTAGCTCCATTTGAGTTGATTCAAATTTTGGTAGCTCTGGTTTGAACTAAACTTTAATCTAAAAATGGTTGTATGTTTAGTTCGGCTCCAGAAAATGGATTGGTAAATTGGTTTCAAACTTAACTTTAATTGTTGCTCTAAATGTTGCATTTAACTTGTAAATTGCATAAGTAATTCTCTTTAGATCCTTTTTGAGTGAATCCAACTTTTTTGGTTCCCTCTTTTAGTGTACTAAATGGTAGAATAGGATTTAAGCATGTCACTATTTTCAAAAGAATTGTGGGTGTATTTTATTTGTGCTCTTTTGCATGTCTTTGAAAAATCATAAAACATGCATCATAGCTCCAAATGAGGTGAACTCAATTGTGTTATTCATCTCATGAGGTGCTTGATTTACCATAAAAATTCCAGGTGCAACACCTCTTTGGAAAATTGTGCTAGAGAATTTAATTCGGATGAACACTGACCGATTTGAATTTTCCAGCAATTTCCAGGCTGAGCAGATTTGTTTTGGCCATATCGTTTGTATTGAGAATCCAAATCAGTTGGTTCTTGTTGCTAAATTCTTTAAAAATCATGCTCTAGCTGCTGTAAAAATTTTAGAGGTTTTGGAGCAAGTTTGCTATCGAGTCTTTTCGGTTTTCCTCGTTCTTATCGGTTCTTTTTCGCTTTTTCGTTAGGTGCCGACGAGTGTGTTGATCCCGTGAGTGACCCTTTGCAGCATAGTGATAAGCTCCCGCAAGGCCAGCATTTTGATCATGTTCAATCCCATTATTTTAAAGTTTAATACTTTGTTTAACTTGTATGTATGCATGCTTACTTTGTGTTATATTATCGATTAGTTGACCCTAGATGCATACTCTGTAGGTAAATATTCTTTCTCTACTACTAAGCCTAGGAATATCTTGCTGTGATGTAGAGTTCGTTGGATGAGCTCTCATCACTTAGTAGATCACGTGTTGGTATTGCTTAGATTGCGGTAGAATTGGGCAGTCATCGACTTAGTCGATGATCTTGATCACACAAATCTAATTATTATTCCATTATGTCCAGCACTTGTGCTTTGTTAATTTGTAAAGTCAAAACAAAACTGAAAATGAAAAATATTTGGATTTGGGCACAATGGATGATGGTGTGATTTGTTGGTATGTGGAATGGTGCCTAAGTCAACAAGGACCGAATATCTTGTTGCACTAAACTAAGCAATTATGTGTGCTAACCACACGAGGGGGATATGGGACCTCTCTTGACTAAGTACTTTGGCGTGTGTTAGCTTTGAGTTGCATGGTGGGCTATTGGGTGAGCAGTAGTGGGGTTTATCCACTGCAAGGAGCACCATCCGTATAAGGGGGTGAGCATCTTTGATGACTCCGCATCAACGTATGGGGAGGTTGTATCCCCATATGGGCAACTCATTGTTGATACACAATATTGGAAATGTCTCGTTGGACTTAGGCGTGCTTAAGATACCAAAGGAAGTGTGCTAATAGCTTGGCGAAAAGTCGGTCTGACGTGTGGGTACATTGGTACACCCCTGCAGGGTTCAAACTATTTGAATAGAGTTGTCCTAGGTTATGGACACGCTTGGGGAGGTCTTTCGAGAGTTAGACTATAACCTTTAATTAAAACTTGACATGGGTGGTATGAATGGCTAATTCATGCTATTGTTGTGGTGGCTATTGGGTTAGTCACTTCCAGGATTGTTGTTGTCATCTATCTATTGTTATTATGTTGTTATCATCTTGCTGTTATTTGCAAAGTAAAAATGAATTGTAAAACTGCTTTGAATCTATTTAAATATTGCAAATGAAAACTTGCTTTATGCTGAAAACAACCTCTGACCTCCACTTAAAGAAGCTTGCATGTAGCATATGTATAGGTCTCATACACTACACGCCGCCTTGCGAGTACATTTTGTACTCATTTGCTTTGCTTAATAAATTTGTTGCAGAGGAGGTGGAGCCCCAAGGGCCCTACTTTTGTGAGATGTCTTTGGGATGGGACGACTAGCTTGGCGGCTTGGCCGGTTACCTTGTGAGCTTTAGGCAAACAGTATGGCTCTTGTTTATCGCCATCTTATGGCTTTTGCTTCCGCTGTTATTTTTTCTTCTTTAGTTGTTATTTGGCCGGTCGGCCCCTTTTGTAATAACTCGCTATTATGTATGTCTTTTATTTAATCTAGTTCGTGCTTTGGTTCTATGTCTTGAATGGAATTGATGCATGATTTTGTAAAGGGTGTATATCGCATTTTAGGAAGTATATATATCTCGAAGACACGGGTTATTTTGTTTGTGATGCTAGGGTCAATGGATGACTAAGCATTACAAGCCAAATAAGCCGGGGTCCTCACAAAGTTTGTATCAGAGCCATACTGACCGTAGTAACCCTAGCTTGGTCGTCTTTAGGATGTTTTGAAAAACTTGGTTTCAAAATATCAAATGGTTTATGAAAGCTTAAGTACATTCTCTAATTTTACTCCTTACCTATCTTAGCTTTCTTATCTCATCTTGCTCTAATTTGAGTTTTAAAAGTTGTTTCCCTCTCCTTTCCTCAAAAGATAGCGTTATCGTTTAATTGGGTTTTGGGAATCAATGAGATTGGCAAATTGAAGTGTTAGCTGCCCATTACAAGGTTTTGAAGTTCTGGAGTCGGTGATTCGACGAGGAGCTTGGATGCGAATCCGACAATGAAAGCATCAAATTGCCGACAATGATTTCAGAGGTTTCTAATTAGGATAGATAATGGGAGGATAATTCAACTAAGACTTGAGGGAATAAAAGGGTAAGATGTGATACTAGTTAGCTAAGTATCTAACACCTATTTTATTGGTTTTACCTTGCTTGAAGAAGTGTTAGAACTAAAATAGCGTGCTAAAATTTTGTCTTCTCAACCGATTGCTCGTTCATTCAATACGGGTTTGTCGTGTCGGGAATTTGAGCTTTAGCCTCGTGTTTCCTTGCTGTTTCTTGAGCCTTTTGTAAGCTTTAAGAGTTGTGTTCTCTCTGCTTAAGTTGGGCTTTCGGTTAGGGTGATTTTCCATTCCCCGGTCGATAGCTTTTAAGCTTTTTTAACTTCTAATTTTTGATTTCGTTGCTAACCCCTTTCTCTCTTGACGCAGATGGCCGGAAGAACTCAGAGTGGTCGTGGTCGAGGCAATGGTCCGGATGAGGAGCTCCCGCCTCCTCCGACCATGGCTTCGGTTCGTGCTCAGATTGAGCAAAACCGAATGGATCAGACCAGGATTCTAGAGGTTATTATGCAACACCTCCACTCTTTCCGTGCCTCTGGATCGGGGAGGAAGTGGACATCAGTCGTGTGGGGGACTTGCAGAGTTCCTTCGCACCCAACCGCCCACTTTCTCCCGGTCTGAGGACCCACTGGATGCAGACGACTGGCTTCGTCTGGTTGAGCGGAAGCTCAACATTGCTCAGTGCTAGGACCAAGAGAAGGCATTTTTTGCATCCCATCAGCTGGAGGGTGCAGCTCTTTCATGGTGGGAGAACTTTCTCGCCATGCAGCCCGCAGGCCACACTGTCTCTTGGGAGGAGTTCCGTGTTGCCTTCTGGCGGTCTCACATCCCTGCCGGTGTGATGAAGCTGAAGAAGAAGGAGTTTCTTGCGCTCAAGCAAGGGCGCAGTTCGGTCACGGAGTACTTGTACGAGTTCAACCATCTGGCTCGTTATGCTCCAAAGGAGGTGGCCACTGATGAGGCCAAGCAGGAGAAGTTCATGGATGGCTTGTCTGAGGAGCTTCAGGACAAGCTATCTATCATTGACTTCCCCGACTTCCAGGCCTTGGTCGACAAGGCCATCGTCTCCGAGCACAAGGGAAGGACGCTGTGTGAGTCCCGCAAGCGCAAGTGGGAGACCCAGAAGTCTTCCCAGCCCAGCTTTTCCCGTACTCACTTCGGGTAGTCTCAGGGGTCCCGTCCTCAGGCTTCCGCACCTCCGAGGTCGTTAGCACCTGCCCCTCGTCCTCCGCTGGTCGTGTTTCGACCATGTGCACCTGCAGCTCTGCAGGGTGGCCCCCGCAATGTTGCCGAGGTCACATCCTTCTTCTGCAACCAGAAGGGCCATTATGCTAACCATTGCCCTAAGAAGATCGGCGCCCTCGTCCTAATGGAGGACACAGGCAAGGAGGTGGTCCTTCCCAGGATCAGAAGATTTTCCCCGCAGCCCAAGGTGTGGGCAGCGGCCACGTCAACCTTATCTTCGCGGAGGAAGTGCAGGAGGCGTCTGACGTCGTGTTAGGTACGCTTCTTGTTAACTCTCATCCTGCTACTATTTTGTTCGATTCAGGAGCATCTCATTCTTTTGTATCTCAGTCTTTTGCTGCTGTTAGTGATCTTCTTTTTGCTCCTTTGTTGGTCCCGTTGCTCATTCGCTCTCCCGGTTCGGAGTTGAGAGCTGAATCCGAGTGTCGGGAGGTTCCAGTTGAGATTGAGGGAGTAAGATTTTTAGCAAATCTTATTCTCCTCAATGCAGCGAGCTTAGATGTGATTCTGGGCATGGATTGGTTGTCCCAAAGACATGGGGCAAATCGACATGCCTGAAGCTCATCTACCTCACAAGTCCCTCCCATGAAAGGTGTTCGCTTTTCACGGTCGCAAGGTCCGCATCTCTTCGCTCGGCGAAGCCACTCTAGATATTTGTGAAGTCCCAACGGTATGTGACTTCATGGATGTCTTTCTCGAAGATCTTCGGGGATGGCACCAGTTCGGACCTCGAAGTTCGTCATCGAAGTTGGCTCCCTGCATCGCCCGATTTCAAAGAGGCTCACGGATGCCACCGAATGAGTTGGTGGAGTTGAAGAAGCAACTTGGTGAGCTTCAAGAGAAGGGTTTCATCTGCCCTAGCTCATCTCCGTGGGGTTGTCCAGCCATCTTCGTAAAGAAGAAGGACAGTACTTTGTGTATGTGCGTTGATTACCGTTCACTTAATGAAGTGACGGTAAAGAACAAGTATCCTTTGCCCCGCATCGACGATCTCTTTCATCAATTATCTGGAGCTCAAGTCTTCTTCAAGATTGATTTGAGAGTGGGATATCATCAAGTTCGGATCCGACCTGAGGATATTCCCAAGACGGCTTTCTCTACTCGTTATGGTTTGAACGAGTATACCGTCATGTCGTTCGGCTTGACCAATGCTCCTGCCTTGTTCATGAACCTCATGAATTCGGTGTTTATGGAGTATTTGGATAAGTTTTTCGTGGTCTTCATCGATGATATTCTTATCTACTCCAAGAACGATGAGGAACACGCCGAGCATCTGCTTGTTCGGGCAAGCCGCGAGAGCACCAACTATATGCGAGTTCAAGAAGTGAGTTACGCTCGTTGAAGGAAGTGGCATTCTTGGGCCATGTTCTTTCAGCAGAGGCGAGCCGTTGATCCTAGCAAGGTCGTGATGTGCTTTCTCGAGTCGGCCGGATCAAGAATCAAGCACGGAGTTTTCTCGGTTTAGCGGGATATTATCGTCGCTTTATCGAGAACTTCTCCAAGATCGCGAAGCCGATGACTGAGCTGCTCAAGAAGGACAAGAAGTTCGTGTGGTCCACTGATTGTGAGGAGAGCTTTCAAGTACTCAAGAAGCGTTTGACCACCGCTCCCGTTCTAGTTCTTCCCGATGTTCATCGGAGCTTCGATATCTTTTGCGATGCTTCTCGTCAAGGCCTTGGTTGTGTCCTTATGCAAGAAGGCAAGGTAGTGTCCTATGCATCAAGGCAATTGAGACATCATGAACTCAACTATCCTACCCATGACTTGGAGCTAGCTGCTGTGATTTATGCACTTAAGATTTGGCGACATTACCTTATCGTGTCGTCGCTAGAAGTGTATTCGATCACAAAAGCTTGAAGTATTTGTTCACCCACTAGATCTGAACCTCAAGCAAAGGAGATGGTTGGAGTTGATCAAAGACTATGACGTGGGTATTCACTACCATCCGGCAAGGCTAATGTCGCGTCGATGCGCTTAGTCGTAAGTGCATTGCAATGCATTGTTGCTCAAGGAGCATCGGCCCACCCTTACGAGGAGTTTCAGCGCCTCAACTTGGGTTTGGTTGAGCAGGGTTTCCTCGCTACCTTGGTTGTGCAACCAACCTTGGTGGATCGGGTCAAGGCCGCCAAAGAATCGGATGTTTGGAGTGAATCAAATCAGTAAAATGTCAAGAATGTAACACCAAGTGCTTCTCAAGATGAGCTTGGTATTGTGAGGTTCGGCAACGCCTTTGTGGTTCCAAAGGACATGGAGTTGCGGAATTTGATCCTCCGCGAAGCCCATGATTCGCCTTTGTCCATTCATCCCGGCCACAAAGATGTATCAAGATCTCGCTAGGGATTTTGGTGGACCCGAATGAAGAGGAGATTATGGCTCTGTTCGAAGTCGGCGTGTGTCGTCGTGTCAAGGCCGAGCATCGGCGTCCGCAGAACTGCTTCACCCTTGCCGGTGCTCGAGTGGAAGTGGGATTCGATCGGGATGGATTTTATCACCGGTCTACCTGGGTCTCCCAAGGAAAATGATGCCATTTGGGTTGTCATCGATCGATTGACTAAAGTGGCTCATTTCATTCTGTCAAGACTTCACCACGTGGGTCTCTTAGCCGAGCTCTATGTTTCCAGAATTGTAAGTTTGCATGGGATACCTAAGACGATCATTTCTGATCGTGGTTCTCTGTTCACTTCTCAATTTTGGCATAGTTTGCAAGAGGCTATGGGAACTCGCCTTTCCTTTAGCACAGCATATCATCCCCAAACTGATGGTCAGACCGAGAGGGTCAACCAAGTTTTGGAAGACATGCTCCGTTCTTGTGTCCTTTCCTATGGGAAGCATTGGGAGAAGTGCTTACCATTCGCCAAGTTTTTTTACAACAACAGCTTCCAAGCCAGTCTCGGCATGGCACCCTTCGAGGCCTTATACGGGAGAAAGTGCAGAACCCCGTTGAACTAGTCTAAGACCGGCGAAAGACCTTTCTTTGGTCTGGACTCGATCAATGAGGCCGAGAGTCTAGTCCAGCTTATTCGTGAGCGTCTGCGCATAGCTCAATCCAAGCAAAAGAGCTATGCGGATCGCCGTCGTCGCGAGTTGAGTTTTGAGCCCAATGACTTTGTTTATCTCAGTCTCTCCTTTGAAGGGCCATCAACGTTTTGGCGCCAAGGGCAAGTTAGCTCCTTAGTATGTGGGTCCCTATCGCATCATCGAGAAGAAAGGAGCTGTTGCCTATAAGTTGGAATTGCCTGCTGCACTTGAGGGGGTACATGATGTGTTCCATGTGTCCCAGTTAAAGAAGTGCCTCTGTATTCCAACTGAGGAAGCTCCGTTGGAAACTCTCGATGTCCAAGAGGATTTGACCTATCGCGAGCACCCTGTTCGCATACTCAAAGAGGCTGAACAAAGAACGAGGAATCATTCCATCAAGTTCCTTAAAGTTCAGTGGTCGAATCATTCAGAGGATGAAGCTACTTGGGAAAGGGAAGATCGTCTACGTGCGGACTACCCCTCTTTCTTTTCCGAGTGAGTCAAAATTTCAGAATTTTTGGAGTTAGTTTGCTACCTCTAAAAATTCCTCCAAACTCAGTCTTCAAATTTAAACTCAAAATCTGGGCACTGTTCCTCAGGTCCGTGCCACTTCAAATTGGTCAAACCCAACCAACTTCCCCGCTTTCGGCGAAGAGCTCCTCCCAGCGAGGTCGTGCTCCGTTGGATCAGAACCCGATGGCCACGACCTCCCCTCTCCTCTCATCGCCGTAGATCAAGATCTAACGGCCACAACCTCCCATACCTTGCCAGCGTCGCGCGCACCAGCCCGACCTCCCCTCTCCTTTCGTGCGTCGTTGGATCAAAATCCAACAACCACGACCTCCCCTCTCCTTTCGTGCGCCGTTGGATCAAAATCCAATAGTCACGACCTCCCACCTCTTTTTCTTGTCATGCACAACCGCCACGACCTCCTACCTCTGTTCGTCGCCGTTGGATCGAAATCCAACAGCCACGACCTCCCACCTCTGTTCGTCGCCGTTGGATCGAAATCCAACATCCACGACCTCCCATCGCGTCGCGCGCAATAGCCACAACCTCCCTCTCTGTTGTGTGCCTTTGATGTAAATCCAACGGTCACGACCTCCCCTCGTTGTTGTGCGCCTTGATGTAAATCTAACGGCCACGACCTCCCATCTCTTGTCAGTGTCGCACGCATCGGACAAGACCTCCCACCTCTGTTCCGCGCCATTGGATGCAAATCCAACGGCCACGACCTCCTATCTCCTTACCGAGCGCGACCTCCCCTTTTCTTTTCACCACCGTGCGATGGAGATCTAGCGGCAGCGACCTCCCCAATCGAGAGCTTCTGGTCGCGACCTCCTCCTTTCCTTTCGACTCCGAATCGATCCAAGGGTCACGACCTCCCCCTTTTCTTATCGAACGGTCGATAGCAGTCACCTGTTCTTCTCCTTCCTCGGTCTCGCGCGTGCACCATGGTAGAGGGAGGGCAGTGTCTTGTCACCTCTCAACAGCTCTTTCGCTGCAAGCATTTAATGCGGGTCAGCCTTTCCGCCCCCTAAGTCCTGCTCTGACCAGCCCCCATCCCCTCCACATCCTTTGTGGAGCCATGGACCGAGCTGTGGGCTAAGCTCACCATGGAGCTTAACCCTAGCTCACTGCCTTTGCTCCCCGGCTATAAGAGGTCCTCTTGTTCCTCCTTAGCTTCCTTTAAACACCTCCTCCACTGCTCTCGGTTCTTTTGAGCTCAAGCACCCGTGAGCCCCAATCGCCATTGCTACACCTCTGAGCTCCTCGGTGCCGACAGGGTTCCAGGGGTCCTTCCTCAGTTCTCTTTGCTTCCACTTGAGCCCCTCATCACCCTGGTGCTTTCCCCTAACTTGATTTTAGCTTGTCTCCTCAGGAGCGACTTAATTTGGAGTTGGTCTCCTTGCGGCCGTGAGCACCCCCTTCTTCCCCATCGCCGGTAAGGACCTCCTCCCTTCAATTCCTTGCTCTGGGAGCATCTCCGAGCTATATGGAATCCATCTTGATGACTCGGTGCGGTTAATTTTGCCCAGGTCCTCTTCTCCACATTGTCCTCCTCGGCGCCGGCAAGGTCCTTCGTCACCGGAGCTGCTCAGTCCTCCTCTGTCCCTCCGCGACCTCCAGGTAACCTCCTGGTAGTCCCTAGGAGCTGGGCACTCGCTTGAATGAACCGCTATAGAGCTCCTTTGCTGTTTGTCGTTTGGCCGTGCTTACCACCGCCGCCCCTCTCCGGCTAGCCACCGCTTCCGTCCACTACCAGAGGTGTGAGTGGTACCAGCCAGTCTCGCTATTGCGCACCCGTACCTGGCATCCATTCGCACCGCCGTGCCGTAGGTCGCCGGCGGCGACCATTTCTTGCCGTCGGGCGCGTTGTCGGACGCACCGGCACAGTGCTAGCACGTGCGTGACGTGGCTCGTTGTGAACCGTCCAATCTCTTAGATATGTGGTCTCGATTTCGCGAGCGTTTGTTCTTCGTTCGCTTTGGGCCGTCCCTTGTCAGATCTGCAGGCGAGATCTCATGGGGCCGTGCGTGTGCACTGTGTCGCGTTGATTGTGAGCCGTCCATCTCACGATCGACGGCCCACAGTCGTTGTCTCCGTTCGCACGCGTGGGTTCAAACGCAGCGCGCGAGGTTCAATGCGGACCATTGGATCCAAGATCAACGGCCCACGTTTGTCGATCTCGCGCGGGCGCGCGCGCGTTGCCGGCAGGACTTGGGCCGTCCGATCCAGGATCAACGGCCCAGGTTTGTCCACGTTGTTTTTTATTTTAGGAATTCCCAATGGAATTATTTGTAAATTGAAAAAGGTAATAAACTTTGAAAATGCATAACTATTTGATGTTAGCTCCATTTGAGTTGATTCAAATTTTGGTAGCTCTGGTTTGAACTAAACTTTAATCTAAAAATGGTTGTAAGTTTAGTTCAGCTCCAGAAAATGGATTGGTAAATTGGTTTCAAAATTAACTTTAAATGTTGCTCTAAATGTTGCATTTAACTTGTAAATTGCATAAGTAATTCTCTTTAGATCCTTTTTGAGTGAATCCAACTTTGTTTGGTTCCCTCTATTAGTGTACTAAATGGTAGAATAGGATTTAAGCATGTCACTATTTTCAAAAGAATTGTGGGTGCATTATATTTGTGCTCTTTTGCATGTCTTTGAAAAATCATAAAACATGCATCATAGCTCCAAATGAGGTGAACTCAATTGTGTTATTCATCTCATGAGGTGCTTGATTTACCATAAATATTAGAAAATGACAATAGAAACTTGAAGGAAAATGCAACTTGAGTAATATAATTGAAGTATGAGTTTTTATGGAAGAAAATCATGAGTATAATAAGTTAACCACTCTCCATTATGTAAACATCATGTAGATGCATGCCCTTAACTCTTTTCCAAAATGTTTGTATGCACACGTACCTCTGTTAAACTCAAGCAATATATTGATTATGTGTGCAACAAAATTATCTTATTAGTTTATATGATATTAGAGTACTTTGCTCACGTATACACTGATGCACCATGTGCGACTTACCTTGAACTTATCTCCCCTTACGTCGGTTGCCCCATCAAACCGTGTGTCTTCTATCTCTTCTGCCCGCCACAATTTTTCTGCTTCGACCTCCAAGAGCAAGCTCAATTATCGATCGATATCTCTCAGCTGCTACCACTTCTCATGCAATACTCTACCACATAGTTATCTTCTACTTCTCTCTAATTATCGCTTAATGATGACCGTTGTGACATCTACACGTATATGCGTGCAAATATCATCGATCCTGCCGCCGACACCCGTCGCTCTCTCTCGTGGCTCCAAGCCTATTCCTTACCGTTTGCGGTATCTCTACTCCGACCTCTTTGCTCCTTTGTTTCTGTGCGCCTATGTTTCTATTCGTAGGATGCATGCATGTATGTAGACATGCATGATGTTATACATGCTCTATGTCTTCTTCTCCTGTGTCGGTCGCTCCTCTTCCTCGACATTGTCCAACTCAACGATGTGGCTTCCTCACTAACTGCGACGACCTCCCATCTTCACTGATGCTGGTATGTCTGCCTTAGTCGTTGTCTAACAATAGGGAGAATCTTCTCGCCATCGCCGGTGACGCCATGTCACTCACCAACGATGGCATGCTCCTAGCTACCCGATGATCACATATCGTCGATAGCTCATCTTTAATCCAAAGCTTCATCTCCTCTCTGCTATGTCTTCCCCATTATTGAGTTTCTTTGGCCATTGACTTCTTTAACAACGCCGATGCACACCATTCGTTGTCACAGCACTTGGCTCATTTGACTCGATCTTTCTCTTCAATCTTCGGTGAAAGCAAAGACGACATTATCCTTGTCGAAAAGCTAAGGTGAGCAGCATGGAATTGCTCTCATCTTCATCGCCGCTGCCTCGACTATTCGCTTCCTTGTGGATCAACGTCTTCTGGTAGGACAGATCGACGCCACTGCACTCTTTCGTGGTCTCCTCCGACACCATTCACGATATCCTCATTATAACTTATATTTAATTTATTCAAAATTTTAGTTATTAAGATATTTTACTTTGGAATTCGTATGGAAATCAAATTACAAATTTTCTTTTATTTATTGTCCCTAATTTCAATTATTTTTTGTTGGAATGTGTAAACTAATCCAATTGTTAGTTTTTACTTAATGTTTATGCCGAATTACAATTATTTATATATTTTACTTCAGAATTCATATCGAAATCAAAATGATAATTTTATTTTATTTTTTATTCTAAATTTTAGTTATTTTTGGATTGTACTTGAGATGGACACTTATTTCTATATTGTTTTTGACATTGACAATAGAAACTTGAAGAAAAACACAACTTGAGGAACGTAACTAATGTATGTGTTTTGATGGAAGAAAATCTCTAGCATAATAAATTAACCACTCTGTATCATGTATACATCATGTAGCTGCACACCCTTATTTGTTTCTCCATTGGTTACTCTTTTCCAAAATATTTGCATGCACATGTACCTCTGTTAATCTCAAGCAGTACGTTGATTATATATACAACAAATTATCTTATTAATTTACATGGTATTAGAGTACCTTGCCCACGTATACATCGATGCACCATGGGTGACCTACCTTGAACTTATCTTCCCTCACGTCGGTTGCCCTACCGAACTGCAGTGTCTTCTATGTCTTCTCCTCGCCACGCTTTTTCTCGCTTCAATCTCCAACAAAGAAGCCTAATTCTTGATCGATATCTCTCAGCTGCTACCCCTTCCGATGCAATACTATACCACATAGTTATTGTAACGATCATTTTGACTTACCTCCCAGCCCGGCCATTCCCCTGTCTTCCTCTTCCTCCCCTGTCCCTTCACGCGCGTCACTTGGGTCAGCAGCAGCCAGTCACCGCTCCCCTCCTTCTCCCGTGCGCAAGACGCTTCACCAACTCCCCGCAGCTTTCCTGCGGAAAGCCGCGCCTCGCTGTCGCTTTGTCTTGTCGCCACACCAACCTGCCGCGTTGCCGCCACTTGCCGCCTCTGTGCCGCGCCGTCTTGGCCACACACGCACGCGCATGCGATCAGCAGAGCCGCCTCGAGCCGCACATCTCGCCGGCGCTTCCTCGCGCCAGCGCCGCCGTCCTTGCGCCTCGGGACCATGCCGCGCTCTGGACCGGACCCCCCCTCGTCCTCCCGCGCCATGGCTCCCTATAAAGCTCCTCCTCCCCCTGCTTGACCTCCCACGCCGCCCCGAGCTCCGGTAAGTCCAGAACAGAGCCCGAAGCCGCGCCCTCTCCTCGGCCGCGCCGCCTCCGCGCCTCCTCGTCGCTCCGGTGAGTCCCCGCCCCCGGCAACCGCGTCACGAGCACCCCCACGATGCAAGGAAGTTCATCCCCACCTCCCTTCGTCGTCCCCATCGCCGAGGTGAGCCGCCGCCGCACCTCCTCTTCCTCCACCCGTGGCCGCCGTCGCCGGGCCAATCCGGCCACCCCCGAGCCAACTTGGCTCCACCTCTAGGCTCCCCGCGCCCTCGCGTCACCAGTCAGACGCCCTCTGTCGTCATGGCGCCCGCTCACTTGCCAGCCTGCCGCGCTGCCGCCATCCGAGCTCGCCTGAGCGCCTCCTCCCCTCTCCCGAGCCGCCGCCTCCCCTTGTGGCCGCCCTCCAGCCAGCCACCACACCACTGCCGCCCGCCGCCGCCTTCCCGATGCCACCTCCACCAGGCGCCTCCTCTGTTCTTTTCCTGTGTAGCCAAGAGAACAGAGCAATGAAGAAATGGGGAATTGGCTTGATTTGGGGCTGATTTGGGGATTTAGTTGGGATTTTTGGGCCCACATGTCATGCTTAACCTCCCCTCCCTTTAGGCTGCCATGTGGGGCCCTCCTTTTTACTGTGCGCGTGGACCGGCCTAGCCCTATGCGCATGGACCGGGTCCATGCACTGTTCCATAGACTCCCCTCTTTTTCTAATTCAATTAACCTTCAAAAATTCATATCTCATCCATTTTAACTCCAAAAATTATGAAATAAATTTCTAAAAATTTGTTAAATCAAGATCTTGCTAATGGCATAGGACTTGATTAATTTGGAGTTTATTTATTGTTCCTTATTTATTTATTTGCTCTCTTTGCCGTTGTGTCTTTTTCCGGTATTGACGCCCGATTAGGATTTGAAGACGCCGGCGACCCTCGAGTTGATCAAGACCAAGAATACCAAGATCCTCTAGCCTTTAACCAAGGCGAGTCAATACTTTGACCATTTTGATCCTACATTTTATGCAAATTATATTCGCTTAAATTAGCAAAATTGCATGCTTTATTTCTTTATCAAATGTATGTTAAAGCTTAAGGTAGTTAAATTCCCACTTGTTGATTACTTAATTTAATATGCCATCCTTGATAAATTGAATTCATTAATCCTTGTCACCTTAGTAACTATGTGGTAATACTAGTTATAGGTTGTACTTAAGCGACATGCTAGTCTTGCTTAAGTACCGGGATATTAAAATATCCCAACCATCATTTCCTCAAAACATAAAATGGTTTGGGTAGTCATTGGTGGTCCATTGGCTAAAAAGGTGAGGAAAATAAATTGGTTTTTCCTCCTCAAAACCCTAATGCTAGCTCTATCTGGGCGGATGGTGAGGTGGTGGGTGCTCAGGGAGCACATGGTTGGTTGGCTTGTGGAATGAACCGCCCAGATAACCCTAAGGACTTAATCTTGTCACGACCTCCTCGTGTTAAACAAGTACAACCACAAGTCTGCAAAGTGCAACTTGGCTTAGTAAAGTTATTGAACCTTGAATGTCATCTCACCGAGGGGAACGAAGAACGTATAAGTCTTGGAGATACTCCGCTTGGAAGGGACAACAAAATGGTGAAGTTACACAATGCTTAGTCGTTAGGTGAACATCCCACACAACGATGGGCGAACCTCAGATGGGTGGAATGACTAAGGGGCGAGATAGCTAGAAAGGTTATTGTGAAGGTCGCCCAACCACATGACTACTAATCATGTGGGTAACGGTAGACTATCTCTTGTGGGTAAAGTGTGCAACCTCTGCAGAGTCTAAAAGCTGCTTAAATGTACCGTGCCTTACGGTCAAAGGCGGACATGGGAATCATAACTTGAGTTAGTTCTATTTCAAACAACTTTGTGGGTGGTATACAAATGGTGGAAGGGCTCACCTAGCCCTGTTTTGGATTTTGCCTGAGTCGTCGAGCTCAGTGGGTGTGATTATTGGAGACCGCTCCAATTAAAAGGATGCATTGGTAGAGTTTCCGCCGGATGGATTCTCTACTAAAATAATTATTGCACATGCTCTCTTTAAAACTGCAATTTGTTAAAATGCTAAGTGATAGGACTTTGTAATTATGATATTTGAAAGTTGCTTTCGCAAATAAAAGAACCCGAGCCATCCTTGTTAAGCCTTGCATGTATATAACTGCATTGTGTATTGGCTCGCGAGCACGGTAGTAGTGCTCATTCTCGCTTCTCCCCCCAACCCTTCAGATAATGAAGACGATGGAGACTACGCCTTTTCTGTAGTAGTGTGACGAGGAGTAGTATAGTCTGTAGTTTAGGTCTCGCCCAGTCTAAGTAGACTCGTGGGTACTCGCGTACAACTGATATTCTCCAACTCTTGGTTAATATCCGTCGTACACGGGTTACCCCAGTCGCTTGCCTGTGTGAGATGAGCCCTACCTCGCCTTTTGCTTCCGCTGTAGTTTACGTTGCTCTTATGTGACGTAATCAATTTGGCCTGTTCGGCCCCTTTTGTAAAACTCGACCCGACGTGGTCTATGTTACCCAGTTGGTTGTAATATTTAATATTTCAGTTCACGCTTGTATGAATGATTCAGCAATGTGTATTGTGAAGTGCTAGCTACTGATCCAGGGAATAGCACAGTGATTTCACAGAGGATTTGGATTCACGAAATCCGGGTCCGACAGTTATCTTCAACTTCTCTCAAATTATTGTTTAATACTAACCATTGTGACATCAACACGCATACGTGCAAATGTCGTTGATCCTTGCCGAGGACACCCTCCGCACTCTCTCTGGTGGCCCCGAGCTTATTCCTTACTATTGCACTATCTCTACTCTGAACTCTTTGCTCCTTTGTTTATGTACGCTCATGTTTATATTCATATGGATACATGCATGTATATACACATGACGATATTATACTTGCTCAATGTCTTCTTCTACCATGTTGGTCGCTCCTGTTCGACGTTGTCCAACTCAACGATGTGGCTTCCTTACTAACTGCTATGACCTCCTATCTTCACTAATGCCGGTATGTCTGCTTTAGTCGCTGTGTAACGATATTGAGAATCTTTTCGCCATCACCGGCGATGCCGTGTCACCAACGATGGCAGCTCCTAGCTACGTGATAACCCCATATCGTTGATAGCTCGTCTTCAATGCAAAGCTTCATCTCCTCTTTGCTAGGGCTTCCCCATCATAAAGCTTCTTTGGCCACTGATTTCTTCAACAACGCTGATGCTCACCACTTACCGTCACAACACTTTGCTCCTTCGACTCCAGCCTTTCTCTTCGGTAGCTCCAGCGAGTAGCAAGACATTGTCCTCGTGGAACGGCTAAGGTGAATAGCATGAAATTGTTCTTATCTTCGTCGTCGCTGCCACGGCTCTTCATTTCCTTGTGGATAAATGTCTTCTTATAGGACAGATCGACATCACTGCACTTTTTTGTGGTCTTATCCAACACCATTCGTGGTATCCACATTATAACTTATATTTAATTTATTCAAAATTTTAGTTATTTAGGGATTTTTCTTTGGAATTAGTGTGGAAATAGAATTTCAAATTTTCTTTTATTTTTTGTCCCTAATTTAAGTTATTTTTTGTTGGAATTCATATACTAATCCAATTGTTAATTTTTATTTAGTTTTTGTGCCGAATTAAATTTATTTATGGATTTTAATTTGGAATTCACATCAAAATCAAATTGCCAATTTTAATATATTTTTATTCCAAATAGCGCTTATTTCTTTTGTTGAAATTGCACAACAATCCAATTGTGATTTTTATTTATATTTATTTAGGATTTTACTTAGGAATTCATATGTAAATCAAATTGATAATGTAATTTTTTTCTAAAATTTAGTTATTTAAATATTTTACTTTGGAATTCATATGGAAATCAAATTACAAATTTTCTTTTTATTTTTATCCCAAATTCCAATTTTTTTGTTGGAATTTGTATACTAATCCAATTGCTAATTTTTATAAAAATTATTCTAATTACGCTTATTAGGTTTTTATTTTGGAATTTATATTGAAATCAAATTTCATATTTTATTTTTATTTTCAAATCTAGGTATTTTTGTTGAATTCAGATACTAATCAAAAAAATTATTTTGAATAATATATTTTTAGAATTTTACTTAGGAATTCATATCAAAATCAATTTATGTATTTTTATTTTGTTTTTCATTCCAATTCCAGTTATTTTTAATGGAATTCGTACTAATCCAATTACTAATTTTTTTATTTTTATTCTCAATTATATTTATCTAGTGATTTTACTTAGGATTTCGTATCAAAATTAAGTTGCTAATTTTATTTTGTTTTATATTCCGAATTTCACTTATTTTTAAATTTAGGAATTAAGTATCAAAATTAAGTTGCTAATTTTAGTTTATTTTTTATTCTGAATTTCAATTATTTTTAAGTTGTACTTGAGATGGACTCTTATTCATATATTGTAGCGGGTATAGACTCTTCCTTTAATCTAGATCATTATAATCTGGACCCACTATAATCAATGGTGTGGATGTTTCTCTTTTTTCACCGATTAACGTAGGAATTTCGAGCCTTTGAGAGCAAACGTGTTAGCTTCTTTTTCTATTGCTTTAATAATATAATAGATAGACTTCTGCTTATTATTATGTTGGATTCAAGCAACGTTATGAATCGCAAGGTTTGATGCTGCTATGAAGATGTGTTTTTCATAGTTTGGCTACCCTGAATGGCTCCAAAGTTGGGTTTGAGACAGTTTTAAACCTTGACTCATGGACAGGGGGATATCAATCCTGAACCGCTGTTCGTTAAACAAGTTAATGTACGCGATGTCCCGTGGCTCCATGTACCTAGCTAGCTCTTGGCTCTGCCATCCATGGACTGTCGACGTTGCAAACGTGTAACAAAAGATATTTCATCTACAGGCACAGTTCCAGAATCCTCTCGTTCAAACAAAAAACACCTTCCGAATCGCAGTCTTTGTTAACCTGAGAGGCCAAACCACGGTTGCCTCCTTTCGGTCGGTAAACTTGCTGCTAACGATTGTTTTTTTGGGAAAGCTTCTGTAAACGCTGCCTCTACTACTCAACACTACGATGAGTACGAGCACGAATTTGGAAGTAATTTTCACAAGAAGCTTGCAATCAGCTTGATTTTGATTGGTCGCTGCGCTAGCAAATCTTGCGACGAAAGACTGTAATGGTATTCCAGAGGTAAACATCAAATAAGGTGTCAAGTAAGCCTGAACTATATTAATTAAGCATGTAATGTGTACTCCATTGACGATTACATCATGCAACGGAAATCTTACATGGTTGTAATTCTAATTAGCACTACTGCATATAACTTCCTAAACAATGCATATACGCTGTCCCTTGCACTATCTTGACACTAAGAAGATAGTTGGGTATGTGAATCAACAACTAATCTTTGACGAAACCATCCATCCTCTTGCTACTACGGTGATACCTCTGAAAAAGCAAAATCAAAGGGGACATTTGAGGACAACCATAGCATTAATTTTAACCTGTAGCTCAAAGAGAGTATTCCAAAAGATTACCTGAAGATGGCGACACCGAAGGACTAGCCGGCGCTGGAGAGCCAGGAGGCATCAGTGGTGGCACTGGTTGCGCTGTCAAATACATCACCAAGTTAATCTCCTTGCAAGCATAAAATCCACAAAAACAATGCAACTATGCAAGACATAGATGTGGTAAAAGTTAACTTACTGGAGCACATGAAAACGCTTTGTATCGGTGGCATGGCGCGCAGTGACCGGAGGAACATCATACGGAGCGGAGTATGGGCTTGGGGAGGAGGGTGTTCATGTCGCCGTTCATGCCGTGGCAAAGGCAGATGGGCACGCTGTTGATGAGCGACTTGTAGCTAGAGCTGGGACTTGGGCCGGCTTTTCGGGCGGGCACGGTCTCGGCCAAGACGGCACGGTCTAAGCACGCAGACGGCACGCACGGCACGTGTCCGAGCCAGCCGGCACGCAAGACGAACGCCGGGCGGGCCGGGCTGAGAATGCGGACTCGTAGGCGGCACAAGCGCAAGACGGCCATTTGGGCGTGCTTGGGCCGCAAGACGCACGAAAAAGCCCAATCCTCCAATCCTCCCGGCCCGCCCAATCCTATCCCTCCCTACCGCCCAATCCTATCCTTCCTCGCCCGTAGCTCGGTCCAATCCCGCTCTTCCCCACGGCCGTCCAACCCTAACTTCCATCCCGCTAATCCATATCCCCAATCTCACACACGCCTCCACCCTCCACCCTTAGTTCCTCCTCTCCCAAGCACCGCCTCTCTCCTCTCGGCTCTCTCCTCCTCACGCCGCCTTCCTCCTCTCCGCCTCCTCGCCGAGAGGAATGAAGATGGCGATGCTTGCCGCCATCGCCGCCTCATTGCCTATAGTTATTTTGGGCTGGGCTTGGTGCAGCACGCACGCACTCGCACGACGGGCTTTGGGCGTGCTCGGCTGGCCGAGGCGAGGTGGGCCGCACGGCGGAGTGATCGCCGAGCCGCAAGACGCACGACGATGCGACCGGCACGGTGGGCGGGTCGGCGGACGCACGCCCAATGCCCACCTCTACTTGTAGCCGCCGCAAAGACGTGTTTCGGAGGCGCCAAAGACGCCGGTGTTGGTAAGGTAGTCCATGCATGGCATCATGCCCATCAATGGTGTCGCACTCTTTGGTTGAGGTGGCGAAGGTCGCCACCCAGAAGCCCGGGAAACCAGGTGAGGTGGTGCACCGGTAGTGGTAGGCCCGGCAATGGTGGAAACAAGCCGTGGAAACCCGCATTGGCCGAGATTGGGGCTCTGGCAAGCCGGGAGGCAGAGAGGTTGAGATTGGTGGGCGCTGGCGTGCTGTGGCGGTGGCGATGGCGGCATGGTCGCCGCAAGGGTGGAAAAGGAAAGCCTGGGAGCAGTGGCATGAGTGGCAGGCCGGTCAATGGTGGAAAAGGAAAGCCAGGGAGCAATGGCATGAATGGCAGGCCGGGCAATGGTGGAAAGCCCGGGAAGCCGGGCAATGTCGATGGTGGCGCCACTGATCTGTCCGCCGCGGCAGCTTTGGACGATGGCTCGGGCACTTCTTGGTTCCCGGCAATGGCCGGTTCCGATGCTTCTTGATTTGCAGCTGCAGGCTTGAATCCTGGGACCCTTGCTTCGACGGTTACAGCGGCGCCGCCGCCACGCGGCGGCGAAGAACAGGCGGTCAACTTGACGGCGCCATATTTTGCGCTGGAGTTGGAGGATGCAATGGCGCTTTGGCTGATTTGTGTGGAGGGCGACGTCTACCGGTGCTCAATTTATAGTGCTCTTCGTGAAGAGATATATAATTTAAGCATTCGTGTTGTAAGATTGTTGGATTTTTATCCTTGACGAGCCCAAGGAGTACGAGGTTCTGTCTCGAGTATCTTTTGCATCTACGATTATAAGCACGCAAAATTGGCCCTATTTTTCATATGAAATCGATATTCAAAGTATATACGGCTTACTATGGTACATACATGATTAAGTCCGGAGCTAATACTTCAACTTATAATGATCAGGACTGTGCTCAAGACATGGGACGCTGGAGTCCTGAACCGCCAAATTTATTTTTACAAGTAGGCTCTGCTTGCGAGTTTAGTTGAGTCACATCTTTAAGTCCAAGGCATCGCGTTTTTCTGTCTCTTGTGTCTCACTTGTCTTTCCTACAATCCTATGTTAACACGTGGGATCTATTCTTTTTCCCCAGATATCATTGGACAACTTCAAAAAATCAAAAGTATTCTACGTTACAAAAATCAAAAGTAAGTCATTGTTACGGTGCATGCATGGTTTAAGTCTGTAGAAAGTACTTCAGTTTGTTGATTAATCCTGTGAGCAGTTTTTCTTGTGTTTATTATCGTAATGCATTCGGTTTTTTTCCATGGCTAACTAACACCATGCCGCATGCCCCGGAAGTTTCTTTTGCGCATTGATTGTGTCGCTTTGCATGGCTGAATAGCGCCTAATGAATTGATGTTGCACGTTGCATGGTCATGGGATCGTGGCATTCCCGCTCATTGATGTTGCATGAAATGCTTAGCTTTCTATTACTCTTACACGCGTGTATAAAGTGATGAGAAAACCAGTGAAAAGCCGTGAAGTTCAGTAGCACAAATATTGTCTTATGTTTTGCTATCCAGGTGAGCGTGTGTGTATTTGTGTCAAGGCATTTTTCATGTGCGTGGACACCGGCGAGGCTGACAATTGGTATCAGAGCCAAGTAGCTTTAATCCTTGACGATGGCGCGATCGCTCACGCCTCCTACCAGTTCTCCTCCGAGACGGGTACAAGGCAACGACACCACTTCTCTCGGCGGCAATGGCGATCGCGAGATTGATCCCAGAGCAACGGCGCCAAGAGATTGTGGTGTAGCGGTGGTAAAGGAGACGGTGGATCGGTGGTCTACACCACGCCGACGTGGACAAATTACATCGACCGGGCCCTCGTGATGAGGGTGAACTCAGAGGCACAAGGCTGCGGGAGGCGATCGAACTCGCAACGCTGACATCGCGACAACAGATCGGCACCGTCCGCCATCCTCCATGCGGTGTCGCCGACATGCTTGTTCATACGGGCGGCGGCGACACATCAAGCAAGCGTGGGCCGCGTGAAGACGATACGGATGGGAGTCGAAGGCGTGCGTGAGGCGAATGAACAGAATCTTCGCAAGGAGTTTGAGGACATCGAAGTCAAAGATGGTGAGTCGGTGGATGACTTCTCCATAAGGACCACGGGACTTGTCAACAATCTCCGGATCCTAGGCGACACGTTGGAAGATGAAAAGGTAGTAAAGAAATTTCTTCATGTTGTGCCACCCAAGTATACATAGGTGGCAATCTCAATCGAGACACTGCTTGACATGAGCACATTGTTAATCAAAGAGCTCACGACGGTGTGTGCTGCAAAGGCGGGCACGACGGCAAGAACGGTGGTCCGTCTAGTGTGCGCCGTAACATGTCGCAGGTTCAGTGCTACAATTGCGACAAGTACAGGCATTACTCCAAGAACTGCCGCAAGCCGAAGCGTACCGAGCAGGCCCACCTGACGCAAGCCGCCACCGACGAGCCTGTGCTTCTCATGGAGGAGGTGTGCGTGCTCACCGAGGCATCCATGGGCGGAGTACTGACGTGGTACTCAACGAGGTGCATGCACAGGTGCATCTAGGGCGCGAGGAGGACACCCACGACGACGCTTGGTACCTAGACATCGGCGCCAACAATCACATGTCTGGGTGTCTGGCAAGCTTCGTGGAGATGGACAAGGGCGTCACCGGCTCCGTCAAGTTCGGCGATGGCTCGGTGGTGGATATACGCGGGCGTGGCACCGTCTTGTTCACTTGTTGGAACGGGGAGTACCATGCGCTGACAGGGGCGTAGTACATCCCACAACTGCGCAGCAACATAGTGAGCCTCGGGCAACTCGACGAGAATGGCCACCAGACACTCATCTAGGACGGCTTGCTCCCAATCCATGACCAATAGCGTCGCACACTTGCTCGGATAAGCCGCACTCGCAACTGGCTCTAGGTGCTCACCGTCAGCATTGCACAGCCGGTCTGCCTTGTCCGCGTGGCATGGCTACAATGCGTGGCGATGGCATGCCATGTACGGGCACTTGAACTTCCAAGAGCTGCGGAAGCTAGCACAACGTGGCATGGAGCGCGGGCTGCCGCAAATCAATCATGTCGATCGATTTATGATAACCGCCTTTTTCGACAGCGGCGCGCATCGCGTTCCCGGAGCAGGCAAAGTACAATGCATAGCACGTCCTCGACCTGGTGCACGGAAATCTCTACGGCCCTATTGTGCCGGCCACACCAAGCGGGAAGCAATATTTTCTGCTCCTCGTCAACGACCTCAGCCACTACATGTGGCTGGTCTTGCTCACGATGAAGGACAAGGCGCTGGTGGTGATCAAGCGTTTCCAAACTGGTGTTGAGGTGGAAACCAGGCACAAGCTACGCACCTCTACACCGATCATGTGGCGAAGTTCATGTTGGTGGAGTTCGAGTAGTATCTTGTTGATCACAGATCCAAATGACACCTCACGGTGCCATACTCCCCGTAGTAGAGTCGAGCGCCGGAACCAGACGGTGGTAGCCATGGCTCACAAAGATGATGAAGGCCAAGAGCATGCCGGGATGTTTTGGGGTGAGGTGGTGATGACAAATGTGTTCATCCAGAATCGAGCCCGACCAAGCAGCTGCCGAGGGCATGACGACATACGAGGCATGGCATAGCGCACAACCTCCGATGCATTTTCTCCGTGATTTTCTCCGCACAACTTCAAAAAATCAAAAGTATTCTCGTTACAAAAATCAAAAGTAAGTCATTGTTACGGTGCATACATGGTTAAAGTCTATAGAAAGTACTTCGTTTGTTGATTAAGAGTATGTACAATGGGCTTATGTCACCGCCTATAGTTGTTGCTGTAGGATTTTTGCCGACGTGATGAAAGAGAATGAAGAAAGAGAAAGATGTTGTCTACTATCTTGTAGTCGACTGTATCACGAAAAACAAGAAAAGCATTAAAAGATTGTGTATTCTATAAAAACAACTAAAAAGATAGCAGCTTGTCTCAGATCCTTTGCATGAGTCAGTTTTTAGTGTCAGTCTATAGATGACATGAAGAGTTGCTATAGACAAAGAACTATTTGTATCATTGTATATGCCCAAATACTATGAGCAGTTTTTCTTGTGTTTATTACTAGTAATTGCATCCTTTTTTTTGCATGGCTAACTGATAGTCATGCCGTGTGCCTGAAAGTTTCTTTGTGCATTGATTGTGTCAGTTTGCGTGGCTAAATAGCAGTCAAATGAATTGATGTTGCACGTCGTAGGGTCATGGGATGGTTGCATTAATGCACATTGATGATGCATGAAATGCTTAGCTTTCTGTTACTCTTACACACATGTATAAAGTGATGAGAAAACAAGTGAAAAGCTATGAAGTTCAGTTCCACAAATATTGTCTTATCTTTTGCTGTCTAGATGAGCGTGTGTGTATTTGTGTCAAGGCATTTTTCACGTGCGTAGACACCAGCAAGACTAACAATTGGTATCAGAGCCGAGAACCGAGTAGCTTTGATCCCTGACGATGGCGCGATCGCTCACGCTTTCCTACCAGTCCACCTCCCCGAGATGGGGTACAAGGCAACGACAGCACTTCTCGCGACGACAATGGCGATCGCGAGATTGGATCCAGTAGCAACGACGGCCAAGAGATCATGGTGCAACGGGTGGCAAAGGAGACGGGTGGATCAGTGGTCTACTCCACGCCGACGCGACAAACTACACCGACCGCCCTCGTGATGAGGGTGAACCCATAGGCACAAGGCCCGTGGGAGGCAATCGAACTTGGCAACGCCGACACCATGATGACGGATCGGCGATGTCCGCCATATTCAGGCGTGTCGCCGACATACCGCCCACGCCGGGCGACGGCGACACAAAGCATGAATGGGACGCCGTGAAGACGATATGGATGGGCGCCGAAAGGCCCATGAGGCGAATACACGTAAGCTTCGAAGGAGTTCGAGGATATTAAATTCAAGGATGGTGAGTCGGTGAACGACTCTCCATGAGGATCACAGGACTCGTAAACAATCTCTGGATCTTAGGCGACACGTTGGAAGATAAAAAGGTAGTCAAAAAATTCCTTCATGTTGTGCCACCTAGGTATGCACACGTGGCAATCTCGATCGAGACACTGCTTGACTTAAGCATGTTGTCAATCAAAGGGCTCACCGGCCAGCTTCGGTCAGTGGAGTAGCGCTAAGCGCACAACAACTTGGGCGGCTCCGGTGGGCGTCTGCTCCTCACTAAAGAGAAGTGGCTCGCACGCACCAAGAATAGGAATCAAGGCATCGGCTCCTTCGGCGGTGATAACCATTATCACGGCAAGCCGCGTGGCCGTGGGTGCTGCAAAGGCAGGCATGACAGCAAGGACGGTGGCTCGTCTAGTGCGCGCCGTAACATGTCGTAGGTTCAGTGCTACAACTGCGACAAGTACGGGCATTACTCCAGGGACTCCCGCAAGCCAAAGTGTACTGAGCAGGCCCACCTGACGCAAGCCGCCGTTGACGAGCCTATGCTTCTCATGACACAGGTGTGCGCGCTCACCAAGGCATCCATGTCGTGGATATTGACGTGGTACTCAATGAGGTGCACGTGCAGGTACATCTAGGGTGCGAGGAGGACGCCCACGACGACGCTTGGTACTTGGACACCGGCGCTAGCAATCACATGTCCGGTGCGCAAGCTTCATGAGAAGGACATGGGCGTCACTGGCTCTGTCAAGTTCGGCGATGGCTCAGTGGTGGATATACGCGGGTGTGGCATCGTCTTGTTCACCTGTCGGAATGGGGAGCACCGTGCGCTGACGGGGGTGTACTACATCCCACGAGTGAGCAGCAACATAGTGAGCCTCGAGCAGCTCGACGAGAATGCCTACCAGATGCTCATCCAGGATGGCGTGCTCACGATCCACGACCGTAAGCGCCGCACACTTGCTCGGGTAAACCGTGACTCGCGAATCGACTCTATGTGCTCACCTCAAGATTGCACGTACCGTCCGCTTTGTCCGCTACGACGGCCACGACGTGTGGCGATGGCATGACAGGTACAGGCACCTGAACTTACAGGAGCTACGGAAGATGGTGTAACGTGGCATGGTGCACAAGTTGTCGTAGATCAATCATGCCGATCAGATTTGCGACAGCTGCCTCGTCGGCAAGCAGCGGCACACCTCATTCCCGGAGCAGGCAAAGTACCGCGTGGAGCATGTCCTCGACTTGGTGCATGGCGATCTCTACGACCCCATCGCGCCAATCACACCAGGTGGGAAGCAATATTTTCTGCTCCTTGTCGACGACCTCAGCCGCTACATGTGGCTGGTCTTTCTCACGATGAAGGACGAGGCGCTGGTGGCGATCAAGCGTTTCCAGACTGGCACTGACCACGACGGCGAGTTCACATCGGTGGAGTTCAGTGAGTACTGCGCTACTCACAGCGTCCAGCGGCACCTCACGGCGCCATACTCCCCGCAGCAGAACGGCGTCATCGAGCTCCAAAACTAGACGGTGGTAGCACTCGCTCATAGCATGATGAAGACCAAGAGCATGCTAGGGATGTTTTGGGGTGAGGTGGTGACGATGGCTGTGTTCATCCTAAACCGAGCCCTGACCTGTAGTGTCGAGGGCATGACGACGTACGAGGAGTAGCATGGCGCACAACCTCTGGTGCATTTTCTCCACACTTTCAGATGCATCGCGCACGTCAAGGTGATGAAGCCACACCTAAAGAAGCTCCATGACATGAGCACGCTGATGGTGTTCATCGGCTATGGGCCCGACGCCAAGGCGTATCGCGTCTACGACCCTATCGGCAAGTGTTTGCATGTGACAAGCGATGTCGTCTTCGACGAGCGGCACAGTGGGACTGGGACGCAGAGCAATGCAGCAACGGCAAACTCCGGTGAGACGTTTACTGTTGAGAATACTATAGCAGGTGCTATGCGTGGCAACCCCACAGCGCATGGGAGTGATGGGCCGTCGACACCAGGAACGCCGAGTCACGGGCCAGCCGAACCATCGATGTCGAGATCTGGAGCGAGCAAAGAACGAGAACATCTACGCCTGTGGCACAAAGTGGGTGGAATTCGCTTTCACCGCCTAATCGATGCTTTTGCCCACGATGGACGACGAGGGCCCTCGCCGCTACCGGACTGTGGCTAACGTGTACGACACGACCACGGTCCGTGACCTCGATCATGAGGAGCTGTACCTGACGGCGGCAGATGAACCAGTCGGTTTCTCTGAGACCGAGAAGCACGAGTGTTGGAATCACGCCATGCTCGAGGATATGAGCTCCATCGAGGAGAACGACACTTGGCAACTTGCCAACCTCCCCGCCGGTCACCGTCCCATCGGCTTGAAGTGGGTCTTCAAGGTAAAGAAGAACTCCCACGGCATTGTTATCAAGCACAAGGCTCACCTCGTGGCAAAGGGCTATGTGCAGCGTCAGGGCATCGACTACGAGGAGGTGTTCAAGTCGATGGCTCGTCTTGAGTTCGTGCGCCTGCTAATTGTGCTCGCCATGCATGAGGGATGGCCAATACACCACATGGACGTCAAATCGGTGTTCCTCAACGGCGAGCTCGGCAAGGAGGTCTACGTCACCCAACCTCCTAGCTTTGAGGTCGAGGACCATGAGCAGAAGGTGCTGAGGCTCCACAAGGCCCTCTACGGCTTGAAGCAGGCATCGGGAGCATGGAACGCCAAGCTTGACAACTATTTGCTGTCGCTCAGGTTTCAGCAGAGCGCATCAGAACATGTGGTGTACATGCGTGGCAGCAGTGCATCGAGGCTACTGGTGGGCGTCTATGTTGACGACCTCATTATCACGGGCACCGACGCACATGAGATCGTCAAGCTCAAAAGGGAGATGAAAAACTCATTCAAAATGAGCGATCTCAGCCTGCTCAGCTTCTACCTCGGCATCGAAGTGCACCCGTCCGATGGCTGCGTCACGCTGAACCAATCTACATACACGCACAAAATTCTTGAGAAGAGCGGTATGGTAGATTGCAATCCCTTCCACGTTCCCATGGAGACGAGGCTCGAGCTGAGCAAGGCAAGCTCAACCCCTCTCATAGATGCCACTACCTATCGTAGGCCATCGAGCTTGCGAGACCTAGTGCACACAAGACCGACATCATGTACCTAGTGCGGTCGTAATGGGTGAACAAGAAAATCAGCACGAACATAATTTCAACACAATTTTGAAAAACACGAATTGATCTAACTTTTGATCCACAACTCTAAACTTCATAAAACTTGAAGCACACCTTCTCTAGGATGTCAGAAATCTATTCCAATCAAACATCTTGAAGATCATTGCAAAAGTTCTGGCCTTGTTCCGTTTGATTGAAGGTTGCATCAAAACCAGATCAAATACGAAAATGATGATTGAGAGGAGATTGTGGGAGGAATCCATCCAAGATGGCTAAGGATAGTTTCCCACATGTCCTAGCATCCTCAATAATAGCAAGAATCAAGCCAAAACCCTTAAGAGCAAAACACCTAAAATCACCCTTTCTTCCACTAAAACCGGTCAAACTCAAGAACTTGCAATAAAAAGTACTTAGATGGATAGGATCTGGTATACACGAGATATATCCATCACTTACATGTCCTAGGTACAAAGAAAGATCAACAAGGGACAAAGGAACACCAAAAATCAAGCCAAATCAAGAAATCAACACTTCAACATATGAGAGAAAGAATTGGACGAATTTGGAGGTTTGAATTCTACTTGGAGATGAATGTTTATAGCCACTCCTTTGAAGGACAAACTCACCAGGGCAGCACACACACAAGTGCTCTCATATCTCTCAATACATTTCTCAAACCCAAGCCGCCTCCTCTCTCCATTTTCCCCATATTTTCACATTATGGTTCCTTGGCTTAGCTGGATATGCAAATCATGCACCATTCCCTTATATAGTGGAGACTAGGTCTAGAGAGAAAACCCTAATGGACACCTATTAATCCCCCACACACAAATGGGTCTCACTCACGAACGCTTCTCAAAGCATCGCCTTCATCTTTAGCTCCATTAAGCCAAATCCATCATGTGTTTGCCCTCCACGGAGTATCCTTGACTTAATCCACTTAGGACACCGCCGTAGTTTTGCACACCACCACTTTTCCCAGATTGAGAAATTTACCAAAATGCCCATCTACCGATATTTCCGATTCCTTCACATCAAGCATCGCCCATACTTCGCCATCATCAATGTGGCCCCAAAGGCTTCCCGCCAAGCCTCTCATGCATCAGATCCCACCGAACCGTCCTTGCTTGCAAATCGCCTAAGTCACTTGGCGCACCACATGCCTTACCATGCATCATGACCACACCCACTTCCTTTACCGCTCGACCTCAACTCCTCCCTAAACTTAGTCCCGACCACCTTGATGTTGCCCATCATGTCCATCACCAAGAGCTTCCGCCTGGTTCCTTGTCTTCTCAGCTTGTAACCACCTCGGTAGCCTCAATCACCTTCCGACGGTACCTTGATCGTTCTAGACCTCAATTCTCCTAACCTAGTCTCAATCCCATCCGCCTCACCATGACGTAGCTATGGAGTCCTTCAAAGCTTCGCACCTGGAAGCATCACTTTACCTCAAAAGGTCTTTGCTCAAACTTTACCTTCCATGGTTATTGTCCATCTTAAACCATGCTTGAGTCCAACCATCTCACCCATCATCCATGACCGTTCTGTACCTTAGTTCCCCCAACCAAGTCCCAGTCCTCCTTGCCGTGGACCATAGTTGACCCTAAGCCACCGCACAACAATAGATAAGACAACCATTTTCGAAACACGTGTTCTTCGCACTTGACCCACAAGAGTCCATAAGAGTATAATGCAAGCATATGCACCAAACCCAAGCTCCTAGGACTAACGGTCAAAGTTCAAAGACACATCATTGTGTCTCGAACTCGCCTCGACCAAATAAATTGTCGGCCTCTACCGATCTCATCGATTGTTTATGTTGTCGGTTGAGAAGGAATTCTTGTGCGATATTTGTGGTAGCCAACTAGGTCATTTACATGGCTTTCTCTTGCTTATGGACGAAGTTGAGGCTTTTTGCAAATACTGAGTGAGTTATTAAAAAACAGCCTCCAATTTGTATTTTTGGGTAGATTGTCAATGCATTCATCAAGGGGGAGATTATGGAGACCATGCGATATGGTCCTAATCTTGGTGTTGAACAATTGGCATCAGTGTCGAGGGGTTTGGGGAGTAATCCATCGGTTTGGCAATTTGTCAGAGTTACTATGATGTGGTTGGTGGTTTGATCGATCCTACAGTATGGCCGACAGGCCAGGAGGCGGTTAGACTGGTGGTGCGAGCTTTTGAGTAATGGGTACCAAACACTTGTGTGAGAGTGTTTGGGGGTGAGTTTGCACCAGGTGCCATTGAAAATGGAGACTAGACGTGAAACTAGATAGAGTTTTGGCCGAAAAGTCCAAAGAATGTGTTATCTCGAACTGGAAGTAGTCGATCGATCACGGGTTGGCGCCCAAACCAAGGAAGGTCCGACCGTCCCTCGTTATCGAGGGTAGCGGTCTAACTAACCATTGGTTGGTAGTCAGACCGACCAAGGGCCGGCGGTCTAACTGGCCAGGGCGAGTTCATGTACAGTGAGGTGTGTTGAACTTGAGGGTTGGTCCTAGGAGCTTGGGTTTGGTGCATATGTTTGCACTATACTCTTATGGACTAATGTAGATTAAGTTGTGAAGAACTTTGTGCCTGGAAATAGTTTATTTGTCTATTATGGTGCAGGTGGCTTGGAGTCAACTATGGTCAATGGCGAGAAGGACTAAGACTTGGTTGGGAGAACCAAGGTCCATAACGATCACGGATGCTAGGTGAGATGGTCGGACTCAAGCAAGGTGCAAGATTGACAAAAACCATGGAAGACAAAGTTTGAGCAAAGACATTTTGAGGTAAAGCTAGTGATGCTTCCTAAGCGAAACTTTGAAGGATTCTGGAGCTACATCATGGTGAGGCGAACGGGATCAGGGCTAGGTTAGGAGAACTGGGGTCCAGAACGATCAAGGTGCCGACAGAAGATGACCGAGGCTACCGAGGTGGTTACAAGTCGAGAAGACGAGGAGCTGAAGCAAAAGCTACCAGTGATGGACATGACGAGCAATGACAAGGTGGACCGGGACTAAACTCAGGGAGGGGTTGAGGTCTACAACGATCAAGGAAGCTGGGTGCGGTCATGGTGCATGGTAAGACATGTGGTGCGTCAAGTGACTTGGGTCTATTTGCAAGCGAGGACGGTTCGATAGGATCCAGATGTGTGAGGGGCTTTGCGGGAAATCTTTGGGGCCATAAGGACAATGGCGAAGCATGGGTGATGCTTTGATGTGAAGGAATCGGGAAAAGTCGGTACATGGCAACGATGATCGAGTCTAACATTTTCAATGACGACCGAGCACTTCGCTACACGGTCGCGTCGGCGTAGCTTGGTGCGAGGTTGTAAACCTGAGCACGGCATGCCCGCTGTTGGCCATGCCCGCACGGGGTAGACGATAGCGCGACGCATACGCGTGCGTGCAACAAAAGCGAGGGTGCTAACTGGTGATTGATCGTGCCCTTCACCCAAGCCCGTATGGGAAGCACGTGCAGCATGAGCTGCTGCACAGGGCCCCAAAATATTAGGGGGGTCGTCCATTCTTGAATGATTATTTCCTAATTTGTGTACTAGTAAGAGTAAGAAATAATAAGTGAGCATCTTATTTATTCTCTTCTTCCAGAAAACTACCACTGATTCACATCCATTTTCTCCACCTTCCACCTCTTTGTTTTATTTTGCTCAATTCTTTCCTAAGAAAATATGGGGCCTTGTTGATATTTTAAAGTTTATGAATGGTTAAAATGTTTTCGTAATGCAATTGTTTATATAATTTTGTTGATTATTCAAGCAAATATTGCATCTGCAAGAAAGAGCTTATATAAATCGAAGTTGTCCAAGTTCTACTACTTGCATTCTATCATGAAAGACTTCATGGTAGCACTTGCAATTGATGTTTAATTTAGGAAAGACCAATTACGAAGTTAATTGAAGGATTAGCCATTCAATTAAACATTTAAATGCAATCATTTGTAATTAATGACAGCTCCATTCCTTTCACTGCCTTGTGGGCCCTGAGCCACAGTAAATCACCCGGTTCCCCCTCCATTTCACCGACAAGGGTCACCCCCTTTTTCGTAGAGCCAAGACTGCTCCTAGGGCCCACGTGTCAAGATACCACCCTCCTCTCTCTCTCTTGATTTAAATTCAATTTAAACTTGAAGTCTGCTTCTCCTCCGTTATAACTCCAAAAATTATGAAATTTGTTTCTAAAATTTTGTAAATTCAAGATCTTGCTAATGGCATAGATCTTGTTCAATTTGGAGTTCATTTGTGTATTCTTGAGTATTTATTTGCTCTCTTTGCGTGTTGTGTTTTTTCTAGTACATTCGTCCGATTAGGATTTAAAGACACATGAGACCTCCAAGTTGATCAAGCACAAGAATATCAAGACTCTCTTGCCTATAACCAAGGCGAGTCAATTCTTTGATCATTTTGATCCTACATTTTATATAAATTATATTCATTTAAATTAACAAAATTGCATGCTTTAATTCTTTAATCAAATATATGTTAAAGCTTAAGGTAGTTAAATACTCATTTGATGATTAATTAATTAATATACCATCCTTTGATATTTGAATCCATTATTCCATGTCACCCTAGTAACTATGTGGTAATACTAGTTATAGGTTGTACTTAAGCGACATGTTAGTCTTGCTTAAGTACCAGGGTATTAAATACCCCAAACATCATCTCTTCAAACATGAAATGAATTTGGGTAGTCATTAGTGGTCCATGACTGATATGAATGAGATAATTTGGTTTTACTCCTCAAAACCCTAATAACTTACTATTACCACATCTGGCGGATGGAATGGATAGTGGTGCGAGATGTAGCACGAGAACGGTGGGTATGTGGAATGAACCGCCCGATGGATTACGACTTAATCTTGTCACAACCTCCCGTAAAACAAGTACAACCACAAGTCTGCAAAGTGCAACTTAGCTTAGTAAAATTATCAAACCCTGAATGTATCTCACTAGATGGATAATGGGAATGCGCAAGCGCGTGATAGTTCCAGCATGAATGGGACACCAGTAAAGGGTGAAGTTTCCAACAAGCGCTTAGTCGCTAGGAACATCATATTCCACCAAGATAGCGTTGTGGTGAACATCCCGTGCAACGTATGGGCGTAATCCCTTATGGGTGAGATGACGGAAGGGGCAACATAGTTTGAAAGGTTACTGTGACGGTCGCTCAACTACATGACTAAGGAATCATGTGGGGTAATGAGTATGACTATCTCTTGTGGGTACAGTCTACAACCTCTGCAGAGTCTAAACTGTTTAAACAGTCGTGCCTACGATCAAAGGTGGACATGGGAACTTAACTTGAGTTAGTTCTATTTCAAAAACCTTTGTGGGTGGTATGAAAAATGTGGCGGGCTCATCTAGCCCTAAATTTGGTTTTCCCTGGGTGGATGTACCCCAATGATGTTAAATTGAGTGGAGGTAGCTCAAATCAAAATAAGCATGAAGGTAGAGGTAACCTCTGCTGTTATTCAATATTGCATAATTATTCTCTTTAACAAAATGCAATTTATTAAAATGCTAAGTGGTAGGAATTTGTAAATATGATTAATTGAAAACATTGCTTTAGCAAATAAAAGAACCCGAGCCATCCTTGTTAAGTCTTGCATGTATATTATTGTATTGTGTGTTGGCTCACAAACACGGAAGTTGTGTTCATTCTCGCTCTCCCCTAAACCATTCAGAGAATGAAGACCAAGGAGACTACATGTATTACAAGGACCCAGAAGCTGATGGACAAAGAAATGATGAAGAGTAGTATAGTTCTATAGTCTAGGTCTCGCCCCAGTCTAGTGGACTCGTTGGTACTTGTGTACAACTGATATTATCCAGCTCTTGGTTAATATCCGTTGTACACATGTTGCCCCAGTCGCTTGCTTGTGGTAAGATGAGCTCCACTCCCCTTTTTCTTCAACTGTAGTTTATGTTGTTTTATGTAATGTAAACAAGTTGGCCTTGTTCGGCCCTTTTTGTAAAACTCGACCCGACATGGTCTATGTCACTCTGTGTTGTAATAAAATTGAATGTTTAATTCACGCCTTGTATGAATGATTCAAAAATGTGCTCGTAAGTGCTACCACCGATCTAGGAATAGCACAGTGTTTTCACAGATGATTTGGATTTTCGGAATCCAGGTCCGACATCAATAGTTGCGTACACTTCTTTCAGATGATCATAATTGAAATGCAGAGCACATCACCTCTCTTTTATATTAGAGGTTCTGACAATTTTATTCTCTCGTGCCAATCTCTTAGTATTTTTCTTAAATTTTCAGGATTCAAGTAAAAATATTCAAATTGAAGCATTTCATGTTTTCAAGGTGAGTAAAAAATACCTAGCAGATTGATTACCTGTAAAAATATGGTGTTTGTTGTGTTCTCGAAAGAATATGTTGTTCGCTTAAACTCGCTTTTGATTATTGTGTTGCTGCATATTTCAGCTATTTGCTGCAAATAAAAACAAATCAAGTGAGGTTGTAAACATACTAGTCACAAATAGAAGCAAGCTTCTTCGATTTTCTGCTGGCCTCAAGGCTGACAAAGGTACTTTGCTTACTTTAACCACTGTATGTACTTGAAAAATAGCCACCGTATGTACTTACATTTGCACTTGCTATTTTTCTCACAAGACCCGACCTGTAGTTCAGTTATAATTTCAGCTCATCGGTTATATGTCAATTGAGCTTTCCCGTTGTAGTTATTGTTTATTATTAGGATTTTATTTGTACCGTCACAATTCGACATGAACTGATAGTGTTAATTATGGTTTTATCAGAGGATGAGCAGTTTGAGGCAGACAAGGAGCAGGCCATAAAGGAGATATCAGCACTGTAGTGTCCCTGATGTATCTTGCCGAAGATAAACTAGCCAATGCAATGCGCAAGTGGTCTCCCGTGGACTTGTATGTACCCACCACGAGAGGCTCTCGCATGGATCTACCGCGAGGACATCTACCGCACTGTGGGTATTGTTGGGTGGTGATGTTTCGTAGTGAAGCTGCTTGTGTAATAAATAATAATAGACTTCTGCTTATTATTATGTTGGATTCAACATTCAAGCAACGTTATGAATCGCAAGGTTTGATGCTGCTATGAAGATGTGTTTTTTATAGTTTGGCTACCCTGAATGGCTCCAAAGTTGGGCTTAACCATATTTTGAGACAGTTTTAATCCTTGACTCATGGAAGTCTCTTGCAAAGCGTATTGCTTTATGGACAGGAGATATCAATCCTGAACCGCTGTTCGTTAAACAAGTTAATGTACGCGATGTCCCGTGGCTCCATGTACCTAGCTAGCTCTTGGCTCTGCCATCCATGGACTGTCGACGTTGCAAACGTGTAACAAAAGATATTTCATCTACAGGCACAGTTCCAGAATCCTCCGTTCAAACAAAAAACACCTTCCGAATCGCAGTCTTTGTTAACCTGAGAGGCCAAACCACGGTTGCCTCCTTTCGGTCGGTAAACTTGCTGCTAACGATTGTTTTTTGGGAAAGCTTGTAAACGCTGCCTCTACTACTCAACACTACGATGAGTACGAGCACGAATTTGGAAGTAATTTTCACAAGAAGCTTGCAATCAGCTTGGATTTTGATTGGTTCGCTGCGCTAGCAAATCTTGCGACGAAAGACTGTAATGGTATTCCAGAGGTAAACATCAAATAAGGTGTCAAGTAAGCCTGAACTATATTAATTAAGCATGTAATGTGTACTCCATTGACGATTACATCATGCAACGGAAATCTTACATGGTCGTAATTCTAACTAGCACTACTGCATATAACTTCCTAAACAATGCATATACGCTGTCCCTTGCACTATCTTGACACTAAGAAGATAGTTGGGTATGTGAATCAACAACTAATCTTTGACGAAACCATCCATCCTCTTGCTACTACGGTGATACCTCTGAAAAAGCAAAATCAAAGGGGACATTTGAGGACAACCATAGCATTAATTTTAACCTGTAGCTCAAAGAGAGTATTCCAAAAGATTACCTGAAGATGGCGACACCAAGGACTAGCCGGGCGCTGGAGAGCCAGGAGGCATCAGTGGTGGCACTGGTTGCGCTGTCAAATACATCACCAAGTTAATCTCCTTGCAAGCATAAAATCCACAAAAACAATGCAACTATGCAAGACATAGATGTGGTAAAAGTTAACTTACTGGAGCACATGAAAAACGTTTGTATCGGTGGCATGGCGCCGCATGTGACCGGGAGGAACATCATACGGAGCGGGAGGATGGGCTTGGGGAGGAGGGTGTTCATGTCGCCGCTCATGCCGTGGCAAAGGCAGATGGGCGCTATTGTTGATGAGCGACTTGTAGCCGCCGCAAAGACGTGCTCGGGGCGCCAAGACGCTGGTGTTGGTAAGGTAGTCCATGCATGGCATCATGCCCATCAATGGTGTCGCACTCCTTCGGTTGTGGTGGCGAAGGTCGCCACCCGAAGCCCGGGAAACCGGGTGAGGTGGTGCACCGTAGTGGTAGGCCCGGCAATGGTGGAAACAAGCCGTGGAAACCCGCATTGGCCGAGACGGTGGGGCTCTGGCAAGCCGGGAGGCGAGAGAGGTTGAGACGGTGGAGCGCTGGCGTGCTGTGGCGGTGGCGATGGCGGCATGGTCGCCGGGCAATGGTGGAAAAGGAAAGCCTGGGAGCAGTGGCATGAGTGGCAGGCCGGTCAATGGTGGAAAAGGAAAGCCAGGGAGCAATGGCATGAATGGCGTGTCGGCACGGTGGAAAGCCCGAAGCCGGCACGTCGATGGTCGCGCCATCGATCCGTCTCACCGGGCAGCTTTGGACGATGGCTCGGGCACTTCTTGGTTCCCGGCAATGGCCGGTTCCGATGCTTCTTGATTTGCGGCTGCAGGCTTGAATCCTGGGACCCTCGCTTCGGACGGCTGCAGCGTCGCCGCCACGACGGCGAAGGCGAAGAACAGGGCGGTCAACTTGGACGGCGCCATATTTTGCGTTGGAGTTGGAGGATGCAATGGCGCTTTGGCTGATTTGTGTGGAGGGCGACGTGCGCTGGTGCTCAATTTATAGTGCTCTTCGTGAAGAGATATATAATTTAAGCATTCGTGTTGTAAGATTGTTGGATTTTTATCCTTGACGAGCCCAAGGAGTACGAGGTTCTGTCTCGAGTATCTTTTGCATCTACGTTATAAGCACGCAAAATTCGTCCTATTTTTCATATGAAACTGGATATTCAAAGTATATACGGCTTTACTATGGTACATACATGGTTAAGTCCGGAGCTAATACTTCAACTTATAATGATCAGGACTGTGCTCAAGACATGGGACGCTGGAGTCCTGAACCGCCAAATTTATTTTTACAAGTAGGCTCTGCTTGCGAGTTTAGTTGAGACGTCTTTAAGTCCAAGGCATTGCGTTTTTCTGTCTCTTGTGTCTCACTTGTCTTTCCTACAATCCTGTGTTAACACGTGAGATCTATCTTTTTTTTCCCATATATCATTGGACAACTTCAAAAAACCAAAAGTCTTCTACGTTACAAAAAATCAAAAGTAAGTCATTGTTACGGTGCTTACATGGTTAAAGTTTGTAGAAAGTACTTCAGTTTGTTGATTAATCCTGTGAGCAGTTTTTTCTTGTATTTATTACTGGTAATCGTATCCTTTTTTTTGTATGGCTAACTGACAGTCATGCCAAGTGCCCGGAAGTTTCTTTGCGCATTGATTGTGTCGGTTTGTGTGGCTGCATAGCAGTCAAATGAATTGTTGTTGCATGTTGCAGGGTCACGGGATCGTTGCATTGCTGCATATTGATGCTACATGAAATGCTTAGTTTTCTGTTACTCTTACACGCATGTATAAAGCTATGAAGTTCAGCATCCAGGTGAGCGCGTGTTTATTTGTGTCAAGGCATTTTTCGCGTGTGTAGACACCGGCAAGGCTGACAATTGGTATCAGAGTCGAGTAGCTTTGATCCTTGACGATGGTGCGTGACTGTTCACGCTCTCCTACCAGGTCTCCTCCCTGAGATGGGGTACAAGGCGACGACAACACTTCTCACGGCGGCAATGGCGATCGTGAGATTGGATCCGGCAGCAACAGCGACCAAGAGATCGTGGTGCAGCGGGTGGTAAAGGAGACGGGTGGATCGGTGGTGTACCCCACGCTGACGTAGACGAACTACACCGAATAGGCCCTCGTGATGAGGGTGAACCTGTAGGCACAAGGCCTGTGGGAGGCGATCGAACTTGGCAACATCGATTACCGTGACGACAGACTGGCGATGTCTGCCATACTCCGTATGGTGTCACCGGACATACTGTCCATGCTGGCGATGAAGGACACGGCCAAGCAGGCGTGGGACGCCGTGAAGACGATGCGGATGGGCGTCAAGCGTGTCTGTGAGGTGAATACACAGAAGCTTCGCAAGGAGATCGAGGATATTAAATTCAAGGATGGTGAGTCGGTGAACGACTTCTCCATGAGGATCACGGGACTCGTAAACAATATCCGGATCTTAGGCGACACGTTGGAAGATAAAAAGCTAGTCAAAAAATTCCTTCATGTTGTGCCACCCAGGTATGCACAGGTGGCAATCTCGATCTAGACACTGCTTGACTTGAGCACGTTGTCAATCAAAGGGCTCACCGGCCGGCTTCGATCAGTGGAGCAGCGCTAAGCGCGCAACAATTTGGGCGGCTCTGGTGGGCGTCTGCTCCTCACTAAAGAAGAGTGGCTCGCACGCACCAAGAATAGGGATCAAGGCATCGGATCCTTCGACGGTGATAACAGTTATCGCGGCAAGCCGCGTGGCCGTGGGTGCTGCAAAGGCGGGCATGACAGCAAGGACGGTGGCTCGTCCAGTGCGTGCTGTAACATGTCGTAGGTTCAGTGCTATAACTGCGACAAGTACGGGCATTACTCGTGGACTCCATAAGCGAAGTGTACCGAAAGCGAGCCCACCGACGCAAGCCGCTACTGACGAGCCTGTGCTTCTCATGGCATAGGTGTGCGCGCTCACCAAGGCATCCATGTCGTGGGTACTGACGTGGTACTCAATGAGGTGCACGCGCAGGTACATCTAGGGTGCGAGGAGGACGCCCACGACGACGCTTGGTACTTGGACACCGGCACTAGCAATCACATGTCCGGTGCGGCATAAGCCATGGAGATGGACAATGGCGCCACCGCTCGCAAGTTCGGGCGATGGCTCGGTGGTGGATATACGGGGTGTGACATCGTCTTGTTCACCTATCGGAACGGGGAGCACCGTGTGCTGACGGGGGTGTACTACATCCCACGAGTGCACAGCAACATAGTGAGCCTCGGGCAACTCAACGAGAATAGCTACCAGACGCTCATCCAGGATGGTGTGCTCACGATCCACGATCGGTAGCGTCGCACACTTGCTCGGGTAAACCGCATTCGCAACTGACTCTATGTGCTCACCCTCAGTATTTGTAAGACCCGGGATTAACACTCCCGAATCCTCTATGCATTTCTGAACTAGTCCCATGATCAGTAGCTAGTTCACACAGTAAACAAATATGGTAACAAAATCATATCACAACTTTATTAGTAAATAACAACAGAGTTGATTACAAAGGAGGCTTACAGTGGCCAACAATAAAATAAACACAATGGAAGACGAAGAAGTAGTAGGGTCTCGCAATGCGCCACGTGCAATCAACTGGGAAGCGGCCTAGTCGTCGAGATCCACACCGATGGTGAAGTCCTTCTCCTCTGAAATTATTTGCATTAAGCAAGAATGAGCACAACTACCGTGGCGCCATACTCCCCGCAGCAGAACGGCGTCATCGAGCGCAAAAACTAGACTGTGGTAGCACTCGCTCACAGCATGATGAAGGCCAAGAGCATGCTGGGGATGTTTTGGGGTGAGGTGGTGATGATGGCTGTGTTCATCCTGAACCGAGCCCTGACCTGTAGCATCGAGGGCATGACGACGCACGAGGAGTGGCATGGCGCACAACCTTCGGTGCATTTTCTCCACACTTTCAGATGCGTCGCGCACGTCAAGGTGATGAAGCCACACTTGAAGAAGCTCAATGACATGAGCACGCTAATGGTGTTCATCGGCTATGAGCCCGGCGCCAAGGCGTATCACGTCTACGACCCTGTCAGCAAGTGTTTGCACATGACGAGCGACGTCGTCTTCGACGAGCGGCACAGTGGGACTAGGGCGCGGAGCAATGCAGCAACAGCAAACTCCAGTGAGACATTTACTGTTGAGAATACTATAGCAGGTGCTATGCATGGCAACCCCGCAGCGCACGGGAGTGATGGGCCGTCGACACTAGCAACGCCGAGTCACGGGCCTAGCCCAAGGCCACTGATGCCGGCATCTGGAGCAGCAGCGAGAACATCTACGCCCGTGGCACAAAGTGGGTGGAATTCTTTTCACCGCCCACTGATGCTTCGCCCACCACGGACGATGAGGGCCCTCGCCGCTACCGGACTGTGGCTAACGTGTACGACACGACCACGGTCCGCGACCTCGATCATGAGGAGGTGTACCTAACGGCAGCAGATGAACCAGTCGGTTTCTCTGAGACCAAGAAGCACGAGTGTTGGAATCGCGCCATGCTCGAGGAGATGAGCTCCATCGAGGAGAACGACACTTGGCAACTTGCCAACCTCCCCGCCGGTCACCGTCCTGTCGGCTTGAAGTGGGTCTTCAAGGTGAAGAAGAACTGCCACAGCATTGTTATCAAGAACAAGGCTCACCTCGTGACAAAGGGCTATGTGTAGCGTCAGGGCATCGACTACGAGGAGGTGTTCACGTCGATGGCTCGTCTTGAGTCTATGCGCCTGCTAATCGTGCTCGCCGCGCATGAGGGATGGCCAATACACCACATGGACGTCAAATCGGCGTTCCTCAACGGCGAGCTCGGCAAGGAGGTCTATGTCACCCAACCTCCCAGCTTTGAGGTCGAGGACCATGAGCAGAAGGTGCTGAGACTCCACAAGGCCCTCTACGGCTTGAAGCAGGCATCGGGAGCATGGAACGCCAAGCTTGACAGCTATTTGCTGTCGCTCAGGTTTCAGCGGAGCGCATCAGAACATGTGGTGTACATGCGTGGTAGCAGTGCATCACGGCTACTGGTGGGCGTCTACGTTGACGACCTCATTATCACGGGCACCGACGCACATGAGATCGTCAAGCTCAAAAGGGAGATGAAAAACTCATTCAAAATGAGCGATCTTGGCCTGCTTAGCTTCTACCTCGGCATCGAAGTGCACCGGTCCGATGGCTGCATCACGCTAAACCAATCTACATGCACACACAAAATTCTTGAGAAGAGCGGTATGGTAGATTGCAACCCCTTCCCCATTACCATGGAGACGAGGCTCAAGCTGAGCAAGGAAAGCTCAGCCCCTCTCACGGATGCCATGGCCTATCGGAGCGTCATTGGGAGCTTGCAGTACCTAGTGCACACAAGACCTAACATCACGTACCTAGTGCGGTCAGAATGGGTGAACAGTAAAATCAGCACGGAACATAATTTCAACACGATTTTGAAAAACACGAATTGATCTAACTTTTGATCCACAACTCTAAACTTCATAAAACTTGAAGCACACCTTCTCTAGGATGTTAGAAATATATTCCAATCAAACATGTTGAAGATCATTGCAAAAGTTCTGGCCTTGTTCCGTTTGATTGAAGGTTGCATCAAAACCGGATCAAATACGAAAATAATGATTGAGAGGAGATCGTGGGAGGAATCCATCCAAGATGGCTAAGGATAGTTTCCCACATGTCCTAGCACCCTCAATCATAGCAAGAATCAAGCCAAAAACCCTCAAGAGCAAAACACCTAAAATCACCCTTTCTTCCACTAAAACCGGTCAAACTCAAGAACTTGCAATAAAAAGTATTTACATGGATAGGATCTGATATACACGAGATATATCCATCACTCACATGTCCTAGGTACAAAGCAAGATCAAGAGGGGACAAAGGAACACCAAAAATCAAGCCAAATCAAGAAATCAACACTTCAGCATATGAGAGAAAGAATTGGACGAATTTGGAGGTTTGAATTCTACTTGGAGATGAATGTTTATAGCCACTCCTTTGAAGGACAAAGTCACTAGGGCAGCACACACACAAGTGCTCTCATATCTCTCAATACATTTCTCAAACCCAAGCCTCCTCCTCTCTCCATTTTCCCCATATTTTCACATTATGGTTCCTTGGCTTAGCTGGATATGCAAATCATGCACCATTCCCTTATATAGTGGAGACTAGGTCTAGAGAGAAAACCCTAATGGACACCTATTAATCCCCCACACACAAATGGGTCTCACTCACGAACGCTTCTCAAAGCGTCGTCTTCATCTTTAGCTGCATTAAGCCAAATCCATCATGTGTTTGCCCTCCACGGAGTATCCTTGACTTAATCCACTTAGGACACCACCGTAGTTTTGCACACCACCACTTTTCCGGTATTGAGAAATTTACCAAAATGCCCATCTACCGATATTTCCCGATTCCTTCACATCGAAGCATCGCCCATACTTCGCCATCATCAATGTGGCCCCAAAGGCTTCCCGCCAAGCCTCTCATGCATCAGGATCCCACCAAACCGTCCTTGCTTGCAAATGGGCCCAAGTCACTTGGCACACCACATGCCTTACCATGCATCATGACCACACCCGGCTTCCTTTACCGTTCTGAACCTCAACTCCTCCCTAAGCTTAGTCCCAGACCACCTTGATGTTGCCCATCATGTCCATCACCGGTAGCTTCCGCTCTGGTTCCTCGTCTTCTCAGCTTGTAACCACCCCGGTAGCCTCAGTCACCTTTCGACGGTACCTTGATCGTTCTAGACCTCAATTCTCCTAACCTAGTCTCGATCCCATCCACCTCACCATGACGTAGCTATGGAGTCCTTCAAAGCTTCGCACCCGGAAGCTTCACTTTACCTCAAAAGGTCTTTGCTCAAATTTTACCTTCCATGGTTATTGTCCATCTTACACCTTGCTTGAGTCCAACCATCTCACCCGAGATCCATGACCGTTCAGACCTTGGTTCTCCCAACCAAGTCCCGTCCTCCTTGTCAGTGGACCATAGTTGACCCTAAGCCACCGCACAACAATAGATAAGACAACCATTTTTGAGCACAAGTTCTTCGTGACTTGACCCACAAGAGCCCATAAGAGTATAATGCAAGCATATGCACCAAACCCAAGCTCCTAGGACTAACACTCAAAGTTCAACAGACCTCATTGTGTATCGAACTCATACTCGACCAAATAAACCTGTCGGCCCTCTACCGATCTATCGGTTGTTTATGTTGTCGGTTGAGAAGGAATTCTTGTGCGATATTTGTGGTAGCCAACTTGGTCATTTACATGGCTTTCTCTTGCTTATGGACGGTTGAGGCTTTTTGCAAATCTTGAGTGAGTTATTAAAAACACCTCCAATTTGCATTTTGGGTAGATTGTCAATGCATTCATCAAGGGGGAGATTATGGAGACCATGCGATATGGTCCTAATCTTGGTGTTGAACAATTGGCATTAGTGTTGAGGGGTTTGGGGAGTAAACCATCGGTTTGGCAATTTGTCAGAGTTACTATCATGTGGTCGGTGGTTTGATTGGTCCTCTGTATGGCCCGACAGCCGGGGAGGCGGTTAGACTGGTGGTGCGAGCTTTTGAGTAATGGGTACCAAACACTTGTGTGTGAGTGTTTGGGGGTGAGTTTGCACCAGGTGCCATTGAAAATGGAGACTAGACGTGAAACTAGATAGAGTTTTGCTGAAAAGTCCAAAGAATGTGTTTTCTGGAACTAGGAAGCAGTCTGATCGACCGCTGGTTGGCAGCCAGACCAGTGGAAGGTCTGACCGGTCCCCTGTTACCGAGGCTAGCGGTCTGACTAACCATTGGTTGGTAGTCATACCGACCAAGGGCCGGCGGCCTAACCGGCTAGGGCGAGTTCAGGTATAGTGAGGTGTGTTAAACTTGAGGGTTGGTCCTTGGAGCTTGGGTTTGGTGCATATGTTTGCACTATACTCTTATGGACTAATGTAGATTAAGTTGTGAAGAACTTTGTCCCTGGAAATAGTTTATTTGTCTATTATGGTGCAGGTGGCTTAGAGTTAACTATGGTCAACGGCGAGGACTAAGACTTGGTTGGGAGAACCAAGGTCCATAACGATCATGGATGCTAGGTGAGATGGTCGGACTCAAGCAAGGTGCAAGATTGACAAAAACCATGGAAGACAAAGTTTGAGCAAAGACATTTTGAGGTAAAGCTAGTGATGCTTCCTGAGCGAAACTTTGAAGGATTCTGGAGCTGCATCATGGTGAGGCGAACGGGATCAGGGCTAGGTTAGGAGAACTGGGGTCCAGAACGATCAAGGTGCCGACAGAAGATGACCGAGGCTACCGAGGTGGTTACAAGTCGAGAAGACGAGGAGCTGAAGCGAAAGCTACCGGTGATGGACATGACGAGCAATGACAAGGTGGACCGGGACTAAGCTCAAGGAGGGGTTGAGGTCCAGAACGATCAAGGAAGCTGGGTGCGGTCATGGTGTATGGTAAGACATGTGGTGCGTCAAGTGACTTGGGTCTATTTGCAAGCGAGGATGGTTCGATAGGATCCAGATGTGTGAGGGACTTTTCGGGAAAGCTTTGGGGCCATAAGGATGATGGCGAAGCATGGGTGATGCTTCGATGTGAAGGAATCGGGAAAAGTCGGTACATGGCAACGATGATCGAGTTTGACATTTTCAATGACGACCGAGCACTTCGCTACACGGCCACGTCGGCGTAGCTTGGTGCGAGGTTGTAAACCTGAGCGCGGCATGCCCGCTGTTGGCCATGCCCGCACGGAGTGGACGATCGCGCGACGCGTACGCGTGCATGCAACAAAAGGGAGGGTGCTAACTGGTGATTGACCATGCCCTTCACCCAGGCCCGTATAGGAAGCACGTGCAGCATGAGCTGCTGCACAGGGCCCCAAAATATTAGGGGGTTCGTCCACTCTTGAATGATTATTTCCTAATTTGTGTACTAGTAAGAGTAAGAACTAATAAGTGAGCATCTTATTTATTCTCTTCTTCCAGAAAACTACCACTGATTCACATCCATTTTCTCCACCTTCCACCTCTTTGTTTTCTTTTCCTCAATTCTTTCCTAACAAAATATGGGGCCTTGTTGATATTTTAAAGTTTATGAATGGTTAAAATGTTTTCGTAATGCAATTGTTTATATAATTTTGTTGATTATTCAGGCAAATATTGCATCTGCAAGAAAGAGCTTATATAAATCAAAGTTGTCAAAGTTCTACTACTTGCATTCCATCATGAAAGACTTAATGGTAGCACTTGCAATTGATGTTTAATTTGGGAAAGACCAGTTGCGAAGTTAATTGAAGGTTTTGCTTTGAGGCATACCAGAAGAATGATGCTTTTCACTTCCAAGTTCTGGTACTAGATTAGAGACTTATTTTTCAGTGGACCAAATCATTTGTAGTCTCGTAAGGAAAAAAATTACAATTGTAATATAAAAAATAATGCATTTTATTTTGACGGTTGACTTTTATAAATGTATGAACTAATTTTAATTTTAGTACAGACCCCAAAACGTCAGGTACTGCTTTCACCCAACGATCCTCGACTGTTAGCCAAGACAAATAGTACTAACTAATGCGCATCAGAAGTTCATCAAATCATAAAACCGAGAAACGAGCTAGAGCCTAGAAGTATCACGAATGAACCGTCGACTTCCCAAACGTGTCAAAAGTTGTATGCTTTGGTCAACTGGGAATTTTGAGGTGTTAACAAATTAAATTAATCATGGTATCAGCATCTAGTATATAGGGACGATTACATCATACAAACAAAATCTTCTGTGACCAATACTTCTCTCCACTTGTCGACAGGGTTCCAGGGGTCCTTCCTCAGTTCTCTTTGCTTCCACTTGAGCCCCTCATTACCCTGGTGCTTTCCCCTAACTTGATTTTAGCTTGTCTCCTCAGGAGTGACTTAATTTGGAGTTGGTCTCCTTGCGGCCGTGAGCACCCCCTTCTTCCCCATCGCTGGTAAGGACCTCCTCCCTTCAATTCCTTGCTCTGGGAGCATCTCCGAGCTATATGGAATCCATCTTGATGACCCGGTGCGGTTAATTTTGCCTAAGTCCTCTTCTCCACGTTGTCCTCCTCGGCGCTGGTAAGATCCTTCGTCGCTGGAGCTACTCAGTCCTGCTCTGTCCCTCCGCGACCTCCAGGTAACCTCCTGGTAGTCCCTAGGAGCTGGGCACTCGCTTGAATGAACCGCTGTGGAGCTCCTTTGCTGTTTGTCGTTTGGCCGTGCATGTCACCGCCGCAGCTCTCTGGCTAGCCGCCGTTCTGGTCCACCACCGCAGGTGTGAGTGGTACCAGTGGGTGCGCACTGCTATTGCGCACCCGTACCTGGCATCCATTCGCACTGCCATGCCGTAGGTCGCCGACGGCGACCATTTCTTGCCATCGGGCGCGTTGTCGACGCGCGGCAAGACAAGGGCTACCAGGCGCAACGTGGCTCGTTGTGAGCCGTCCAATCTCTTAGATCTGCGGTCTCGATTTCGCGAGCGTTTGTTCTTCATTCGCTTTGGGCCGTCCCTTTTCAGATCTGCGGGCGAGATCTCGCGGGGCCGTGCGTGTGCACTGTGTCACGTTGATTATGAGCCGTCCATCTCATGATCGACGGCCCACAGTTGCCGTCTCTGTTCACGCGCGTGGGTTCAAACGCAGCGCGCGAGGTTCAATGTGGACCGTTGGATCCAAGATCAACGGCCCACATTTGTCGATCTCAGCAGCGCACAAGGCGTTCTGTGGCGAGATTTGGGCCGTCCGATCCAGGATCAACGGCCCAGGTTCGTCCACATCGTTTTTGATTTTAGGAATTCCCGATGGAATTATTTGTAAAATGAAAAAGGTAATAAACTTTGAAAATGCATAACTATTTGATGTTAGCTCCATTTGAGTTGATTCAAATTTTGGTAGCTCTGGTTTGAACTAAAATTTAATCTAAAAATGGTTGTAAGTTTAGTTCGGCTCCAGAAAATGGATTGGTAAATTGGTTTCAAAATTAACTTTAATTGTTGCTCTAAATGTTGCATTTAACTTGTAAATTGCATAAGTAATTCTCTTTAGATCCTTTTTGAGTGAATCCAACTTTGTTGGTTCCCTATTTTAGTGTACTAAATGGTAGAATAGGATTTAAGCATGTCACTATTTTCAAAAGAATTGTGGGTGCATTTTATTTGTGCTCTTTTGCATGTCTTTGAAAAATCATAAAACATGCATCATAGCTCCAAATGAGGTGAACTCAATTGTGTTATTCATATCATGAGGTTCTTGATTTACCATAAAAATCCCAGGTGCAACACCTCTTTGGAAAATTGTGCTAGAGAATTTAATTCGGATGGACACTGACCGATTTGAATTTTCCAGCAATTTCCAGGCTGAGCAGATTTGTTTTGGCCATATCGTTTGCATTGAGAATCCAAATCAGTTGGTTCTTGTTGCTAAATTCTTTAAAAATCATGCTCTAGCTGCTGTAAAAATTTTAGAGGTTTTGGAGCAAGTTTGCTGTCGAGTCTTTTCGGTTTTCCTCGTTCTTATCGGTTCTTTTTCGCTTTTTCGTTAGGTGCCGACGAGTGTGTTGATCCCGTGAGTGACCATTTGCAGCATAGTGAGCAGCTCCAGCAAGGCCAGCATTTTGATCATATTCAATCCCATTATTTTAAAGTTTAATACTTTGTTTAACTTGTATGTATGCATGCTTACTTTGTGTTATATTATCGATTAGTTGACCCTAGATGCATACTCTGTAGGTAAATATTCTTTCTCTACTACTAAGCCTAGGAATATCTTGCTGTGATGTAGAGTTCGTTGGATGAGCTCTCATCACTTAGTAGATCACGTGTTGGTATTGCTTAGATTGCGGTAGAATTGGGCAGTCATCGACTTAGTCGATGATCTTGATCACACAAATCTAATTATTATTCCATTATGTCCAGCACTTGTGCTTTGTTAATTTGTAAAGTCAAAACAAAACTGAAAATGAAAAATATTTGGACTTGTTCACAATGGATGATGGTGTGATTTGTTGGTATGTGGAATGGTGCCTAAGTCAACAAGGACCGAATATCTTGTTGCACTAAACTAAGCAATTATGTGTGCTAACCACACGAGGGGGATATGGGACCTCTCTTGACTAAGTACTTTGGCGTGTGTTAGCTTTGAGTTGCATGGTGGGCTATTGGGTGGCGATAGTGGGGTTTATCCACCGCAAGGAGCACCATCTCATAAGGGGTGAGCATCTTTGATGACTCGCATCAACGTATGGGGAGGTTGTATCCCCATATGGGCAACTCATTGTTGATACACAATATTGGAAATGTCTCGTTGGACTTAGCTGTGCCGGCATACCAAAGGAAGTGTGCTAATAGCTTGGCGAAAAGTCGGTCTGATGTGTGGGTACATTGGTACACCCCTGCAGGGTTCAAACTATTTGAATAGAGTTGTCCTAGGTTATGGACACGCTTGGGGAGGTCTTTCGAGAGTTAGACTATAACCTTTAATTAAAACTTGACATGGGTGGTATGAATGGCTAATTCATGCTATTGTTGTGGTGGCTATTGGGTTAGTCACTTCCAGGATTGTTGTTGTCATCTATCTATTGTTATTATGTTGTTATCATCTCGCTGTTATTTGCAAAGTAAAAATGAATTGTAAAACTGCTTTGAATCTATTTAAATATTGCAAATGAAAACTTGCTTTATCTTTGAAAACAACCTCTGACCTCCACTTAAAGAAGCTTGCATGTAGCATATGTATAGGTCTGTTACACTACACGTCAGTCTTGCGAGTACATTTTTGTACTCATTTGCTTTGCTTAATAAATTTGTTGCAGAGGAGGTGGAGCCCCAAGGGCCCTACTTTTGTGAGATGTGATGTGGATGGGACGACTAGCTTGGCGGCCCAGTCGGTTGCCTTGTGAGCTTTAGGCAAACCGTATGGCTTTTGTTTATCGCCATTTTATGGCTTTTGCTTCCGCTGTTATTTTTCTTCTTTAGTTGTTATTTGGCCGGTCGGCCCCTTTTGTAATAACTCGCTATTATGTATGTCTTTTATTTAATCTAGTTCGTGCTTTGGTTCTATGTCTTGAATGGAATTGATGCATGATTTTGTAAAGGGGTGTGTATACTGCATTTCTGGGAAGTATATATATCTCGAAGACACGGGTTATTTTGTTTGTGATGCTAGGGGTCAATGGATGACTAAGCATTACAAGCCAAATAAGCCGGGGTCCTCACAAAGTTGGTATCAGAGCCATACTGGCCGTAGTAACCCTAGCTTGGTCGTCTTTAGGATGTTTTGAAAAACTTGGTTTCAAAATATCAAATGTTTTATGAAAGCTTAAGTACATTCTCTAATTTTACTCCTTACCTATCTTAGCTTTCTTATCTCATCTTGCTCTAATTTGAGTTTTAAAAGTTGTTTCCCTCTCCTTTCCTCAAAAGATAGCGTTATCGTTTAATTGGGTTTTGGGAATCAATGAGATTGGCAAATTGATGTGTTAGCTGCCCATTACAAGGTTTTGAAGTTCTGGAGTCGGTGATTCGACGAGGAGCTTGGATGCAGAATCTGGACAGCGAGCATCAAATTGCCAGACAGCAGTCTCAAAGGTTTCTAATTAGGATAGATAATGGGAGGATAATTCAACTAAGACTTGTGGGAATAAAAGGGTAAGATGTGATACTAGTTAGCTAAGTATCTAACACCTATTTTATTGGTTTTACCTTGCTTGAAGAAGTGTTAGAACTAAAATAGCGTGCTGAAATTTTGTCTTCTCAACCGATTGCTCGTTCATTCAATACGGGTTTGTCGTGTCGGGAATTTGAGCTTTAGTCTCGTGTTTCCTTGCTGTTTCTTGAGACTTTTTGTAAGCTTTTAAGAGTTGTGTTCTCTCTGTTTAAGTTGGGCTTTCGGTTAGGGTGATTTTCCATTCCCCTGGTCGATAGCTTTTCGCTTTCTTTAACTTCTAATTTTTGGATTTCGTTGCTAACCCCTTTCTCTCTTCAGCAGGATGGCTGGAAGAACTCGTAGTGGTTAGGGTCAGGCAGCTAGTCCGGATGAGGAGCTCCCGCCTCCTCCGACCATGGCTTCGGTTCGTGCTCAGATTGAGCAAAACCGAATGGATCAGACCAGGATTCTAGAGGTTATTGCGTGCAACACCTCCACTCTTTCCGGTGCCTCTGGATCAGGGGGAGGAAGTGGACATCAGTCGTGTGGGGGACTTGCAGAGTTCCTTCGCACCCAACCGCCCACTTTCTCCCGGTCTGAGGACCCACTGGATGCAGACGACTGGCTTCGTCTGGTTGAGCGGAAGCTCAACATTGCTCAGTGCTAGGACCAGGAGAAGGCACTTTTTGCATCCCATCAGCTGGAGGGTGCAGCTCTTTCATGGTGGGAGAACTTTCTCGCCATGCAGCCCGCAGGCCACACTGTCTCTTGGGAGGAGTTCCGTGTTGCCTTCTGGCGGTCTCACATCCCTGCCGGTGTGATGAAGCTGAAGAAGAAGGAGTTTCTTGCGCTCAAGCAAGGGCGCAGTTCGGTCACAGAGTACTTGTACGAGTTCAACCATCTGGCTCGTTATGCTCCGGAGGAGGTGGCCACTGATGAGGCCAAGCAGGAGAAGTTCATGGATGGCTTGTCTGAGGAGCTTCAGGACAAGCTATCTATCGTTGACTTCCCCGACTTCCAGGCCTTGGTCGACAAGGCCATCGTCTCCGAGCACAAGGGAAGGACGCTGCGTGAGTCCCGCAAGTGCAAGTGGGAGACCCAGAAGTCTTCCCAGCCTAGCTTTTCCCGTACTCACTTCGGGTAGTCTCAGGGGTCCCGTCCTCAGGCTTCAGCACCTCCGAGGTCGTTAGCACCTTCCCCTCGTCCTCCGCTGGTCGTGTTTCGACCATGTGCACCTGCAGCTCAGCAGGGTGGCCCCCGCAATGTTGCCGAGGTCACATCCTTCTTCTGCAACCAGAAGGGCCATTATGCTAACCATTGCCCTAAGAAGACTGGAGCGGCCCCTCGTCCTAATGGAGGACACAGGCAAGGAGGTGGTCCTTCCCAGGATCAGAAGATTGTCCCCGCAGCCCAAGGTGTGGGCAGCGGCCGCGTCAACCTTATCTTCGCGGAGGAAGTGCAGGAGGCGTCTGACGTCGTGTTAGGTACGCTTCTTGTTAACTCTCATCCTGCTACTGTTTTGTTCGATTCAGGAGTATCTCATTCTTTTGTATCTCAGTCTTTTGCTGCTGTTAGTGATCTTCTTTTTGCTCCTTTGTTGGTCCCGTTGCTCATTCGCTCTCCCGGTTCGGAGTTGAGAGCTGAATCCGAGTGTCGGGAGGTTCCAGTTGAGATTGAGGGAGTAAGATTTTTAGCAAATCTTATTCTCCTCAATGCAGCGAGCTTAGATGTGATTCTGGGCATGGATTGGTTGTCCCAGCACATGGGGCAAATCGATTGCGCCCGGAAGCTCATCTACCTCACAAGTCCCTCCGGCGAGCAGGTTCGCTTTTCGCCGAAGTTGCAAGGTCCGCATCTCTTCGCGCTCGAAGCGAAGCCAGCTCTAGATATTCGTGAAGTCCCAACGGTATGTGACTTCATGGATGTCTTTCTCGAAGATCTTCTGGGGATGCCACCAGTTCGTGACCTCGAGTTCGTCATCGAGTTGGCTCCCGGTACCGCCCCGATTTCAAAGAGGCCTTACCGGATGCCACCGAATGAGTTGGTGGAGTTGAAGAAGCAACTTGGTAAGCTTCAAGAGAAGGGTTTCATCTGCCCTAGCTCATCTCCGTGGGGTTGTCCAGCCATCTTCGTAAAGAAGAAGGATGGTACTTTGTGTATGTGCGTCGATTACCGTTCACTTAATGAAGTGACGGTAAAGAACAAGTATCCTTTGCCCCGCATCGACGATCTCTTTGATCAATTATCTGGAGCTCAAGTCTTCTTCAAGATTGATTTGAGAGTGGGATATCATCAAGTTCAGATCCGACCTGAGGATATTCCCAAGACGGCTTTCTCTACTCGTTATGATTTGTACGAGTATACCGTCATGTCGTTCGGCTTGACCAATGCTCCTGCCTTGTTCATGAACATCATGAATTCGGTGTTTATGGAGTATTTGGATAAGTTTGTCGTGGTCTTCATCGATGATATTCTTATCTACTCCAAGAATGATGAGGAACACGCCGAGCATCCGGCTTGTTCGGGCAAGTGCGAGAGCACCGACTATATCACGAAGTTCGATGAAGTGGCGTTACGGTTGAAGGAAGTGGCATTCTTGGGCCATGTTCTTTCAGCAGGAGGCGTAGCCGTTGATCCTAGCAAGGTCAGTGATGTGCTTTCACGAGTCAGCCGGATCGATGCTTAAGCACGGAGTTTTCTCGGTTTAGCGGGATATTATCGTCGCTTTATTGAGAACTTCTCCAAAATCGCGAAGCCGATGACTGAGCTGCTCAAGAAGGACAAGAAGTTCGTGTGGTCCACTGATTGTGAGGAGAGCTTTCAAGTACTCAAGAAGCGTTTGACCACCACTCCCGTTCTAGTTCTTCCCGATGTTCATCGGAGCTTCGATATCTTTTGCGATGCTTCTCGTCGAGGCCTCGGTTGTGTCCTTATGCAAGAAGGCAAGGTAGTGGCCTATGCATCAAGGCAATTGAGACCTCATGAACTCAACTATCCTACCCATGACTTGGAGCTAGCTGCTGTAATTCATGCACTTAAGATTTGGCGACATTACCTTATCGGTAATCGTTGTGAAGTGTATTCGGATCACAAAAGCTTGAAGTATTTGTTCACCCAGCCAGATCTGAACCTCAAGCAAAGGAGATGGTTGGAGTTGATCAAAGACTATGACGTGGGTATTCACTACCATCCGGAAAGGCTAATGTCGCGCCGATGCGCTTAGTCGTAAAGTGCATTGCAATGCATTGTTGCTCAAGGAGCATCAGCCCACCCTTCTGGAGGAGTTTCAGCGTCTCAACTTGGGTTTGGTTGAGCAGGGTTTCTCGCTACCTTGGTTGTGCAACCAACCTTGGTGGATCGGGTCAAGGCCGCTCAGCAATCGGATGCTGGAGTGAACCAAATCGAGCAAAATGTCAAAACGAAACGACCAAGTGCTTCTCTCAAGATGAGCTTGGTATTGTGAGGTTCGGGCAACGCCTTGTGGTTCCAACGGACATGGAGTTGCGGAATTTGATCCTCTGCGAAGCCCATGATTCGCCTTTGTCCATTCATCCCGGGGCCACAAAGATGTATCAAGATCTCTGCTATGGATTTTGGTGGACCCGAATGAAGAGGGAGATTGCGAAGTTCGTTGCCGAGTGCGACGTGTGTCGTCGTGTCAAGGCCGAGCATCAGCGTCCCGAACAGTTCCCTTGCCCTTGCCGCTCGAGTTGAAGTGGGATTCGATCGGGATGGATTTTATCACCGGTCTACCCAGGTCTCCCAAGGGAAATGATGCCATTTGGGTTGTCATCGATCGATTGACTAAAGTGGCTCATTTCATTCCTGTCAAGACTCAGCTTCGCGTGGGTCTCTTAGCCGAGCTCTATGTTTCCAGAATTGTAAGTTTGCATGGGATACCTAAGACAATCATTTCTGATCGTGGTTCTCTGTTCACTTCTCGATTTTGGCATAGTTTGCAAGAGGCTATGGGAACTCGCCTTTCCTTTAGCACAGCATATCATCCCCAAACTGATGGTCAGACCGAGAGGGTCAACCAAGTTTTGGAAGATATGCTCCGTGCTTGTGTCCTTTCCTATGGGAAGCATTGGGAGAAGTGCTTACCATTCGCCAAGTTTTTTTACAACAACAGCTTCCAAGCCAGTCTCGGCATGACACCCTTCGAGGTCTTATACGGGAGAAAGTGCAGAACCCCGTTGAACTGGTCTGAGACTGGCGAAAGACCTTTCTTTGGCCCGGACTCGATCAATGAGGCCGAGAGTCTAGTCCAGCTTATTCGTGAGCGTCTGCGCACAGCTCAATCCAAGCAAAAGAGCTATGCGGATCGCCGTCGTCGTGAGTTGAGTTTTGAGCCCAATGACTTTGTTTATCTCAAAGTCTCTCCTTTGAAGGGCCATCAACGTTTCGGCGCCAAGGGCAAGTTAGCTCCTTAGTATGTGGGCCCCTACCTCATCATCGAGAAGAAAAGAGTTGTTGCCTATAAGTTGGAATTGCCTGCTGCACTTGAGGGGGTACATGATGTGTTCCATGTGTCCCAGTTAAAGAAGTGCCTCCGTATTCCAACTGAGGAAGCTCCGTTGGAAACTCTCGATGTCCAAGAGGATTTGACCTATCGCGAGCACCCTGTTCGCATACTCGAAGAGGCTGAACAAAGAACGAGGAATCGTTCCATCAAGTTCCTTAAAGTTCAGTGGTCCAATCATTCCGAGGATGAAGCTACTTGGGAAAGGGAAGATCGTCTGCGTGCGGACTACCCCTCTTTCTTTTCCGAGTGAGCCAAATCTCGGGACGAGATTTCTATAAGGGGGGAGATTTTGTAACATCCCAAATGTATAAATGGGTGTGTGTTTCAAATGTAAGAAAATGTGTAGAAATTAAAACTTTTCTCACATCTTGAAACCCTTGAACTTTTCTACAATTCTTGTCAAGAGTGTGGAATCCCAAAAACACAAATCTCCTATTGACTAAAGTCAAACCCTTATTCCACTTTGTCACAAATCTTGTGCCAACCTTTGAAAATATTTTTCCTTGGTTCTAGGGATGATGTGTGACCCCTCTGAAAAATTTCATAATTTTTAGAAATTATTTGATAATTTTTGGAGGTAAGTCAAACCCTAGAACAGACTTGATGAATTTCTGGAGAAAATGTAGTGCATAAAAATCTCTAAAAATTTTATGTAAGGTTAATCTTGGAGTGAGGAAGCTCCAGTCAAAATTTCAGAATTTTTGGAGTTAGTTTGCTACCTCTAAAAATTCCTCCAAACTCAGTCTTCAAATTTAAACTCAAAATCTGGGCACTGTTCCTCGGGTCCGTGCCACTTCAAATTGGTCAAACCCAACCAACTTCCCTACTCAGCCCGAGCTCCTCCCCCGCGCGAGGTCGTGCTCCGTTGGATCAGAACCCGATGGCCACGACCTCCCCTCTCCTCTCATCGCCGTAGATCAAGATCTAACGGCCACAACCTCCCATACCTTGCCGTCGCGCGCACCAGCCCGACCTCCTCTCCTTTCGTGCACCGTTGGATCAAAATCCAACAACCACGACCTCCCCTCTCCTTTCGTGCGCCGTTGGATCAAAATCCAATAGTCACGACCTCCCACCTCTTTTTCGTGTCATGCACAACCGCCACGACCTCCTACCTCTGTTCGTCGCCGTTGGATCGAAATCCAACAGCCACGACCTCCCACCTCTGTTAAATGCGCCGTTGGATCGAAATCCAACATCCACGACCTCCCATCGCGTCGTCGCAATAGCCACAACCTCCTCTCTGTTGTGTGCCTTTGGATGTAAATCAACGGTCACGACCTCCCCTCGTTGTTGTGCGCCCTTGGATGTAAATCTAACGGCCACGACCTCCCATCTCTTGTCAGTGTCGCGCGCATCGGACAAGACCTCCCACCTCTGTTCCGCGCCATTGGATGCAAATCCAACGGCCACGACCTCCTATCTCCTTACCGAGCGCGACCTCCCCTTTTCTTTTCACCACCGTGCGATGGAGATCTAGCGGCAGCGACCTCCCCAATCGAGAGCTTCTGGTCGCGACCTCCTCCTTTCCTTTCAGACCCCCGAATCAGATCCAAGGGTCATGACCTCCCCCTTTTCTTATCGAACGGTCGATAGCAGTCACCTGTTCTTCTCCTTCCTCGGTCTCGCGCGTGCGCCATGGTAGAGGGAGGGCAGTGTCTTGTCACCTCTCAACAGCTCTTTCGCTGCAAGCATTTAATGCGGGTCAGCCTTTCCGCCCCCTAAGTCCTGCTCTGACCAGCCCCCATCCCCTCCACATCCTTTGTGGAGCCATGGACCGAGCTGTGGGCTAAGCTCACCATGGAGCTTAACCCTAGCTCACTGCCTTTGCTCCCCGGCTATAAGAGGTCCTCTTGTTCCTCCTTAGCTTCCTTTAAACACCTCCTCCACTGCTCTCGGTTCTTTTGAGCTCAAGCACCCCGTGAGCCCCCAACTGCCATTGCTACACCTCGGAGCTCCTCGGTGCCGACAGGGTTCCAGGGGTCCTTCCTCAGTTCTCTTTGCTTCCACTTGAGCCCCTCATCACCCTGGTGCTTTCCCCTAACTTGATTTTAGCTTGTCTCCTCAGGAGCGACTTAATTTGGAGTTGGTCTCCTTGCGGCCGTGAGCACCCCCTTCTTCCCCATCGCCGGTAAGGACCTCCTCCCTTCAATTCCTTGCTCTGGGAGCATCTCCGAGCTATATGGAATCCATCTTGATGACTCGGTGCGGTTAATTTTGCCCAGGTCCTCTTCTCCACGTTGTCCTCCTCGGCAAGGCAAGGTCCTTCGTCACGGAGCTGCTCGATCCTCCTCTGTCCCTCCGCGACCTCCGTAACCTCTGGTAGTCCCTAGGAGCTGGGCACTCGCTTGAATGAACCGCTATAGAGCTCCTTTCTTTGTTTGTCGTTTGGCGTGCTTACCACCGCCGCCTCTCCGGCTAGCCACCATTCGGTCCACTCCGTAGGTGTGAGTGGTACCAGGCAAGTCTTGCTATTGCGCACCGTGCACAGCATCCATTCGCACCGCCGTGCTGTAGGTCGCCGGCGGCGACCATTTCTTGCCATCGGGCGCGTTGTCGGACGCACCGGCACAGTGCTAGCACGTGCGTGACGTGGCTCGTTGTGAACCGTCCAATCTCTTAGATATGTGGTCTCGATTTCGCGAGCGTTTGTTCTTCGTTCGCTTTGGGCCGTCCCTTGTCAGATCTGCGGGCGAGATCTCGCGGGGCCGTGCGTGTGCACTGTGTCGCGTTGATTGTGAGCCGTCCATCTCACGATCGACGGCCCACAGTCGTTGTCTCCGTTCGCACGTGTGGGTTCAAACGCAGCGCGCGAGGTTCAATGCGGACCGTTGGATCCAAGATCAACGGCCCACGTTTGTCGATCTCGCGCGGGACTTGGGCCGTCCGATCTAGGATCAACGGCCCAGGTTTGTCCACGTTGTTTTTTATTTTAGGAATTCCCGATGGAATTATTTGTAAATTGAAAAAGGTAATAAACTTTGAAAATGCATAACTATTTGATGTTAGCTCCATTTGAGTTGATTCAAATTTTGGTAGCTCTGGTTTGAACTAAACTTTAATATAAAAATGGTTGTAAGTTTAGTTCAGCTCCAGAAAATGGATTGGTAAATTGGTTTCAAAATTAACTTTAAATGTTGCTCTAAATGTTGCATTTAACTTGTAAATTGCATAAGTAATTCTCTTTAGATCCTTTTTGAGTGAATCCAACTTTGTTGGTTCCCTCTATTAGTGTACTAAATGGTAGAATAGGATTTAAGCATGTCACTATTTTCAAAAGAATTGTGGGTGCATTATATTTGTGCTCTTTTGCATGTCTTTGAAAAATCATAAAACATGCATCATAGCTCCAAATGAGGTGAACTCAATTGTGTTATTCATCTCATGAGGTGCTTGATTTACCATAAAAATCCCAGGTGCAACACCTCTTTGGAAAATTGTGCTAGAGAATTTAATTCGGATGAACACTGACCGATTTGAATTTTCCAGCAATTTCCAGGCTGAGCAGATTTGTTTTGGCCATATCGTTTGCATTGAGAATCCAAATCAGTTGGTTCTTGTTGCTAAATTCTTTAAAAATCATTCTCTAGCTGCTGTAAAAATTTCAGAGGTTTTGGAGCAAGTTTGCTATCGAGTCTTTTCGGTTTTCCTCGTTCTTATTGGTTCTTTTTCGCTTTTTCGTTAGGTGCCGACGAGTGTGTTGATCCCATGAGTGACCCTTTGCAGCATAGTGAGCAGCTCCAGCAGGGCTAGCATTTTGATCATGTTCAATCCCATTATTTTAAAGTTTAATACTTTGTTTAACTTGTATGTATGCATGCTTACTTTGTGTTATATTATCGATTAGTTGACCCTAGATGCATACTCTATAGGTAAATGTTCTTTCTCTACTACTAAGCCTAGGAATATCTTGCTGTGATGTAGAGTTCGTTGGATGAGCTCTCATTACTTAGTAGATCACGTGTTGGTATTGCTTAGAAATGCTTAGATTGCGGTAGAATTGGGCAGTCATCGACTTAGTCGATGATCTTGATCACACAAATCTAATTATTATTCCATTATGTCCAGCACTTGTGCTTTGTTAATTTGTAAAGTCAAAACAAAACTGAAAATAAAAAATATTTGGACTTGGGCACAATGGATGATGGTGTGATTTGTTGGTATGTGGAATGGTGCCTAAGTCAACAAGGACCAAACATCTTATTACACTAAACTAAGCAATTATGCGTGCTAACCACACGAGGGGGATATGTGACCTCTCTTGACTAAGTACTTTGGCGTGTGTTAGCTTTGAGTTGCATGGTGGGCTATTGGGTGGCGGTAGTGGGGTTTATCCTTTGCAAGGAGCACCATCCGTATAAGGGGTGAGCATCTTTGATGACTCGCATCAGCGTATGGGGAGGTTGTATCCCCATATGGGCAACTCATTGTTGATACACAATATTGGAAATGTCTCGTTGGACTTAGCTGTGTCGGCATACCAAAGGAAGTGTGCTAATAGCTTGGCGAAAAGTCGGTCTAACGTGTGGGTACATTGGTACACCCCTGCAGGGTTCAAACTATTCGAATAGAGTTGTCCTAGGTTATGGACACGCTTGGGGAGGTCTTTCGAGAGTTAGACTATAACCTTTAATTAAAACTTGACATGGGTGGCATGAATGGGTAATTCATGCTATTGTTGTGGTGGCTATTGGGTTAGTGACTTTCAGGATTGTTGTTGTCATCTATCTTGTTAAAGGTAGTAGTGTAATAGTCATGTTAGTGTAATAGTCATGTAGGGGCAGTAATGTAATTGTAGTAGTTTAGGGTTTCTAGTCTAGGGTTTCACTTGTATACTATATATTGCCCCCTTAGGCTCTTGCAATACATGGAAGAATTCAGCCCCATTTCACTCTTTTCTCATATAATCTAACATGGTATCAGAGCATAGATCCATAGCCTAGCATCCTCTTCCACATTGCGGCCCAGGAGAAATCTCCACTCCCGGGGGCAGCATCAATAGTTTCTTCAATTCTTCATCTTCTTCCAGCAGCATCAATCTAACCAAGTAGCAGCTACCAGCAGCAGCAGTAGCAACTCTCGTAGCAGCATCTTCAATCGATCCGACGAGATCCGCGTCGCTGTCGCCGGAGACGATCGGACGGACTCGGATCCGGAGCTCCTCCGCCTCGCCTCGGGCTCCCTGCTCCCGGATCCGCGTCGCTGTCGCCGGAGACGATTGGACAGACTTAGATCCAGAGCTCCTCCGCCGCCGCGTCGGCTTCGCCAGATCCGGGTGGGATCTGGCCATCCTCGTCGCCGGAGCTTCTCCCCTGCGCCTTGTCGCCTGGAGCGTCCTCGCCGTGCCTTCATCGCGCCGGATCTTCCGCTGCCTCCTCTGCTTCCGGACCCTTTTCAGATCTGGTGCAGATCTTCATCGCGCACGGGAGCCTCTGGATTTCCATTGCGCCTGAGGATCTTCATCACGCCCGAGTCGATCCGCGGGATCCGGAGCTCGCCGCCTGGATCCAGCGCTCCGGCACATCTTCTTCACCTGGAGCAGAGGCCCGACGTCGCCTCCTCACCTCTCCTCCGGATCTGCGCTGGAGCAGAGGCCCGACGCCGCCTCCTCGCCCCACCTCTGCTCGGGCCGGTGAGCCCGACTTTGCCTCCTCTGCTCTAGGCCATGCCATCTCGGCGCCGAATCTCTGCTTCCGGATCCTTTCGGATCCGGCGTCGCCGCCGTCCCTGCCTCGGGCCCAGTGATCCTCCTCCTCCGGCGATGGCCTCGAGCCAGCCACCTCTGCTCCGGCTCCTTCCTATGCTCGGCGACGGGGCTGGGCGCCTTTCATGCACGAGCGAGCAAGCAACCATGTCGCCAGAGCTTGCCGCCGCCATCCATGTCCTCTGCTCCAAGTTGGCTGCCACGTCGTCCGGCCAGATCCGGCGTCGACCTCGCCTCGGCTCTTTGCCGTCGGCCACCCTCGCCGCCACCTCCTCTCATCTCAAGTCTAGGCTCGCTTCGCCTCTTGAATCTCCCTCAAGCCGCCGCCTCACGCTGCACTGAGCATTCTTGAGATCTTCCTTAGCGATACTATCCATGCTTTGGACTTGCTAAGCTCGTGTCCTTTGACCTCGAGCATTCTTGCAACCGGGCACCTCGGCTAGGAGTGAGTCATTGGTGGATTTTGCTGTCTCCATTTCTGCTTGGTCTCGATTCTTGTGGCATTCACCTCATTTGCAGCCTTGTCCGTCCTTGTTACATTCATTTGGAACAATTTTGTTTGATCTTTGGCTCGTTTCCTCCGCTTTTCTGGCCTCTTGACTTGAGTGTGGCTCATGGGCTCATGGGCTTGGGGCTTCATCTGCCGCCACCTGGGTTGTTGTTTTCACCCTGCTACCGGATATGGTCTGTTGCTCTAAGTCGAGGAGTCTGCTGCCCTGCCTATTGCCTCTGCTGCTAGTATCTTTTGTCTATTTCCTTTGATTTCCATCGAGTCCATCTAAGTCCGCTGCATTTCTCTTTGAGTTCATCGAAGCGTTGCTAGTCCATCAAATCCTTTGTCGATCAGCCGTTTGCTTCTTCCTTTTCGGGTTACCGCGGTCCGTCCATTGGATCGAGTGCGGTCACCCCATCATTGTTGTTGATGCGACTTTGCCCTCTTGGTCCTCTCTTGTAGCCATCTTGCTACACATCTTCGCATCATTGCGACTCTTGACCAATGGCCTTCTTTGTCGTCATCATCAATCGTCTCTTTATCTTTGCCTTCGTCGGGCGCCAGATTCGACACCGTCACCTCACATCTTGGGTGGGCAGATCTGGACCGTCGTCTTTGTCTTTGTCGATTGCTGGATCCGACACCGTCACCTCACTTCTTGGGTGGGCGGATCTAGTTCGTCTCCTCATCTCTATCTCTCTCTTCATCGGCTTGATTTGACATATATCTTTGTTCCTGTCGGCTTCAACATCTCCAAATCATGACATTCGTGTGTGAAGACCGAAGGATAATTTTTGTTCAAGAGTTGCATGCTTCGACGATATCTTCAAGCTCGGACTTCGGATTTATCTCTTTTTTTTTTAGTGTTTGACCTCTTCAAACTCAATGCTATTGCATACGCATTGAGTTTGAGTGGGGGTGTTAAAGGTCGTAGTGTAATAGTCATGTTAGTGTAATAGTCATGTAGGGGCAGTAATGTAATTGTAGTAGTTTAGGGTTTCTAGTCTAGGGTTTCACTTGTATACTATATATTGCCCCCTTAGGCTCTTGCAATACATGGAAGAATTCAACCCCATTTCACTCTTTTCTCATATAATCTAACATATCTATTGTTATTATGTTGTTATCGTCTCATTGTTATTTGCAAAGTAAAATGAATTGTAAAACTGCTTTGAATCTATTTAAATATTGCAAAAGAAAACTTGCTTTATCTTTGAAAACAACCTCTGACCTCCAATTAAAGAAGCTTGCATGTAGCATATGTATAGGTCTGTTACACTACACGTCAGTCTTGCGAGTACATTTTTGTACTCATTTGCTTTGCTTAATAAATTTGTTGCAGAGGAGGTGGAGCCCCAAGGGCCCTACTTTTGTGTGATCTGCTATGGATGGGACGACTAGCTTGGCGGCCCGGTCGGTTGCCTTGTGAGCTTTAGGCAAACCGTATGGCTTTTGTTTATCACCATCTTATGGCTTTTGCTTCCGCTGTTATTTTTTCTTCCTTAGTTGTTATTTGGCCGGTCGGCCCCTTTTGTAATAACTCGCTATTATGTGTGTCTTTTATTTAATCTAGTTCGTGCTTTGGTTCTATGTCTTGAATGGAATTGATGCATGATTTTGTAAAGGGTGTGTATCTTGCATTTAAGGGAAGTATACATATCTCGAAGACACGGGTTATTTTGTTTGTGATGGTAGGATCAATGGATGACTAAGCATTTCAAGCCAAATAAGCCGGGGTCCTCACTGGTGGTAGCATGGAGTGAGCTGCATGTGGCTGGAAGGAATATCATGCGGATTGGATCAATGGGATTGGTGATGAGGTTGTACAAGTCGCCATTCACGCCGTGGAGGCGTATGAGCGCTGCGTTGACGACGCGACCTAAAGCCATCACAGCGTGTGCTCGGAGGCGCCCGTACGCTGGTGTTGGTGAGGTAGTCCAAACATGGCATCAACCGTATCAGCGGTATGAGCGGCGTCAGGCACTCCCTCGGTTGCGGCGGCAAAGGTGGTCATGTTGGAACATACCTAGAATCAACACACGCAATTTTCCGTGGACACACACTTTTACGGAAGAGACAAGGAACACGGACATATAGAGATAATTCTCCCGACGCGAACTCGACTTGCGCCCTCTGTTTTCTTGTCTTTCTATTCCATCGCTCTCACTGAAACATGTTGAGTACATTAGTACTTATACACACGCGACACACCCGTGGTGCCCTATCTCCACGCCATTAGCTCCTGGAGACTCGGCCCACTCGCCCAACTACCACACGCACACGATGCTTCCCTGCATGCACGTGCATGACTTCTGATGTGCCAGATTTGTTGGATTACCGGCTCCTCCAGCCTGACCGGGCTTCCATACTAACAAACTAGCATGCAAACTAACACTCTCATGCAGCTCCGTCGGTGGACTAACTAGCTAACTACACGCAAGTTAATACTCACGATGTGCATGGACACATGCAGATACAATAGCAATCAAGATTAATATACAAGATTTCCCCCTAATCTTGATTGCTTCTTCTTTTTGCCACGGGATGGACCCACATACATGGACTTGAAGGGAGCCCTCTTATCTTTGTCGATCTTCTCCTCAACGAGACACGGAGATAGCCGCCAATGCCATCTTGTCTCGTTGGTTGTTGATGGCATGGCATCGCACCACCATCGCCTTGTTGCGGCCTCACGCGCCGCCATTACCGTAGCGGCCTCGCACCGCCAGCCGTCTTTGTAGGCATGACACCAACGCTTTCTCGTAGCAGCATCACACCACCACCTTCATGAACATGGCCTCACACCATGGTTCATGGCCTTCACCACGAGTGTGCCATCACAGCATCCTCTCGTTGCCACATCTTCGCCACTGGTGACGCAACTTGCCAGTGACTCGCCACTTTTCCTTCGCTCGTGACGCATGATCCACTCTGAAAATGACGTGCCAGCCGGCGATGTGCTGGTGGACGAGGCGAGCGGGCCGGTGGCAGCGCGTGCTAGCACCACAACGTGGTGCCTTGGGCCCGAGTGTGAGCACATACCCCCGAAGGTGCGATGTGGAGCGGCGTCGGCGAGGTGCGACGTGTGGAGATACTTCTCGGTAATGGTTCACCGAGCGGTGGCACGTCAACTGGCTCCATGTTAGGAGTAGCAATGGCTTGGAGCAGCACAGGCGGCGCAGCTCAGAGGCCGGTTGCACTAGGCGATAGGCTTGGTGGCGCATGACGTTGGTAGGTGCGAGGGCCAACGACGACCGGGCAGCGCAATTTCATCGGCAAGTGCATGTAGTTGAGTCCATGCATGTTTCATGTGTGTGATTGCATGTGTGTGAGAGTTTTTGTTAGTGTGTGTCCAAGTTCTCACATGTGTAAGTTCTGATCTGAGTCTCTGTCGCCATCAAGTTGTGTCACTTGAGATGGACAATTGGAGCTGAGATCAAGGTTGGGATCGCCAGCTGACTCTTGATTAGGTTACTAGTTTTAGTGCTAAAGTAAAACTAGTTGTCCAAATGAAGACACCAAATTGTAGTTTCTGTTGGAATGAGGCTTGTTGTCTATTCCATTGGGCCAAATGGCCAATATATAACATGTACAGGATTGAGAATATGTAAAGAACACCCTAGGCTAGATACATATTTAACAGTTTCATCTTTAAATTATACAATTGGATTCAAGTGTTATTCCTGGTGTTTTGATGTAATATTAAGTAGTTTCTATACTTTGCAAAATGTTTAAAAATCATGTCTCCTTGGTTCTTGTGTGGCTTGTGCCATACATGACCTTGCTCAGTGCTTGATGATCATGTCTATTTCCTAGCAACAGTATTGGGATAAACTTTAAGGTGTCTTCTGTAATGTACCTAGTACATTACATGGGATAAACACTGTAGAAAAGGAGACCGACGGTGGTAGCTTGAAGGAAGAACGGTGCGCTTAGAGGAGAGGGCACCTATTGGGGTAGGGAGAAACTAGACGAGGAACTTAAGACTTGAGACTAATTCATCTTCTTGCTTGAGAATAATGATTACAATAGTTCTCCTTATATAGAAGGCTCTCCTAACAATTATGGATAAGATCAATCTAAATAATATATTTCCTAATTAATGGATAAGATGTCAAACAACTAATCCTTATCTTAGGAAACTAATCAAATTATTAAGGAAATAGATAACCGTGAGAAAAGCTATCCTCCGTGTGGGCTCGCTACTACTGATACCCACAAGCATCGCTACGTGCAATAATTTCTGCACATGACAACTTCCTCGTTCCTCGATAGGTAGCTCATCCTTGAGCTGTGGTGGCTGCCATGATTGCAACCATTGGTAACCCCGTGATGCTAAAAGGCCATGACGTTGACACAACGCCATGAGAGAGAATATCTGGACTCTAGCGATGATCGACAATAACAGTGGGAAGCCCGCGTGATTCGGCATCCATTGCGTGCGAAACTGGCACGGGGCAGCAAAGGATTGCTGTCTACCGTGGCATGCCACACCATTAGAACGGGCACAACAAAGTCGCATTTCGATCCGAGACACTTCGCGGTGCTCATAGCAAATAGCATGGCCTCGATCGGTGGTATGGAGACGATGGCAGTGAAGCGACGACCCTCTCCTTTGATGGTGGCAGTGGCAACGTCGGCACTAGTGTTGCGCCGCTCTATCCACTGTTGCCACCATCTTCTCTAGGATGGCCTTCATCTTCTCGGTAGTAGCTATCATCCTGTCGGTGGTGGCCATCATCTTCTTGGTGGTGGCTATCATTTGTTCGGTGGTAGAAATCATCTTCTCATTGTCAGTGTTCATTAAGGCCAACAGATCAACAGTAGAAGCCATGGTGGGTGGCTTTGATACCAAATGTAATGTATCTAGTACATTACATAGGATAAACACCGTGGAAAGGAGACCGACGGCGGCGGCTTGAAGGAAGAACGATGCTTAGAGGAGAGGGCACCTATTGTTGTAGGGAGAAACTAGACTAGGGAGAGGAACTTGAGACTTGAGATTAATTCATCTACTTGCTTGAGAATAATGATTACAATAGACCTCCTTATATAGAGAGCTTTCCTAACAATTATGGATAAGATCAATCTAAATAATATCTTTTCTAACTAATGGATAAGATACCAAACAATTAATCCTTATCTTAGGAAACTAATCAAACTATTAAGAAAATAGATAACTTGGCAGAGAAGAAACAATCATCCGTGTGGGCCTGCACCTATAGTAACCGCGAGTACTGTTTACGTGCAGTAATTTCTGCACATGACATCTTCTAGTTTAAAACTGCTTTTTATAATGAAATTATCAGTTAGTGCATAGATGCTCTATTTTGATGTTACCAGACTGGTTTTTAGCTGATTTGTGGCCATTCTTTTTCGCAAACACTTTCGTGATGCGGAGCTTTCTGCATGTTAATGATGGTTTTGTCTTCTTCTTTTTTCCCACTCAACACTATCCAGTCCTCATCATTTTTAGGGGCTAGGGTACTAGACTGTGTTTTTATGTAAGACATAGAATTTGGCGATACATGTGTAAAGTAAGTAACTCAACTGTATACTATGGTGGTACAGCAAATGTGGTTAGTTTTGCAAACTTGCACTAGCCATATGGTTAATGCATTGCATCTGAGTATTGCTTGTATTTTTGTTAATAACTTCAGATTAGCTTTGTTTATTTAGCTCATTATTTGCACTGCCACAATTTATTTCTTCACCTCTCAGGTATGAGAATATGGACATTGCTTTACACTTTGGCGCTATCTTTGAGGAATGTATTTGCCACCAAACTAATGCAAGGTGACATTCTTGAATTGAAATCTTGATATTTAGTTTTCATATATATATATATATATATATATATATATATATATATATATATATATATATATATATATATATATATATATATATATATATATATATATATATATATATATATATATATATATATATATATATATATATATATATATATATATATATATATATATATATATATATATATATATATATATATATATATATATATATATATATATATATATATATATATATATATATATATATATATATATATATATATATATATATATATGTGGGGGGGTATGGTACTCACAGAGTACGTACTCCACTTCTCATATACCACTTACATGATATGATGATACCTCTTTATCAATTTGAACATACTCCAATGATGATTATAAGATACCTAAAGTGAGTTCTATGAAAAATTTCATTAAAGTCCACTTTTATGGCAAAAATTGTATATATACTTTTTTATATATATGAAAAAGGGAAAATGGTATGGTACTCACAGAGTACGTGCTCCCATCTCTTATATACCACTTAAATCATATGATGATACCTCTTTATCAATTTGAGTATACTCCAATAATGATTATAAGATACCCCAAAGTGTGTTCAATGAACAATTTCATGAAAATCCACTTTTTCTACCAAAATCCGTGTATATATTTCTTTTATATATGAAAAAGGGTATATAACAAAAATAAAGAGCTGCAATGAAAACTTTTCAATCAAGTCATATTGGAGTATCTTATAATTGGTATTTAAATATACTAAAAGTGATAAACAAGTATAATATATTCGTTTAAGTGGTATATTAGAGTGGGAGTACATACTCGAGAGTGCAAACAGCGTCTCTGGGTGTATGTACTCCCACTTCCAATATACAACTAAAATGAACATATTATACTTCTTTATCACTTTCAGTATACTTAAATACCAATTATAAGATACCCCAATGCGACTTGATTGAACAAAATTAATTGGGGCCCTTTATTTTTTTTCTATCTCTTTTTCATATATAAAAGAAGTATATACACAAATTTTGCTATAAAAAATGAACTATAACGAAACTTTTCATGGAATTCACTTTGAAGTATCTTATAATTATTATTGGAGTATGCTCAAATTGATAAAGAGGTATCATCATACAGTTTAAATGGTATATGAGAGGTCGGAGTACGAACTCCCAAGGATACCATTTTCGACATAATGTCACAGTAAAAACCATCACACCTATCAAATGCTTATCCACGAACCAAAGGATGAAGACCAAGTATTTCACCATGACCTTATAACATATTCATCAAGAAGTCAAATATACATTCCCCATTAGCCACAAGTAACAATTTTTTATTTGTGAGAATCATGGAGCGCATTAAATTTACTATCCATAAATGGAAAATTGAAAAGATATACAATATATCCGTGGTTGCAAATTTCAAAGACTGTCGTTGTGTTGCTATTTCGTGTACTATATTTAAAAAAAAAAAAAACGTTTCCCCACCATCTTACGACGATTTGGTGATGTTGGGAGTGTTTTTTTCTTTTCGACGCGCCCTGGGGGGTGGTTCTCCAGAGTAGTACATGATGGTAAAACGAAAATAATATCGTCAACAGATGATATCCTAGAAAGCTGTGCAGATTGGAAGTTCCTGCAGAAATAGTGCTTGTGTATCTTATTGTTCGTTCGTCGACAGGTACGTTTTAGAGTCTGACCACATGAAGAAGTTCTTCGACTATATACAACTTCCAAATTTTGACATAGCATCAGATGCTTCTGCGACCTGTAAGGTAAGTTTCTTTTTTCCTAACTTAAGTACTTAAGCCCTACTAAGAATCATACATATGTTCTGCATACTTTGTTCACTGTATCACCCTTTTCTCTGTTTTTTTTTTATATAAGCACACCTTATAGCTTCAAGGAAATTACTCGATGACTTCAATGTCACCCAAATATAGGAATATACATCAATAGATGCTTTCTTGGCTAATGTTTTACAATTTGTTTTCCAAACCCATTCCTGTTCCTTTTAATATCAACTATTGTGGGATCATATTTTTCTACTCTAAACAGGAACTTCTGACAAGGCATAAAGCAACCATGGCAGAATTTCTTTCCAAGAACTATGACTGGGCCAGTATTCTTTCTTGGCACCATCATTGTTAAACTATGCGATAAAGCTTGTGCACATGTGTTGTATGCCTTTCATTTTAAGATCTACCTGGACATGTTAAGTAGTAGAGAATCATTAAATATCTGTGGTTAAAAGAACATAACTCTTAACCTCAATTCATGCTCTAGTTTATTTACATCTTGTGTTAGGGGGAACCTGATCGGCCTGGTCAGTCGGCAAATTGTTGATGAGGTTAATTCAGTGTGTTTGCCCTTATTGCATAGTCATGAACCATAGGAGTTCTTTTTTAATGGTCCATTTGCTACGGACAATTCTTCTTGGATTGTATGCAATAAATCGTCATTTCATATAGATGATGCTTTGATTAATTCAACCCCTATACTTGGTTGGTATCATAACTTATTCTGTTCATCTGTTGTCATGGTATATTCCATGATATGTTTCTGTTATGCATATGTAATAAACGTTATCATGTGGCTAATCCTTTTCCTTCCCTTTTCCTCAGTTCTTTGCAGAATTCAACTCTAGGTTGCTATCATCAACAAACTACATAACGAAAAGGCAAGCTATCAAGGTATTACTGCTGTATTACATTTGATTTTGTTTGTGTCTCTGTGATATGTTTGTACGGAGTGGCCATTTCTGTTTACCATCAAATGTATGAATCGCAGTGGATATGGTATATGTTGTGCTTTTCTTTACCATGAAAAATAATCTGCATAGCTCATCGTGCTTGACTATGTGTCAGTAGAATTTTTTACCAAACAACTCTGTAGCTTGCATACTTTTGAGTTTAAATTATCAAGTGAAGACTCTCAATGTTAATGTATTTTTCTCCCTTCCGGCTGTTGGGAGACATGCTGCTTGACAGATCAAATTATGTAGTCATTATGCGATATGTTAGTTCAAAAGATAACCTTATGATTCAGATGAATCTCTAAAGGGTAAGTTTACTTCACTTGGCCTGTGATAATTTCAGCTTGCAATTTACAATGTTATCAATGCTCAAGTAAGGAGATTGCAGTTTATGCATATACTTGATTGTACATGCAAACGTTATAAATTAGAAAATATCATCATTCCCATGTACTATCAGTGTTTTTTCCTCTAATACTCAGCGCACTGATGATACATAAGAAATTTCCTTGGACCTAAGCTTATATACTATGGTTAAGCTGAAGCCCACCTGAGCAGGCTACATTTGTTCCTAACATTTATATGTCGAAAATTGTGTGCTAAAGGGATGTTGTAGTATGCTGTCATAGATTTATTGATGCTCCAAGCAGTATATTAAAGCGAATTTTCACTCCTGTGGTGATTAAGAGAACATAAGTTAACAAAGGAATGTATTGGCAGCCAGGTTTCAGAACCTGTTTTGATCTAGTTTCTTGAGGGATACTAACACATGTTTCCTTCCAATTTCCACTGACCCATTGAGTATTCAAATCAAAATACGCCTCAAGCTCAATCATGAATTGGCTAGTCTCCCATGAAACTTTGGTTTTAAAAAAAGTCTTCCATGAAACTGTCCAAAATTACCAAGTTATGAACATTTCTTTTGTTGAAATAAGTTAGTAACCTCTCTTCTTGAAATCATGACTCCAAAATTCGCTGGAATCAACAAGAATTGGGGTCATAAGTTGGTAACTTCGTTAATCTCAGTGAGATTTCTGCACCAATTAGACAATAAACAGTCCTTAGGAGATCTGGGAGCTGTAGTCTCCAAGATCCATCATAGATCCTTTGGTTATGCTCCTGCTTTGCAGGTTGTTCTTTGATTCCATCATGGATGATGGAACTTTGAAGAATAAAATTAGATTTCTTTTTGGTTACTTTACATGAACTGATGAACCAGATATCATCTTATACCATTGGAGTATTCTTAATTCTTTGGTCATGTAAAACTATATTTCAAAAATACTAGTGTTTGCGCGAAAGTTCAAAATACTTGGATAACTGTCTGATTACTGGTCAATTGTAACATCCCGTTTTCAGACAGGTGAATAGTGCTACTATTTCAGTTTTCGTTTTCATCCGTATTTGAAATTAGCAAGTATTTGTGAAAATATCTTTTCTTCTTTAGCTCGGGTTTGTGTTTCAAATATCCTTGAACCATGAATTCAAATTCAAGTTTGAATTTCCTTCTTTTGAATTCTTGGGCCCCCCTTTCTTTTCTTCCTTGGCTTTTGGACCCGACCACCGGCCTTTTCCTTAGCCCTATCGGCCCAAGTCTATGCCCGTCTTGATGTCACCTCCGTCTTGAAGCCGCCCATCTTCTTGCAAGATTGGGACTCAGCGTGACACCAACTGCTCCAAGCCTCCTCCACCTCCACCTATAATTGAGCCTCTGTGCTTCCCTCATCTCCCCACATCGCCCCTCGGAGCCTCGGTAAGTCCTCCCCGCTGAGAAGAACCGAAGTAAGCCGAGCCGCCGCCGCATCCCCCTTCGGCCACTTCCCCGTCCAGTGAAGCTCCATTCCCCCTCTTCGCGTCACCATGTGCCTTGGCCCCCCGTGAGCATTTCCCCTAATGTGATTTCGGGTTTGGTTCAACAGGAGCGCCGAATTTGGCCTTCTCCCTCAGCTCTGGCCGAGTCCTTCCTCACCGTCGATCCTCGCCCTCCGTCCACCTCCGGCTGCCATTGTTGGCTTGGTGAGTTCCCCTTCGCTACTCTTGCCCGTGCTCTCACTCACTTCTGCTAGGGGCCACCGAACCACCTCCGCCGCCATGGCCGAACCGCCGTCGTCACTCCTCTTCACCACGTCGCCGCTCCGAACCTCCTCCGACCACCACGCCTGCGTCACCGGCTCCACCTCCCCACAAGCTCCACGTCTTGGTCATCCTCTGGCTCCGCCGCCCCCTCCTCTGCCGGCGGCGAGCTGAGGCCGCGTGCGCCCGTGAAGCCTTCGGCGCTGGCACGTCCTGATAGCTCCAGGTGTTAATTAACGCCTTAATGACCAAGAATCTTGGTCAGGAGTAAGGTAGAAGAGGATTAGCCGTTCAATTAAACCTTTAAATGCACTCATTTGTAATTAATGATAGCTCCATTCCTTTCACTGCCTTGTGGGCCATGAGCCATAGTAAATCACTCAGTTCCCCCTCCATTTCACTGACAGTGGGCCACCCCCTTTTTCTGTGCACGTGCACCTAGTGCACATGAGCCGCACTCTGTTCCTAGGGCCCACGTGTCAGCATACCACCCCTCCTCTCTCTCTCTCTTCCGATTTGAATTCAATTTAAACTTTGGAAGCTCCGTTCTCCTCCATTATAACTCCAAAAATTATGAAATTTGTTTCTAAAATTTTGTAAATTCAACATCTTACTAATGGCATAGGTCTTGTTTAATTTGGAGTATTATTGAGTATTTATTTGCTCTCTTTGCCTGTTGTGCTTTTTCCGGTACGTTCGTCCGATTAGAATTTAAAGACACATGAGACCTCCAAGTTGATCAAACACAAGAATATCAAGACTCTCTTGCCTATAACCAAGGCGAGTCAATGGTTTGATCATTTTGATAATACATTTTATGTAAATTATATTCATTTAAATTAACAAAATTGCATGCTTTAATTCTTTAATCAAATGTATGTTAAAGCTTGAGGTAGTTAAATACCCATTTGATGATTAATTAATTAATATGCCATCCTTTGATATTTGAATCCATTATTCCATGTCACCCTAGTAACATGTGGTAATACTAGCTATAGGTTGTACTTAAGCGACATGTTAGTCTTGCTTAAGTACCAGGGTATTAAATACCCCAAACATCATCTCTTCAAACATGAAATGAATTTGGGTAGTCATTGGTGGTCCATGACTGATATGAATGAGATAATTTGGTTTTACTCCTCAAAACCCTTATAACTTGCTATTACCACATCTGGGCGGATGGAATGGATGGTGGGTGCAGATGTAGCACGAGAACGGTGGGTATGTGGAATGAACCGCCCAGATGGATTACGGACTTAATCTTGTAACGACCTCCTGTGTAAAACAAGTACAACCACAAGTCTGCAAAGTGCAACTTGGCTTAGTAAAATTATCAAACCTAGAATGTATCTCACTGGATGGATAATGGGAATGCGCAAGCGCGTGATGGTTCGGCATGAATGGGACACCAGTAAAGGGTGAAGTTTCCAGCTGCGCTAGTCGTTGTGGAACATCATATTCCAGCTGTGATAGCGGTGTGGTGAACATCCCGCGCAACGTATGGGCGTAACCCCATATGGGTGAATTGACGGAAGGGGCAAGATAGTTTGAAAGGTTACTGTGACGGTCACTCAACTACATGACTAAGGAATCGTGTGGGGTAATGAGTATGACTATCTCTTGTGGGTACAGTGTACAACCTCTGCAGAGTCTAAACTGTTTAAACAGCCGTGCCTACGGTCAAAGGTGGACATAGGAACTTAACTTGAGTTAGTTCTATTTCAAAAACCTTTGTGGACATAGGAACAAATGATTTTGATTCTCGGAATCCAGGTCCGACATCAATAGTTGTGTACACTTCTTTCAGATGATCATAATTGAAATGCAGAGCATGTCACCTCTCTTTTATATTAGAGGTTCTGACAATTTTATTCTGTCGTGCCAATCTCTTAGTATTTTTCTTAAATTTTCAGGATTCAAGTAAAAATATTCAAATTGAAGCATTTCATGTGTTCAAGGTGAGTAAAAAATAGGGCTAATTCCTTACAAGCCACCAAAAGTTGGCCTCATCCCTTATATGCCACTCACTGTGTCATTGACATGTGAGCCCTAACCCCACATGTCAATGACACAATCAGGGATTGAGGCCAAATTTCAATGGCATATAAGGAATTAATAAAAAATACCTAGCAGATTGATTCCCTGTAAAAATATGTTGTTTGTTGTGTTCTCGAAAGAATATGTTGTTCGTTTAAACTCGTTTTGACTATTGTGTTGCTACATATTTCAGCTATTTGCTGCAAATAAAAACAAATCAAGTGAGGTTGTAAACATACTAGTCACAAATAGAAGCAAGCTTCTTCGATTTTTTGTTGGCTTCAAGACTGACAAAGGTACTTTGCTGACTTTAACCACTGTATGTACTTGAAAAATAGCCACCGTTTGTACTTACATTTGCACTTGCTATTTTTCTCACAAGACCCGACCTGTAGTTCAGTTATAATTTCAGCTCATCGGTTATATGTCAATTGAGCTTTCCCATTGTAGTTATTGTTTATTATTAGGATTTTATTTGTACCGTCACAATTTGACATGAACTGATAGTGTTAATTATGGTTTTATCAGAGGATGTGCAGTTTGAGGCAGACAAGGAGCAGGCCATAAAGGAGATATCAGCACTGTAGTGTCCCTGATGTATCTTGCCGAAGATAAACTAGCCAATGCAATGCGCAAGTGGTCTCCCGTGGACTTGTATGTACCCACCACGAGAGGCTCTCGCATGGATCTACCGCGAGGACATCTACCGCACGGTGGGTATTGTTGGGTGGTGATGTTTCGTAATGAAGCTGCTTGTGTAATAAATAATAACTAGCAGGGTGACCCACGTATTTGTGCGGCTAGATTTGTTCTAAAGTTTGTAGCGACAAATGATATAACTTAGATGCTTCAGAATATATTTACGTATCTTGTAGTTGTTTAGATTTTTAATATATCATAAATATTAGAAAATGACAATAGAAACTTGAAGGAAAATGCAACTTGAGTAATATAATTGAAGTATGAGTTTTATGGAAGAAAATCATGAGTATAATAAGTTAACCACTCTCCATTATGTAAACATCATGTAGATGCATGCCCTTAACTCTTTTCCAAAATGTTTGTATGCACATGTACGTCTGTTAAACTCAAGCAATATATTGATTATGTGTGCAACAAAATTATCTTATTAGTTTATATGATATTAGAGTACTTTTCTCACGTATACACCGATGCACCATGTGCGACTTACCTTGAACTTATCTCCCCTTACGTCGGTTGCCCCATCAAACCGTGTGTCTTCTATCTCTTACGCATACAATTTTTCTGCTTCAACCTCCAAGAGCAAGCTCAATTCTCGATCGATATCTCTCAGCTGCTACCACTTCTCATGCAATACTCTACCACATAGTTATCTTCTACTTCTCTCTAATTATCGCTTAATGATGACCGTTGTGACATCTACACGTATATGCGTGCAAATATCATCGATCCCTGCCGGGACACCCGTCGCGCTCTCTCTCGTGGCTCCAAGCCTATTCCTTACCGTTTGCGGTATCTCTACTCCGAGCTCTTTGCTCCTTTGTTTCTGTGCGCCTATGTTTCTATTCGTAGGATGCATGCATGTATGTACACATGCATGATGTTATACATGCTCGATGTCTTCTTCTCCTGTGTCGGTCGCTCCTCTTCCTCGACATTGTCCAACTCAACGATGTGGCTTCCTCACTAACTGCGACGACCTCCCATCTTCACTGATGCTGGTATGTCTGCCTTAGTCGTTGTCTAACAATAGGGAGAATCTTCTCGCCATCGCCGGTGACGCCATGTCACTCACCAACGATGGCATGCTCCTAGCTACCCGATGATCACATATCGTCGATAGCTCATCTTTAATCCAAAGCTTCATCTCCTCTCTGCTATGTCTTCCCCATTATTGAGTTTCTTTGGCCATTGACTTCTTTAACAACGCCGATGCACACCATTCGTTGTCACAGCACTTGGCTCATTTGACTCTAATCTTTCTCTTCAACGGTTCCAGCGAGCAGCACGACATTATCCTTGTCGAAAAGCTAAGGTGAGCAGCATGGAATTGCTCTCATCTTCATCGCCACGCTCGACTATTAAGCTTCCTTGTGGATCAACGTCTTACGGTAGGACGGATCGACACCATTGCACTCTTTAAGTGGTCTCCTCCGACACCATTCACGATATCCTCATTATAACTTATATTTAATTTATTCAAAATTTTAGTTATTAAGATATTTTACTTTGGAATTAGTATGGAAATCAAATTACAAATTTTCTTTTATTTATTGTCCCTAATTTCAATTATTTTTGTTGGAATGTGTAAACTAATCCAATTGTTAGTTTTTACTTAATGTTTATGCGAATTACAATTATTTATATATTTTACTTCAGAATTCATATCGAAATCAAAATAATAATTTTATTTTATTTTTATTCTAAATTTTAGTTATTTTTGGATTGTACTTGAGATGGACTCTTATTTCTATATTGTTTTTGACATTGACAATAGAAACTTGAAGAAAAACACAACTTGAGGAACGTAACTAATGTATGAGTTTTGATGGAAGAAAATCTCTAGCATAATAAATTAACCACTCTGTATCATGTATACATCATGTAGCTGCACGCCCTTATTTGTTTCTCTATTGGTTACTCTTTTCCAAAATATTTGCATGCACATGTACCTCTGTTAATCTCAAGCAGTACGTTGATTATATATACAACAAATTATCTTATTAGTTTACATGGTATTAGAGTACCTTGCCCACGTATACATCGATGCACCATGGGTGACCTACCTTGAACTTATCTTCCCTCACGTCGGTTGCCCTACCGAACCGTGTGTCTTCTATGTCTTCTCCTCGCCACAGTTTTTCTGCTTCAATCTCCAACAGCAAGCCTAATTCTTGATCGATATCTCTCAGCTGCTACCCCTTCCGATGCAATACTATACCACATAGTTATCTTCAACTTCTCTCAAATTATTGTTTAATACTAACCATTGTGAAATCAACACGCATACGTGCAAATGTCGTTGATCCTTGCCGAGGACACCCTCCGCACTCTCTCTGGTGGCCCCGAGCTTATTCCTTACTATTGCACTATCTCTACTCTGAACTCCTTGCTCCTTTGTTTATGTACGCTCATGTTTATATCCATATGGATACATGCATGTATATACACATGACGATATTATACTTGCTCGATGTCTTCTTCTACCATGTTGGTCGCTCCTGTTCGACGTTGTCCAACTCAACGATGTGGCTTCCTTACTAACTGCTATGACCTCCTATCTTCACTAATGCCGGTATGTCTGCTTTAGTCGCTGTATAACGATATTGAGAATCTTTTCGCCATCACCGGCGATGCCGTGTCACCAACGATGGCAGCTCCTAGCTGCGTGATAACCCCATATCGTTGATAGCTCGTCTTCAATGCAAAGCTTCATCTCCTCTTTGCTAGGGCTTCCCCATCATAAAGCTTCTTTGGCGACTGATTTCTTCAACAACGCTGATGCTCACCACTTACCGTCACAACACTTTGCTCCTTCGACTCCAGCCTTTCTCTTCGGTAGCTCCAGCAAGTAGCAAGACATTGTCCTCGTGGAGCAGCTAAGGTGAATAGCATGAAATTGTTCTTATCTTAAATAAATCATTGCCAGCGACTCTTCATTTCCTTGTGGATAAATGTCTTCTTATAGAACGATCGACATCCTTGCACTTTTTGTGGTCTTATCCAACACCATTCGTGGTATCCACATTATAACTTATATTTAATTTATTCAAAATTTTAGTTATTTAGGGATTTTTCTTTGGAATTAGTGTGGAAATAGAATTTCAAATTTTCTTTTATTTTTGCCCTAATTTAAGTTATTTTTTGTTGGAATTCATATACTAATCCAATTGTTAATTTTTATTTAGTTTTTGTGCGAATTAAATTTATTTATGGATTTTAATTTGGAATTCACATCAAAATCAAATTGCCAATTTTAATATATTTTTATTCCAAATAGTAGTTATTTCTTTTGTTGAAATTAGTACAACAATCCAATTGTGATTTTTATTTAATTTATATTTATATTTATTTAGGATTTTACTTAGGAATTCATATGTAAATCAAATTGATAATGTTTTTTTTTCTGAAATTTAGTTATTTAAATATTTTACTTTGGAATTCATATGGAAATCAAATTGCAAATTTTCTTTTTATTTTATCCCAAATTCCAAAAAAATTTGTTGGAATTTGTATACTAATCCAATTGCTAATTTTTATAAAAATTATTCTGAATTCTGAGTTATTAGGGTTTTTATTTTGGAATTTATATTGAAATCAAATTTCATATTTTATTTTTATTTTCGAAATCTAGGTATTTTTGTTGGAATTAGTATACTAATCAAAAAATTATTTTGAATAATATATTATTTAGGAATTTTACTTAGAATTCATATCAAAATCAATTTGCGATTTTTATTTTGTTTTTTATTCGAATTCGAGTTATTTTTAATGGAATTAGTGTACTAATCAATTACTATTTTTTTTATTTTATTACGAATTATATTTATCTAGTGATTTTACTTAGGATTTCGTATCAACATTAAGTTGCTAATTTTATTTTGTTTTATATTCCGAATTTCAGTTATTTTTAAACTTAGGAATTAGTATCAAAATTAAGTTGATAATTTTAGTTTATTTTTTATTCTGAATTTCAATTATTTTTAAGTTGTACTTGAGATGGACTCTTATTCATATATTATAGCGGGTATAGACTCTTCCTTTAATCTAGATCGTTATAATCTGGACCCACTATAATCAATGGTGTGGATATTTCTCTTTTTTCACCGATTAACGTAGGAATTTCGAGCCTTTTGAGAGCGAACGTGTTAGCTTCTTTTTCTATTGCTTTAATAATATAATAGATAGACTTCTGCTTATTATTATGTTGGATTCAAGCAACGTTATGAATCGCAAGGTTTGATGCTGCTATGAAGATGTGTTTTTCATAGTTTGGCTACCCTGAATGGCTCCAAAGTTGGGTTTGAGACAGTTTTAAACCTTGACTCATGGACAGGGGGATATCAATCCTGAACCGCTGTTCGTTAAACAAGTTAATGTACGCGATGTCCCGTGGCTCCATGTACCTAGCTAGCTCTTGGCTCTGCCATCCATGGACTGTCGACGTTGCAAACGTGTAACAAAAGATATTTCATCTACAGGCACAGTTCCAGAATCCCTCCGTTCAAACAAAAAAACACCTTCCGAATCGCAGTCTTTGTTAACCTGAGAGGCCAAACCACGGTTGCCTCCTTTCGGTCGGTAAACTTGCTGCTAACGATTGTTTTTTTGGGAAAGCTTCTGTAAACGCTGCCTCTACTACTCAACACTACGATGAGTACGAGCACGAATTTGGAAGTAATTTTCACAAGAAGCTTGCAATCAGCTTGGATTTTGGATTGGTTCGCTGCGCTAGCAAATCTTGCGACGAAAGACTGTAATGGTATTCCAGAGGTAAACATCAAATAAGGTGTCAAGTAAGCCTGAACTATATTAATTAAGCATGTAATGTGTACTCCATTGACGATTACATCATGCAACGGAAATCTTACATGGTTGTAATTCTAACTAGCACTACTGCATATAACTTCCTAAACAATGCATATACGCTGTCCCTTGCACTATCTTGACACTAAGAAGATAGTTGGGTATGTGAATCAACAACTAATCTTTGACGAAACCATCCATCCTCTTGCTACTACGGTGATACCTCTGAAAAAAGCAAAATCAAAGGGGGACATTTGAGGACAACCATAGCATTAATTTTAACCTGTAGCTCAAAGAGAGTATTCCAAAAAGATTACCTGAAGATGGCGACACCGAAGGACTAGCCGGCGCTGGAGAGCCAGGAGGCATCAGTGGTGGCACTGGTTGCGCTGTCAAATACATCACCAAGTTAATCTCCTTGCAAGCATAAAATCCACAAAAACAATGCAACTATGCAAGACATAGATGTGGTAAAGTTAACTTACTGGAGCACATGAAAACGTTTGTATCGGTGGCATGGCGCCGCATGTGACCGGGAGGAACATCATACGGAGGCGGGAGTATGGGCTTGGGGAGGAGGTGTTCATGTCGCCGTTCATGCCGTGGCAAAGGCGGATGGTATGCTGTTGATGAGCGACTTGTGGCCGTCGCGGCGTGCTCGGGCGTCGGCCTGCTGGTGTGTTGGTAAGGTAGTCCATGCATGGCATCATGCCCATCAATGGTGTCGAGCACTCCTTCGGTTGAGGTGGCGAAGGTCGCCACCCGTAAGCTGGGAAACCGGGGTGAGGTGGTGCACTGGTAGTGGTAGGCACGGCAATGGTGGAAACAAGCGAAACTGGCATTGGCCGAGCGGTGGGGCTCTGGCAAGCCGGGAGGCGAAGAGGTTGAGGCGGTGGGCGCTGGCGTGCCGAGGCGGTGGCGATGGCGGCATGGTCGAGCCGGGCAATGGTGGAAAAAGAAAGCACAGGGAAGCGATGGCATGAGTGGCGGGCGGTCAATGGTGGAAAAAGAAAGCCGAAGCAATGGCATGAATGGCGGGCGGGCAATGGTGGAAAGCCGGGAAGCCGGGCAATGTCGATAAGCGGCGCCAGCGATCATCATGCCGCGGCTTTGGGCGATGGCTCGGGCACTTCTTGGTTCCGGCAATGGCGGTTCGATGCTTCTTGATTTGCGGCTGCGAGCTTGAATCTGGGACCCTCGCCGGACGGCTGCGGCGTCGCCGCCACGGCGAAAGGCGAAAAACAGGCGGTCAACAGGCGGTGCCATATTTTGCGTTGGAGTTGGAGGATGCAATGGCGCTTTGGCTGATTTGTGTGGAGGCGGCGTCTTGGCTGGTGCTCAATTTATAGTGCTCTTCGTGAAGAGATATATAATTTAAGCATTCGTGTTGTAAGATTGTTGGATTTTTATCCTGCGAGCCCAAAGTACGAGGTTACGTCTCGAGTATCTTTTGCCTCTACGAATAAAATACAGCGTACAATCCCGCCGATTATAAGCACGCAAAATTCGTCCTATTTTTCATATGAAACTGGATATTCAAAGTATATACGGCTTTGCTATCGTACATACATGGTTAAGTCCGGAGCTAATACTTCAACTTATAATGATCAGGACTGTGCTCAAGACATGGGACGTTGAAGTCCTGAACCGCCAAATTTATTTTTACAAGTAGGCTCTGCTTGGGAGTTTAGTTGAGTCACATCTTTAAGTCCAAGGCATCGCGTTTTTCTGTCTCTTGTGTCTCACTTGTCTTTCCTACAATCCTATGTTAACACATGGGATCTATTCTTTTTCCCCAGATATCATTGGACAACTTCAAAAAATCAAAAGTATTCTACGTTACAAAAATCAAAAGTAAGTCATTGTTACGGTGCATACATGGTTTAAGTCTGTAGAAAGTACTTCAGTTTGTTGATTAATCCTGTGAGCAGTTTTTCTTGTGTTTATTACTGGTAATGCATTCGGGTTTTTTTTCCATGGCTAACTAACAGTCATGCCGTGCGCCCGGAAGTTTCTTTGCGCATTGATTGTGTCAGTTTGCATGGCTGAATAGCAGTCTAATGAATTGATGTTGCACGTTGCATGGTCATGGGATCGTGGCATTCCTGCTCATTGATGCTGCATGAAATGCTTAGCTTTCTATTACTCTTACACGCGTGTATAAAGTGATGAGAAAACCGGTGAAAAGCCGTGAAGTTGATGCACAAATATTGTCTTATGTTTTGCTATCGGTGGCGTGTGTGTATTTGTGTCAAGGCATTTTTCATGTGCGTGGACATCGGAGAGGTGACAATTGGTATCGAGCCAAGTAGCTTTAATCCTTGCGATGGCGCCGATTGTTCACGCTCTCCTACCAGTCTCCTCCCGAGGCGGGTACAAAACAACGACACCACTTCTCTCGGCGGCAATGGCGATCGCGAGATTGGATCCGTAACAGCGGCGCCAAGAGATTGTGGTGCGGCGGGTGGTAAAGGAGGCGGGTGGATCGGTGGTCTACACCACGGCGTGGACAAATTACCTTGGCCGGGCCCTCGTGATGAGGTGAACACTGTTAGCACAAGGCCTCGGAGCGTCGAACACGCAGCGTCGATTCTGCGACAACAGATAGCACCGTCGCCATCCTCCATGCGGTGTCGCCGGACATCTTTGTTGTGGCGCGCGGCGACACAGATCAAGCAAGCGTGGGGCGCCGTGAAGGCGATCACGGATGGGAGTCGGCGGCGTCCGTGAGGCGAATGAACAGAATCTTCGCAAGGAGTTTGAGGACATCGAAGTCAAAGATGGTGAGTCGGTGGATGACTTCTCCATAAGGACCACGGGACTCGTCAACAATCTCCGGATCCTAGGCGACACGTTGGAAGATGAAAAGGTAGTAAAGAAATTTCTTCATGTTGTGCCACCCAAGTATACATAGGTGGCAATCTCAATCGAGACACTGCTTGACATGAGCACATTGTTAATCAAAGAGCTCACGACGGTGTGTCTTTGCAAAAGCGAACTGCAACGGCAAGAACGGTGGTCCGTCTAGTGTGCGCCGTAACATTTCGCAGGTTCAGTGCTACAATTGCGACAAGTACAGGCATTACTCCAAGAAGCTGCGCATAAGCGAAGCGTCGAAAGCGAGCCCACGGCGCAAGCCACCACCGAGCGAGCTGTGCTTCTCATGGAGGAGGTGTGCGTGCTCACCGAGGCATCCATGGGCGCGGTATCGACGTGGTACTCAGCGAGGTGCATGCAGGTGCATCTAGAAGCGCGAGGAGGACGCCCACGCGGCGCTTGGTACCTGAACATCGGCGCTAGCAATCACATGTTTGGGTGTCGGCAAGCCGTGGAGATGGACAAGGGCGTCACCGCTCCGTCAAGTTCGCGATGGCTCGGTGGTGGATATCTGTGAGCGTGGCACCGTCTTGTTCAATTGTTGGAGCAGGGGAGTACCATCTTGTTGACAGGGCGTAGTACATCCCTGGCTGCAGCGACAACATAGTGAGCCTTGGGCAACTCGGCGAGAATGGCCACGGACACTCATCTAGGGCGGCTTGCTCCCAATCCATGACCAACAATCGCACACACTTGCTCGGATAAGCCGCTTTTCGCCATCGGCTCTAGGTGCTCACCGTCAACATTACCTGCCGGTGCGCCTTGTCCGCGTGGCATGGCCACAATGCGTGGCGATGGCATGCGGTCTGCGAACGCACTTGAACTTCCAAGAGCTGCGGAAGCGGCACAACGTGGCATGGGCGCGGTGCCGCAAATCAATCATGTCGATCAGTTTGCGGCAATTTGCCTTGTCGGCAAGCAGCGGCGCATCGCGTTCCCGGAGCAGGCAAAGTACAATGCATAGCACGTCCTCGACCTGGTGCACGGCAATCTCTACGGCCCTATTGTGCTGGCCACACCAGGCGGGAAGCAATATTTTCTGCTCCTCGTCAACGACCTCAGCCACTACATGTGGCTGGTCTTGCTCACGATGAAGGACAAGGCGCTGGTGGTGATCAAGCGTTTCCAAACTGGTGTTGAGGTGGAAACCAAGCGCAAGCTACGCACCCTCTACACTGACTGTGATGGCGAGTTCATGTTGGTGGAGTTCAGTGAGTACTGCGCTGATCGCGGCATCCAGCGGCACCTCACGGTGCCATACTCCCCGTAGTAGAATGGCGTCGTCGAGCGCCGGAACCAGACGGTGGTAGCCATGGCTCCTGACATGATGAAGGCCAAGAGCATCTGGGGGATGTTTTGGGGGTGAGGTGGTGATGGCAATTGTGTTCATCGAACCGAGCCCGACCCGCAAAGATCGAGGGCATGACGACATACGAGGCATGGCATAGCGCACAACCTCCGATGCATTTTCTCCGCATTTTCTCCGCACAACTTCAAAAAATCAAAGGTATTCTGCGTTACAAAAAATCAAAAGTAAGTCATTGTTACGGTGCATACATGGTTAAAGTCTATAGAAAGTACTTCGGTTTGTTGATTAAGAGTATGTACAATGGGCTTATGTCAGCCGTCTATAGTTGTTGCCAGGTAGGATTTTTGCTGACGTGGATGAAAGAGAATGAAGAAAGAGAAAGATGTTGTCTACTATCTTGTAGTCGACTGTATCACGAAAAACAAGAAAAGCATTAAAAGATTGTGTATTCTATAAAAACAACTAAAAAGATAGCGGTTTATGCGTATCCTTTGCATGAAATGTCTTTAGTGCTATCTTTAGTCTTTGTCTATAGATGACATGAAGAGTTGCTATAGACAGCAGCTATTTGTATCATTGTATATGCCCAAATACTATGAGCAGTTTTTCTTGTGTTTATTACTAGCAATTGCATCCTTTTTTTTTTGCATGGCTAACTGACAGTCATGCTGTGTGCCTGAAAGTTTCTTTGCGCATTGATTGTGTCAGTTTGCGTGGCTAAATAGCAGTCAAATGAATTGATGTTGCACGTCGTAGGGTCATGGGATGGTTGCATTGATGCACATTGATGATGCATGAAATGCTTAGCTTTCTGTTACTCTTACACACATGTATAAAGTGATGAGAAAACAAGTGAAAAGCTGTGAAGTTCAGTTCCACAAATATTGTCTTATCTTTTGCTGTCTAGATGAGCGTGTGTGTATTTGTGTCAAGGCATTTTTCACGTCGCGTGAGACACCAAAGAAGGCCCGACAATTGGTATCGAGCCGAGAACCGAGTAGCTTTGATCCTGACGATGGCGCTTGTTGTTCACGCTTTCTCTGGGTCCACCCCCAAGATGGGGTACAAAACAACAACAGCACTTCTCGCGGCGACAATGGCGATCGCGAGATTGGATCCAGCAGCAACGACGGCCAAGAGATCATGGTGTAGCGGGTGGCAAAGGAGATGGGTGGATCAGTGGTCTACTCCTGCCGACGGACAAACTACACCGGCGGCCCTCGTGATGAGGTGAACCCATAGGCACAAGGCTTGTGGGAGGCAATCAAACTTAGCAGCGCCGATTACGTGATGATGGATGGCGATGTCCGCCATATTACATCTTGGTGTCACCGGACATCATCCTGCCGCGGCGAAGGACCTGACTAAGCAAGCATGGGACGCCGTGAAGACGATATGGATGGGCGTCGAGCGCGTCCGTGAGGCGAATACACAGAAGCTTCATAAGGAGTTCGAGGATATTAAATTCAAGGATGGTGAGTCGGTGAGCGACTCTCCGCGAGGATCCTGAGGACTCGTAAACAATCTCTGGATCTTAGGCGACCGTTGGAAGATAAAAGGTAGTCAAAAAATTCCTTCATGTTGTGCCACCCAGGTATGCACACGTGGCAATCTCGATCGAGACACTGCTTGACTTAAGCACGTTGTCAATCAAAGGGCTCACCGGCCAGCTTCGATCAGTGGAGCAGCGCTAAGCGCGCAACAACTTGGGCGGCTCCGGTGGGCGTCTGCTCCTCACTAAAGAGAAGTGGCTCGCACACACCAAGAACAGGAATCAAGGCATCGGCTCCTTGGCGGTGATAACGTTATCGCGGCAAGCAGCGTGGCCGTGGAGTCTTTGCAAAAGCGAGCATGATGACAGGGCGGTGGCTCGTCTAGTGCGCTGCCGTAACATGTCGTGGGTTGATGCTACAAGCTGCGACAAATCACGGGCATTACTCGAGGGACTACCGCAAGCCAAAGTGTCTTGGCGAGGCCCACAGCGCAAAGCCGCCGTTGACGAGCTGTGCTTCTCATGACCGCAGTGTGCCGCGCTGACCAAAGGCATCCATGTCGTGAATCTTGGCGTGGTACTCAACGAGGTGCAGCAGCAGTACATCTAGGGTGCGAGGAGGACGCTCACGACGATGCTTGGTACTTGGACACCGGCGCTAGCAATCACATGTCCGGGTGCCAGGCAAGCTTCGCGGAGATGGACATGGGCGTCACTGGCTCTGTCAAGTTCGGCGATGGCTCGGTGGTGGATATACGCGGGTGTGGCATCGTCTTGTTCACCTGTCGGAATGGGGGGCACCGTCTTGTTGACGGGGTGTACTACATCCGCGAGTCTTGCGACAACATAGTGAGCCTCGGCGGCTTGATGAGAATGCCTACGGGCGCTCATCGAGATGGCGTGCTCACGATCCACGACCGTGGCGTCGCACACTTGCTCGGGTAAACCGCTTTTCATAGCGACTCTATGTGCTCACCCTCGGTATTACCTGGCCGTCGCCTTGTCCGCGCGCGCACCCGGCGTGTGGCGATGGCATAGCAGTGCGGGCACTGAACTTCGGGAGCTACGGAAGCTGGTGTAGCGTGGCATAGTGCACTGAGTTGTCGTAGATCAATCATGCCGATCAGTTGCGGCGGTTGCCTCGTCGACAGCGGCGGCGCACCTCATTCCGGGCGAGCAAAGTCTGCGTGGAGCACGTCCTCGACACGGTGCATGGCGATCTCTCGACCCCATCGCGCCAATCACACCAGGTTGGAAGCAATATTTTCTGCTCCTTGTCGACGACCTCAGCCGCTACATGTGGCTGGTCTTTCTCACGATGAAGGACGAGGCGCTGATGGCGATCAAGCGTTTCCAGACCGGCGTTGAGGTGGAAATGGGGCGCAAGCTGCGTGCCCTCCGCACTGACCACGACGGCGAGTTCACATCGGTGGAGTTCAGTGAGTACTGCGCTACTCACAGCGTCCAGCGGCACCTCACGGCGCCATACTCCCCGCAGCAGAACGGCGTCATCGAGCTCCAAAACTAGACGGTGGTAGCACTCGCTCATAGCATGATGAAGACCAAGAGCATGCTAGGGATGTTTTGGGGTGAGGTGGTGACGATGGCTGTGTTCATCTGAACCAAGCCACGACACAGTAGTGTCGAGGGCATGGCGGCGTCTGAGGTGGCATGGCGCACAACCTCGGTGCATTTTCTCCACACTTTCAGATGTGTCGCGCACATCAAGGTGATGAAGCCACACCTAAAGCTCCATGACATGAGCACGTTGATGGTGTTCATCGGCTATGGGCGGCGCCAAGGCGTGTCGCGTCTCGACCACAGCGGCAAGTGTTTGCATGTGACAAGCGATGTCGTCTTCGACGAAGCGGCGCGATGGGGCTGAAGCGCGAGCAATGCGACAACGGCAAACTCGGTGAGGCGTTCTTGTTGAGAATCTATAGCGGTGCTATCGTGGCAACCCCACGCGCATGGGAGTGATGGGCCGTCGACACCGAGGAACGCCGAGTCACGGGCCTAGCCGAGGGCCGATCTGCGGCATCTGGGCGACAACGAGAACATCGCCCGTGGCACAAAGTGGGTGGAATTCGTTTCACCCCCCGATGCTTTGCCTGACGGACGATGAGGGCCCTCGCCGCTCTGGGATTGTGGCTAGCGTGTGCGACCGACCACGGTCCGTGACCTCGATCATGAGGAGTCTGTACTGGCGGCGGTAGATGAACGGTCGGTTTCTCACGAGACCGAGAAGCACGAGTGTTGGAATCACGCCATGCTTTCGAGGATATGAGCTCCATCGAGGAGAGCGACGCGGCAACTTGCCAACCTCCCGCCCGTCCATCGTCCCATCGGCAGAAGTGGGTCTTCAAGGTAAGAAGAACTCCCACGGCATTGTTATCAAGCACAAGGCTCACCTCGTGGCAAAGGGCTATGTGCAGCGTCAGGGCATCGACTACGAGGAGGTGTTCAAGTCGATGGCTCGTCTTGAGTTCGTGCGCCTGCTAATTGTGCTCGCCATGCGAGGATGGCCAATACACCACATGGACGTCAAATCGGTGTTCCTCAGCGGCGAGCTCGGCAAGGAGGTCTCGTCACCCAACCTCCGGCTTTGAGGTCGAGGACCATGGCGAAGGTCTTGAGGCTCCACAAGGCCCTCTGGCTTGAAGCGAGCATCGGGGCATGGAGCGCCAAGCTTGACAACTATTTCTTTGTCGCTCGGGTTTCGTGAGCGCATCGAACATGTGGTGTACATGCGTGGCGGCGATGCATCGAGGCTACTGGTGGGCGTCTATGTTGACGACCTCATTATCACGGGCACCGACGCACATGAGATCGTCAAGCTCAAAAGGGAGATGAAAAACTCATTCAAAATGAGCGATCTCAGCCGGCTCAGCTTCTACCTCGGCATCGAAGTGCACCGGTCCGATGGCTGCGTCATGCTGAACCAATCTACATACACGCACAAAATTCTTGAGAAGAGCGGTATGGTAGATTGCAATCCCTTCCACGTTCCCATGGAGACGAGGCTCAAGCTGAGCAAGGCAAGCTCAACCCCTCTCATAGATGCCACAGCCTATCAGAGCGTCATCAGGAGCTTGCAGTACCTAGTGCACACAAGACCTAACAACACGTACCTAGTGCGGTCAGAATGGGTGAACAGTAAAAATCAGCACAGAACATAATTTCAACACGATTTTGAAAAACACGAATTGATCTAACTTTTGATCCACAACTCTAAACTTCATAAAACTTGAAGCACACCTTCTCTAGGATGTCAGAAATCTATTCCAATCAAACATCTTGAAGATCATTGCAAAAGTTCTGGCCTTGTTTCGTTTGATTGAAGGTTGCATCAAAACCAGATCAAATACGAAAATGATGATTGAGAGGAGATCATGGGAGGAATCCATCCAAGATGGCTAAGGATAGTTTCCCACATGTCCTAGCATCCTCAATAATAGCAAGAATCAAGCCAAAACCCTTAAGAGAAAAACACCTAAAATCACCCTTTCTTCCACTAAAACCGGTCAAACTCAAGAACTTGCAATGAAAAGTACTTCGATGGATAGGATCTGGTATACACGAGATATATCCATCACTTACATGTCCTAGGTACAAAGCAAGATCAACAAGGGACAAAGGAACACCAAAAATCAAGCCAAATCAAGAAATCAACACTTGACATATGAGAGAAAGAATTGGACGAATTTGGAGGTTTGAATTCTACTTGGAGATGAATGTTTATAGCCACTCCTTTGAAGGACAAAGTCACTAGGGCAGCACACACACAAGTGCTCTCATATCTCTCAATACATTTCTCAAACCCAAGCCTCCTCCTCTCTCATTTTCCCCATATTTTCACATTATGGTTCCTTGGCTTAAATTTGGATATGCAAATCATGCACCATTCCCTTATATAGTGGAGACTAGGTCTAGAGAAAACCCTAATGGACACCTATTAATCCCACACAAACAAATGGGTCTCACTCACGAACGCTTCTCAAAGCATCGTCTTCATCTTTAGCTCCATTAAGCCAAATCCATCATGTGTTTGCCCTCCACGGAGTATCCTTGACTTAATCCACTTAGGACACCGCCGTAGTTTTGCACACCACCACTTTTCGGTATTGAGAATTTACCAAAATGCCCATCTACCGATATTTCCGATTCCTTCACATCGAAGCATCGCCCATACCGCCATCATCAATGTGGCCCCAAAGGCTTCCGCCAAGCCTCGATGCATCGAGGATCCCACCGAACCATCCTTGCTTGCAAATCGGCCTAAGTCACTTGGCGCACCACATGCCTTACCATGCATCATGACCACACCCAGTTTCCTTTACCGTTCTGGACCTCAACTCTTCCCTAAACTTAGTCACGGACCACCTTGATGTTGCCCATCATGTCCATCACCAGTAGCTTCGCTCTGGTTCCTCGTCTTCTCGACTTGTAACCACCTCGGTAGCCTCAATCACCTTCAGCGATACCTTGATCGTTCTAGACCTCAATTCTCTAACCTAGTCTCAATCCCATCCGCCTCACCATGGCGTAGCTATGGAGTCCTTCAAAGCTTCGCTTTGGAAGCATCACTTTACCTCAAAAGGTCTTTGCTCAAACTTTACCTTCCATGGTTATTGTCCATCTTAAATCATGCTTGAGTCCAACCATCTCACCCATCATCCATGACCATTATGTACCTTAGTTCTCCCAACCAAGTCCCGATCCTCCTTCTTGTGGACCATAGTTGACCCTAAGCCACCTGCACAACAATAGATAAGACAACCATTTTCGAGCACAGGTTCTTCGCACTTGACCCACAGTAGTCCATAAGAGTATAATGCAAGCATATGCACCAAACCCAAGCTCCTAGGACTAACAGTCAAAGTTCAGCACACATCATTGTGTGCGAACTGCATACTGACTTGATCAAATTGTCGGCCCTCGGCTGATCTGTCGATTGTTTATGTTGTCGGTTGAGAAGGAATTCTTGTGCGATATTTGTGGTAGCCAACTAGGTCATTTACATGGCTTTCTCTTGCTTATGGACGAAGTTGAGGCTTTTTGCAAATACTAAGTGAGTTATTAAAAAATAGCCTCCAATTTGCATTTTTGGGTAGATTGTCAATGCATTCATCAAGGGGGAGATTATGGAGACCATGCGATATGGTCCTAATCTTGGTGTTGAACAATTGGCATCAGTATCGAGGGGTTTGGGGAGTAATCCATCGGTTTGGCAATTTGTCAGAGTTACTATGATGTGGTTGGTGGTTTGATCGGTCCTGGTGATGCGACAGGCCGAGGCGGTTAGGCTGGTGGTCTGAGCTTTTGAGTAATGGGTACCAAACACTTGTGTGTGAGTGTTTGGGGTGAGTTTGCACCAGTGCCATTGAAAATGGAGACTAGGCGTGAAACTAGATAGAGTTTTCTTTGAAAAGTCCAAAGAATGTGTTATCTGGGCGGGAAGCGATCGATCGGCCATTGGTTGGCGGCCAGACCGATGGAAGGTCTGTGGTCCCCTGTTACGAGGGTAGCGGTCTAACTAACCATTGGTTGGTAGTCGAGACCGACCAAGGGTGGCAACCCCTAGCAGCTAGGGCGAGTTCAGTCTGATGAGGTGTGTTGAACTTGAGGGTTGGTCCTAGGAGCTTGGGTTTGCTGCATATGTTTGCACTATACTCTTATGGACTAGTGTAGATTAAGTTGTGAAGAACTTTGTGCCTGGAAATAGTTTATTTGTCTATTATGGTGCAAGTGGCTTGGAGTCAACTATGGTCAATGGCGAGAATGACTAAGACTTGGTTGGGAGAACCAAGGTCCATAACGATCACGGATGCTAGGTGAGATGGTCGGACTCAAGCAAGGTGCAAGATTGACAAAAACCATGGAAGACAAAGTTTGAGCAAAGACATTTTGAGGTAAAGCTAGTGATGCTTCTGGCGAAACTTTGAAGGATTCAGGAGCTACATCATGGTGGGCGAGCGGGATCGAGGCTAGGTTAGGAGGCGGGGTCGAGCGATCAAGGTGCCGACGAAGATGACCGAGGCTACGAGGTGGTTACAAGTCGAGAAGGCGAGGAGTGAAGCAAAAGCTACCGGTGATGGACATGACGAGCAATGACAAGGTGGACCGGGACTAAACTCAGGGAGGGGTTGAGGTCTACAACGATCAAGGAAGCTGGGTGCGGTCATGGTGCATGGTAAGACATATGGTGCGTCAAGTGACTTGGGTCTATTGCAAGTGAGGGCGGTTCGATAGGATCGAGATGTGTGAGGGCTTTGCGGAAATCTTTGGGGCCATAAGGACAATGGCGAAGCATGGGTGATGCTTGATGTGAAGGAATCGGAAAAGTCGATTACATAGCGATGATCGAGTCTAACATTTTCAATGACGACCGAAACGCCGCTACTGATCGCGTCGGCGTAACTTGGTGCGAGGTTGTAAACTGAGCACGGCATGCCGCTGTTGGCCATGCCGCCGCAGGGTAGAGCGATCGCGCGGCGCATATGCAGCGTCGCGTGCAACAAAAGCGAGGTGCTAGCGGTGATTGATCGTGCCCTTCACCCAAGCCCAGATGGGAAGCACGTGCGACATGATGACTGCGCAGAACCCCAAAATATTAGGGGTCGTCCATTCTTGAATGATTATTTCCTAATTTGTGTACTAGTAAGAGTAAGAACTAATAAGTGAGCATCTTATTTATTCTCTTCTTCGAAAAACTACCAGCGATTCACATCCATTTTCTCCACCTTCCACCTCTTTGTTTTATTTTGCTCAATTCTTTCCTAACAAAATATGGGGCCTTGTTGATATTTTAAAGTTTATGAATGGTTAAAATGTTTTCGTAATGCAATTGTTTATATAATTTTTTGATTATTCAAGCAAATATTGCATCTGCAAGAAAGAGCTTATATAAATCGAAGTTGTCAAAGTTCTACTACTTGCATTCTATCATGAAAGACTTCATGGTAGCACTTGCAATTGATGTTTAATTTAGGAAAGACCAATTCTGAAGTTAATTGAAGGTTTTGCTTGAGGCATACCGGAAGAATGATGCTTTTCACTTCCAAATTACGGTACTAGTTTAGAGACTTATTTTTCGATGGACGAATCATTTGTAGTCTCGTAAGGAAAGAAATTACAATTGTAATATAAAAATAATGCATTTTATTTTGACGGTTGACTTTTATTAATGTATGAACTAATTTTAATTTTAATACAGACCCCAAAAGCGTCAGTCTTGCTTTCACCCAACGATCCTCGAGTGTTAGCCGGACAAATAGTACTAACTAATGCGCATCGAATTTCATCAAATCATAAAACCGAAAGCGAGCTAGAGCCTAGAAGTATCATGAATGAACCGTCGACTTCCCAAAGCGTGTCAAAAGTTTTATGCTTTGGTCAACTGGGAATTTTGAGGTGTGAACAAATTAAATTAATCACGGTATCAGCATCTAGTATATAGGGACGATTACATCACACAAACAAAATCTTCCGTGACCAGTACTTCTCTCCACTTGTCGATGTATATACTACACTATCATAAAACTACTCATACTATGTACTAAATCAATAGTTAATATTGACGAAAGCTTCAATCAAATGCTGTTATTACACGGTGTGATCTTTGTAATTAGAAGTTTTCTTTACTATAGCATATGAAAAGTAGTGTGGTGGTAGCATGGAGTGGTGCATGTGGCTGGAAGGAATATCATGCGGATTGGATCAATGGGATTGGTGATGAGGTTGTACAAGTCGCCATCTTGTCCCGTTGGTTGTTGATGGCACGGCATCGCACCACCATCACCTTGTTGCGGCCTCACGCGCCGCCATTGTCGTAGCGGCCTCGCACTGCCAGCCGTCTTTGTAGGCATCACACCAACGCTTTCTCGCAACAGCATCACACCACCACCTTCATGAACATGGCCTCACACCATGGTTCATGGCCTTCACCGCGAGTGTGCCATCACAACATCCTCTCGTTGCCACATCTTCGCCACTGGTGACGCAACTTGCCAGTGACTCGCCACTTTTCCTCCGCTCGTGACGCATGATCCACTATGAAAACGGCGTGCCAGCCGGCGGTGTGCTGGTGGACGAGGCGAGCGGGCCAGTGGCAGCACATGCTAGCACCGCAGCGTAGTGCCTTGGGCCCGAGTGTGAGCACATACCCCCGAAGGTGCTATGTGGAGTGGCGTCGGCGAGGTGCGACGTGTGGAGATACTTCTCGGTAATGGTTCACCGAGCGGTGGCATGTCAACTGGCTCCATGCTAGGAGTAGCAACGGCTTGGAGCAACACAGGCGGCGCAGCTCAGAGGCCAGTTGCACTAAGAGATAGGCTTGGTGGCGCATTGGACGTTGGCAGGTGCGAGGGCCAGCGACGACCGGGCAGCGCAATTTCGTCGGCAAGTGCATGTAGTTGAGTCCATGCATGTTTCATGTGTGTGATTGCATGTGTGTGAGAGTTTTGTTAGTGTGTGTCCAAGTTCTCACATGTGTAAGTTTTGATCTAAGTCTTTGTCGCCATCGAGTTGTGTCACTTGAGAAGGACAATTGGAGCTAAGATCGAGGTTGGGATCGCCAGCTGACTCTTGATGAGGTTACTAGTTTTAGTGCTAAAGTAAAACTAGTTGTCCAAATGAAGACACCAAATTGTAGCCTGTTGGAATGAGGCTTGTTGTCTATTCAATGGGCCAAATAGCCAATATATAACATGTCTGAGGTTGAGAATATGCAAAGAACACCTAGGCTAGATACATATTTAACAGTTTCATCTTTAAATTATACAATCAGTTCATGTGTTATTCTGGTGTTTTGATGTAATATTAAGTAGTTTATATACTTTGCAAAATGTTTAAAAATCATGTCTCCTTGGTTCTTGTGTGGCTTGTGCCATACATGACCTTACTTTCGATCTTCTTGATCATGTCTATTTCCTAGCAACATATTGGGATAAACTTTAAGGTGTCTTACATAATGTACCTAGTACATTACATGGGATAAACTCTTGTAGAAAAGGAGGCCAAGCGGTGGTAGCTTGAAGGAAGAACGGTGCGCTTAGAGGAGAGGGCACCTATTGGGGTAGGGAGAAACTAGACTAGGAAAAGGAACTTAAGACTAGAGACTAATTCATCTTCTTGCTTGAGAATAATGATTACAATAGTTCTCCTTATATAGAAGGCTCTCCTAACAATTATGGATAAGATCAATCTAAATAACATATTTCCTAATTAATGGATAAGATGTCAAACAACTAATCCTTATCTAAGAAACTAATCAAATTATTATGGAAATAGATAACCGTGAAAAGCTATCCTCCGTGTGGGCTGCTACTCTGATGCCATGATCTTGTTCGTGCAATAATTTCTGCACATGACAACTTCCTCATTCCTCGATAGGTAGCTCGTCCTTGAGCTGTGGTGGCTGCCATGATTGCAACCATTCGTAACCCCGTGATGCTAAAAGGCCATGACGTTGACACAACGCCATGAGAGAGAATATCTGGACTCTAGCGATGATCGACAATAACAGTGGGAAGCCAGCGTGATTGGGCATCCATTGCGTCTGGCCAGCGCAGGCGACAAAGGATTCTTTCTCTACGTGGCGAGCCACACCAATAGAACGGGCACAACAAAGTCGCATTTCGATCCGAGACACTTCGCGGTGCACATAGCAAACAAGATGGCCTCGGTCGGTGGTATGGAGATGATGGCAGTGAAGCGACGACCCTCTCCTTTGATGGTGGCAGTGGCGACGTCGACACTAGTGTTGCGCCGCTCTATCCCTTGTTGCCATCATCTTCTCCGGGATGGCCTTCATCTTCTCGGCGGTAGCCATCATCCTATCGGTGGTGGCCATCATCTTCTTGGTGGTGGCTATCATTTGTTCGGTGGTAGCCATCATCTTCTCATTGTCAGTGTTCATTAAGGCCAACAAAACAACAGTAGAAGCCATGGTGGGTGGCTTTGATACCAAATGTAATGTATCTAGTACATTACATAGGATAAACACCGTGGAAAGGAAACCGACGGCGGCGGCTTGAAGGAAGAACATGCTTAGAGGAGAGGGCACCTATTGGGGTAGGGAGAAACTAGACTAGGGAGAGGAACTTGAGACTTGAGATTAATTCATCTACTTGCTTGAGAATAATGATTACAATAGACCTCCTTATATAGAGAGCTTTCCTAACAATTATGGATAAGATCAATCTAAATAATATCTTTTCTAACTATTGGATAAGATACCAAACAATTAATCCTTATCTTAGGAAACTAATCAAACTATTAACAAAATAGATAACTTGGTAGAGAAGAAACAATCATCCGTGTGGTCCTGCAGCTATAGTAACATGATCTTTGTTTACGTGTAGTAATTTCTACACATGACATCTTCTAGTTTAAAATTGCTTTTTATAACAAAATTATCGGTTAGTGCATAGATGCTCTATTTTGATGTTACCAGACTGTTTTTAGCTGATTTGTGGCCATTCTTGTCTACAAACACTTTCGTGATCTTGAGCTTTCGTATGTTAATGATGGTTTTGTCTTCTTTTTCCCTCAACACTATCCAGTCCTCATCATTTTTAGGGGCTAGGGTACTAGGCTGTGTTTTATGTAAGACATAGAATTTGGCGATACATGTGTAAAGTAAGCAACTCAAGCTGTATACTAGTGGTACAGCAAATGTGGTTAGTTTTGCAAACTTGCACTAGCCATATGGTTAATGCATAGCATCTGAGTATTGCTTGTATTTTTGTTAATAACTTCAGATTAGCTTTGTTTATTTAGCTCATTATTTGCCTTTGCCACAATTTATTTCTTCACCTCTCGGTATGAGAATATGGACATTGCTTTACACTTTGGCGCTATGTTGAGGGAATGTATTAGCCACCAAAGTAATGCAAGGTGACATTCTTGAATTGAAATCTTGATATTTAGTTTTCATATGTGTGTGTGTGTGTGTGTGAATGGTATGGTACTCACAGAGTCGTCCTCCCTTCTCATATACCACTTACATCATATGATGATACCTCTTTATCAATTTGAACATACTCCAATGATGATTATAAGATACCTAAAGTGAGTTCTATGAAAAATTTCATTAAAGTCCACTTTTATGGCAAAAATTGTATATATACTTTTTTATATATATGAAAAAGGGAAAATGGTATGGTACTCACAGGAGTGCGTACTCCCCTCTCATATACCACTTAAATCATATGATGATACCTCTTTATCAATTTGAGTATACTCCAATAATGATTATAAGATACCCCAAAATGAGTTCAATGAAAAATGTCATGAAAATCCACTTTTTCTACCAAAATCCGTGTGTATATTTTTTATATATATGAAAAAGGGTATATAACAAAAATAAAGAGCTCCAATGAAATTTTTCAATCAAGTCATATTGGTGTATCTTATAATTGGTATTTAAATATACTAAAAGTGATAAACAAGTACAATATATTTGTTTAAGTGGTACATTAGAAATGGTAGTACAAACTCGAGAGTCTGCAACAGCGTCTCTGGGTGTATGTACTCTCACTTCAATATACAAGCTGAAGCGAACATATTATACTTCTTTATCACTTTCAGTATACTTAAATACCAATTATAAGATACCCCAATGCGACTTGATTGAACAAAATTAATTGGGGCCCTTTATTTTTTTTCTATATACTCTTTTTCATATATAAAAGATGTATATACACAAATTTTGCTATAAAAAATGAACTATAACAAAACTTTTCATGGAATTCACTTTGGAGTATCTTATAATCTTTGTTGGATTAATCTCAAATTGATAAAGAGATATCATCATACAATTTAATTGGTATATAAGAGGTCGGAGTACGAACTCCCAAGGGTACCATACCATTTTCGACATAATGTCACAGTAAAAACCATCACACCTATCAAATGCTTATGCATGTAACAAAGGACGAAGACCAAGCATTTCACCATGACCTTGTAACATATTCATCAAGAAGTCAAATATACATTCCCCATTAGCCATTAGCCACAGGTAACAATTTTTTATTTGTGAGAATCATGGAGCGCATTGAATTTACTATCCATAAATGGAAAATTGAAAAGATATACAATATATCCGTGGTTGCAAATTTCAAAGACTGTCACTATATACAACTTCCAAATTTTGACATAGCATCAGATGCTTCTGCGACCTTTACGGTAAGTTTCTTTTTTCCTAACTTAAGTACTTAAGCCCTACTAAGAATCATACATATGTTCTGCATACTTTGTTCAATGTATCACCCTTTTCTCTGTTTTTTCTTGATATTAGCACACCTTATAGCTTCAAGGAAATTACTCGATGACTTCAATGTTAGTCAAATATAGGAATATACATCAATAGATGCTTTCTTGGCTAATGTGTTACATTTTTTTTTCAAACCCATTCCTGTTCCTTTTAATATCAACTATTGTGTGATCATATTTTTCTACTCTAAACAGGAACTTCTGACAAGGCATAAAGCAACCGTGGCAGAATTTCTTTCCAAGAACTATGACTGGGTCATTATTCTTTCTTGGCACCATCATTGTTAAACTATGCAATAAAGCTTGTGCACATGTGTTGTATGCCTTTCATTTTAAGATCTACCTGGACATCTTAAGTAGTAGTGAATCATTAAATATATGTGCTTAAAAGAACATAACTCTTAACCTCAGTTCATGCTCTAGTTTATTTACATCTTGTGTTAGGGGAACTGATCGGCTTGGTCGATTGGCAAATTGTTGATGAGGTTAATTGATTGTGTTTGCCCTTATTGCATAGTCATGAACCATAGGAGTTCTTTTTTAATGGTCCATTCGCTATGGACAATTCTTCTTGGATTGTATGCAATAAATCGTCATTTCATATAGATGATGCTTTGATTAATTCAGCCCCTATACTTGGTTGGTATCATAACTTATTCTGTTCATATGTTGTCATGGTATATTCCATGATATGTTTCTATTATGCATATGTAACAAATGTTATCATGTGGCTAATCCTTTTCCTCAGTTCTTTGCAGAATTCAACTCTAGGTTGCTATCATGAACAAACTACATAACGAAAAGGCAAGCTATCAAGGTATTACTGTTGTATTACATTTGATTTTGTTTGTGTCTCTGTGATATGTTTGTACGGAGTGGCTATTTCTGTTTACCATCAAATGTATAAATCGCAGTGGATATGGTATATGTTGTGCTTTTCTTTACCATGAAAAATAATCTGCATAGCTCATCGTGCTTGACTGGGTCACTAGAATTGGTTACCAAACAACTCTGTAGCTTGCATACTTTTGAGTTTAAATTATCAAGCGAAGATTCTCAATGTTAATGTATTTTTTCCTTTCCGGCTATTGGGAGACATGCTGCTTGACAGATCAAATTATGTAGTCATGATGTGATATGTTAGTTCAAAAGATAACCTTATGATTCTGATGAATCTCTAAAGGGTAAGTTTACTTCACTTGACCTGTGATAATTTCAGCTTGCAATTTACAATGTTATCAATGCTCAAGTAAGGAGATTGCAGTTTGTGCATATACTTGATTGTACATGCAAACATTACAAATTAGAAAATATCATCATTCCCATATACTATCAGTGTTTTTTCCTCTAATACTCTGCGCACTGATGATACATAAGAAATTTCCTTGGACCTGAGCTTATATACTATGGTTAATTTGAAGCCCACCTAAGCAGGCTACATTTGTTCCTAACATTTATATGTCGAAAATTGTGTGCTAAAGGGATGTTGAAGTATGCTGTCATAGATTTATTGATGCTCCAAGCAGTATATTAAAGCGAATTTTCGCTCTTGTGGTGATTAAGAGAAGATAAGATAACAAAGGAATGTATTGGCAGCCAGGTTTCAGAACCTATTTTGATCTAGTTTCTTCAGGGATACTAACACATGTTTCCTTCCAGTTTCCACTGACCCATTGAGTATTCAAATCAAAATACGCCTCAAGCACAATCATGAATTGGCTAGTCTCCCATGAAACTTTGGTTTTAAAAAAAAAGTCTTCCATGAAACTGTCCAAAATTATCAAGTTATGAACATTTCTTTTGTTGAAATAAGTTAGTAACCTCTCTTCTTGAAATCATGACTCCAAAATTAGCTGGAATCGACAATAATTGGGGTCATAAGTTGGTAACTTCGTTAATCTCAGTGAGATTTCAGCACCAATTAGACAATAAACAGTCCTTGGGAGATCTGGGAGCTGTAGTCTCCAAGATCCATCATAGATCCTTTGGTTATGCTCCTGCTTTGTAGGTTGTTCTTTGATTCCATCTTGGATGATGGAACTTCGAAGAATAAAATTAGATTTCTTTTTGGTTACTTTACATGAACTGATGAACCAGATATCATCTTATACCATTGGAGTATTCTTAATTCTTGGGTCATGTAAAACTATATTTCAAAAATACTAGTGTTTGCATGAAAGTTCAAAATACTTGGATAACTGTCTGATTACTGGTCAATTGTAACATCCTGTTTTCAGACAGGTGAATAGTGCTACTATTTCGGTTTTCGTTTTTGTCCGTATTTGAAATTAGCAAGTATTTGTGAAAATCTCTTTTCTTCTTTAGCTCGGATTTGTGTTTCAAATATCCTTGAACCTTGAATTCAAATTCAAGTTTGAATTCCCTTCTTTTGAATTCTTGGGCCCCCCTTTCTTTTCTTCCTTGGCATGCCCCGGACCAGCCACCCGACCTTTTTCCCTTGGCCCTCTTGGCCCAGCCGCATGCCTGACTCCTCCTTTTCTTCGGTCGCTTGGCCTTGACCCCTTGGTCGTCGTCATCTTCTTGATCAAAGTGCCGCCATCGAGTCTCTCTCTCCCCTCGTGCTCTCTCTGCCGCCTGCGTCGCACGCCCCCTCCCTTGGCCGCCTCTGCCGCCACCAACTCCCCAGGCCGCCACGATTGTGGAGCCCACTTTCGCCCTGTCTTGTCAGCCGCACCCACTCCGTGGCATCACGCCGTCCTAGCCGCTCCGGAGCTCTCGGACCGAGCCGTGCGCGCTACGCAGCACACGCGCGCACCCGCATTAGCATGGACGCCCAATGTAGCATCCGTTTTCGGACGGATGAATAGTAAATAAAATTCCGTTTCGTTCTTCGCCGTAATTCAAGTATCAACTATTTTCGAAAACTCCCGTTCTTTCTCGGTTTGTGTTTCAAATGTAATGTCCGTAACATTTGAAATACAAATTAGCGGTTTGGAGTTTCTCTCCTCCGTTTTGAATCCTCGGGCCAATTTCGAATTGGACCTCCTTTCCTTCTCGGGCTCAGCCCATTGCTCCCTCTGGGCCAAGCCCGTCTCCAGCCTGGCCCGCTCTCCCACCTCCCTTCGGCCCAACACCTTGCCGGCCTGCTCCTGCCCTGGCCCACCTCCTCCCTCGCCCGGCCCTTGGCATTGGTCGCCTCCTTCCTGTCTTCCTCCCTGGTCAAAAGCGGCGGCTTCGCCCATCCCTCTCTTTGTTGTCTGCTGCTCCCTTTGGCGGTGCCACCGACCTGCCAACTCCACCGCCCTCTGCTCCGGTGCTGCTGGCCTTCCACCCGCTCCTGCGCCCTTTGCTCCCTTTGAGCCGCAACAGCAGCCGCCCACTCCTCTGCGCCGCCTACTCCCGTCTGCCACTACAACGCCCAGACCAGTGCCCACACCGCAGCGGCGACTTCGGAGCTCCCCCGTGGCGTCATCGCCGTCCTCGTCACGGACCAGCGGGCGTCCTCGTCAACGGTTGTCACCAACTCCCGCCCCGTCGCCTCGGCCGTGCAAGCCGCGTCGTCACCGCAGCGTCACCCACCCGTCCTTGCTTTGGACCGAGCAGCCTTGCTGCTGCCTGCCTGCTGCATCAGCGCATGCTGAGCACCCATGCCCTGCCCATCCTCGCTCTGACCTCGCTGCAACCGCTCCGCGCGCGCCCATGCCGCATCGGGACAGCCCGCGTCCCGCTCATCCTTGCTTTGACCCGAGCTTCATTCGCTGGCCTCTCTCCCCTATAAAGCTCCCTATGCCCCTTGAGCTCCCCGCGCCCCCCTTGATGCAGTGAAATCCACCTCAAAAGCCCGCGTTCGTTTGACGCCGCCATCACCTCCACCGTTCTTCCATGCCTCCGGCCACTTTCCGGCACCCTCGACCCCGTCACCACAAGCCCCTCACCTCCGGGAGCATTTCCCCCAAGACCCCCTCGACTATTGCCCCCTGTAGCTGCTGGATTTCACCGTCTTCCTTGCCTCCGGCCAGCTTCTTCTCTAGCACCCGCCGCCGCCTACAGCCACTCCCCGGCCTCCCCGCCTAGCCCATGAGCTTCGCCTCGCCGAGCTCTTCCCGATGCTCCCCTTCCCCGGCCCCGAGCGCCACCGGAGCCACCTCGCCGCCGTAGCCGTGCCGCCTCCGCCGCTCACCACCACCACCGCCGTCGTCCCACCTTCTGGCGCCGTCACCCGTCACCACCTCCGCCTCTCTTGACTCCCGTTGGTGTGCTCGCCTTGCCCGTGAGTCGCTCCGCCTTGGCCAAGCGTCGGAGCCGCCGCGCCGCATGCTAAGGCCCGTCGTGGGCAGTGCCAGCCAGCATTGTTCCTCGTTATTAAGGGGGTTAATGACGCCCTAATGGCAATCATTAAACCCTTAATGATGTCTTAACCCTCCACTCTCTCACTGCCCCGTGGGACCCCCGTGCATAGTAACCGCAAGCCGCCCCCTCCCTTTCCTTTGCTAGTAGGCCCTTGGCGCTTACATGCAGTGGACCAGCCACCTGTTCACCTGAGACCGGTCCATCTTGTTACGTGGACGAAGCCTCTCTCTCTTTTTCTTTTCCATTAAATCTTCGTTAATCCTTATCTCCTCCGTTATAACTCCGAAAATTATGAAATAAATTTCTAAAAATTCGTTAAATCAAGATCTTGCTAATGGCATAGGACTTGATTAATTTGGAGTTCATTTGTGTATTCTTGTGTATTTACTTGCTCTCTTTGCCGTTGTGCCTTTTTAGGTAATTACTTCGTTTAGGATTGAAGGCGGGAGATCCTCAAGTTGATCAAGACCAAGACTATCACGATCACCTTGCCTCTAACCAAGGTGAGTCAATACTTTGATCATGTTGCTCCTACATTTTATGTAAATTATGTTCTTTTAAATTAACAAATTGCATGCTTTAATTTCGTAATCAAATATATGTTAAAGCTTAAGGTAGTTAAATACCCACTTGACGATTAATTAATTAATATGCCATCCTTGATAACTTGAATCCATTAGCCTTTGTCACGCTAGTAATTATATGGTAATACTAGTTATAGGGTGTACTTGAGCGATATGCTAGCCTTGCCCAAGTACTAGGGTATTAAATACCCCAATCATCATGTCTTCAAATATAAAATATTTTGGGTAGTCATTGGTGGTCCATTGACTAAGATGAGAAAATAATTTGGTTTCCTTCTCAAAAACCCTAAAATGCTAGCTCTATCTGGGCGGATGGTGAGGCGGTGGGTGCTCCGAGAGCACGAGAACGGTTGGGTTGTGGAATGAACCGCCCAGATAACCCTAAGGACTTAATCTGGTCACGACCTCCCGTGTTAAACAAGTACAACCACAAGTCTGCAAAAATTTGCGACTTAGCTTAGTAGATTTATTGAACCTTGGATGCCATTTCGCTGGGCGGATAATGGGGAGCCAAGTGGATTCATTCTCCTTGAATGGGACACCAAGGAGAGGGTGACGTTTGCCAGTCACTGAGGTATAGCACCGCTATGCCAGTCGCTGAGGTAAACATCCCGCTCAACATTATGGGTGTAACCCCATATGTGCGAAATGACAAAAGGGGTGAGATAAGTCGAAACGTTATTGTGACAACCTCTCGACTACACGACTAAGGAATTGTGTAGGGCAACGAGTTAATTGTCTCTTGTGGGTAAAGTGTACTACCTCTGCAGAGTATTAAACTGTTTGAATAGCCATGCCTACGGTCAAAGGTGGACATGGGAACTTAACTTGAGTTAGTTCTATTTCAAAACTTTGTGGGTGGTATAAAAATGTGGCGGGCTCACCTAGCCCAATTTGGTTTTCCACTGGTGGATGTACCCAGTCTTGTTAATATGGTGGATGTAACCATAATCAAAATAAGCATGAAGGTGGAGGTAACCTCTGCTTTGTTATTAATTATTGCACAATACTCTCTTTATAAAAATTGCAATTTGTTAAAAATGCTAAGTCATAGGATTTGTAACTATAATATTGAAAAACTTGCTTTAGCAAATAAAAGAACGAGCCATCCTTGTTAAGCCTTGCATATATATATTTGCATTGTGTGTGTTGGCTCATGAGCACGATAGTAGTGCTCATTCTCGCTTCTCCCCCAACGCTCCGGATCATGAAGATGAAGGAGACTCGCCTACTACGATGGACGAAAGATGATGGACACGGATCTGACGAGGAGTAGAATAGTTACGTAGTTTAGATCTCGCCCGATCTAAGTAGACTCGTTGGTACTCACGTCTGCCGATATTATCCGACCCTTGGTTAATATCTTGTCAGTACCTGAGTCACCCGATCCTTGCACGTGTGAGATGAGCCCTACCTTCCCTTTTGCTTCCGTTGTAGATATAGTCGTCTTTTGTAATGTAATATATTTGGCCTTGTGCGGCCCTTTTGTAAAACTCGACCCGATGAGGTCTATGTTACCCTGTGTTGTAATATATTTATTTGAGTTCACGCCTTGTATGAATGATTGACAATGTGTCTTGTGAAGTGCTAGCTCTTGATCGAGGAATAGCACAGTGTTTTCACAGAGGATTTGGATTCTCGGAATCCGAGTCCGACACCCAAGTCTATGCCCGTGCAGTGTCACCTCCGTGCGCAGGCCACCCATGCTGCGCCGCATTGGGACTCTGCGTGACACCAACGGCTCCAAGCCTCCGTCCACCTCCAGCTATAATTGAGCCTCTGTGCTTCCCCTCATCTCCCCACATCGCCCCTCGGAGCCCCGGTAAGTCCTCCCCGCTGAGAAGAACCGAAGTAAGCCGAGCCGCTGCCGCACCCCCCTTCAGCCACTTCCCCGTCCAGTGAAGCTCCATTCCCCCTCTTCGCATCACCATGTGCCTTGGCCCCCGTGAGCATTTCCCCTAATGTGATTTCGGGTTTGGTTCAACAGGAGCGCTGAATTTGGCCTTCTCCCTCAGCTCTAGCCGAGTCCTTCCTCATCGTCGATCCTCGCCCTCCGTCCACCTTCGGCTGCCATTGTTGGCTTGGTGAGTTCCCCTTCACCCCTCTTGCCCGTGCTCTCACTCACTTCTGCTAGGGGCCACCGAACCACCTCCGCCGCCATGGCCGAACCGCCGTCGTCGCTCCTCTTCACCGCATCGCCACTCCGGACCTCCTCCGGCCACCGCGCCCACGTCACCGGCTCCACCTCCCCGCAAGCTCCACGTCTTGGTCATCCCTGGCTCCGCCTCCCCTCCTTAGCTAGCCGGCTGATGCAGCGTCTTGGTAAAGCCTTCGGTCTTGCACGTCTGACAGCTCAGTGTTAATTAACACCTTAATGACCAAGAATCTCGGTCGAGATTAGGCGTAAGAGGATTAACCATTCAATTAAACATTTAAATGCAATCATTTGTAATTAATGACTCCCATTCCTTTCATTTGCCTTGTGGGCCTGAGCCACGATAAATCACTGGTTCCCCTCCATTTCAGACGGTGGGTCACCCCCTTTTTACGTGTAGAGGCACTCTGTTCCTAGGGCCCACGTGTTAGCATACCACCCCTCCTCTCTCTCCCTCTTACGATTTAAATTCAATTTAAACTTGGGAAGCTCCGTTCTCCTCTGTTATAACTCCAAAAATTATGAAATTTGTTTCTAAAATTTTGTAAATTCAAGATCTTGCTAATGGCATAGATCTTGTTCAATTGGAGTTCATTTGTGTATTCTTGAGTATTTATTTGCTCTCTTTGCTGTTGTGCTTTTTCTAGTACATTAAATCAGATTAGGATTTAAAGACACATGAGACCTCCAAGTTGATCAAGCACAAGAATATCAAGACTCTCTTGCCTATAACCAAGGCGAGTCAATTCTTTGATCATTTTGATCCTACATTTTATATAAATTATATTCATTTAAATTAACAAAATTGCATGCTTTAATTCTTTAATCAAATATATGTTAAAGCTTAAGGTAGTTAAATACTCATTTGATGATTAATTAATTAATATACCATCCTTTGATATTTGAATCCATTATTCCATGTCACCCTAGTAACTATGTGGTAATACTAGTTATAGGTTGTATAGCGACATGTTAGTCTTGCTTAAGTACCAGGGTATTAAATACCCCAAACATCATCTCTTCAAACATGAAATGAATTTGGGTAGTCATTAGTGGTCCATGGTGATATGAATGAGATAATTTGGTTTTACTCCTCAAAACCCTAATAACTTGCTATTACCACATCTGGGCGGATGGAATGGATAGTGGGTGCGAGATGTAGCACGAGCGGTGGGTATGTGGAATGAACCGCCCGGATGGATTCTGAGACTTAATCTTGTCACAACCTCCGTGTAAAACAAGTACAACCACAAGTGTGCAAAGTGCAACTTAGCTTAGTAAAATTATCAAACCCTGAATGTATCTCACTGGATGGATAATGGGAATGCGCAAGCGCGTGATAGTTCCAGCATGAATGGGACACCAGTAAAGGGTGAAGTTTCCAGCTGCGCTAGTCGTTGTGGAACATCATATTCCAGCTGCGATAGCGTTGTGGTGAACATCCCGTGCAACGTATGGGCGTAATCCCATATGGGTGAGATGACGGAAGGGGCAACATAGTTTGAAAGGTTACTGTGACGGTCGCTCAACTACATGACTAAGGAATCATGTGGGGTAATGAGTATGACTATCTCTTGTGGAGTGCAGATCTACAACCTCTGCGAGTCTAAACTGTTTAAACAGTCGTGCCTACGATCAAAGGTGGACATGGGAACTTAACTTGAGTTAGTTCTATTTCAAAAACCTTTGTGGGTGGTATGAAAAATGTGGCGGGCTCATCTAGCCCTAAATTTGGTTTTCCCTGGGTGGATGTACCCCAATGATGTTAAATTGAGTGGAGGTAGCTCAAATAGAAATAAGCATGAAGGTAGAGGTAACCTCTGCTGTTATTCAATATTGCATAATTATTCTCTTTAACAAAATGCAATTTATTAAAATGCTAAGTGGTAGGAATTTGTAAATATGATTAATTGAAAACATTGCTTTAGCAAATAAAAGAACCCGAGCCATCCTTGTTAAGTCTTGCATGTATATTATTGTATTGTGTGTTGGCTCACAAACACGGAAGTTGTGTTCATTCTCGCTCTCCCCTAAACCATTCAGAGAATGAAGACCAAGGAGACTACGTGTATTACAAGGACCCAGAAGCTGATGGACAAAGAAATGATGAAGAGTAGTATAGTTATATAGTCTAGGTCTCGCCCCAGTCTAGTGGACTCGTTGGTACTTGTGTACAACCAATATTATCCAGCTCTTGGTTAATATCCGTTGTACACAGGTTGCCCCAGTCGCTTGCTTGTGGTAAGATGAGCTCCACTCCCCTTTTTCTTCAACTGTAGTTTATGTTGTTTTATGTAATGTAAACAAGTTGGCCTTGTTCGGCCCCTTTTGTAAAACTCGACCCGACATGGTCTATGTCACTCTGTGTTGTAATAAAATTGAATGTTTAATTCACGCCTTGTATGAATGATTCAGCAATGTGCCTGTAAGTGCTACCACTGATCTAGGGAATAGCACAGTGTTTTCACAGATGATTTGGATTTTCGGAATCCAGGTCCGACATCAATAGTTGCGTACACTTCTTTCAGATGATCATAATTGAAATGCAGAGCACATCACCTCTCTTTTATATTAGAGGTTCTGACAATTTTATTCTCTCGTGCCAATCTCTTAGTATTTTTCTTAAATTTTCAGGATTCAAGTAAAAATATTCAAATTGAAGCATTTCATGTTTTCAAGGTGAGTAAAAAATACCTAGCAGATTGATTACCTGTAAAAATATGTTGTTTGTTGTGTTCTCGAAAGAATATGTTGTTCGTTTAAACTCGTTTTGATTATTGTGTTGCTGCATATTTCAGCTATTTGCTGCAAATAAAAACAAATCAAGTGAGGTTGTAAACATACTAGTCACAAATAGAAGCAAGCTTCTTCGATTTTTTGCTGGCCTCAAGGCTGACAAAGGTACTTTGCTTACTTTAACCACTGTATGTACTTGAAAAATAGCCACCGTATGTACTTACATTTGCACTTGCTATTTTTCTCACAAGACCGACCTGTAGTTCAGTTATAATTTCAGCTCATCGGTTATATGTCAATTGAGCTTTCCCGTTGTAGTTATTGTTTATTATTAGGATTTTATTTGTACCGTCACAATTCGACATGAACTGATAGTGTTAATTATGGTTTTATCAGAGGATGAGCAGTTTGAGGCAGACAAGGAGCAGGCCATAAAGGAGATATCAGCACTGTAGTGTCCCTGATGTATCTTGCCGAAGATAAACTAGCCAATGCAATGCGCAAGTGGTCTCCGTGGACTTGTATGTACCCACCACGAGGCTCTCGCATGGATCTACCGCGAGGACATCTACCGCACTGTGGGTATTGTTGGGTGGTGATGTTTCGTAATGAAGCTGCTTGTGTAATAAATAATAATAGACTTCTGCTTATTATTATGTTGGATTCAACATTCAAGCAACGTTATGAATCGCAAGGTTTGATGCTGCTATGAAGATGTGTTTTTATAGTTTGGCTACCTGAATGGCTCCAAAGTTGGGCTTAACCATATTTTGAGACAGTTTTAATCCTTGACTCATGGGAAGTCTCTTGCAAAGCGTATTGCTTTATGGACAGGGAGATATAAATCCTGAACCGCTGTTCGTTAAACAAGTTAATGTACGCGATGTCCCGTGGCTCCATGTACCTAGCTAGCTCTTGGCTCTGCCATCCATGGACTGTCGACGTTGCAAACGTGTAACAAAAGATATTTCATCTACAGGCACAGTTCCAGAATCCCTCCGTTCAAACAAAAAAACACCTTCCGAATCGCAGTCTTTGTTAACCTGAGAGGCCAAACCACGGTTGCCTCCTTTCGGTCGGTAAACTTGCTGCTAACGATTGTTTTTTTGGGAAAGCTTCTGTAAACGCTGCCTCTACTACTCAACACTACGATGAGTACGAGCACGAATTTGGAAGTAATTTTCACAAGAAGCTTGCAATCAGCTTGGATTTTGGATTGGTTCGCTGCGCTAGCAAATCTTGCGACGAAAGACTGTAATGGTATTCCAGAGGTAAACATCAAATAAGGTGTCAAGTAAGCCTGAACTATATTAATTAAGCATGTAATGTGTACTCCATTGACGATTACATCATGCAACGGAAATCTTACATGGTCGTAATTCTAACTAGCACTACTGCATATAACTTCCTAAACAATGCATATACGCTGTCCCTTGCACTATCTTGACACTAAGAAGATAGTTGGGTATGTGAATCAACAACTAATCTTTGACGAAACCATCCATCCTCTTGCTACTACGGTGATACCTCTGAAAAAAGCAAAATCAAAGGGGGACATTTGAGGACAACCATAGCATTAATTTTAACCTGTAGCTCAAAGAGAGTATTCCAAAAAGATTACCTGAAGATGGCGACACCGAAGGACTAGCCGGCGCTGGAGAGCCAGGAGGCATCAGTGGTGGCACTGGTTGCGCTGTCAAATACATCACCAAGTTAATCTCCTTGCAAGCATAAAATCCACAAAAACAATGCAACTATGCAAGACATAGATGTGGTAAAAGTTAACTTACTGGAGCACATGAAAAACGTTTGTATCGGTGGCATGGCGCCGCATGTGACCGGGAGGAACATCATACGGAGCGGGAGGATGGGCTTGGGGAGGAGGTGTTCATGTCGCCGTTCATGCCGTGGCAAAGGCGGATGGTATATTGTTGATGGCGACTTGTAGCCGTCGCGTGCGTGCTCGGGCGTCGGCCGCTGGTGTTGGTAAGGTAGTCCATGCATGGCATCATGCCCATCAATGGTGTCGAGCACTCCTTCGGTTGTGGTGGCGAAGGTCGCCACCGTAAGCTGAGGAAACCGGTGAGGTGGTGCACTGGTAGTGGTAGGCACGGCAATGGTGGAAACAAGCCGAAACACGGCATTGGCCGAGCGGTGGGGCTCTGGCAAGCCGGGAAGCGAAGAGAGGTTGAGACGGTGGGCGCTGGCGTGCCGAGGCGGTGGCGATGGCGGCATGGTCGGGCCGAACAATGGTGGAAAAGCAAGCGGGAAGCGATGGCATGAGTGGCGGGCGGTCAATGGTGGAAAAAGAAGCCGAGGAGCAATGGCATGAATGGCGGGCGGGCAATGGTGGAAAGCTTGGAAGCGGGCAATGTCGATGGTCTGCGCCATCGATCTGTCATGGGCGCTTTGGGCGATGGCTCGGGCACTTCTTGGTTCCGGCAATGGCGGTTCCGATGCTTCTTGATTTGCGGCTGCGAGCTTGAATCTGGGACCCTCGCCGGACGGTGCGGCGTCGCCGCCCGACGGCGGCGAAAAACAGGCGGTCAACAGGCGGCGCCATATTTTGCGTTGGAGTTGGAGGATGCAATGGCGCTTTGGCTGATTTGTGTGGAGGCGGCGTCTTGTTGGTGCTCAATTTATAGTGCTCTTCGTGAAGAGATATATAATTTAAGCATTAGTGTTGTAAGATTGTTGGATTTTTATCCTTGCGAGCCCAAAGTACGAGGTTACTGTCTCGAGTATCTTTTGCATCTCGTTATAAGCACGCAAAATTAGTCCTATTTTTCATATGAAACTGGATATTCAAAGTATATCTGGCTTTACTATGGTACATACATGGTTAAGTCGGAGCTAATACTTCAACTTATAATGATCGGGTACGTGCTCAAGACATGGGGACGCCGGAGTCTGAACCGCCAAATTTATTTTTACAAGTAGGCTCTGCTTGCGAGTTTAGTTGAGGCGTCTTTAAGTCCAAGGCATTGCGTTTTTACATCTCTTGTGTCTCACTTGTCTTTCCTACAATCTGTGTTAACACGTGAGATCTATCTTTTTTTCCCATATATCATTGGACAACTTCAAAAACCAAAAGTCTTCTCGTTACAAAAATCAAAAGTAAGTCATTGTTCACGGTGCTTACATGGTTAAAGTTTGTAGAAAGTACTTGATTTGTTGATTAATCCTGTGAGCAGTTTTTTCTTGTATTTATTACTGGTAATCGTATCTTTTTTTTTATGGCTAACTGACAGTCATGCCAAGTGCCCGGAAGTTTCTTTGCGCATTGATTGTGTCGGTTTGCGTGGCTGCATAGCAGTCAAATGAATTGTTGTTGCACGTTGCAGGGTCACGGGATCGTTGCATTGCTGCACATTGATGCTACATGAAATGCTTAGTTTTCTGTTACTCTTACACGCATGTATAAAGTGATGAGAAAACCGGTGAAAAGCTATGAAGTTCAGCATCCAGGTGAGGGCGTGTTTATTTGTGTCAAGGCATTATTCGCGTGTGTAGACACCGGCGAGGCTGACAATTGGTATCAGAGCCGAGTAGCTTTGATCCCTGACGATGGTGCGCGACTGTTCACACTCTCCTATCAGGTCTCCTCCCCGAGATGGGGTACAAGGCGACAACAACACTTCTCACGGCGGCAATGGCGATCGTGAGATTGGATCTGGCAGCAACGGCGACCAAGAGATCGTGGTGCAGCGGATGGTAAAGGAGACGGGTGGATCAGTGGTCTACCCTCTGTTGGCAGACGAACTACACGAATAGGCCCTCGTGATGAGGTGAACACAGAGGCACAAGGCACATGGGAAGCGATCGAACTTGGCAACATCGATTCTGTGACGACAATGGCGATGTACGCCATACTCCGTCGGTGTCACGGACATCTCATCCTGTTGGCGATGAAGGACCTGACCAAGCGGCGTGGGACGCCGTGAAGACGATGCGGATGGGCGTCAAGCGTGTCCGTGAGGTGAATACACAGAAGCTTCGCAAGGAGTTCGAGGATATTAAATTCAAGGATGGTGAGTCGGTGGACGACTTCTCCACGAGGATCATGGGACTCGTAAACAATCTCCAGATCCTAGGCGACACGTTGGAAGATGAAAAGGCAGTCAAAAAATTCCTTCATGTTGTGTCACCCAGGTATATACAGGTGGCAATCTCGATCGAGACACTGCTTGACTTGAGGACGTTGTCAATCAAAGAGCTCACTAGCCGGCTTCAATCAATGGAGCAGCGCTAAGTGCGCCACAACTCGAGCGACTCCGGTGGGCGTCAGCTCCTCACTAAAGAGGAGTAGCTCGCACGCACCAAGAAGAGGGATCAAGGCGTCAGCTCCTCCGGCGGTGATAACCTTTATCGCGACAAGCCGTGGGTGCTACAAAGGCGGGCATGACAGCAAGGACTGTGGCTTGTCCAGTGCGCGTCGTAACATGTCGTAGGTTCAGTGCTACAACTGCGACAAGTACGGGCATTACTCCAGGCACTGCCGCAAGCCGAAGCGTACCAAGCAGGCCCACCTCACGCAAACCGCCGCTGAAGAGCCTGTGCTTCTCATGGCGCAAGTGTGCGCGCTCACCGAGGCATCCATTGGCGTGGGTACTGACGTGGTACTCAACGAGGTGCGCGCGCAGGTACATCTAGGGCACGAGGAGGACGCCCACGACGACGCTTGGTACTTGGACACCGGCGCTAGCAATCACATGTCCGGGTGCCAGGCAAGCTTCGCGGAGATGGACAAGGGCGTCACTGGCTCTGTCAAGTTCGACAATGGCTCGGTGGTGGATATACGCGAGTATGGCATCGTCTTGTTTACCTGTCGGAATGGGGAGCACCGTGCACTGACAGGGGTGTACTACATCCCACGAGTGCACAGCAACATAGTGAGCCTCGGGCAGCTCGACGAGAACGGCTACCAGATGCTCATCCAGGACGTCATGCTAACGATCCACGACCGGCGGTGTTGCACACTTGCTCGGGTAAACCGCACTCGCAACTGGCTCTATGTGCTCACCCTCAGCATTGCACAGCCCGTCTGCCTTGTCCACGTGGCACGACCACGACGTGTGGCGATGGCATGACAGGTACGAGCACCTGAACTTCTAGGAGCTGCGAAAGCTGGCGCAACGCGGCATGGTGCGCGGGTTGCCGTAGATCAATCATGTCGATCAGATTTGCGACAGCTGCCTCGTCGGCAAGCAGCGACACACCCCGTTCCCGGAGCAGGCAAAGTGCCGCGTGGAGCACGTCCTCGACCTGGTGTACGGCGATCTCTATGACCCCTTCGCGCCATCCACACCAGGCGGGAAGAAATATTTTCTACTCCGTGTCGACGACTTCAGCCGCTACATGTGGCTGGTCTTGCTCATGATGAAGGACGAGGCGCTGGTGGCGATCAAGCGTTTCCAGACTGGCATTGAGGTGGAAATGGGGTGCAAGCTGTGTGCCCTCCTTACTGACCACGGCGGCGAGTTCACATCGGTGGAGTTCGGTGAGTACTGCGCTAATCACAGCGTCCAGCGACACCTCATGGTGCCATACTCCCCGCAGCAGAACAGCGTCATCGAGCGCCGAAACCAGACGGTGGTAGCCATGGCTCACAGCATGATGGAGGCCAAGAGCATGCTAGGGATGTTTTGGGGTGAGGTGGTGACGATGGCTGTGTTCATCCTGAACTGAGCCCTCACCCGCAACGTCGAGGGCATGACGACGTACGAGGCGTGGCATGATGCACAACCTCGGTGCATTTTCTCCACACTTTTGCATGCATCGCGCACGTCAAGGTGATGAAGCCACACCTGAAGAAGCTCAATGAAATGAGCACACTGATGGTGTTCATCAGCTATGAGCCCAGCGCCAAGGCATATCACTTCTACGACCCTGTCGGCAAGCATTTGCACGTGATGCACGACGTCGTCTTCGACGGCGACCGCAGTGGGCTGAAGCGCGAGCAAAGCGACAACGGCAAACTCGGTGAGGCGTTCTTGTAGAATCTTGTGGCGGGGAGCTATGCGTGGCAACCACGCAGCGCACAGGAGTGATGAGCCGTCGACACCAGCAACACCGAGCCGCAGGTCTAGCCCAAGGCCGCTGATGCCGACATCTGGAGCAGCAACAAGAACGTCTACGCCCGTGGCACAAAGTGGGTGGAATTCGTTTCACCGCCCACTGACGCTTCGCCCACGACGGATGACGAGGGCCCTCGCCGCTACCGGACTGTGGCTAACATGTACGACACGACCACGATCCGCGACCTCGATCATGAGGAGCTGTACATGACGGCGGCAGATGAACCAGTCCGTTTCTCTGAGACCGAGAAGCACGAGTGTTGGAATCGCGCCATGCTCGAGGAGATGAGCTCCATCGAGGAGAACGACACTTGGCAACTTGCCGACCTCCCCGCCGGTCACTGTCCCATCGACTTGAAGTGGGTCTTTAAGGTGAAGAAGAACTCCCACGGCACTGTTATCAAGCACAAGGCTCACCTCATGGCAAAGGGCTATGTGCAGCGCCAGGGCGTCGACTACGAGGAGGTGTTCACGTTGGTGGCTCATCTTGAGTCTGTGCACCTTCTAATCATGCTCGCCGCGCACAAGGGATGGCCAATACACCACATGGACGTCAAATCTGCGCTCCTCAACGGCGAGATCGGCGAGGAGGTCTATGTCACCCAACCTCCCAGCTTTGTGGTCGAGGACCATGAGCAGAAGGTGCTGAGGCTCCACAAGGCCCTCTACGGCTTGAAGCAGGCGTCGGGAGCATGGAGCATAAGCTTGACAAGCTGTTTCTTTGTCGCTCGGGTTTCGTGAACATATCGAAACATGTGGTGTACATGCGAGGTAGCGGTGCATCGCAGCTACTAGTGGGTGTCTACGTTGACAACCTCATTATCACGAGCATCGACGCACAGGAGATCGTCAAGCTCAAAAGGGAGATGAAAAACTCATTCAAAATGAGCGATCTCGACCTGCTCAGCTTCTACCTCGACATCGAAGTACACCAGTCCGATGGCTGCATCACGCTGAACCAATCTATGTGCACGCACAAAATTCTTCAGAAGAGCGGTATGGCATATTGCAATCCCTTCCACGTACCCATGGAGACGAGGCTCAAGCTGAGCAAGGCAAGCTCAGCCCCTCTCACAGACGCCATGGCCTATCGGAGCATCGTCGGGAGCTTACAGTACCTAGTGCAAACAAGACCTGACATCACGTACCTAGTGTAGTCAGAATGGGTGAACAATAAAATCATCACGGAACATAATTTCAACACGATTTCGAAAATCACGAATTGATCTAACTTTTGATCCACAACTCTAAACTTCATAAAACTTGAAGAACACCTTCTCTAGGATGTCAAAAATCTATTCCAATCAAACATGTTGAAGATCATTGCAAAAGTTTTGGCCTTGTTCCGTTTGATTGAAGGTTGCACCAAAATCGGATCAAATACGAAAATGATGATTGAGAGGAGATCGTGGAAGGAATCTATCCAAGATGGCTAAGGATAGTTTTCTACACATCCTAGCACCCTCAATCACAGCAAGAATCAAGCCAAAAATCCTTAAGAGCAAAACACCTAAAATCACCCTTTCTTCCACCAAAACCGGTCAAACTCAAAAACTTGCAATAGAAAGTACTTGGATGGATAGGATCTAGTATACAAGAGATATATCCACCACTTACATGTCCTACGTACAAATTAAGATCAAGAGGGGATGAAGGAACACCAAAAATCAAGCCAAATCAAGAAATCAACACTTCAGCATATGAGAGAAAGAATTGGACGAATTTGGAGGTTTGAATTCTACTTGGAGATGAATGTTTATAGCCACTCCTTTGAAGGACAAAGTCACTAGGGCAGCACACACACAAGTGCTCTCATATCTCTCAATACATTTTTCAAACCCAAGCCTCCTCCTCTCTCCATTTTCCCCAAATTTTCACATTATGGCTCCTTGGCTTAGTTGGATATGCAAATCAGGCACCATTCCCTTATATAGTGGATACTAGGTCTAGAGAGAAAACCCTAACGAACACCTATTAATCCCCCACACACAAATGGGTCTCACTCACGAACGCTTCACAAAGCGTCGTCTTCATCTTGCTTGCAAACGGGCCCAAGTCACTTCGCGCACCACATGCCTTACCATGCATCATGACCACATCCGGCTTCCTTTACCATTCTGGACCTCAACTCCTCCCTAAGCTTAGTCCCGGGCCACCTTGATGTTGCCCATCATGTCCATCACCGGTAGCTTCCGCTCCGGTTCCTCGTCTTCTCAGCTTGTAACCACCTCGGTAGCCTCAGTCACCTTCCGACGGTACCTTGATTGTTTTGGACCTCAATTCTCCTAACCTAATCCTGATCCCATCCGCCTCACTATGATGTAGCTATGGAGTCCTTCAAAACTTCGCTCCCGGAAGCATCACTTTACCTCAAAAGGTCTTTGCTCAAACTTTACTTTCCAAGGTTATTGTCCATCTTACACCTTGCTTGAGTCCAACCATCTCACCCAGCATCCATGACCGTTCTGTATCTTGGTTCTCCCAACCAAGTCTTAGTCCTCCTTGTCGTGGACCATAGTTGACCCTAAGGCACTGGCACAACAATAAATAAGACAACCATTTTCGAGCACAGGTTCTTCGCACTTGACCCACATTAGTCCATAAGAGTATAATGCAAGCATATGCACCAAACCCAAGCTCCTAGGACTAACACTCAAAGTTCAGCACACCTCATTGTGTCTGAACTCGCCCTGGCCAGTCAAACCGTCGGCCCTCAGCTGATCTGTCGGTTGTTTATGTTGTCGGTTGAGAAGAAATTCTTTTGCGATATTTGCGGTAGCCAACTAGGTCATTTTCATGGCTTTCTCTTGCTTATGGACAAAGTTGAGGCTTTTTGCAAATACTGAGTGAGTTATTAAAAAACAGCCTCCAATTTTCATTTTTGGGTAGATTGTCAGTGCATTCATCAAGGGGGAGATTATGGAGACCATGTGGTACGGCCCTAATCTTTGTGTTGAACAATTAGCATCAGTGTCGAGGGGTTTGGGGAGTAAACCATCTGTTTGGCAATTTATCGGAGTTACTATCTTGTGGTCAGTGGTTTCATCGGTCCTACAGGGCGGTCTGACAAGCCAGGGAGGCAGTTAGACTGGTGGTGCGACCTTTTGAGCAATGGGTACCAAACACTTGTGTGGGAGTGTTTGGGGGTGAGTTTGCACCAGGTGCTATTGAAAATGGATACTGGACGCGAAACTAGATAGAGTTTTGCTGAAAAGTCCAAAGAATGTGTTTTTGGGCGGGAAGCGATCGATCGACCATCGGTTGGCGGCCGCACCGATGGATGGTCTGACCGGTCCGCTATTACCGGGGCTAGCAGTCTAACTAGCCATTGGTTGGTAGTCAGACCGACCAAGGGCCATGATCCTAGCGAGGCGAGTTCATGTCTGATGAGGTGTGTTGAACTTGAGGGTTGGTCCTAGGAGCTTGGGTTTGGTGCATATGTTTGCACTATACTCTTATGGACTAATGTAGGTTAAGTTGCGAAGAACTTTGTGCCTGGAAATAGTTTATTTGTCTATTATGGTGCAGGTGGCTTGGAGTCAACTATAGTCAACGGCGAGAAGGACTAGGACTTGGTTGGGAGAACCAAGGTCCATAACGGTCATGGATGCTAGGTGAGATTGTCGGACTCAAGCACGGTGCAAGATTGACAAAAACCATGGAAGACAAAGTTTGAGCAAAGACATTTTGAGTTAATGCTAGCGATGCTTCCTAAGCGAAGCTTTGAAGGATTCTGGAGCTACATCATGGTGAGGCGAACGGGATCAAGGCTAGATTAGGAGAACTGGGGTCCAGAACGATCAAGGTGCCGACAGAAGATGACCGAGGCTACCGAGGTGGTTACAAGTTGAGAAGACGAGGAGTCGAAGCGAAAGCTACCGGTGATGGACATGATGAGCAACGACAAGGTGGACCGGGACTAAGCTCAGGGAGGGGTTGAGGTCCAGAACGGTCAAGGAAGCCGGGTGCAGTCAAGGTGCATGGTAAGACGTGGTGCGCCAAGTGACTTGGGTCTATTTGCAAGCGAGGATGGTTTGATAGGATCCAGATGTGTGAGGGGCTTTGCGGGAAATCTTTGGGGCCACAAGGATGATGGCGAAGCATGGGTGATGCTTCGATGTGAAGGAATCGGGAAAAGTCGGTAGATGGCAACGATGATCGAGTCTAACATTTTCAACGACGATCGAGCACTTTGCTGCACGGTCGCGTCAGCGTAGCTTGGTACGAGGTTGTAAACCTGAGCGCAGCATGCCCGCATGGGGTGAACGATCGTGCGACGTGTACACGTGCATGCAACAAAAGGGAGGGTGCTATCTGGTGATTGACCGTGCCCTTCACCCAGGCCCGTATGGGAAGCATGTGCAGCATGAGCTGCTGCACAGGGCCCCAAAATATTAGGGGGTCGTCCACTCTTGAATGATTATTTCCTAATTTGTGTACTAGTAAGAGTAAGAACTAAGTGAGCATCTTATTTATTCTCTTCTTCCAGAAAACTACCACTGATTCACATCCATTTTCTGCACCTTCCGCCTCTTTGTTTTCTTTTGCTAAATTCTTTCCAAACAAAATATGGGGCCTTGTTGATATTTTAAAGTTTATGAATGGGTAAAATGTTTTCGTAATGCAATTGTTTATATAATTTTGTTGATTATTCAGGCAAATATTGCATCTGCAAGAAAGTGCTTATATAAATCGAAGTTGTCAAAGTTCTACTACTTGCATTCTATCATGAAAGACTTAATGGTAGCACTTGAAATTGATGTTTAATTTAGGAAAGACCAATTACGAAGTTAATTGAAGATTTTGTTTCAAGGCATACCAGAAGAATGATGCTTTTCACTTTCAAGTTCTGGTACTAGTTTAGAGACTTATTTTTCAGTGGATCGAATCATTTGTACTCTCGTAAGGAAAAAAAATTGCAATTGTAATATAAAAAATAATGCATTTTATTTTGACGGTTGACTTTTATAAATGTATGAACTAATTGTAATTTTAGTACAGACCCCAAAACGTCAGGTAATGCCTTCACCCAACAATCCTCGAGTGTTAGCCCAGACAAATAGTACTAACTAAGGGCATCTCTAATAGTGTATTTATTGTCGTCTATTAGCTATGCCACATCAACAAAATCCTACGTGGAGGAGAGGGGAGAGGAGAGAGAGCACAGGTCGTCTCTTCCTGAAGAGACTGTCGTGCACGTGAAACAAGATATGATATATTAATCTACTCTAGTTGACATATAGGCCCGTTTCAAAGGAAAATTATAAAATATAAATGTTGGAGAGTGTGCTAAAGACTATCTATTGGAGATATTGTCTCTAAAGATAATGTAGCATATAGTAGAGATAAGGTTATCTCTAACTATTGAAGATGCCCTAATGCGCATCAGAAGTTCATCAAATTAATCATAAAACCGAGAAACGAGCTAGAAAGTATCACGAATGAACCGTCCCCTTCCCAGACGTGTCAAAAGTTGTATGCTTCGGTCAACTGGGAATTTTGAGGTGTGAACAAATTAAATTAATTACGGTATCAGCATCTAATATATAGGGACGATTACATCATACAAACAAAATCTTCCGTGACCAGTACTTCTCTTCACTTGTCAATATATCTACTACACTACCATAAAACTACTCATATTATGTAATAAATCAACAGTTAATATTGACGAAAGCTTCAATCCGTCTGCTGTTACGGCTGTGATGCTGTAAGATGGTGGTGTAATTAGAAGTTTTTCCTTACTGTAGCATATGAAAAGTGACTGTGGTGGTAGCATGGAGCGGGCTGCATGTGGCTGGAAAGAATATCATGCGGATTGGATCAATGGGATTGGTGATGAGGTTGTACAAGTCGCCATTCACGCCGTGGCAGAGGCAGATGAGCGCGATGCTGACGAGCGACCTGAAGCCATCCACAGCATGTGCTCGGAGGCGCCCGTACGCTGGTGTTGGTGAGGTAGTCCAGAGTCCAGACATGGCATCAGCCGTATCAGCGGCGTCAGGCACTCCCTCGGTTGCGGCGGCGAAGGTGGGCACACTTGGTGTTCCCGGGGTGCTGGGGAGTGGCGGCAATGGTGGCAGTGGCGGCAAGCCGGGTAGTGGTGGCAGTGGCGGCAGGCCGGGCAAGCCAAGGAGCGGTGACAATGGCGGCAAGCTGGGAAGGCGGGGCAGTGGCGGAAAGCTGGAGAAAACATGAAAAGGTAAAGCCGGTGGAGCGGTGGTCGCTTCTTTGATCGCTGCTTCCTGCACTTCTTGGTCGTCTCCGGTATGACCTGGCTCTGATGGTTCTTGATTTGCGGCCGCGAGTTTTGAGCCCCTGGACCCTCGTTTCTGACGGTTGCAGCGTCGCCGCAACCAAAGGGAAGGTGAGCAGTAAGGCAATGAACTTGGGTGGCGCCATCGATCTTTTGCACCGATCGAGAGTTAACTATGCTTGGCGTTGTAGCCGATTTGTGTAGAGGACGACGGCCTGGGCTGGTGCTCAGTGAGTCAGTGCTGTTGCTGTTCACTGTTCAGATAATCTAAACATTGGTGCAACGAGTTGTAACATTCTTGTGATCTTTTGGTCTTAACTTGATGAGGTAACTGACACATTTGTTGGATTTTTACATGGCTTTTAATATTTATTGTGGTTATTGTCAGTCTTAATTCAATATGGAATTGTTTGTATTATTGATGTATGTGATAAGAAATAATTTAATGCGAAATTTAACTCTAAGAATTAATACTCGAGATGCTGAAGACGGTTGTGCTGGAATATGGTATACATATTTATTGAGATCGAGTCTACTGTAATTCAATATGCATGCATATGATTAATCCGAATACAGCACGGGACGGAATAGCTATGACGCCCCGTGTCATTACCCCAAAGGGTAATCACACTTAAGTATACAGATTATTATTCGTCTATCTGGTAGGACACCGCTCCAATGAACAATAAGCCTTACCAAAGTTAACGCAGCAGAATAATAAGATAGAAATTGTACTTTATTACAGCAAGTAGCCACGCAAAGCTATGGTCTTTAATACAAGTATTTAATTACAATTGCAAAATAGGACAAACCCCCCTCGCTTGCCTGCCTTGCTCCATCGAACATCTACTCGTTCCACTCGCCAAATAGGGTGTCCTCCTCACCCTAGTCCTCGTAGTAAGCGCCCCCGCCTCCTGCGGCCTCTTAGGCACCTGTATATCCTTCATCCCACTTGGGATAATCCCCGGTTGGACTAGGATCTAACAAAGGAAGTAATAGAAAGAATGGGTACTAGTGTATCCTTGTCGGGACCCCGAGTAGCAACCCTGGGACCCTCTGTGCACTCTGGACCAGTCCCAAGATTAGTAGTTGGTCCGCACAGCTTCAACAACGATGTCATCACAACCATACAACAAATTGTAGAAGAAGCAGACAAATTAACGATAATAACAGCAAAAGACCTTATGGTCAAGTTCTTACAAGGTTGCCACGCAGAGCTTACAACAAAAGAGCTCGCAGCGGAAAAACAAAAGAACATGTGGAGGCCATTCGACATGCCCACAGGCAATCGAGTGGAGGACGTCTCCTAGCACGAGAGGTCTTCGAAGACCTCCTCTTCCCAGAGCTCGGAGCTCCCTAGGTGGTCTTCAGCTGCTGATTAACTAGAGGGCACAAAGCCATGAGTACTTTGAATGTACTCAGCAAGCCGTAGGGAAATGTATGCAAATAGTATTCGTGCAAGGCTCAACAAGGATAGCTTTATGTTTACTTTGCAGAAAGCAATATTGAATGGAAATACAGTAAGTAGATTGCAAAGCACAAGTTGAAATATTAATACATAAGTAATCAAGTTTCTTTGAAAACAACTCGTGAACACCCTGTTCACTTCTCGGACCACTCATGACCACCATGGTCACTGCCTAGACCACTCGGAACCAACCAAGACCAACAAGTTTTGAGAAAGTCTACCCCTCGCGTGAAATCACCAGGCATGTCCATAACCAGGGACATGGCTATTCGAATAGATTTACACTCTGCAGAGGTTGTACAGCTTTACCCACAAGACACGACCTCTCTAGTTTGTTTGGCACCCGTTGATGCCCCTGCTCACTACCTTAGATAAGCAGGCTAGAGGACGTGACAAGGCATTTACAAGGTTCTGCTTGTGACCGGTTACGCTTTCGCTAAGATTAGCCTTCTGGCCCCTCTTGCGCCATTTCCAACCCAAACAGACCTGAATCAAGCATTACCAATTAGTTGGCTAGGTCCACCCCAGTATGGACTTGTGGTTGCACGGTATGGCCCAGATCAATGGCTTATAAGGTTAAGTCCTTAGTGGTTGCTCAGACGAGACCTCCTCATCCCAATGTGCTTTCTGCACCCCCTTTACTACACGATCACTCGTCCGAGTGAAAACATTTTTGGTTCAACCCAGCCAATGACCACCCTAGTCATGGCACAACAGATTTTAACAACAGTGGTAGCGCCACAATTCCATATATCATTAAGACAAATTCATCATCATTGAATCATGTGATCGATAGACATCGCATAACTAAGCAGGTCTAAGCAATATACGCACCCTTGTTGGTTATCACAATAAGAATGTCCAACTAAGATTACCCACCTATGGTGTCCAAAGGTACATGCCAACATGTCGAACACAAGTATTCAAGAAGTCATACTGACGAGTAGGTGTTTAGCTAATTCCTAAACTATTTTTATACAAATAGCCATACATGTTGGTATAAAACAATATAATTTTACAAACTGGGAATGACATGATCAAAGGTCTACGACTTGCCTTCGTTGAAGAGCTGCGGTTCCTCGGTAGAGGTCGCCGGGTCCAAGAACTCTTCAGAGAAGCCAAAATCTACATGTGCGAAAAGAGCCAAATAAATACAACAAATCCAAATAGAAACCAAAACTACCAAACTAGAACCAAAAGAAAGGCACTGAAATAGATGAAGAGAAGGTCCTGAGGAGGAGGTCCAAAGGAGGAGGTCCTGAGGAGGAAGTCCAAAGGAGGTCCAACGAAGGGTATGACTACTCAACGTGATCGTACGAAGAATACAAAAGGATACGGCAACGAGGTCACGAGAGCAAAAGGAGAACAAGGCACAGAGATACTCACCGGGACAGAGAGAGAGAGAGAGGGAGAGAGAGAGAGAGAGACCGGAGAAGACAAGAGGAGGACGGCGAACAACACGGGAGCTCCAGCGAACTCTTCGGCAGAGAGGCGGTCGATGACGACGTAGGCTCCAGCGGGCTCCTGGGCGACGAAACTTCAAGCACGGTGAAACTGGCGAGAGCAAGAGAGTTGGGTGAGGAAAAAGGAGATGGAGGAGAGCTGCTCAAGCTTTTATAGCCAGGGAAAGTGGGGAGAATCACTGAGAGACTCAGAGACGCATGAATTCAAGGGTACGTGAAGGAGGAGATGGGGGCAGGTAGGGAAGGAGACAAGAGGAGGCGGTCTTTGCGAAGCGGCTGACATTTAATCGCTAAGACTTCTCGTCGATGGTAATGTGACGGAAGGAAGAAGAAGGTGAGTAGGGCTGACCGATGGGGCCAGTCAAAACTCGGGAGGGTAGTCCAACCAAAGGGAGGTCGTGACCAAAGGGGTGGTCGTGACCAAAGGGGAGATCGTGACCCAAGGGGTGGTCGTGACCCAATGGGAGGTTGTGACCTAAGGGAGGCGTCAGGACCACCTAGGGGTCTCTAGGACCACCAAGAGGTTTAGGTGAGGGAGGTCCAGCGGGGGTGAGTGCAGACGAGAGGAGGTCGGGACGAACAGAGAAAAGGGGATGTTAAACACCCGATAATTCCAGCAAACTCAAAACAAAGCAAATTTTGAATTAGTTGAAGTTTGATTTAGTCATTTTAAACACCTTTAATTCCAAAGTCTCAAATTAAGCTTTAGAACTTCAACAAAACCAAATGGTTATTTTTATTTTCAAAAATCTCAGAAAAGCCCAGAAAATTGGGATGTTACAACCCAGCATGGGCGGCGGCAGGGGAGTGCCTGTGGTGCACAGGCACCCCCAAAAAAATGTGTAATTTTTTTGAACTATATATATGTATGAGTAATTGGTATTTGGACTAACCAAATTTCAGCAATTCAATCCAAGAAGTTTTGAAAGTACTAGAATTGAGTGAGATAGAAAATGGATGGGGATTAAATCAAGAGATGGGGTTAGCTAGGCCCAGTGACACTCCTTGGGGTTCTCATTATATAACTATTTGCATATTATTGGTAAATATTCAACAATCCGCAAAGTACTCATACAGCTTGGAAAAAAACCCTCACATAAGAATGATTGGCCAAAAATACATGCTATGGTGGGAGCCTTTAAGTCATTTGACTTTGTTTTCAATGCACACTTGATGCTTGTCATACTTAAATACACAGATGAGTTGTCTCAGTCTTTGCAAAAGAGAGACCAAGATATTATTAATACTATAGCACTTGTTAGTTTGGCTAATGATAGAATGCAACGAATGAGGTGTGATGGGTGGGAAGAATTTCTTCAAGAAAAGGTAACATCATTTTGCACTAAATATGGCATCAAAGTTCCTAAGCCGGATGGTAGATATGTGCCTTATGGAAGATCATCACGTTTTTACCCAAAACAAACAAATGATGATCATTTTAGAAGAGAAGTGTATCTTGGCATCATTGATAATGTTCTCTAAGAGTTTGACAATCAGTTTCACAAGGTTAATATGGAGTTGCTTGTTTCCATGTCCGCTTTAAATTCTCTGAATTCATTTGCTTCTTACGATAGGGACAAAGTGCTTATCCTTGCCAACTTTTATCCCAATGATTTTTCAAGTACGGATTTAATGAGACTTTCTTTCCAACTTGATAACTTCATTGATGATATGCGAAGCGATGATAAATTTAAGGGCCTAAAGAATCTCGATGAGCTTTCTACTAAGCTTATTGAAACAAGAAAGCATGAAATTTATAAGTTGGTGTGCTTGCTTCTCAAATTGATATTGCTCCTACCGGTGGCAACGACGAGTATTGAAAGAGTATTTTCAATGATGAATCTTGTGAAGAACAAGTTGAGAAATAGTATGAGCAATTAAGTATTGAATGATTGTTAGTCACCTTTATAGAGTGAGATATCTTCTCGAAGATTAGTGATGATAATATAATCAACTGCTTCCAAGGAATGAGATCGCGTCGTGTGGTATTGTGATTTTCATTAGCTATTTAGAACTCTTTTATTCATGTAAGATTTTATTTGAACTATTTGTATTGCATTGTTAACTAATTTCGAACTCTTTTGTGTAATTATGTTTGACTTTTAAAATTACATATGTGTCGTACAAGATTTTTTTTCAACCTTGAAGTGTGCACCCCCATTGCTAAATTTCTGGCTCCGCCACTGCAACCCAGCAAGCATTTATTAGCAAGGATGCACTGTATGTCTCTTCTCTATTTGATTATCACATTTTATAACTTATCTCTTTTCTCTGGAAAATACTTTAGCAAGATTTAAGTGGCAAGTTTTAATTTCTAAAAAGACTACTTATCACTCGGTGAGAAGATAAACCCCTAACGATCACTGTAGACTCCAATCTTGGAGATAGTCATAAATTCATGGTTTTATATTGCACTGTGTAGGATTTTATCTTGGAGATAGTCATAAATTCCTTAAGCTAGGTCACCCGCATTTCCTTTGATGCGGTGTCAAGTTCAGAGTACGGAACGTTTTCCATGGTGCGTGATTAAGTCTCCACCCATCTATTTTTCGTCGGTGTTCTAGAACGCTCACCCAGTCCTCCAACGAGTTCCAAAAGTGTTGATTGGGCCAGTTATCCTTCACCCAACACTCCACCTACGATACTATGTGCACCTTGGATCCCTCACTTCCGGACTTGTGCTACTGGTCCTGAGTTCCTCCATCACTCCATCATTATATTACTTACCCATTGTGGAGAGTATAATAATGTAACAAAGTAGCATTTTCTGCCCGCCGAAGACGGGAAAATGGTTGGCACTTAAATAAGGCCCCTTGTCCGAGTGAGAGTTTTGTTGGTCCTTATATATTATCCATATGTAAAGGGTCTCACATCTTCCCTCACTTTCCTACCAAGGACCCCTTTATCATCCTACTAGTTCTCTTACAGCACAGCTACTCATCTCAGCTGTAATGCTCTTTTCTCATTTCTCATCTCTTTTCTCTTTATCTCTGTTATCCGATTTAATTTGCTTTTTGGGAGATAGTTTTGATGCACATATATATAATGATACAGAAAGGTAACTTTTACATTTATTATAACTAGGTTGATGATCAAGAGAATAAGCTTTCCTTCATATTCGTAGTAAAGCTCGGCGTCAACGAATTACGGATCATTCTCCTACGAGTGGTTAAGTAAATGCTGCAATTATCTGGCGGACACATATATGAAATACTTAGTTGTTTGAGTGCTACTATGCTTAAATTAATTCGCTATTTCCTTTTTCAGCAGATTTTAATTTAATTAAACTTTTCGAATACCTATTATGTTAGAGCTTTCCAACGGCTATTCTTTTCTATGCCTCGTTACCTCTATAATCTAGGGTCACGGAACTCACATGTATTCACCCCTGGTTTAGGTTGACTTGGAATGGACAAGCATGGGCTACTTTTACCCGGGTCTTTTAGACTCTTTGATTACTAAATTACCCAAGTCTAACTATATACGCTCGTACTAAAAAATACAAAACACTACACGCACAACACAACACCACTCACTACACTGCACACCACACAGTACACAACACGCAACAGCACACACACAGCATAGCAAACATAGCACACACACGCACTCACTCAGCACTCAACACTACACCTCACTAAACACAACACGCAACACTGCACTACACTCTACACACTTGCACTCAACGCACACATGCACAACGCTCAACACTCAACACAGCACAACACACTCACACTCGCTCTCGCCCCTGCGCCTCTTCCTCTTCGATGTGGATCTCTTCCTCCCTTTCAGCTCCGACACCGCCCGGGTGCCGCTAGCCTCTGGCTGCTCCTCCCCTGCCGGTCCTGATCTGGATCTGCGTCGCCTTGCCCCTTTTGCGCCTCCCGGTGGGTTTCTACGACCGCCTACTCCTATCGCCTCTTCGGTTACTCCCTAGGGCTCATGGTCGCCTCTGGCTTCTACCTCGCCCCCGACCCTCGGTAGCTACTAGATCGGTTGCTTTGGCGGTTCCCTCTCTACCTTCTACTTTTACCTCTATTTCTCGTTACCAAATTTTCCCAATTCGATTTGGGATCAATTGGTGATATTGACAGGTGTTGGGGAATTCCGGTGATGGCATGTGGGCTTGGTTCCTCGGGCTTCGTTGGTGGCATGGTGTTTGGGCATGGTATGTTTCGGTGGTGATGGCTTGTGGTGGCCGGGTGTTTCGGCAAGGTTAGGGTTTGGGGTGGCTTTGTTTTCCTGGACATGGTGATGGTAGGGTGATGTACTGTAGCTTGCAGCTTGGGTTGTGACTGAGTTTTCCTGGGCATGGGGGTGCATGGTGGTGGCTTGATGTTGATGTGGTGAACTTTGGTGCAGGTGATGGTTGGCATTGTGGGCTTATGCTGGTGATGCTTGGCACGATGGCATTCGGGATGGGTTCCTTGGTGAGCTTTAGTGGGTTTCTAGTGGTGCATGGTTCCTTGGCTCCGGCCTCAGTGGTAGTGGCTTGGTGGGATTGCGGCTTCTTTGGCGGCTTGATGGTTAGGGTTTGGTGGTTCTGGGCATGGTGCTTGTGGCTTGTGGTGTTGGTTCTCTGGGCATGGTGCTTGTGGCTTGGGCTATAGGCCCTAACTCAAATGATTCTCCCCCTTTTCCCTTTTTCATACTTTGCCAATTTTAGTTTAGCTTCTTGTTCTATTCGTTTACCATGCATACTTGGGTTAGCTAGCTAGGGTTGTCGTGACGGGACTCGGGTAGGGGTGTTGCGCCGGGGAGCTCATCCCTGCTCTCGAGGGCACACGGTGCTCTCGCGGCTTCCAATGGCAGTGTGGTATCTACGCCGATTGAGCATGGTGTGTCTTTCTCTTGGTCACCTTGCCTTGTCGGTTGCGACTGTGTGCAGTGCGAGTGTTGTGTGTGCTGATTCTAAAAGGAATGATATGGGGAATGGCTAATATGTGGGCTTACCTGACGGTCAGTTGGTCGGGGAATGGTGGGTTGATGGTTTGGTCAGTCCAAAGTTTGCCATGGTCGATCCACTGGTGGTCTTGGTCGCCCTTTATCTTCTTAGCTCCTCCTTGCTTCCTGGACTCCTTCCTTGACTTCCTATTGTTGGTTGTGTGGGTTGATGGAGCTTGCTTTGGCTTGCTCCTTTGTTCTTGGCTTGGAATGGCAGTGGAGGCTTGGCTGTTGTCTCCGGCTTTCAGTTGGTTGTGGAGGGGAGCAAAGTGTGGCACACTTCTTGTGAGCTAGGCTTTTATTTGGGGCTTGGCTTTGCTGGTTTCTCTTTCTCTCTACTGCGCCTTGCCCATCTATCCACACGCCGTGAAGGACGCAACCAGTTTTCTCTTTGTCGATCTGTGCGTCCTTAATCGATGCAACCGGCTTTCTCTTCATCGATCCGCACTCCATGAAGGACGCAACTGGCTTTCTCTTCGTCGATCAATGCGTCCTTGATCGAGGAGAGCTTATCTAGTTTTTTTCCGCACACGCTGATCAAGGAGAAGAAAGCATCGGGTGTTGCTGTACGCAACGCGGAATACAGTGAACTTATTTTTTTGTTTCTCCGATCTGAAGCACTACAGATTCTGGTATCTCGCAATGGCAACCAACAGCGTTTTTTTCTAAACTGCTTAGATCTTGCAAATTGGATGGCTCAAATTTCACGGTTTGGAAAAGAAAATTCATGTTTTTTTTTGCTTTCTGCTGAAAACATTGAATAGTGGTTAATCTAGCAACAGGTGAGTATGTATAAAAGAAATCATCACCTTCTTTTTGAGTATAACCTTGTCACAAGCCGAGCCTTGTACTTTTCGATTGTACCGTCAGGCCTAAGCTTCTTCTTGAACACCCACTTGCATCCAACTGGCTTACGACCAAATGGACGATCGGTGATTTCCCAAGTTCCGTTAGCGATAATAGAATTCATTTCACTACGAACCGCATCCTTCCAGTACTCTGCATCAGGAGATGCATATGCCTCTGAAATAGATTTGGGAACATCATCCACAAAGTACACAATGAAGTCATCACCAAAAGATTTTGCAATCCTTTGTCTCTTACTCATTCGAGGAGCTACAATACTGTCATCCTGCTTGTGAATGTGTTCGTGTGTGTGTTCGATATACTCAATTAGAGCGGTAGGTTCAGGAGTTAAATCATTTGCTTGACTAGAAGAGATATGTGAATTCTTCATAGGAAATTTATTTTTAAAGAAAATAGCATCTCGAGATTCCATTATAATATTGATTGGCATGTCAGATATCTTGGATTGAACTACTAGAAACTTATAGCCTGTACTATGATGAGTCTATTCTAGACAGACACAATCCATTGTTTTAGGTCCAAGTTTACACTTTTTAGATATCGGAATATTGACTTTCGCCAAGCACCCCCAAGTGTGCAAATACTAGAGTAGTGGTTTTCTCTTTTTCCAACCTTCGTATGGAGTTACCTCAGTATTTTTAGTAGAGACTCTATTCAGTTACCTCACTATTTTTAGTAGAGACTCTATTCAGGACATGACACGCAATCAACATAGCCTCCCCCACCATGCCGTAGACATACCCGCAATATCTAACATGGCATTCACCAAGTCAGTCAAGGTGCAGTTCTTTCTTTCAGCAACCCTATTGGATTGGGAAGAATTGGGAGGTGTCCTTTCATGGATAATACCATGTTCCGCATAAAACTAATTGAACTCATTGGAAAGAAAAAAACTCTCCACCATGATCGGACCTAATTCTTTTAATATTTTTGTCTAATTGATTCTCAACCTCAGCTTTATAAGTTTTGAAGTAGTCTAATGCCTCATCCTTTGTTTTTAACAAATACACATAGCAGTATCTAGTGGCAACATCAATTAAAGTCATGAAATATCTTTCCCCTCCTTTTGTTAGTATACCATTCATTTCATACAAGTCTGAATGTATGAGTTCCAATTTTGTCGAATTTTTTTCCTCCACAACCTTATGAGGCTTTCGAGGTTGCTTCGTTTGCACACAAATTTGGCATTTGGAACCTTTGACTATGGAAAAGTTTGGAATTAAATTTAAACTAGAAAGCTGAAACATACAACCAAAATTTATATGATATAAACGTGAGTGCCATACATTAGCCTCACCACCATTCATAGTCATAAATATGGTTCACAACCTTATTACAAAAATATGAAAGGGAAAACGGAACAAGCCTCCGCATTAGACCAAGTGAACTTCAGATCTACCATGCCTACACCAAGAACAGAAGCATGTGACCCATTCCCCATTAGGACGGAAGAACCTCGTGCGACCTGGTAACAAGAAAATATAGATGCATAAGCGCATACATGAATATTAGCACCGGTGTCAATCCACTAATCAGTAGATTGACATGCCGAAAAGACACTAGGTAAATTACTATACCCAGATGCTTCAGCCTTGCCAATAATCACATTAGCAGACTTTTTTTTTTGCACTAGATGATTTTTCTTGCCCATCCGTTTGCGGCATTTCTTGGCCCAATGACCAGTCTCGCCACAAACGAAGCAAGTAATATCATTCATGTTCACTTTCTTCTTAATATTGTTGGTCTTTTTGAAGTTGGTGATCGAAACAACCTTGTATTTTCCTTTGTCAATATGCTGCATGATGTTCGCTCTAGACTGTCCATCTTGCACCATTGGTGTCACATCCTTTGCCCGAGCCTTCTTTTCAACATCAAGACTAGCAACTAGATCCTTGACAGAAATGTTTTATCTCTTGTGTTTCAGAGATGTGGCGAAATTCCTCCATGTTGGAGGCAATTTGGCAATAATGTCCCCAGCCTCAAATTTCTCAGGCAATTGACAACCAAGGTGGGCGAGTTCCCTCACAACAAATTGTAGTTCATGAGCTTCTCGACTACAGAACGATTATCAACCATTTTGTAATCATGATATTGCTCCATGACATACAATTCATGTCCAACATCTGAGGCAGCGAACTTATGTTCGAGTGCATGCCACAAATCAGCAGCGTTCTTCATGTGCATATACACACCACAAAGCTAGTCAGACAACACGCTTAGAATGCACTCGACAAATATTTTTGTACTCTGTTTGTTGTGTAGCAGTACGAAGTCCTGCAGGACCTTGTATCACGACCCAAAATACATTCATAGCTGAAAGCCACAATTGGACCCTTGTCTGCCATCTCTTGGAATTCACACCAGTGAATTTCTCTGGTTTCAATGCATCGGCAGAATCAGCCATCACAAAGTGCTTATTAGGTTTTTGGATTGTTAGGTATATGCGCACTTTTGTGATTATTATAATTCCTAAAACAATAATTGAATTAACAGCAGCATATATACTAGACATATTTGGGACTATGAATTGAAACATGATCATCAGCTCAAATATATATCTCTCATATATATGCACTAACAAGGCCAAGACTAGAACATGAACGCTACTAACAACAGTAGACATGAACATCAACATATAACAAATATCTAGGAAACAAGTCCTAGCCATATCAAATGATATCACCGCGACTTACAGATTATCGCTCCAACAAAGATCGCGGTAGAGTCTAATCCGAAGAAGATGACGCGCAGAGGATGATGGAGAAGGAGGAAGCCGTGAGCAGTCGCATGAAGGCTTTCCAAAAACCTAATTTGCCCCAACCCGTGTAGGATCACAAGAGATGCCAACTTCGGAGACACTGCTCTCTCCACGCTGGTGCACACCGACGAAGCCGAGGTTACACAGCACAAATGACAAGGCTCTCTCTCTCTCTCTCTCTCTGGATGAAGCTGATTTCTCTCTGGATCAAAAACTGATTTCTGAAAGGAGAGGTCTCCTTTATATAGAGTCGACCTCGTGAAGAAAGCGCCACCATAAAAAACTGCGTAAATCGATAGCGGACACGAAATCACCGGACTATTCACGCAGGCGGCGGCGGCGGCGCATGTTTTTCTTTTGCTTGCTTCAACTAGGTAAGACCAACTCCACCTTATATATTAGTTTTCTCCTACCTAGACTAGCAATATGGTACTAAATTTTTCATCTTCCACCATGCATGAATAGGCCTTTAGAATTTTTCTAGAATTTAATTAGAATATTGAATAGGCCAAGCCCAAAAATCCAACAGTTAATACTTCAGTTTGTAGTAATCAGTACCTTTCTAAAGCTAGCCTTGAGACCTAGAGTCCTTAAACCGCCAGTTGTCATCGCGCCAGTTTGATTGAAATTTCAACAGGTCATCTTGTACACACCTATCGGGCGTCATGCAAATTGCAATCCCCAAGTTTATATTCAAGGCACCTCCTTCATCTTTTAGTCTAGAAAATCTGACAATAATGATAATCCTTAAATCAGAAAATATATATAATTTTTCTAGAAATTTCCTAATTAATTGAGAGAGAAAGAGAAGATCTATATATCTATACCATTTATTTTGGTGGGGTCAGATTAACGGTACAAATTAATCAAATATGATATTACAACTGTTACAATTATATAGCAAATACAACTATACTTTTCTAAAAGTATTAGAGATATATAATGAATACAATATGTTGCAATCCACTAGATATTATACACTGATGGATTGATCAGGATAAACACGTTATCTTCTTATAGGGTAAACACGTTGCTACTTTCTAATGTTTTCTTCTCTTTGTAGAGTGCTCTTGGGCTTCAAGACCCCATACCAACGTTCGTGATCTACAAGTAGGCCTGCTAATGGTTTGGTTTCTAATGGGTTTAATGGTTTGAGTTGTCTTATAGGTTGACTTTGGATGGGTGGGAGTGGGTTGATGAGGCTAATGGTTTGGATTGGGTTGGGTTTATTATAAAAGTGGGTTGGTTTGGTTTGGATTGGATTCAAAAGTTTCGGTTTGACAGTGGGTTCAACCTGTGGTCCGTGCACGGCAGGGGCTCGGCTCGAATCCACCGCCACATCACGCACATTCCCCGTCCCCTTCCGCTGCACGTGCGAGAGAGACTAGAGGCAGGAAGGAATATCCTACTCCCCGCGTGCCGGCCGGTCACGCGTGCCCTCCTTCTCACCGGCGACCACCGCCACCTCCAGGTACGCGTCGTCCTCCTCCTATCTTTGTGACCACCGCCGCCTTGCCCGTCGCCCCCCTCTCTTTCTGTCTTTCTCTCTCTACTCCCTACAAACCACCACCAAATCCCCCTACCACATCTCCCCTTCCTTCCCACAAAACATTTCTCTTGCTGCTGCCTTCCCTTCCCTTCTCAGGGTTTCCCGACCACCGATCCCCATGCCGCCCGCCCATGGTGCTACATGACCACCCAGGGCTCCTCTGGTCTGTAGCGCATCTCGAGGCGGCGGATCTGGTCAACAGCGGACTCTTCGCCCCTCCTTTTGTCTCCTCGTGCTCATGGCTCATGGGTGTAGCTCTTGTTATACGGCGGGGTTCCGCTCTATATTGTATGTGGCACGCTGCGTCGGCCCGCTCATCACCGCCCACGCGTCGGCGACCTCGTCTGCTACTTCATGAGAACCACGCCGAAGGTCGCCTCCGCCCCGGTCGGCCCCGAGACGGAGGTTGCTTCGCCGATTCTGCTTGCACTTCGCCGTGTCAAACATGAGGCTCTTGAAACGCCCGATGCAGGTGGGCTTAGTTGTAAACTTGTAATTAGTGTGGGCTGAGACTTCAGGTGGGAATGGGTTCAAATGGGTTGAACTATGGGTTTCAATGGGTTGAACCCCATATTGAGGTAAATGGTTTGGGTTGAAGTTACATGTGGGTTGGGCTGGGTTGGGTTTTTTTTTTAATATGGACTGGTGGGCTAGATTGGATTTGATTCATGTGTTTCATCAAAATGGGTTGACATGGGTTTGGATTGGTTTCTAGATCATTAGTAGGCCTATCTACAAGCCTGCTTGGCGTCAAGCGTGCCATGACCCAACTCATCAAGTCCGTCTACCACTCGACCTCTGATGGCCGTAGAGCTTTAGGCGGCTGAAGCATCTCAATACCCAGCCCACGGCGTCCGTCTACCGCGTAGCCCGCAAAAGCCGACAAGACAAGAGCACGTGGTTTCGGGCCGTTTTGGCGCACGCAGCGCGTCGAACGACCACCCGCGCGGCTTTGCAAAGTAAGAGAATGCGCGTCCTACCGCGCGGTGTTTTTGCTGGCATGCATGCAACGAACCAACTAAGGTGTCACATACCGGCCTGCCTTGATTGGGCTCGTCGTGGGCCGTGGGCCGTGGGCCAGGAGGCAAAGACGCTTTGGTCGAGTCGTGCTACAAGAGCTGAGGAGAAGCAACACAGGAGGGCATCGTAGAAATCATCCAGGCAGGCGTCTTCTTCCCCAACTGCTGCTCTTCCCCATTTCCTCTTCTCTGGATTCCCCCTCTCCCAGTTCCCATTGCTCTGAGATTCCCAGTCCCAGCTTCTTCTCTTCTTCCCAGTCTAATTGCTCTTCTTCTTAGTTTGTATCCCCAAGAACTGGTTATTTGATTTGGTACTGGATTGTGTGTTCTTGTCCTGGAGGTGCTTTGGTGTTTTCACAATCGGGTACGTAACAATTGGTATCAGAGTCATCGATTCATGGAGTGTTAGCGTTGAGATGGTATGGAAAGGGATTGATGGCGATAGCTTGGACCGGTGGCTTGATTTGAGCAGTGGTGGTGTTGGTGGAGTCGTCACCCGCCACCTGTTCGGTGAAATGTCGAGCCACCAGGAGGCGACCACGGGCGGCGTGCTACGCATCACCGTGAGTCATGTGCTCTATCCGGTGACGAAGGAGGTGCTACACCAGATCCTCGAGGTGTATGGTGTGGAGAAGGTGTCTGTGTTTGAGAGAGCCAACCGAGTGGAGGCCGTGGTACAACTCTGCTCATGGCAAGAAGCGAAGTGAGCTCGAGATGCCTTCCATGGTCGGTGCATCTCGAGGTTGTTGCTTCCTTGATATCTGCTTTGGAACCACCGACACGGACTCATGTCCACTACAACGGCTCGGCAGCGGCGAGGCCTCGCGATTGCCCCGAGGTCGTTGTCGCGGATGCCGTTCTCACCATCGGACCGCACCCGCTTATCGCCAATGAGCCCATGACCAAACCAGTCTCGTCGCCTTCACCGGCCGGGCCGGAAGCCATGTCCGATGGCGAAGGGCGGATGCTTGAGGATGGTGACCGAGTTGAATGAGACACTACGCACAAGGCTCGGGTAGTCTACGCCTTCCCGACCATGTCGCGATGCCAGCGACATCCATCGTCGCCAAGCTGTGACTAACGTTGTAGCCCGCTGCGATTCGAGGCGAGCGGCTCTCGGCAGAGAACACCAAACGGTGGAATGACGGCATGCTCTGATCTCGACACCGATCCGGCGTTCTTACGTCTTTGGAGAGGATGTGGGTTTTGGTGGTGTGTTTGATGCTGCGCAGGCTTGCGTCGATATGGCGAAGCAGAGTAATCAATACACCACTATGTGAGCGAGGTATTGACGGATTTGTTTTGGCCTAGCGCAATGGGTAATAGAGCTATTGCGAAATCCGGTTTGATTATATCCTTCGACTTTTGATCAGATTGTCCACAGCGGTTTGCTATCGAATACCTCCACTGGTTACAAAGAACCACGTTGTTGTTGTCGACCCTCTTACATCAGCGATGCAAGACCGGTCAAGAGTTTTAAACAACATGGTGTGAAATCTAAGTATCTTGGCGACACTCAAATGAATACATCTATTAGCGGTGTGTTGAAAAAGGCGGTTTGATGTTACGCACATGACACCAAGGAGGCTGTCTCACTTCCTCAAGGTTTTGGAGTAACTTGCGGTGCGAATCGCATGTTGGTACGCTAATGAAGCGCGTTGCATATTAGAATGGGGTCATGATTTGGTAGGAATATAAGATTGCATTCATTGTAGGACCTCCTTGTTGGTGTTCCTTTGTTGCCTTATTTGCATGACCACAAAAAGGGTATGTGGAGATATTGCCACTTCCTTGGTCTTCTTAATCCTCACATTGTGGTCGCATCATTTGATCGTCCTAATCTTTTCTCTGATGTGAAATCATACAACCGATCTAGGCCCTTTGTCGTGAACTTGTAAAGACATCTCCAAGAAGCTGTCTTGTGGGTGGCTCAACAACGGTATATTGTACCACCATCAGAGACAACGAGCAGTACATGAGGCATTAGTTACTGCTGGAATCAAATCGGCATTTACCGCGGTAAAATGGGCAAAAGCGAGTTCGACCAATGCCAATGCGATGGTTCGTTGCTATCAAGGTGGCGTCTGTGGATGCCCCATGGCCACCACCTCAGCGGCATGGGACTTTGCTCGAGTGGTTGACAAGCGAGGCAAGAATCAAGTCATGGATGGCGCCATTCAATAATGTTGAAATTGGGTGTCTTTGCTTGGCGATTTACATCAATGTTGAAATATGCGATCCATATCTGAAAATGGTGGGATTGATGTGCTTATTCGATTGTATTGATGAGGCTAGTGAGCGAAGAACAAAGTTATAGCAAGATCTTCTTTGCTCTTTGTTGTCTAAGCTCCTTTGGAAGTGGCGCAAACAACAACGCTATCATTCAACGGTGGTGTTGATAGGCTCTTGAAGTTGATGGCGATTTTACGAAGAACCATCGATGTACAAGAGATTGCGGCCAATTCTTTGTTCTTGGAGTCGCCCGACGGCGTGGGGTTCTCGTGCTCGAACATGACTTTGGATCATACACCGAGAAGATCACGAGGGCGACCTTGGATGCCTATGCTTTTACGGTGGCTGGTTGGAGAGATTCCCACATACAAGTCTGAAGAGTTTTACATTGCTGGAGAGAGTTATGCAGGGCATTAAGCTCCCCAATTAGCCCAGCTCATGTACAAAAAGAACAAGGGCATTCAGAATCCCACAATTAATCTCAAAGGATTCTTTGTGGGGAATGCGGTTACTGATGACTACCACTACTATCTTGGTACATTTGAGTACTGGTGGACTCATGGTCTGATCTCTGACAGCACTTATCACAACTTGAAGGCGACATGCATGCTTGATTCCTCAGATCACCCTTCTCCTGAATGTGTAAAGAATTTGAACCTAGCTAGCTCCGAAGAAGGCAATATTGATCCGTATAGCCTATATACAAAACCCTGTAATAACACAGGCTCTCTCAAACTTGGCTTGGGAGGATGTTATCCTTGGTTGTCCAGAGCCTATGATCCTTGCACTGAAAGATACGCAAATATTTACTACAATCGGCCAGAAGTGCAGATGGTGTTACATGCTAACACTACTGGAATTCAATTCCCTTGGAAAACTTGCAGTGACATTGTCGGATCCTACTGGGCAGACTCCTCAAAATCTATGCTTCCTATCTACCAAGAGTTAATTGCAGCAATTGAAGAGGTAATGTCCATGGTGACAATCCTTACACTGAGGTTACCGCGTGCAATGGGAGCAAGCTATGGTAATCTAGTGATACAGGCAATGCTAATGCAGCAGAAGCATGGTGGTGATGGTGTATCGCCTAGGGGGCAAGCCGAAATTCAAGGAGGGAGGAATGTCACATACTGGCCTGCCTTGATTGGGCTCGTCGTGGGCCGTGGGCCAGGAGGCAAAGACGTTTTGGCCGAGTCGTGCTACAAGAGCTGAGGAGAAGCAACACAGGAGGGCATCGTAGAAATCATCCAGGCGTCTTCTTCCCCAACTGCCGCTCTTCCCCATTTCCTCTTCTCTGGATTCTCCCTCTCCCAGTTCCCATTGCTCTAAGATTCCCAGTCCCAGCTTCTTCTCTTCTTCCCAGTCTAATTGCTCTTCTTCTTAGTTTGTATCCCCAAAAACTAGTTATTTGATTTGGTATTGGATTGTGTGTTCTTATCCTGAAAGTGCTTTGGTTTTCACAATCGGGTACGTAACATAAGGGCCTCAGATCCTACGTTTTTTCCTTTGTTTTCCCTCGTTCCAAAAAGGCCCTGAACGAGGGTGCGAACCTGATCGCGGTGTGACTTGACCTAAACTTGAGCAGTTGAGCCCTTCACCGTACGTTAGCCAGCGAAGCAATACTGATGTAGACATTAGTAAAATTGACCGCATAACTAAGCTAATGTAGCGTCTCAGTACGTACAACATTTTTTCAATAGAAGCAAATTACACGAGTCCTTTTCAGCTTTCTTTCCTGGAGTTGTCCTCAATGTTGGGCAAGTTTGCGGTGCCCGTGCACGCGTAGGCGTACGCACTTGGCACAAGGATTGATGACGAAACGTTCATAACTGCTGCGGCTGGTTGTTGGGCGTTAAGCAATCCAAGGCGACGCGGCAAAAAAAAAACAGACAATTGGCAACATGGCCAATCGGGGTCTGGTTGAACTGAGGCAGGCGATTACTCCAGCTAGCTAGGGTCCAGGTTGAGCTGCCCCAGCTGAGAATTTAAGCATATCTTAGAAGACTAAAACCTCCGGTCAATGTGTTTCCGATTGATATAGTACCTTCGATTCCTCAAAAAAAAAATTCATTCCTTGCGAATAATTACCTGCCCCCTTATTTTCGAACTGGTTTGAATCCTTCAGGCTCTGTTTCTATTCATAACGGTTATAGTTAAGTCAGCAAGCCACGCCAAATCTCCTCACGATAACATGGACCAAAATTCACACATTCACGCTAGATAGTACATCTCTTAACGCTAATTTTGTTCCACCAAGTCACGATAACCCGTGCGATAAGATAATACCCTTTGTTTCGGGAACTTCACACCAAATCCTTGCTCAGTTCGATGTGTTTTGTTCTTATTCGCATAGGTGTAACTAAGGTTCATAGAACTGAAAAAACTGTCTGATTCTCGAACCATTTTGATTCACTATTAAACACGCGGGAATCAGCCCAATTTGATCAAATGGTCTGAAATCAATCAACCAGCCATGACCTAGACCAAGGTTTTTTCAGAGGGTGACCCAAACTAAGCTGGTTAGAACCAGCCCGGCTCAGCCATCACTCAAAACAAAATAATGAAGTAGAAGACGGATAGGATTCAACACACATCGTTTGGAAAATATAGAGCTTACTATCAACAAATCCGCCTAGTCAACTTTGTTACACAAACTTCCTCCAGAAAAAAAACTGTGATACACAAACTCTTGAACCAAAATAACCAACGCGTCCTCGCTCAAGTTTACCGGGCATACTAATTCAATGTCCGTGTTTTGCTACGAATTAAAAAAATTATAGTCCCATCATATCGGGTTGTCAACGGTCATTGTGCTCAGCGACATGATCTAGACTGTCAGTGTCCTGCTCGTCGATCCAATGATCACTGAAAAAAATAAAGAGAACGGACGATCAACGACTCTAATTTTTAAATAGTAGATAGTATAGAGGACCCACACGTATTTCCCTATTTTCCCCATTTGGTGGACCGTGGCACACGTTCTTGTTATCATACCTAACTAGAGGACGCAGCAGCCACGCAGCCACGCACCGAATAAAACGCCGAGACCCATCCCGAACGACCCGAGGCAAACTACAATACGACCCGAGGCCCACCACTCACCCAGGCCACGTTCCCGACGCGGTTGGGGAAAGCTGAAGAGATTCCCCAGCTCCATTTATAAAACCACCCAACCCAGACCGGCATCGCCCAAAACCCGCAGCACAAGCCCTCCCATTCCGATCCCGAGAAACCCGAGAAGATGAGCTACTACGGCCAGCAGCAGCCGCCCGTCGGCGTCCCGCCGCAGCAAGGTGCGCCTCCGGCTTCCGCTCCCCTTCTCCAACCGTATTTTCTTCCCTTTTCTGTGTGTGCTCCTTGTTTTGACTGATAAACTCAATCTTGGCGTGTGGATCTTTCTTCAGGCTACCCGGGGAAGGACGGCTACCCGCCGCCGGGGTACCCTCCGGCCGGTTACGCCCCGCCTCAGCAGGGCTACCCGCCGGCCGGATACCCTCAGCAGGGCTACCCGCCGCAGTATGCGCAGCCGCCGCCCCGGCAGCAGCAGAGCACCGGGCCTTCCTTCATGGAGGGATGGTGCGTACGCCCCTCTTCCTCCTTCCTCCCGATCTCCTCTATTTGACTATTTTGTGCATGCATGTGTTGTTAGATTAGATCAAAAGTTGTTTAGCTCTTGTTTAGAGGACTCTGGTCAGATCTGTCCGGCGCCGGCGCCGGCGGCGAGTGTTTATTGCCGGTTCGGGCGGGCGCCGGCCGGTGGCCGTCGTGCACACGTTTGCTGTGGTGGGGTCGTGACTTGACGCTTGAGCGAACCCTCGGCAAAAGTATCCAGCGGTCCAGCCCCGTGGCACACGCACCACGCAAAGCGCACACGTATCCCGCGCCACCAGGGGTTGTCTTCTCCCTCATGCTGGCATGAACCGTCTGATCTCAGATGGACGGCTGGGATGCAATAGTGAAAAGTCCTTGCTCTCGAGTCTCACCAGCCACTTTTTTTGGTGGGCGTAACAGGCGTTTCACTTTCACATGCATTTCGTGGTAGTATAAAAAACGGTGCCTTTCAGATTCCTTTGGGGAGAGGCCACCTAGGATAAGATAATTCAGTTGACGCGCTAATACCAAAGAACGGTTCTCTTCTATCCAAATATAATCAATACAGATAGATAGATGCTAGATGCCCCAGCACTATTGTTACACTACTAATACTGCCGGCGATTCCGCTGAGGCCTGGAATTCCCATTTGCACTAAAAAAATACTGAAACCATTGGAAATTGCAATTCTCAATGGACGGATGGGCATTTTAGGGTATCTCTAATATTTAGAGGTAATCTTGTCTCTAACATGTGTTGTATCTTTTTTAGAGATAATATCTCTAATAGATAGTCTCTAGCACAATCTAATATATTTATATTTTATAATTTTTCTTTGAAACGGACCTACATATCAATTAGAGTAGATTAATGTATCATATTTTGTTTCACGTATACAACACTTTTCAGAAAGAGACGACCTGTGCTCTCTCTCTCTTTCCTATTTCTCTTTCACGTAAGATTTTGTTAACATAGCATAGCTATGAGACGACAATAAAGACATAGTTGGAGATGCCCTTAGAGCATCTACAACAGTTCACGTCACTTGTTACTAAGGGGTTGTCACATCAGTATTTAGGTGATGTGGAGGAGAGAGTGATGAGAGAAGGTGAGGTTGTTTCTAGACATCAGCATTTAGGTGATGTGGAGGAGAGAGTGATGAGAGAAGGTGAGGTTGTTTCTAGATGAAGAAACCAGTAAATTATTAATACCAATGCATAAGAAACAACCAAATACTCTATTGGATATTTACTTGTTATTTAAAAACGCGTTTTGCGAGACCCACTGTCTCTAAACAAAATATCCACCAGATTACTTGTGCAACCAAACTTCATTATTGATATGATAAATGAGTCAAAATATGTAGGCTACAAAGTTGTACTTCATTATTGATCATCAAGAATCATGCACACTTGTAGCAAGTAAAATCTTAGACAAAAGTTTAAGAAACAATCTATTGGAAGACTTGTTTTTTTATTAGATTAAGTACTTTTTTTCTTAGTAACAAGTTAAGAAACAAACTATTGTAAATACTTTTAAAGATGCATATAGTAGATGTTAAGATAGGCATGTACTTCTGTACATATGCCTATATTCTACTAGTAGTACTTTTCTTACTTTCTATGTTGCATGTCATAATTTTCTGTGATATTTGTGCTGTAACAGCTTGGCCGCCCTTTGCTGCTGCTGTCTGCTGGACGCCTGCTTCTGAGAAGACAGACGATGGATTACAAGAGAGTCGAAGTTGAAAGTACCTCATGGAACTGGAACCGAACTTTCCCTTGTTAGGGAAATGCTACTAGCTAACTTTCTTGTTCAGCATTATCACCTTTTTTTCACTCCTTGTTTGTGAACCTGAACCTCCGCAATGGATTTATTCCGTCGGTGTTGATGGGATGACTAGTCTTCTAAGTGTATTATGTGGACTTCTGTGTTTATAGTGGAATTCAACCCGATTACGGAGTACAGCTTAATGTTCTCTACCTGCCATTTGGTTTCTTTCCCAGTACTCTACGGAATATATTGCTTTAGTTTGTTTGGAAATTAAGAGTATCTACAATAGTTTGTTTTTTTAGCCTCTTACTAAGAGAAGAGAGTACTCAATCTAATAAAAAAAAATAAGCTTTTCAATGGATTGTTTCTTGAGCTTGTATCTAAGATTTTAATTGCTACCCACAAAACAAGTTTTTAAGTATTTTAAAGTTTCTTAGGTCTTGGTATACTGATGTGTTTGTCCCTTAGTAATAAATGACCTAGACTATTGTAGATGCTACTCATTAGCCGCCGGGTCTCACTCGCGTATGACTTTGGAGATCTGACGGGAGCGTACTTTATTCGAATCATCTTATTTGTCCTGACTCTGCGGTTGGAGGATGCAGCAGGAAGCCATGACCGCATCAAGCGTTAATTAATTCTTTTTTTATTGAAATCAAATTAACACGAAAGTTTAGAATGGCAACGCACAGGGTGATTGCTGATGTTTTGTACTTCTACCTGCATTCTTTACATCAAAGGATTGCTGCAAACGCAACCTGGGTCTTAGCTTTTCACACTGTCCACACATCCTGCATGACTAGCGGAGTAACCATCGACAGTCGATTGCTGCTTTGCGATGATTTGGGAATAAACCGGGGAATAAATTCCTCGCGAGTGAGCTTGACTGAGCTAGATATATAAGCAACCAATAAGGCAATAACCCTCTTATACATTCGTCATCTCTCGCAATTTGTCTTACGAGAATGCTGTAACAGTCCAATATAATAGATTACCTAGGCTTGTAATAACCTTTTCTCCTTTTTTTTTGGTGTTTTCTTCTGGACCATGCTTTCAACACTTGACGTCGAAGTTTCATCAGCTGCAGCTCTCCGTCTAAAAGAAATGCTATATTAAGGTCTGTTTGGAACGGTTTCGGTTTCATTTTTTTCTCAGAAAAGTCGAAAGCTGTCCATAATGTAAAAAAGCCTGAAGCGGTCGCAGGGCAGCTTCTTGCAACCCTCTTCCAACTTTACCCCTAAAGTTGGGGGTAATTGCCACCATCCTCCTCCTTCCGCGTCGGCACCCGCCTCCTCACGGGATCCGCGCCTTAAATGCTGCCAGCCGCCGCCACCTCCGGCCCAACCGGATCTGGCGCCTCACTTGGGCCCCGATCTTGACCTCCTCCTCGACCCGCCACCGCCGCCGGTGCTCACTCTCTGGTTGTAAATTAATTGTTTTGTAATAATTGTTTATTTTAATAATTATTTATGTAATAATTATTTATTGTAATAATTATCGTTAATTATGGTTTATTGCGTTGATTGTCGTTAATTGCGGTGTATTACGTTAATTATGGTAGTCATCGTTAATTGCGTTAATCGTCGTTAATTGTTGTTAATTGCTGTTAATTATCATTAATTATGGTAATTCTCGTTAGTTGCGGTAATTCTCGTTAGTTGTGGTAGTTGTCATCAATTGCATTAATTATCATTAATTATGTTGATTGTCTTTAATTATTGTCAATTGTCGTTAATTACTGTCAATTGTGTTAATCACCATTAAACGGCATTAAACAAGTCATTACTGTCCTCAGGGGCATTTTAGACATTTCTCATCTCAGAAGCTACAGTCAGCCTACCTAAAAGTCATACAGCCAAACACCAAATCTCTTCAGTTCAGTCGTTCAGCCCTACAGTCCAGCCGGAAGCTACTTTTTAAGCTACAGTCATGCCAAGCAGTCCCATAAACCTGCAGGTCTTGAAGCCAAAACAATCTCTGTACGCAAAGAAAGTAGTAACTGCTTGTTAGAAACCTAGCCACTTTGCTTTTCATCAGCAATGTGTGCTGTGTGCACATCTATTCAGCGTCGAGGCTGAGCACGTAAGCACGCAATCTAAACAACTAAACAAAGTATAGCCGACGTGTAATTCCTATACCTACCAAGTAGCTGATGACATTAAGTTTCCTAATTTCATAATTTGTATCTATCACCTTGCATGGGCAGACCTAAAGAAACTATTACTCAAATTTTAGTTTTTAGTGGAGTAGCTCAATGTCTGACCACTTACCCCCGCTTAGTTTGCCAAGCACAGCAGAGGTGCCTGACAGCCCACTTGTGCTCCTGCTCATTTTTTTTGACATGGGTGATGGGTCCACCCTTATAGGGGTGGACAACGAGCCAGCTTAGCTCGGTCAAACTTGTTAAAGAACCAAGCTTGGCTCAGCTTATTAAGCAAATGAGCAAAAATGTCTGCTCGCTCAACTCGTTATGAACTGACGAGTTGGCTCGTTTAACTCAGGAGGTCGCCAGGCTAGACGTAGAAGGAAAGGGCACTGAGAGGTGGCCAAACGCAAAGGGGAAGGGCGTTGGGCGGTGGAACGGAGCGGAGGCGCCAGCGGAGGCGAAGGCCGAGGCCGAGGCGAGAGGCCGAGGCGGAGGCGAATCTGAGAGAGAGGGCACTGGGCGAAGGCCGAAGGGGGATGCTAGGAAGCCGAGCTCAGGAGGCGGGAGACTTGTTGGGTTATGTTCTAATATAAACGAGCTAAGCGAGCTTAACACGTTGCTTGTGAGTTGGCTTGAACTCGGCTCGTTAGATAACGAGCAAAAATACCAACTTGGCTCAGCTTATTTATGGTCCAATTTTGAGTGAAGTCAAGCCGAGTCCTTAGTATGCCGAATTAGCTCGTGAGTTCTGAGGGTTTTTTTTTCCGCCCCTACGTCCGTCACTCGATCAGTCCGGTGCACTATCATGTGGTCTCCATCTTTTTGTGGAATATCCAACCATGAAGTTTATTCCTCTCCAACTTCCTGCCGCCTCGAAAACATCGCGTGCTGCCAAATGCACACTAATTTGGCCACATGCATCATGCAAAATATCAGCATCTCATAAGTACGAAACTTGACGCAGAATATTCCCTTTGATCTGTTCTCTGTACCGGCAAAGATAGAAACGGCTTTTGCCTCTGAATTCGGCAAAAGAATATCATGATGGGTTGATGGGAATCAGCAGTTTCACTTTTCAAGCTTTTACATCGAAATCTTGGTGGAAGCAATAAAAAACCTGCCAATCTAGCTGGCAGGTACCAAATCTGCACCCTATCTTTTCCTGAAGCACACTGAGTGATCTGCCACCAAGAGGTCGTACTTTCCATTATTTTCTTATCGAGAATACTTTAAGATCGATGTGTAGAACTAATTTCACATCCAGTTTTTCATAGTAAGAGGCAGAGTCAATCACGGTAGCATGCATCCCTCCATTTGGCATTGTTACATTGCTTGGAATAAAGAACTTCCTCAGCTATTTGTTTCTGTTTTGATTCTGTTGTGGCATGAAGTTCCTTTACATTCTTGTAAACAAAAATAATTATCGTTCAACACCACTATCACAAGCCGTTGTTATATTTCTCTCTGAAATTATATAACTTACGACCAAAAAACGAACTTGAAAAATTGATGTAACCTTCCTTGTAAGTTCTGTCATCTGCCAACAAAATTGTTGGCAGTAACACCAGCATGCTTTGGCTGAAGCTGTTTTATATAATACTTTGATCCACGTGACAGATTGATACGTTTTCTCCTCTGCTCAGGAATAGATTCAATCGAGCACTCTGAGAAGCCACGCCGGACAAACCTGCATCATTTCAAAATTAAGCACTGGGAACATACCGAAAGCCGAACCAATGTCTTTTTCCCATATGATTATTGTACTTCAATATTCAGTATGTAACAGCGCTGAATGAAGCCGTGTGAAAGCAACATGTCAAATCATCAACTAGATTTGAGAAACATAACCTAGACCCAACACAGACCGACTTAGAGTTGACACTTAGCGCAAACTATAACCATCGTCCTCTATGAAATTTCATGGCATATTAAACCCTCCAAATAAGGAGCCAAGATACAGGTACATACCAATCGGCTGTCCTTGTAGTCAGCAAGAATAATTTCTCAAGACCAAGGGATAATGCCTCCTTCTCAACGTATTCTGAAGCATAACCATAACCACAAGTAAAAAAAAAGATGAATAATAGCCTTCCTTGTAGAAACTAATACCAGCATATAAAAGCACTTTTAATATGAAAGGGAGCAATTATTAACTGGAAAATGAGGAGCAAAAAAAGGATGTGAGATTAACATTCTGATTTCTGGTTCAGTTACCGCCAGATGGTTAGTAGTGCAATAGTAGTTATCAAGAAAAGAGCAGGAACTCCCTCTTTACCACCATTTCCTTCGTCAGTAGTTTCTTCTCTATTTGAGTATTTGGGGTTTGTGTGTGCATGTGAGAAAGCGGTCAACCAGGCATAGGGACGTGCACGTGTGTTGGGGGAAAGGGTTGTGGGTGGGAGAGGGGTTGCAACTTGCAATAACCAATCGAAAAATAATGTTAACTCAGCTATGGCATTTTTAGTTTGGTCCTTATGAAAGGACACCCTTGTTTCTGTCGAGAATCAGACAAGTGCATCCCTCATGTATTTAAGATTCATCATGTAAATGTAAAAACCACTGGGATTGATGAAAATATGATCACAAAATATGCAGTGGAGATAAAAGCAAAGTGCATTAGTACATTATCAAGCAAGGAACAAGATTGTCAACCTTGTATTTCTTAGCTATGACACAGCTCAACAGCACCAGATGTGAAGTGATTTGGGTATATCTTTAGTATATATTTATGTGATGAAAATGATTATGTTGTATTAAAATATTCGCTTTGAAGTTTCAATGGGCAAGAAATTGTTGGCTACTTTCAGAACACCAAACAGCGATATCATGTAGCAATGAACATACCTAGCAACTTGTCCCCCTGACCTTTTCCTCGGCATTCTTCAGATACAGCGATTGCGGCAACTTCTCCAGATTTGTCCTCAGGAAATGGAAACAGAGCAGCACATGCAATGATCGAACCATCTCTTTCAACAACATAGAATGAATCCAACGCTTCAAGAAGCTGAATAGCAGTGGAAAAAAAATAGTCGTACTAAGCATGAAGAGAACTAAAATAAAGCATGAGACCACTTGGCTTGAGGCTTTAATCACTCAATACAAAAGAACATTATATCATATTTTTAATTTATTTTAGCACACCTCTTTATCTGTTCTTAGTAGTAAAACGCCAGATTCCTCCAATGGCCGAATAATTTTTCTTATGCCAGGAAGATCTTCCTCCGTAGCCGTCCTTGTTCCTTCATAAACATCCCTGAAAACATGTGGTAGGGCATAAATCATGATTTCCATGACAACTTGTAGAAGCTAGACTCCAAAAGGCATTTATTTCTACACAACAATTCCATGGTGAAAATATTTGTTGCAGAATCACAGTTAGTTTCAGCCAAGGATATATCTTCAGCCTTCACATATATTTGATTTCTTACATGCAAATGTTTCTTGTAGGAATTACGGATGGCAAACAGCAAGATACATTGAAGCTACATTTTTACATATAAAAAGTGATAAGAAAAGACATTCAGAATACCTCGCTATCATTGTTCCTGCACCATCTCTTGTAAACAATTCTAATAGCAGTGATCCATCAACCGTTCCATCTATGATATGAACTCTTTGAACGCCACCCTGGCATATAGAAGGAACAAATGTATAGCCAAGCCTAATAAATACAGACTGTCATGAAACTTGCAAGCTTACGTTCCTGCTCAAACTACTGTCGAGCTCAACTCTCTAACTCAACTTCAGATAGCTACATACTACTGTACTGTAGTCCTCAGCAAGCTTATATATATATCTAGCCAAAAGACAGCAAAATAATGATATACTAAGATAAGGGGCTCCTTATATGGTCTAACATACCACCTTTCTTAGATATCAGAACAGTTCAGATAGTATGAGCATTGCATAATTAGGACTGCTGCCAACACTTCAAGCACATGCAGATCCAATATGACATAGCCATAGGCACATAGCACATGAGCATGACACTATATCAACAACTATATTAAACAAGAACTCTAATGCAAACTAGCAATTTCAGCAAACAGTTTTGCTACTTTGTAAAGGACAGCATTTCCAAAAGAAAGAAATATGCATGTCATGCCCTGTAGAAAACTAACAATCTTGAACCAGAGCCACAAAATTTAACAGAATGAAGAATGTATGTGAAAGGTTTTACACTTACATGGCATACATATGCTGCTGCAGCCAACTCAGAAAGATAGCCATTTGATCTGCTTAATCGCTCTTCACCACCAATAGCAAACCCTTGCTCACCAGAATAAATACCATTTCCATTGTTAAAACCCAAACCGTTTTGAAAAGAAGCAGCATACCCATTAAGATGACCCCTTCCATTCAAATATGGTTCATGGTCCTCCTTGTGCAGAGAATTGTTACCCTCCTCATCCACAACCTTGACATAATTTGCAGCAATATCACTTTGCTTAGCACGCTTTCTGATCAACATATCAGCTTCCTCAAGAGACATGAAATGAATGACTCGTCCATGCTCATTAAATATCTGACCGTCTACAATGCATATAAGTTTATCCGCCTCAATGGCTAAAGCACACGCGGTAGCAACTTCGTAAGTGCTGAATGTTTCCAAACAAGGCAAAGCAATTTTGTTTAGTAGGCTAGCCGCAATATATACAAACATCCAGATGGTGCTTTAGTTCTTTAGCAAGTTTGACATTTGCACATATTTTTCATATCATATTTGTGCACAACTTAGCGATAAGAATAACAATGTGTGCATATAATCATAAAAGCCCCAAGAAAATGAAAAATATAGAGAAAATAACATACTTGCAATTTAACACTTCTCCTGAGCTTGAGTATCCCATATTGCTCGCAACAACTATGCTATCACTATCAAGCCTTTCTTTTATCCGTGAAACATCTATTTTCTTAACTTCGCCAGTGGATCCGTAATCAATACCATTAACTACCCTCTCTCTGCCAAAGAAAAATAGTTACATAAATTCAGTATTGCAGAACCATCAGCCAACTGAAGTTCAGTGGAAGTTATAAAGGACAAAAGTGTTGGAATGAACCCATTTCTATTCCAGTAGGCCAAAAGGCCAATATAACAGCATGAACAGAGTAGGCAAAATGCAAAGAACCCCCTAAGGTATATACATATGTAACACCTCCCTCAAACTCATGGTGGATCAACAACATTGAGTTTGGAAATGTAGAAACTACGTTGAGCTCTAGTTTGTGCATTGGTAAAGAAATCTGCTAACTGAAGCTCGGAGGCACATACTGAAGAGCAATAACTTGGTCTTGCACCTATGATCTCATGTACGAAGCATCTACTCCAATGTGCTTGGTAAGATCATGCTTCACTGGATCTCGAGCAATGCTGATCGCGCGAGTACTGTCTAATAAGAGAAGAGTCGGTGCAGAAACTGAAACATAGAAATCCTCAAGTAGCCGTCGAAACCAGGTGATCTCAGCTGTCAACGACGCCATGGCTCTCACCTCAACCTCAGCACTCGAACGATAAACGACAGTCTGCTTCTTAGTCTTCCAGGCAATCAGGGAGGAACCAAGAAAAACAAAATATGCAAAAAAGACATCGGCGATCAGAATGATCATTAGCCCAGGTCGCATCAGAGTACGTCTGAAACTATAGAGAGCTGAAGCGAGGAAAGAAAAGGCGACGATTGATGGTCCCGCGAAGATATCGCAAAACACAAAGAATGTGGTTGTAGTAGAGCTGAGTGGGAGCAGAGACGAACTGACTCAGTATGTGAACTGGGTGAGAAATGTCAGGTCGAGTGATCCAAAGGAAAACGAGGCTCCTGACAAGATGACGATAGCGAGTGGGGTCCTCAAGCTCAACATCAGTAGGGCGAATGCGAATACCAAGCTCCATAGGAGTATCCACCATGCGCTGATCAGTGAGACAAGCGCGAGCAAGGATATCATGAATGTACTTCTCCTGAGACGGGTAGTAGCCATCAGGCGTAGAAGTGATCTCAATCCCAAGGAAGTAGCAAAGAGGACCCAAATCGGACATCAAAAACTGCTCACTGAGACGCTCCTTCACAAAGGCAATATACTGAGTCATCGCCAGTAATGATCATATCATCCACATACAGAAGGAGCGTCCGACCCCGAGAAGAGGTGTGTACAAAGAGGGTAAGGTCATGATCACTAGCGGAGAAGTCGGCAGCAGTGACAACAGAGAAGCGGTCAAACCAAGCACGAGGAGCATGTTTGAGCCCATAGAGAGAGCAACGAAGGCGACAAATCATACCAACAGGGACAGAATACCCAGGGGGCGGCTGCATGTAGACCTCACGTAGCTCGCCATTGAGAAAGGCATTCTTGACGTCCAACTGAGAGATGGGCCACTGTCAAACAGAGACCACAAGAAGTAGAATGCGAACACTTGTCATGTGAGCGACATGAGCGAAAGTCTCATTGTAGTCACGACTATACTCCCGCTGAAAACCACGCGCCACAAGACGAGCCTTGTAGCGCTCAAGGGAACCATCTGAGCGGGTCTTGATCTTGTACACCCACTTGCACAAGATAGGAGAGACGCGCGGATAAGGGCACAAGATCCCAAGTGCCAGTACGCTCCAAAGCAGCAATCTCCTTAGACATCGCGAGCTGTCACTCAGGGTGAGCAACAGCCTTACGGTAGGTCGTAGGCCAAGAAAGAGCAACGGCTCAGGAGGCCTGACAATGTAACGATCACGAAGATCGTATCTGGGAGAAGGTGGAGCAGGACCCAGTAAGGCCAGAGAAGAAGAGCTACGAACAGGGCCTAACAAAGACGAAGGCTCAACTGGAGGAGTAGGCCGAGGGCAGCGAGAGTAATGCAGAGGAAATGATGGAATCTCAACAAAAGAGCTAGAAGGAACCTCCGGCGGAGGAGAAACAGGTGGAGTCGGAGGAGAGGGAAGTGAAGAAGATGCAAGCTGAAGTGAAACAGAAGTGGGAAGCTGAGGGTTAGGAAAAATCAAAAAGGAGTTCGACTCAACAAGTGAATCTGAGTTGACAGTAGGGGAACGAAGGTAGTAAGGTTGGGACTCATCGAAAGTGACATCCCGAGAGATCCTCATCCTGTGAGCAACAAGGTCGTAGCAGCGATAACCTTTATGCTCAAGACTGTAGCTAAGAAAAACACACTCAACTAACTGAGCGGTCAGCTAGGTGCACTCACGAGGTGGAAGAAGGACGAAGCAGATACAGCCAAACTGCGAAGGTGACTGTACTCTGGAGCTCGACCGTAGACATGCTCGACAGGAGTAGAACCTTGAAGAACAGTGGAAGGCTGTATATTGATGAGGAAAGTAACAACGGAAACCAGTGTTCCCCTAGGCGGGCGCCTAGGCCACCTAGGCGCTGGGCGCATGCTCCCCGTTGCGACTTGAGCAAAGTCACTCCCCTGGGTGGTCGGCCCGCCTAGGCGGTCAACTCTGGTCCCAGGTGGGCCCAGGCGGAGCTAGGCGGGCAATGCGTGGCGGAGCTGGGTGGCCCGAGGCGGCGCTGGGTGGTAAGAGGCGGCGTTGGGCGGGTCGGGGTAGAAAAGTGAAAATAAGGTAAGTGAGCTATGTGACCTTGTGGTCAGAAAATCCCACCTGATTTCCTTCCATCTTGCTCTACTCCCGTCGCACGCCGCCGCCTCCTCCTGGCTCCCCGTCGCCACACCTCTTCTAGTTGCCCTCCAGGTTAGCAGCCTCCTCTGCTCTAGCCCTACCTACCCCTGGCACTCGGCAGTGCGATTTGCAGCAGACTAGCAATGGCAGTGAGAATGAGCGATATTTAGTAGTAGCAGCGGCACTGTGGCAGTGCGATATTTAGTAGTAGCAGAGGCAGCCAGCAGCAGTGAGCACTAGAAATGTTCATGAGCACTGTTTAGTAGTAGCGGCAGCTAGCAGCAGTGCGATATTTAGTAGTAGCAGCCAGCAGCAGTGGAAGTGAGCACTAGAAATTAGCAGCAGTGAGCACTGAGCACAGTTTAGTAGCCAATTAGGCAATTAGCAAGTAGCAATTAATATGATTGTAAATTTGTAACAATTTTTCATCAATGTTCATGAATTGTAGGATGTCATCTGTTGCGTCGGCCACGGTGGAGGTGACTACGGATAGCCTTAAGAGGAAATCCGAGGACATAGGGTGGGAGTATGGAGTGTTGATTGATTCGAACAATATGGATAAAGTAAAATACAAGTTGTGCAACAAAATTGTTTCCAGAGGAGTGTATAGGATAAAGCAACATATTGCTCACATTAGGGGCAATGTTGCTAAATGCCTGTTGTCTACAAAGGAAGATCAAGAGAAGTGCATCAAATCAATCAAGGAGGCACAACTTAAGAGGAAGGCTAGGAAAGATAAAGAACAAGAAGTTAAAAATGAAGTTACCATTGATGAGGATGTCACCGGTGATGGTGATGAAGATCTTAAACTTGAAGATGTAGGATACTCGATACCTCGGAAGTTGGGGCCTATGGATAAGTTTGCAATGTTTATTGATCCTAGTACATTAAGCTCCAAAGAACTACAAGCAATTAGTGCCACTATTTGGAAAGAAAGACTCCATAAAGTGAGGCAATATGTTGCTAAGTGGATTTATGAATCAAGTAATAACTTGCAACTCTTGTAATATCAACTAATATGTGAATGACATCCTGGCGTTTTTACTAATATAAGTAACATTGTATATTGCATGTTTCAGGTATACCTTTTAACTCCATCAACAATGATGCATTTGCACAAATGTGTGAAACCATTGGCCGCTTTGGCCCTGGCTTTATTCGCCCTTCTCAACACGATGTGCGGGAGAAGTTGTTGTATGAGGACGTGGATAGAGCCAAGGGGTTGTTGAATGACCATGAAGAGGAGAGGGCCAAGACCAGATGCTCTATTATGACTGATGCATGGACTGATCAGAAAAAGAGGAGCATCATGAACATGTGTGCATTGTAGCCTGGGGTCATGTTTCCTCGAATCAAAGGAGGCATCTGAGGAGTCATATACCGGAGAGCTCATGTTGTCCAAGTTGTTACAGACAATGCTTCAAACAACATGGCGGCTAAGGCATTATTGAAGGACAAAAGGCCTAGCATATTTTGGAGCTCATGTGCAACCCACACTATCAACTTGATGCTACAAGAAATTTGGAGCATTACAAGGTTCAAGAAGACACTTGATCAAGCCAAGTCACTAATCATTTTTATCTACTCGCACCATAAGACATTGGTCTTGATGAGAAAATTTACAAAGAACAGGGATATAATAAGGCCCGGAGTGACTAGGTTTACTCCCTCTTTTCTCACTTTGCAAAGCATGATTGAGAAGAAACTCCAACTAAGGTCGATGGCGCTTAGCCAAGAATGGGAAAATTGCATCCATTGTAAAAAAAAGGCAAAGGCAAGGCATTGACGGCTATATTGGTGAGTAGAGCCTTTTGGAATGGTGTTTCTCTTTGCTTGAGGGTATCTGAGCCATTGGTAAAGGTTCTTCGAATGGTTGATGGGGATGTCAAGCCTTCTATGGCCTTTCTTTATGGAGAAATTCGAAAGGCAAAAAAAGAAATCATGGAAGCCATGAACAATATAGAGAACTACAACCCCATCATACATATTATTGACAAGAAGATGACAGATAGGCTTGATTCTCCGTTGCACTTGACGGCATACTTCTTGAATCCATATTATAGTTATTATGATGACTCCATTTTTTGGATGATGTTGTCATGGATGGGGTATTTACTTGTTTGGAGACTTTTTACCGTGATGATGACGACAAGCAAAGTCAATTGCTAAATGTGGAGTTGGGTATATTCAAATATCAAGAAGGCCACTTTGGGAAAGTGGCAGCAAAGGTCGGATGCAAAGACTTTGAATTTAATCCAGGTTTAATAATCAATTTAAATGCATGCATGATTGTAAATTTGTCATATACTAATTATTTTCTTGTTCCTAATATGCAGCTAAATGGTGGTCTACTTATGGATGTAAAGTTCTGTGTTACAAAAAATAGCCATGAGGATCCTCATTGACATCTAGTTCATCCGGTTGTGAAAGAAATTGGAGCACTTTTGAAAGGGTTAGTCTCTAAACCTCTCTAAAGAGTAAAGAGTCAAATCTCTACATTAGTACATTACATTTAGCTAACTATACTTTACTTTGCAATTTGTAGATACATACAAAGAAAAGAAAACTAGATGTCGACCGCCTTAACCATCTAGTCTATGTTCAATACAATGCCAAATTGAGGAACAAAAACGAGAAGAGAAAGAAGAACATAGATCCCATTATATGTTCCGAAGCTAATGAAGCTCAAGGGCAGTTAATTGAATGCAGAGATGATGATCAAGATGTTGAGCCCGCTACGGGGCTTACATGGAAGGTAATTGAAGAAGCATGTGGGGCTAATGAGGTCTTAGAACTTCGTAAGAGCGCAAAGTGAGACAACTTCATGAAGAAGATTTCAAGTCTGATACCGAAGAAGAGGAGGTCAATGAGGAGGACGAAATTGAGTCCGACAAAGAAAAAGTGCTTCCAACCAAAAATTTTGAGGAAGATGACTAGTCATTCACTCATTTGATCATCAATTTATCATACAAGTCTATTTATATTTGGCTTACTTGTTTTACTTGTGAGACCTTATGAACTATTTATATTTGGCTTGCTTGTTTTATTTGTGACTTGTTTGAACTATTTGATAATACTTGTTTAAATTATATTTTTATTGCATCAAGTCATCTATTCATGATACATCAACTCATCAAGGTAATTACATCAAGTCATCAAATATATTTGCATCACACCAAGCCACCAAGGTAACATCTCTTCTTACATAATTACACATATACATACATATATATAACATATACATAAGCTTGGACTGATGCTTGCTATTCTGTGTTCATCCCGCTTGCTTGGACTGATGCTGGAGGTGATGATGCTTGCAATTCTGTTTGGCCGCCTAGGCGCCCCAGGCGCTAGGCGGCCACCCACCGCCTACCTAGGCGCCCTAGCGCCTAGGTGAACACTGGTGGAGACGACCTCAGTCCAAAAGTAAGGTGGAAACAAAAGAGGCAAGCATGAGAGCGCGAGCTGCCTTAAGTAAGTGACGATGCTTACACTCAGAAACATCATTCTGAGCGTGAACACCAGAACAAGAGTATTGAGGAAGAGTACCATGCTTAGCAAGAAAGCGACGCAAAGCAGCAGACAGGTACTCACCAGTAGAGTCAGTACGAAACACACGAATGGCCGAATCAAACTGAGTGCGAACCATGGTGGTGAACATCTGGTAAATAGAGAGAACCTGAGTGTGAGAGGACATAAAATAGGTCCAAGTATAACGAGAACAATCATCAATAAAGATCACATAGTATCGATGACCCCCTTTCGAAACGAAGGGAGCCGGACCCCAAACATCATAGTGAACAAGATCAAAAGGACGAGTAGAAACAGAATCACTAGAGGGATAGGAGAGCTACAACTGCTTGCCAAGCTTGCAACCCGTACAATGTAAAGAGGTGTACCCAGAAACAGACCTAAGAACACCATGATCTACTAGTGACGATAGACGCGATCCGCAGAGATGACCCAAACGATAGTTTCACTGAACGAAGGAAGTAATAGAGGATGCGGCAAAACCATAGGCAGTGATAGTGGCTGACTGGTTGGTGGAGACAGCGGAAGGAAGATGCAACCAGTCAAGCTCCAAAAGACACTGCGAATCACGGCGCCGAGGGCCAGTATCAAGCAGAGACCCCATGCGGCAGTCCTGGACACAACACGAGTTAGACTCAAGAACAACACAACAATCGTGATCAGTGATCTGACCAGCCGACATAAGTTGCATAGTAAGCTGAGGTATATGAGAGACTGCAGGAACATGAAAAAAAGAAGTGGAAAGGATGCATCTGCCTGCAACAGGAAGAGAGGTACCATCTACAATCTGAACAATAGAAGGAAGAGCTGTGGGACTCACCAAAGTGAGATGGGTAGAATCTGGTGTCATGTGAAAGGAAGCACCAGAGTCCAAGATCCACGGAGACAAGATACCTGATAAGGGAGGAAGCGGGGCGTCGAAGACTGCTGAGAAGCAAGAGTCAAATGAGCAGAACCCGCGGAGTACAAGGACGAGCCGACACCGAGGCGCTGGAGTAGGAAGAGGAGCTGCTGCGTTGCGTCACCGGAGGAGCCCTGGCGAGAGGCGCCAACTCCTGAGTGGGAGGGATCTCTAGAGCCCTTTGGGGGCGCCCACCTCGACGACCACGGTCCTCCGAGCGGTGGCGATGGGTGCGATGAGACCAGCGATGGTGGCGAAGAACCAATGGTGCCTCCAGAGCTGGAGGGACTATGGTCGGTGCTGAAGGAGCAAGTGTTGAAGCAAACAAGGCAGCATGCAGCTGAGCCGCACGATGACGAGTCTCCTCAACACGCCCACCCGTGAGAGCCTCCACCAAACTCGGGCGCGGGTTACGAGTCAGGAGCTGAGCACGCACGGTCTCGAACTCAGGCCAGAGAAGTCATAGAGACGGTGAGTCATCTGGTGACCGCGGATCCGCACACAACAAGGATAGATCTGACAAACATCCGGCCCCAGAGAGTCGAGCAGACACCATACCTCGAACATCTGCTGGTAGAAGTCATCCACGGTGGCATCAAGCTGCTGAAGAGAATGCGCCTGGTGTACGACGGAGAGATACATAGCATCACTCATCGGCAGATAGTGAGCTTGGAGGTGCTCCCACATAAGCTGAGCTGTCAGCAGCTCTGCCACATCCATGCAGATGGCCACGAGCATGCTACCCACTAGGATGGCGGTAGCGCGAGCCTCGACATCCTGCCATCTCTCGTAGGTGTGCAGCTTAGACTGGTAGAGTTCCAGGGCCTCCTCCAGTGCAGCATTAGCGGCCTCCTGAGTCATCTGATTTGCACCAGCAAGAAGAGATGGCGACATAAGGCGAGGCGAGTAGAGGTGCTCGCTGGTGAGATGACCCCAGAGACACTGACTGTTGAGGTAAATTCTCAGGTGAACAACCCACTCCAGGAGGTTTGTCCCATCGAAATGAACCGAAGGGAGCGAGATGGCAAAGGAGCCACTGGCGAAAGCCATCTAGAGTAGAGTGGTGGTTGGTCGGTGCGGGAGTCCGAGGGTGGGGTGGCGAACGTCGGGATCAGTCGGAGACGGCGGATCGGGGCCGGGTGGCCGGAGCTGGTCAAGCGCAAGTGGTGGCTGCCCGAGCGCAACACCGTGAGCAGAGAGCGAGGGCTGGCGCCGAGAGGTGAGTCAATGCCCTCTCCAGCAGAGCTTGCTTCGAGAGGTGGTGGCGTGGCTGGCTCCGGCGAAGCGGCGTGACGTTGAGTCTGCAAGGCAGCTGTCGAGAGAGGAGGCGGCCGAAAGCGAGCCGGATCCGATCTGAGTAGAGCTCATGGGACGGATCTCGCTTCGGGCGGCGTGGGGGCGGGATCCGATCCAGAGACGCAGATCCGTGAGGCTGATCGAGCTGGATTCGGTCGGCGTCTTGGCGTCGAGCAGAGAGGCGCACAAGGTGGTAAAAAGAGGAGCGGCGAAGGGGCTCGGGTCTTGGGGATTTACGGCAAGAAGCAAGCAGTGGCATGCATTTAATCGTCAAAGTGGTCTAAGGAGCTAGGGTTTCCATGGCTATGATATCATGTTGGAATGAACCCATTTCTATTCCAGTGGGCCAAAAGGCCAATATAACATGTACAGAGTAGGCAAAATGCAAAGAACACCCTAATCTATATACATATGTAACAAAGAAAGTGAAGAAATAAACAAAAAATAACATGCACGTGCACACACACACACGGGGAGAGAGAGGAAGTGAGCATAGACATAGCATTCCTAGTATTACAACTGTCTCGAATTTCAAATATTAGCTCTTAAGGAAGTTAGATCATAGGACAACTCTAGTAACAAATAGTTCTCTACAAAGGCAATGTCTTACAAGTTGCAAGTGACACAGTGACTTGAAGATGGTATTACTATCAGCCAGGAGAGGAACAATTTATGGCAAGAAAAGGAAAGTTTACTATTTTGGACACTTGAAATTTCAACCAAAACCCTCCAGTGCTTAAATGTCCAATGTCAGACTAATAACCAGAATCTTAAGAGCAGAACATGAAGAAAAATGGTGCAAAATAATTAGAAAAAGGTTAAATGAGTCCTTTAAATATGGGCATAATAAAAATGAAAAATATAAAATTATGTTTCTTTTAAAAACCAAAAAGGATATCCGAGTCCCCATGAAGTACACATAGTGATACAGAACATTAATTGAAATAGACCGAGTTAATCACCACTAAATTATTGTGGAAGTTCACAATTTGATAACTAATTAATATATCCTAAAGAAAGTCTCTTTTGATCAGAACTATGAATTATGTGAATAGAAGAGAAACTGTTCTTGAATGATTTTTCAGTTTGGATTACATATCTATCTGAATCTCCAAACTTAAACAAAATTTCAAGTAAACAAGGGACTGATTAAGTGATTGTCACCAATTAAACCATAGCTCAAAGGAGTTTGCCATCTCCTGTTGCAAGGCTTCTTTAGTATCTTTCACAATCCTACCACGAGAACTACTCCAGAGTAACTACCATGAAGCCTCTTGTTATATATCACCAATTGTACTACTTAAATAAAAACTTCACAATATATCTCTATTCTGAGGTAACAAAGTTGAAGAAAAGAAAATTATGGTTCTCTCTTATGGAGCTATTTACAAGTATAAAAATTACGCAGAGCATATGCTACACAATATTGGCATAATGATCAGATGAAGAGTATATTTTGGAAGAAGCTCGGTTAGATATAAATATTTACCTTAGCACCAAGGAAGTTACCACTTGCAACATTATCCACAAGACCGTGCCAACGTCCAATAACACCGTGTCTACGGAGATTCAGCATTGGAGGGCCAGGAGAAAGCTTTGCCTCTATTGTTAGCCGAATTCTGCCAGCTGCCTCCATTGCAGCCTCTAATGAATCAGAATCAGTAACTCTGTATTGACCAACATACTTAGCCTTCCTTCCTACAGGAAACTTCCTAAGCTGAGCACATGCACTACCAGGAAAATCCTAGAAATATAGTTGCAAGAAGAATAAAGCCTACCGAAGTCAGCAAAACAAAAGGACAAAGAATAGTGCAGAAAAGAATAGTCCAGTCTCCACATCATCATCATCACTGACCAAGGGACTGATAAGGTTTCAGCTTTCAACTAATGTGCTTCATCAAATTCTACATATGAACTGACGATTATGGTCAAGCTAGTCTCAGTTTCAAAATCACTCTCCTAATCCCATGGGATAATTAACTGGAAGCTTTGTGAGGGAAGTGGAGCGGACAATGATGCAATAAATGTTCAGATGTTGTACTTCCTAAAGAGATGCAATCCACTAACAAGGTCTCCTTGTGCTGTTGCAATATGAGTTCTGCTGAAATTCTAGTCATCCAACATAGTCATGTGATGGAGAAAGCCAGAAACTAAATCATCCTTTACTTTTTTTGGCAGTTTTGTGTATATGCTGAAGAGCCCTCATGTTGTGTTCTAAACTCGGATAAATATAGAAATCCACACATAAGAATTAAAATTCAATCTTTGTCAAGGGCGTAGCCACTTTTATTAGCATACATATGTCCAAATAGGAGTGACAGATCAAGAATGGATGGTGAAGAAACCCAGAAGGGTGGTGTACAGAAGTACAGAACTGACCTCTTTCTGACAAGAGCTTATCAATCTGGACATGTGTTCCCGGAACAAGAACAAATTTAATCCCCAGACCATGAAGAAGTGAAATATCCTGTATATCATAGAAAATGTAAATGTGTAATGCAATTGATGACTAGGAATCCATACCGCTGTAAATTTTGATGACAACGAAAGAAGATAAACTATGCCATAACCATAATAACATAAGACTCGGTGTCATGATCAGATTAATTTTTTTTCCAGATTCCTGACTGGAAAAATCGATGCCTTCTGCTCTTTTTTCCCTAGTAATGTAGACGTCATTTAGAGTCCCAAATCCACATCCATAGGAGACCCTCAATCCTCCTAGTCCTACCTACCAAACAAACAAAATTGTTTTTAATTCTGTTCCCTCAATTCTCATCCCCATTTATCGACTCCAATGAACCATATGGTCAAGCCTGCTCAATAAATGTCTGATAATCTCTTCCCGGCCAATTGGTGTAGCGCAACTAAAATTTCACTATTCGACCCCCTAGGCTAAATAGGCGGTGGTCGCATGTACTTTTATCTAAACAAAATACCAGACGAATAAAAAAACACTCAAAATACAACTTGTCAAGCAATCATCCCATTCCCAATACCTGCAGAATGCCGTCGAAGTGCGGTCCTGACACAACCTCGCTGGAGATGACGACCAGGAAGGTGTTCCCGCGGTGGCCCCGGATGTACGGCCACGCCTCCCGGAAGAACCCCACGAACTCCTCCCGCGCGGCCACGCCGCCGCTGTCGGGATTCCCAACCCCGCAGCACCGGATGCCGCGCCGCTGCCGGCGCGACGTGGGAAGCCGCAGGCTCCCGGAAGGGAGGCCCCGGTAGGCGGCGGCGTCATCCCGAGCTGCCGGCCGTATGACCCCGCCGGCGAGGCGCGCGGCGGCGACCGACGAGGCCATGCAATGAAAGGGCTAAACGAACCCTAGGGATTGGAGAGGGAACGGGACGGTTTTTTTAAGTAAAGTACACTTTTGGACCACCAACCTTACCATTGTTTCACTTTGACCAGCTTTAGCATATCTTCTCTACCCTGTGCACAAAGCGATATCTCTGCCCACCTAAATAGGCTGAAAACCACCTAAATGTTGTAAATTTGTGAAAATCATATCTTCAAAGTTTTAAAACATTCCATAAAAATACCATAGGTAGAGGATGTTCTTTAACCATGAAAAAAATCAGGATCAAACTCAACCACATTTGCAAAAAAAAAAAATGAAAAGGACAAATTTTGCATGAATAGCGCCAAATCACTATTCATGCAAAATTTGTGTTTTTCATGGCTTTCAAATAAGATTGAGTTTGTTAAAGAACATCCCCTCCCGCACGTGGTTTTTTTTTGTGCTTTTTTTTTTTGAAAACTTCGAAGATTTAATTTTCATGAGTCAACATTTATGTGGTTTTCACCCTATATGCACTATTTTTTTTTGCTCCACTTGCAGCTCACACTGTGACACCGAGACCTCCACCTTGATATCGAACAAAGCATGGGCGTCGCTAGACGGATGTGCTGCAATGCCAGCATTAAACGGGTTAAGGGCCACCCCCTGGTTGAGTTGAGGAGCAAAGCAGTGCGGCAAGCCTTGCAATTCCCCAGTCCGCCTCCTCCTAGTCCATTCTAGCAGTGCCGCAATAGGATCTACGGTAACGCACGATGTCGACAAGAAGAAGGGATAGCGAGACTTAGTATGAGGACCTCTCCGTCAACTCGCGGGCGACCATGTTCCTAGAGGTGAAGGTACATGTGATTTCTTATGAGGGTTTTATGCTAGGATTGAATATGTATGTTTCAACGAAATTTGGGGATTTGGACGGTTTCAGGTTGTTGCGAGGAGTCAATTTGAGGGGATTAAAGATCGGAGTGCCCATATTTGTGTGGATTTGGTTGTTCGTATTGGGGAATTTGGTGATTTTTTATCGGTGTTCTTGCTTGTCAATCGGGTGCCTCTGGTCAGGCTTGCCGCCGCCAACCAGGCTTTTCTATCGGGCGCCTTTGGTCGACCTAGGATGAAGCAGGAGTGCACACACTCCCCCCTTGCGTGCGCAAACACTACTAGAAACCGCTTATTTCCCAAGTGTCTATATGTTTCTCGAGTGTCTGGACGGAAACACTCGAGTAGACCCTAAGTGTTTCATAAGATATTTGGGATAGGAATTAAACACTCGGTAGAAATACTTTTTTTGAGTATTTCTCCTGCCCCCGCGGATTCGCTTCCGGCCGCTTGAGACGGCGGGTTTACTGAGGGGTTTGTGTTCGGTTTCATGCTCGCAGACCGGTTCTTCGGCGAGGAGTGCCACACCGCCGACGTCTACGATGCCCGCACTAAGCACATCGTTGACTCTGCAGTGCGAGGATTCAACGGTAATCTGTCTACCTCTGCTTGCTATTGTTGTTGGTGTGTATCCTAGGGCAAACTAGCTGGTTCCAATTCCATTTCATGTCAATCCATTGTTAGGTCCTCTTATTGTTCAGTTTTGAGCTGGTGTCTTACCAGATTCTCAAGTCTGCTTGGGTTATGGGTGTTGTAAAGCTGAACAAATAGCTAATTTCTCTTAGAAAGTCGAAGCTAACAGCACTACAACCTATAGCTTGGCTTAAGCATTTCAGAGGCAATATTTCAAGTTCTGATTCAAAATGCATGTTAAATTTCAGTTTTCCATCATTCCTTGTATCGTGTATGCTATACTGTCAGCAAGCCATATTTTCTCTAATTGAAATTGGTTCTGGCTCTCAGTATATCTGGGAGTTGTTGGGAAAGTATTATTCTCTCTGGCATCTTACTCGGTGGCGTTCAACATGTTTTCTCCTTTCTAGAGTGACCAATATAGAATGAAAACTGTAATTTCTAAATTCTAAAATCACACGAGCTCAACTAGTTCCATGAAACACTTCAATGTTCTTGTTTGTGCCTTCTTTTGATTTGATTGCTTGTTTCTGAGATTAATTGTCTTTGTTAACTGCCCGCATAGTAGCTTTTTCTCAATCCATCAAGTGAGCATATATGCATTGAAAAACATCTGGTGTCTTTCCTTGTATGACAGGCACTGTTTTTGCATATGGGCAAACTAACAGTGGCAAGATCTTTACAATGAGAGGGTCCACTAATGAACCCGGAATAATTCCGCTTGCAGTTCATGATTTATTCCAAAGCATTCAACATGTGATTTCGATATTTTATTCACAACCAATCCTTATTCTGCTTTCTTTGCATTGCACATTACTCACAGTACATAGATAGTTATTTTCATTGGAATATCATCTGTGAGTTTGTAGCTGTCATATCCTTAGTGTATGCATGTGTCTGGTTGCCACCTGTTATGCACTTGGTGCTTTGCTAACCTGATATTGTATTTCGTTGTGTAAAAATGTAGCTGTTCGTAAAGATTTAGGGGGCTTGCTCGATATATTTTGCAAAGGCCGTCTAAAACACTCTTAACCACTTCTGTCTTTAATAGGAGGTCTCCTCCATATGTTGTGTATTATTCCATTGGGCTTTGCCTATAGTTTTCATTATGTATGCTGCATATTTTTGTCTGACTTTTTTTTTACTATTTTATAGCACATGGACAGAGAATTCCTTGTCCGCATGTCTTATATGGAAATTTACAATGAGGAAATTAATGATCTTCTTGTCCCAGAACATTGAAAGTTGCAGATTCATGAGAGTATTGAGGTAAACATTTCATCTTTTAATATCAAATTGGTAGCTAACACCATTTTTAAATGGTATGACTGCTCGTCTACTGTTATATGTTGCTATTCTTGTCCAATGGCATTACGTATCCTGACATCGATGCTTGGATGAAATCTAGTGCCCCTCTCTGCCCATTCCGGGTAAGTGACATTGTGTCATTCATACTCTGTACAAGAGATAGGATTATTTTGTGATTCATATTTTCTCTTACACAATTTCTCTTTTACAGCCTTTTGATCAGTACATAAGATGGTACAGGTGTATAGCTTAAAAAGAAGTTGACGAGTTAGTATCTAATCTATTAACCATGGTACAATGTGATATCTGCATATAGCATATTGCAGTGATACACTGAAGCTATGGGCAGGAAGGCAACAATAAGTCAATAATTGATGTATCATGGCATAGGCAGTTGCAAAATGAAATTGATATACAGTTAATGTTTAAAAAAAACCTACTATTTTGACAAAAAAATGTTATCACATCATAAGAGTTGAAATCACGGAAGCTGCAATGGAGTTGGGCGCTGAAGTATGTATTATGCTTTTGTTAGTTTGATTATTGTCTTGGAAGATTTCCTTCAAGTTCATGTTCTCATGATTGTTCACATGAGAGAGTTAATGCTATAACTACAATTTATAACCAACCATTTTAAAGGTCCATATATGAATGGGATAAATACCTTATGTTTGTATCCTTTAGCGGACCAAAACAAAATCAATTGGTTGTGACTTGTGTAGTTGTGTTCTATAATAATCCTTTTACTTTCAGAAACTCTCTGAGTTGGTCAGTGATACCTACAAGGATGCGCATCAGAGGAGTGTCGAGGTGCGAATCTTGCTGCTGCTGAGCAGAGAAATGCGAAATTTTCTTCAAACTAATTAAATTTTGGTCTAATCAACTGCAGGCAATGAAGGAAAGGATGTCTGGTCTGGCACAGAGCTTAGGAATGCCTGCTGGCCTCGTTGACGGTCTCAAGTGATGTTGTGGTACCTGAATGCTTTCCAATATAAAGAAGTGTATCTCAGTTTTGTATACTAGCTGTATTGAGTCATCAGTTAAACCTCTTGGGACTTCTGTTAGCTGTGTAAGAACTGTAATTGTGAACATTTGTTTCCTTGATAATCGACACACCATAGTGTTAGTGTGCTGTTTTGCACCAGCAGATGTTATTTGTGCGCTAGTAGACCTGCATGCTGAACATCCCTAAACTAATAACTGCAGAATGAAATCTGTTACACAGAAAAAAAAGGAGAGTGACGTGGGGAGGTTGAGTCCCTAAATATTGTTGGAATAATTTCCCGAGTGTTCTGCTACACAGAAAAAAAAAAAAAAGGAGAGTGACACATGGGGAGGTTGAATCCCTAAATATTGTTGGAATAATTTTCCGAGTGTCCTTGGCTGACATACACTTGGGAAAAACCAAATATTCCCGAGTGTCCTTGGTCCACATACACTTGGGAAAGTATTTTATTACGGTCGGTGAACCCGTTGTGCGAACTATTCTCCCGAGTGTTTTAATTTTCTCGAGTGTACGCTCGAACACTCGGAAAAGTTATTTTTCCCGAGTGTAAATCTTAGAACACTCGGGAATCCAGTTTTTATCCTGACTAAACTATCCCGAGTGGGTTTTTCCGACGGCCGACCTTCGGGAATTAATTTTCCGAGTGTTTTCGGGACTTTCCTGAGTGTTTTGGGCACTCAGGAAAGGAACAAATTCTGGCAATGGAACCAGGATGAGCGTGGCGTGCGTCCCACGTGGAGTGGACGCGAGACATCGATTTGTCTGATGCCAAGTGCAGGCCTCGGTGTTGAAGGCAATTGGAATGATTGCACTTGACGTCGTATTGATTTTTCAGTGGATTATATAGTACAAGAGGCAACAATACGGTTGATGTAACGGTCGCGACCGCGACCACTTCTGTCGCGTTCGGACCTGGGATCACCCTGTCGCGACCACGACCACTTCCGACGCGGTCGAACCTGGGATCACCCCGAACCTCTATGCAAACCGAGCTAGTCCCAGGAGCAGCGGCTAGCTCACACAGTAAACAAATGTGGTAAAAGCCATCAACGCAAACTTTATTAATAACAACAGAGTTGATTACAAGAACGACTCATGAGCCGACAAAACCAAACACAGTGGAAGACAAAAGCGGTAGATCACACGATTCGCCACAGGCAATCGTCTGGAGGGCACAGCCTAGACGTCCTGGTCTTCAGGCTCCTCGTAGACCTCCTTTCCTGCTCAATTATTAGATTAAGCAGAGTGAGCACAACAACTGTGCTCGCAAGTCACACCCGTCAAGTAACAGATTGAATGCATGCAAGGATATCTCAAAGGAAGGCTTATAGAATTGATTTGCATAAAGCCATGTTTCTTTCCAAATACTTGTACTAAGTTCCAAAGCGGTTATACAATAACTAAAATTCATTTTCTAATTCTCAGTTTTATAATTGGATAACATTCATCAACAAGTGGTGAAGGATACCCTCCTACACAAGGCTTCCTGCCCAAGTTCCCATTTGGATAGACATCCAAAATCATTTCACAAAGTTTTTTGGGAAATAAAACCAAAATCTAACTTGGAGCAGCTTTGCCAGTATGTCTATGACCGTGGACACGGCTATTCGAATAGTTTTACACTCTGCAGGGGTGTACAGCTTTACCCACACGACACGACCTCTCTAGTTTGTTTGGCATCCGTCGATACCACCGCTCACTACCGTAGGTAAACGGTCTAGAGCACGTGACAAAGCCTTTACAATGCGCCATTCCACCGTAGTCCCCTCTCGCTAAGGTTTCGCCCCCTTTGGACTAACCATCCGCCGGGTTCAGACCCCCTCTTGCGCCAGGTGGGAATACATAAAAGTAGGTCATCCAGACACCCACATAACCGGATGGAACGATCACGGTGAAACGTTGCAAATTAGTTAGTCAGGTTCTGCCCATTCAAAACATGTGGTAGTACGGTATGGCATGGCAAAATACACTCAAAAGATCGGTCCTTAACTGACTTGGGCAACTGTCCACGAAACCCTAGGTCTCAACTCTACCCGAGTTGATCCCGTGCATGAACATTCACCCTTCCAAACAACCAATTCGCCCAAGTCCAAACCAATTTTCCTTTTGCTTTGCTTTTCAAAAACATTTGCAAACTTCCACGACAACCCAATGTCATGGTTAAAACATTTTGACAACATTGGTTTTTTGACAGTAAAATCCCAAATCAAGATCTTTGGGTCTAAGCTTGACTAAGCATAGAGTTTTGCAACACATGCTAGTTCATACTAATGTACCAACTAGCTCTTACTATGATAACGAGGGGTGGTCGAATCAATAATCAAATTTGGACATACAAAGGAATTAGGAATAACTACAAAGTTAAAACAGGGATTAAATTACTTAAATTTAAATAAGCATGCAATAATAATTTAAAACAGAACTTAAATAATTTGAGTTACTGCGATTCAATATGATCAAGGGTGTAACTTGCCTTGCTCGAAAGCTTGAGGGTCTACTTCTTCGAACTACTCGGGCTCTCCGGAGTTGTCGAAATCTACACGTGAGAATGAAACACATTCAAATTCTAGAAATTTTATACTAGGTTGGGTTCAGTGTCTGTAGCCTCCTGTAAAATTTCAGAATTTTTGGAGTGGTACAACTCCGTCTAAAATTTCGTAACCCCCCTCCCTTAGCCTTTTGTAATCAACTCGATCAAATCAATCGAGTTGACCCTGCTCGATCCGACCAGCCGCTCGAGTTCGACCAGTCACTCGATTCGACCAGCCGCTCGAGTATGACCAGCCACTCGATTAGACCACCCGCTCGATTCGACCACCCCCTTGTTTCGACCACCCGCTCGATTCGACCCCCCCCCCTCGTTTCGACCAGAACCACTCGATTCGACCACCCTTTCAGTCCGACTAGACCCTCCGACCAGGTCTGACCAGTCCCTCCGACCAGGTCCGACCAAGCTCGCCTGTCAGCCACCTCCTCACCTGGTCACCGTCTTCCTCGTCGCGCCCTTGCTGGACGTGTGCGCATTAAATGCCGCCACCTCCTCCGCGCTTGTTCCCCCTCTTGTCTCCTCCCCACCTGCCCCTGTTATGCTGGAGCGCACGGAGGTCCAGAGTCGCCATGCCCTGTTGCCACACCATCCCCTCCCTGTCTCTCAACTCGTCCATGGCAGTGAGCCATAAACCGAGCTCACCCCGTTGGCCTCTCCTCGCGCGCTCTCTGTCTCCAGCCTTTATAAAGCCCTAGAGCTCCATCTTCTTCTCTTGTCGCAACCACCCGAGCTCTCCCCTGCCTCCTATTTTCCTCCACTGAGCCAAGCCCGAAGGTTGCGCTGAAGCTCCATTTTCGGTCGAGACGTCGTCGTTGTGTTCCCGTCATTCCAATGCCACCCTCTTACTTCCATCTGCGTCCGAATATGTTTCTGAGCTTGAGGATGCATTCCCCTAACTCCATTTCCTTTTCCTCTTCAGGAGTGGTCCGAATTTGAGTTTTCTTCAAACTCCAGCTGAAACCAATTCCTTCTTCCCCATCTCCGGACGAGCCCTCCTCGGTGAAGCCCCCTCTTCGCCGTTGCTCATCGCGACCATCACCATTATCGGCACCAAGCTTCTTGCAACTACCTACAATCGCGTAAGACCTCTTTCGACCCCCTTTAGGTAGTTTCACTTTACCTCATAGGGTCTCTTGCTTGCATTCTAATGCTTAGCTTGTCATCATGGACCACATCGACGATGACCAGCGCGACCACTTGTAGTCGAAACTCCTTCTGACCATGTGTTGTTGAGACTCTTTCCGACCAGGTCTACAACCAAGTCTTTGACCAAGGCTACGACCAGGTCCACGACTAGGTAGTCGTGTAGTCGAAGCATCTTTTTAACCAGGTCGTCGAAACCTCATTCCGACCACCTGTAGTCAAAACCTCCTTCCAACCACCTGTAGTCGAAGCCTCCTTTCGACCAGGTAGTCAAAACCTCCTTTCGACCAGGTAGTCGGATGAGCAGTACTCGTATTGATCAGTACTTGAAATGATCAGTACTCGAAGCCAACAGTACTCGAAGTCTAATTGTTGGATTTTCTCTTATGGCAGAAATGGTTTAAGCTTTAACTTTCGCATACGAACTCCAAATCAAATATTTTTTGTTTCTAAATTCTTATTAAATCTTGCTCTACCTTCTGTGTAAATTTCATGATTTTTGGATGATTTTGAATTTTTAGCTTATTCGGTGTTATCTGCTCTTATTGGTTCTTTTTTATTCCTTCGCTAGGTTTTGACGATTCTATTATATACGAGAGTGATCCTCTATACAAGTGGTATATCTCCAGCAAGGAAAGCAGCCCCCCCTCCCCCCTTAGCGTTCTTGGGGCCGAGGGAGCGGGTCAGTCCGGCCACGCTACGGTGGGCACGACTGGCCTATCTTTGAAAAAGGTGTCACGGGATCCTGAGGGTCCGTAGGAAGCGAGCAGCTCGACTAGCTCGTCGGCGGAGTCCGCTGCGTAGACGGTGGCGAGCTCGTTTGGGATAGCGAGCATGGCCCTTGAAGAGGTGTCCAGTGGGACGCCTTCGCAGGTTTGCGGTCGGGGCACCGAGGACACCCGGGTGGAGGAGTGTGTCATTGTCCGCGATCCTATCCGTTAGCTTCAGCTCCCTATTTGCCTGGTTTTTTGTGTTGCATTACGCTAACCTGCTCTTGTGCATGGCAGCACGGGTCATCGAAGGGGGTGGTGACGGTGCGGCTGTCTCCGTGGGCGGCGGGTCCAATGGGCGCTGGGAGGGTTCCAATGGTGGGGCGTCGGTGGGCGCCTCGGGCTCGGTGCGTGATCGGGAGGCTGTTGGCGCCTCCGGAACAGCCGGCACGGCAGATGTGGGTCTCTTATGCACCTAGGATTTCAAGATCAGTCCCGGGGCAGCTATCGTCTGCGAGGAAGTGGCTCGTTTTGCCACCCCACCCTGTTTGTCCGAGCTCTTCCGGCGGATGCCCATGGACCAGATGTTCCGGAGTATCGAGGCAAACGCGATCCGGGTGTGTGCAACGCCTGTCCTTCAAGAGTAGTGTTGCTGTATTAATGGTATCATTATTACTGATTAGTTTTTTTATTTTTGCCAGAGCTTGATGGTGTCGCGTGTGCTTGAGGCATACATCCAAAGTGGCTTCACGAAGATCCAGGAACGGATTGACGCGGAGTTTGCGCGGAACACCTCACTGGTCGCGGAGTGCTTAGCCCTTGCCGAGAAGGCAAAGGGGTTGGAAGCGAGGGTTGCCGAGCTGGAAGGGCAGCGACGTACTCTCTAGGAGGAGGTGGAGTCCTTGCGGAGTGCCCGCTCCGTGCTTGAAACCGAGGTTGCGGCGGAGCGGACGCTTTCGGCCACCGTGTCTCGGGCTGCCTAGGAGGCAATGGAGCGCATGGAGGGTGCTATGACCGAGCTTGGCGCCGTGCCTCCTCCCTGAAGTCACACCGCCGAGCAAGTAGATGTCACTCTAGATCGTCTCCTTCGTGCCGGGGAAGTGTTTCTCCCGGCCGCGCATGCTTATGGCAATCATTGTCTGGCGGCATGGACAATGCCCTCGCTTCCCGCGATGGCCGGGTCAGGAACATGTTGACGGGCTTGGTGCCAGCTCTGTGCCCGTGGCTTCTGCTGTGGAGGTTACCGCTAGCCACAAGCAGGTGCGGCGTGCCAACAATGCTCTGGCTCGGGAGTTCTGGGCTCCGTCCGGTCGGGATGCTACGATGGAGTTGCTCCGGGTGGCCATTGCACAGAAGAAGAAGGGGAAGGGCCCGACGGACGGTGCCGGAGCGTCCGAGTGGGGGGCCACCACCAGAGACCAGGTGTGATCCTCCGCCCCTCTTCGTGAAGCATTCTTTTGTTCCGGCTTTTAGCGTAGGGCTCTTTTATCTTTATTTCCTGTTCTGGTGTCGCTGCGCGTGCCGAGGTCGGGTTAGGGAGGTTCTGACTTTTGACTTGTAAAAGACTTGTTTTGTGAAATGGAACGAAGCCGTAATGGCATTCAATTCTCTCTCCCGCTGCTGCGAGTGTGTTTTATGGTAGTTCCTGTTTTGCGCAGGGGCGGAGGTTGTTTGGTCGTACTGCCGGGCGAGGCCCTTGCCCTTCTAGGTGGCGAACGAAAGTCTTCGCCCCCGCACGCGGTTCGAAGTACGGGCGAAGCTTGGTCACCAATTGGCCTTTGAAGGTTTGCTACCGCGGTATGGTATGCCACGGTGCCAAGTGGCAGCACTAGAAGAAAGCAAACCCAGAGGGGCCGATGAAGAGGTTTTTTCACCTGTGCAAACAGAAGGCTTTGAATTTGCGGGAGGAGATACGGTCTTTCTGATTGAGTCACGGGGTTGGGACAACACCTGAGGGTCCCCTGCCGCCTCGTGCCGTCCCTACGGTTTCGTCGAGCTCCTCCGACATGTCGGATGATTGGGCCACGGAGTGAGAGTACCTGAAGTTCATGGCTACTTGGCCGTCCGACGAGGAGCTGCTCGAATGGGTGTTGCGGGAACGAGAGCGAGAAGCAGATGATTTCACGCCCGTGTGCGGTTGATGTGGTCTACCCCGCTACGGGGCAGGCTGTTTGTAATGTATCTTTATTGTGTGGGCCACGCTTCTTGACCCTTGTATGGCGTGTATTTGGGGTTGTGGTGAATAATGCTCCTGTTGTTTGTTATCGTTCGGAGCCACTGCTTGTTTTTTTATTTTTGCGAGAGGGTGGCGAAGCCTCGCGCTGTCTCCCATACCTTTTTAGGTAGGACTCGGGAGAGCCCTAACTTTTTTTTTGCAAGGAGGAGGCGAAGCCTCGCGCCGTCCCCCATACTTTGTTAGATAGGGCTTCGGGGAGCCCTAACTTTTTTTTTTTGCGAGGGAGAGGCGAAGTCTCGCGCCGTCCCCCATACTTTTTTAGATAGGGCTCCGGGGAGCCCTAACTTTTTTTTGCGAGGGGGAGGCGAAGCCTTGCGTCATCCCCTATACTTTTTTTAGATAGGACTCCGGGGAGCCCTAACCTTTTTTTGTGAGGGGGAGGCGAAGTCTCGCGCCGTCCCCCATATTCTTTTTTTTTAGATAGGGCTCCGGGGAGCCCTAACCTTTTTTTTAGATAGGGGGAGACGAAGCTTCGCACCGTCCCCCATACTTTTTTTTTAGATAGGGCTCTAAGGAGCCCTAACCCTTTTTTGCGAGGGGGAGGCAAAGCCTCGCGCCGTCTGCCATACTTTGTTTTAGATAGGGCTCTAGGGAGCCCTAACTTTTTTTGCGAGGGGGGTGAAGCCTCGTGCTGTCCCCCATACTTTTTTTAGATAGGGCTCCGAGGAGCCCTAACTTTTTTTGCGAGGGGAAGGCAAAGCCTCGCGCCGTCCCCCATACTTTTTTAAATAGGGCTCCGGGGAGCCCTAACTTTTTTTTGCAAGGGGGAGGTGAAGCCTCGCGCCGTTCCCCATACTTTTTTTAGATAGGGCTCCGAGGAGCCCTAACGTTTTTTTTTGCGAGGGGGAGGTGAAGCCTTGCACCGCCCCCATACTTTTTTTTAGATAGGGCTCCGGGGAGCTCTAACCTCTTTATTTTTTGTGAGGGAAGGCGAAGCCTCGTGCCGTCCCCTATACTTTGTTTAGATAGGGCTCCGGGGAGCCCTAACTTTTTTGCAAGGGGGAAGCAAAGCCTCGCGCCATCCCCATACTCTTTTTTTTTAGATAGGGCTCTGGGGAGCCCTAACCTTTTTTTTAGATAGGGGAAGGCGAAGCCTCGCGCCATCCCCTATACTTTTTTTAGATAGGCCTCCGAGGAGCCCTAACCTCTTTATTTTTTGTGGGTGGAGGCGAAGCCTCATGCCGTCCCCCATACTTTGTTTAGATAGGGCTCCGGGGAGCCCTAACTTTTTTGCGAGGGCGAGGCGAAGCCTCGCGCCATCCCCCATACTTTTTTAGATAGGGCTCCAGGGAGACCTAACTTTTTTGTCAGGGGGGCGAAGCCTTGCACCGCCCCCCGCCCCCCGGGCGTGGTGTGGTGTTTGGACCGGTTGCCACACCAGGGTTAGCCTTGCGCGTGGTCTTCACCTATGTACTTATTGCTGCGTGGGGCTGCAGTGTGCCCTCGGGCCGAGTGGCCTGTATGCACGGAGGCTTAGTTTATACTCATGCCCGCGGAGGGCATCGGTGTGCACCGGGGCCGAAGGCCTTGCGCGGTGAGTTAGTTTATACACTCGTGCCCGCGGAGGGCATGGATGTGCACCGGGGCCGAAGGCCTTGCACGGTGACTTAGTTTATACACTCATGCCCGCGGAGGGCATCGGTGTGCACCAGGGCCGTAGGCCTTGCACGGTGGCTTAGTTTATACACTCATGCCCGCGGAGGGCATCTGTGTGCACCGGGGCCGAAGGCCTTACGCGGTGGCTTAGCTTATACACTCATGCCAACGGAGGGTATCGATGTGCACCGGGGCTGAAGGCCTTGCGCGGTGGCTTAGTTTATACTCATGCCCGTGGAGGGCATCGGTGTGCACCGGGCCGAAGTCCTTGCGCGATGGCTTAGTTGTCGTTGTGGCCTCTTGCTGCTTTTTATTGAAGGGGAGCAAAAAATGCAACAAGTTACAGCTGTTTTAGCACATGCCCGCTCCGTTTGGGAACGGTGGGGCTACATACCAGGAGCAGCCGGTTTTTACAGTCTCTAAGGGTAGAACTTCCGGAGGCTCTTTACATTCCATGTGTGGCCCAACTGGTCTCCCTCCAGTGTCGTGATGCGAAAGGTACCAGCCCTGGTTGTGCCAGTAATAATGTATGGTCCTTCCCATTTGGACTCAAGTTTACCGATTGCAGCCTGGTTTGTGGCTCGCTTAAGGATCATATCACCCGGTGCAAGGGGGCGGACCTTGATCTTTTTGTTGTACGCTTGAGCGACCCCTTCGCTATACCTTGTCATGGTTGAGATGGCCTGCATGCGTTGTTCTTTGAGGAGGTCGAGAGAGACCTCCCGTCCTACTGGGTCTGCCTATGCTGTTGCTCGGTAGGATCCGGCTGCGAATTTTGCTGGCGTCATTGCTTCATCGCCGAAGAGGAGCTTGAACGGGGAGAAGCATGTGGCCCTTATAGATGATGTTTGGAGTGCCCATAGAGCTTTTTGGAGCTCTTCTGGCCATAGTCCCTTAGGGAGGCCTACGAGGCATTTCTTCAACCCCTGTAGAAGGTTGGCATTGGCTCGTTCGACGGCCCCGTTGGACTCGGGGTGTCCGACGGACACGAAGCATATTGTTATGCCTAGATCCTTGCAAAACGCTCGGAAAGTTTCAGAGTCAAACTGTGTTCCGTTGTCGGTGACGATGTCCCATGGCACACCGTATCGGCAGATGATGTTCTTCCATGCAAACCGCTACACGGCTGCGGCGGTGATCTTGGCGACTGGCTCCGCTTCGACCCACCTGGAGAAGTACTTGATGGTGACGAATGCGAACCGGAGGTTGCTCTTGGCCGTCGGGTATGGTCCAATGACGTCCAGTCCCCACCTCGCAAAGGGTCAGACGGGGGGTAGGGGTTGTAGTGGCAGCGCTGGCACCTTCGGATTGCGGCTAGCCCATTGGCATCCTTAGCAGCGTTGGACAAGGTCTTGGAGCACTATTAGCCAGTAAAATCTTTGGCGAAACGTCCTCCTCACGAGGCCCCGGGGCGCTTGGTGAGCACCGCAGGCCCTCGTGGACGTCTTTAAGGAGGGACTGACCCTCCTTCTGCGATACGCAACGGAGGAAAGGGGCGCACATGCCTCCCTTGTACAGTTCTCCAGCGATCATGTAGTAGTTCCTTGCCCGGCAATGAAGGCATTTCGCTTCGGCCGCATTGTTGGGTTCTTCACCGACGAGGTACTTGATAATGATGTCTCGCTAATCCGCCGCATTCGCCGGGTCCGCCACTACCACCAAGAGCACTAGGCACGTAGCCCCTTGTGCTTCGAGCGCGGCCCCTTGTGCTTTGGGCACAGCGGACGGTTTTCTAAGTGTTTCATAGAAAACCTTCGACGGAGGCCCTTCGCCTGCACTTGCCATCTTTGCCAGTTTGTCTGCGGCTTCATTGTTGCCCCTGGGGATTGCCTGGACGGTAATGCCGAGGAAGTGATTTGCCGCTTCTCAAACCGCGACCAAGTAGCGGGTCATCTCGGGGCACCTCGCCACGAATGACTTGTCGAAGTGACCCGCCACGAGGCGAGCATCACTTTTGATGAAGACGCGTTTTGCTCCGAGAGCTCTTGCTTTGCGGAGGCCGAGTAGCAATGCTCCGTACTCCGATGCATTGTTTGTTGTCAGGAAGTCGAGGCGGGCGGCGTGTGACACGCTCCGTCTGTTTGGGGAAACCAAGATGGCTGCGGCGCCGACTCCAGCGGCGCACCACAACCCGTCCGTGTACATTATCCACGGTGCCTCGCTTGTGGCTGAGGGTTTCTCCTCTGAAGGCGGGGTCCACTCGGCCACGAAGTCTACGAGGGACTGCGACTTGATTGCGGTTCTTGCGGCGAAGGTGACGTCGAAGGGCACCAACTCAGCCACCTATTTGCCTATCCAGCCCGAGGCATCCTTGTTCCGGAGCATCAATGTAAGAAGGTAGGATGTTCGGACCGTGATGGGGTGCGCCAAGAAATAGTGCCAGAGCTTCCGTGAGGCCATGAGCAAGGCGTACGCCAGCTTTTCGAGCTCTGTGTATCGGATTTTGGCCCCCTGCAGGGCCTTCGAGACATAGTATATTGGGCGCTGACCATTGCATTCTTGGACAAGCACTGCGCTTGCCGACGACGGAGTGGCCGCGATGTACAGGAGAAGATCTACGCCCTGCTCCGAGCTAGTCAGGCTTGGCAGCTTCGCAAGGTACTGTTTAAGGTTCTCGCATGCTCTCTAGCACTCGTTTGTCAATCGGAATGGCTCCGTTCCCCGGAGTGTTTTGAAGAATGGTAGGGCCCTCTTGGCCGAGCGGGACAGGAATCGGCTGAGGGCGGCGAGGCGGCCCGTCAATTTTTGCACCTCGTGTGCGTTGTGAGGGAGCTTCATCTTCTGGATTGCCCTGATTTTCTTTTGGTTGGTCTCAATGCCTCTTTCGGACACGAGGAAGCCCAGGAGCTTGCCCGCCTTTACACCGAAGGCGCACTTCTCTGGGTTTAGTTTGATTCCCTTCGAACGGAGGTTTTTTTAAGGTTTCTTGCAGGTCCTTCGCATGTGTTCCTGCTAGCTTTCTCTTGACCACTATATCATCCACGTATGCTTCTACGTTGCGGCCCAGCTGGTCGGCTAGAACCTTCGTGATGAGGCGGGCGAAGTTTGCCCCGGCGTTCCTGAGGCCGAAAGGCATGCGAGTGCAGCAGTATGTTCCTATTGGGGGTGATGAACGCTATCTTTGGTTCGTCCTCTTTGGCCATGAGCACCTGGTGGTACCCGGAGTAAGCGTCCAGAAAGCTCATGAGCTCGCAGCCCGAGGTGGCGTCCACCAGTTGGTCGATGCGGGGTAGAAGAAAGTCGTCCTTGGGGCATGCTTTGTTGAGATCGGTGAAGTCGACGCACATGTGCCATTTACCCGTCTCTTTCTTTACGAGGACGGGGTTGGCTAAACACTCCGAGTACTTGATCTTGCGAATGACTCCTCCTTTCAGTAGCTTCACGATCTCTTTCTTTGCCATCAGAGGCGGTCTCTCGATTATCTTGCCAGACTTCGCTTTTTGGGTGTTGTGTCGCTTCGAATGGCTAGACGGTGCTCGATTGTTCCCCGTGCTACGCCATGAAGATCTTCTGGTCCCCAAGCTAAGACGTCCGCGTTGCTGTGGAGTACGTCGAGGATGGCGTCGCATGCCTCCACGCCGAGCTCCGAACCGAGGTCCACTGTACTTTCTGGTGAGTTGTCCCTTAGGGGGACTCTTTAGAGTTGCCCTTGCGGTTTGGGCTTCGGCGCCCACTTTGATGACGTCGGCGTTGCTTGATCCTTGTCCGGCCCGACGATGTGGACGTGTCAGGCTGGCGAGAGGGCCTCCAACTCTATATGTCTTGCAAGGTCTTGGTCTCCCCGAACCGTGACGATGCCCTCCGGTGCGGGGAGCTTTATGCACAGGTAATAGCGGCGAGCTATTGCGCCGAAGGTGTTGAGCGTGGCCCGGCCAAGGATTGCGTTGTACTGGTAGGCCATTTGGACCACATCAAATGTGACGACCTCGGTTCGGGATGCGTAGTTGTCGCTGAATGTGATCGTCAGGTTAATCTGACCCAAGGCCGTCACGGGTCTTCCTCCGAAGCCTAGCAGGGGTATGCCCGGGGGGGTTAGGCGATCCTGGGGAATCATCATCCTATCGAAGGCGTCCACGAACAGGAGGTCCGCTGAGCTTCCTCCGTCAACGAGGACGCACCTCACCTCGAAATCTGTGATGCTGGTGGAAATGACGAGGGGTCTTGGTACGGGAAATACACCCCGCGGGCATCCTCGGGGCCGAAGGATATGGGTATCTCGGTGTAGCGGGGTGGGCTAGACACAGGGTATGTTGCGAGATGGTGGATTTGTCGGGCGTACGCGCGCCGCTGCCTTTTAGAAGGCATACCGAGCGAGGATCCTCCGAAGATCATGTTAATGATCCTTTGCTGGCGCTCCTCGCGGCCTGCTTCTATGCGGGGAATCGGTGGTGGGGCGGGCAGCCAGCTGCTGGCCTCGCCTTCCCCGTGCGCGGTGGGCTACCGTCCGCGGTCCATGTAGTCCCGCATGGCCGCTATGGTGCGGCACTACGCTGTCGTGTGCGACCCTTCTCCATGAAGGTCGCAAAATGGCGGGGGTCCTTCGGCGCCGACACGGTTGTCCATTTGGCGGGCACCGCTCCACGCGCGCCCTCGGTCGCGACCGCGGCCGCCGTGCCCTCCCCACCTTCCGCCTTCAGTGGGGGTGTTGCTATTGACGTGGTAGACGTTGCGGCCCTTTTGCTTGTAGTCGACGTTTCGTGGTTTGGCGGATGCCCCCCTGTGCAGCGGTGGGGGTTGGGGCCATAGGGGCTGTAGCTCTCCGAGTGCTGTCCTCCTCCGCCCGGGTGTACTCTTCCATTTTGTTGAAGAGCTCTGCCACCGAGCGGACGGGCTTACGCGCCAGCCTTTCTGACAAAGGCCGTCTTCGGAGTCTGCATGTTGCCACGTTGATGACTGTGGTTTCGTTGATGTTCTTTACCTAGCATTTTACCTCCACGAATTTTTTGAAGAAACTCTGGAGGGACTCGCCAGGGGCCTGTTTTACCGCGAACAGGTGTCCTGGGCCTTTTGGTTCTATGTAGTTTCCCTAGAAGTTGTTGCGGAGGAGGTCCCTGAGCTGCTCCCACGCGTACACAGAGCGGGGGGGGGGTGGTGAAGAACCATGTCAATGCCACCCCATTGAGGGTTAGGGTGACGCTCTTCGCCTTCGTGGTGTTATCTCCTCCGGCCGTCTCGACGGCAGTCTCGTACACCCGGAGGAATTCTGAGGGGTCCGTGCACCCTTCGAAGGGGGTTACCTCCAGCATCTTGAAGCTTAGTGGCTAGCGGGTTGTCTCCAGCCCGACGCTTAGCGGGAAGTTTGGGTCACCCTGGAGTACCGGGGTGTGGGGTAGAGGGTTGGGCTCTACTGGGGTGTGGGTTGGGGTGGTCTCTGCTCTGTTCTGCGGCAATTGCCGGAGCAGGGCCGCGAGGGTTGTCTCCGACGAGTGTCGGAGGTCTACCAACTCTCGGCGGAGGGTTGCCAGCTCCTGCTGGAGCGTTTCATACGATCCTTGGCTTGTGCCCCAGTGCGCGGAGTTATTTGCTTCCTCCTCCAAGGCTTGGGCGGGGGACGCGGCTGCCGCTGAAGTTCTACTTCGCTTAGTCCTCGGGGTTGTCGGCGTCGCGGCTGTTGCTGCCGCTTCGGCTGCCGAGACCTTGGGCCTGGCCCTCGTACGGGGGGGCCATTCTGGGGTGTCAAGTTAAGTTAGTGCTTCGCAGCTTTCCTGCCAGTCCCCACGGACGGCGCCAACTGTCGTAGCAAGGAAGACTAAACAGTAGAGAGAGGGGACCCCTGGTATCCGCGAGGGTGCCCGAGGGGTCCTCAAAGAGGGGACAGGTTGTCAGGATGTAATATGTATTGTTTTTTTGGAAACATACAGTCTAACTCTTTACATGGGGGGAGGTGGCTATTTATAGCCTTTTACTGAGTACACAAGATTACTAGTCTACCCCTTATAGGGCCCTATATTGGTAGGGGCTGCAGGGGCTTTTTCTGCCCCTAGGTATAGCTTCTAGCTCATGGTGGACCCTCCTAGCCTTGGTCCACCCCACTGATGTGCCTGGTCCAACGGTACTGTGATCCCCTTGGACTATTCGGGCTTTAGAGGCGCATTTGGGTACCCCTGGGACCCTCGGACCCCTCGGGACCCTCCGGACCTCTCGGGACCCTTCGGACCCTGGGGGTCCTCCGGGCCCCCCGGGACCCTCTGGACTCCCTGGGCCCCTAGGACCCTCCGGACCCTAGGGACCCTTGGGCCGCTCTAGTAGGTTGCCTGGCCGTGGGGGACGGTGTGCCACCCCTACGACAAGAATTATACTACAACATTTTCAATAAAACTTGAAATCGGGTGGTACGAATAGGGAATTCATGCTAGGTTGTGGTGGCTGTTGGGAAGTCACCTCTACGATGTTAATTATATTTATAAATGTTGTCTCACTGTTATTTAAACATTTAAAAATAGATTTGCTAAATTGCTTTACAATCTATTACTCTATTACAAAGAAAACTGTTTTATGCTAAAAACTGCTTAGCGTAGTAGCCTTTCCTTTGATGAATGAATGCATCTATATATTCTTTTGCTCATAAGACTTGTGAGTACAACTTTGTACTCAACCCACTTGCTGCAATTTCAGAGGAGGTTGATCCCCAAGGGATCGACTATTGTGAGACCGACTTCGTGCAGGACAACGAGCTCAGTGGGTTTCCGATCGGTTGCCTTGTGGGTAGGAGTAGCCAGTTAGGTTTTGGTTTATTGTCATCTTATGGTTTGTTAATTCCGCTGCGTTTTGGTACTTTGTCATTTTTATTTCGCCGGTCGGCCCCATTTATGTAATATGATCTTCGTTTGTCTTTTGTGTTGTAATTTATGAAGACCCAGTATTGTAATAACTTGTGTATGGAATTGATGCTTTAAATTTTATAAAGGTGTATGTGTACTGCTCCTGGGAGGTACACAATACATCGGGAGTGGGATATTTGATTTGTAATGCTAGAACTAATCGGATGGTTAAGTATTACAAGTTAAATACCCCGGGTTCTCACATCTTGTGAGCGTAAGGGTAAGCGCTTGAGTCAGGAGGAGCTACAGTCTTTGGTCTCAAGCGGGTAGGGCACCGAGCATGCAAAGGGAGGTGGGATGATGGCAGGTGCATGGATGATGTCGGTGAGGAAATTGAAATCCGAAAGTGTGGGTGGGTTTTGTTGCTCGACAAAAGGAAAAGAGTGTTTGTCGAAGGTGACGTGACATGAGATGATAATGCAGTTTGAGGCGAGGTTGAGGTGACGGTAACCCTTGTGGTGATCGGGATACCCAAGGAACATGCAAGGCGTCGAGCGAGGCGTGAGTTTGTGAGCGGCCATGGAGGAGAGGTTAGGATAACACCTACAGTTGAAAACGCGAAGATGTGAGTAGGAGGGTGGGGATCTGAAAAGGGCCTCGTGGGGGTTACCAAAATTCAGGGTTTTTGTGGGGTGGAGATTGAGGAGATAGGTAGCGGTGTGAACTGCTTCGACCCAATAGATGGGTGGGAGAGAAGCCTGAAAAAGAAGAGAACAGAGGATGTCATTCGTCGAGCGGATGACACGCTCAACCTTGCCGTTCTGTTGGGACGTGTGTGGGCACGACATGTGGAGTGCAATGCCATGAGAGAGGAGGTGGAGACGCATGGTGGTGTTATCGAACTCGCCACCGTTGTCACATTGGATGCCACGAACACACGAAAAAAATTGGGTGGAGACATGAGCAAACAGATGACTAAGAGTGGTGAACACATCCGACTTAAGATGAAGGGGAAACATCCATAAGTAGTGTGTGAAATCGTCAAGTACAACGAGATAATACTTGTAACCAGAAACACTGGGAATAGGGGGCATCCAGAGATCACAATGTATCAAATCAAAAGCTTTATTGGTGTAAGTGGAGGAAGAGGAAAATGGTAGACACACATGTCGACCAAGCTGGCAGGCATGGTACAAAGTGTCATCTAACATTTTATTACATGAAATAGAAGAAACACTGGCTAGGTGCGATAAAGCTTGGCGTCTGAGGTGGCTGAGGCGACGATGCCACAAGGTAGCGGATGAGGTGGTGGTGGAGAGAGTGCATGGAGTGGGAGGCGGCCACTGGAAGGGGTAGAGTTCGCCACGACTATTGCACCTGATGATCACGTTCTTGGTGCGAAGATCCTTCACAGAAAAGCCATCAGGGTCAAAATCAATAGAACAATGATTGTCTAAAGTGAACTAACGAACTGAAATAAGGTTATTAATGAGATTAGGAGTAACAAGAACGTTGTTTAGGTGAAAGGGGTGGTTAGGAGTTCGAGAAGATGACATGCCGGTGTGGGTGATAGGAAGGTGGGAACCATTGCCGACAATGGCGAAAGGAGATGCAGCGGAAGAAAAATGAGAGATGGAGGACAAATTACCTTGCTCCGAAGTCATGTGTGCAGACGCACCTGAGTCCATGTACCACTCAAAGGAGGAGGGCAGTGTGAGTGTCATGGTGTTGAAAGACTGGAGCAGCTAGTTTTGGTCCCATGACGTCGACAGGGCAGAGTTGGTCGCTGGGGCGTGGGCCAAGAAGGCCCTGTCTGGTGGGTCAAGGAGCCTGTCCGGGCCACATGTGGATCGATCTGGCCCACAGGTGCTGGAGGGAGAGCCACGACATGTAGCCCTTGTCTTTGTCACCAAGTTCTTCCGCCTCCTCCGCTGCTGCATGATTACGACGGCGATTCTTTGTTGGAGTAGTTGTTCTTCTTAGTTGTTGCCACGGGTGGAGGAATGGCCGCCTCGCGATTACCCACTGTTGGTGTTGGCGGAAGAGCCCCCAGAGGTGCCAGAACCGCTGGAGTTACCCTTGGAGTGGCCGCCACCGCCGGTGGTGTTGGTGAAGAAAGCCGAGTGCTGGGAGGACTCGGAACCCATCGTGAGCTCCTCGAGCATGAGGGCGGAGCGCGCTTCAAGAAACAACAGAAATGTACGTTTCATGGACAACAGTGTCCGCATGCGACCTTGGAGGCTTGCTCCTCCTTGCCGGCGTCGGGCAGGTCGACCTTGACCTCGGCCATGGCACGAGAGAGAAAGGTAGAGGGTGGTGGATGGGGATTTCTCAGGAAAGAAACTGCTCTGATATTATGAAGACAATTGGAATGATTGCACTTGATGTTGTATTGATTTGGCAGTGGATTATATAGTACATGAGGCAACCTATACGGTTGAGAACTTGAGATACATGCCAACTACACAATGTAATAACTAGGAAACAATCCGTAACAACTAGGAAACAATCTTCCTGGTTGATAGGAAACAATCTTCCTGGTTGGGAGCGCTTTGATCCTTTGATCCTGGCGGTTCGGTGGAATCATGCTTGTCGTGACGTGCGCGCTATGCACATAAACGTGCATGGCTAACAAGTGCAAGTGCGAGCTGCAGCAGCAGTTGTGCCAAAAGAATTTCCTGGTGCAATATGAAACAGAGGGTAAGAATATATGATATTAAGTGAGAAGATTGCTAAATCTTGTCCAAAGTAAAACAACGATAACGGTAAGGTAAGATTTGGTGGTCCAAAGTGGAAATTACTTTTCTTTCTTAAAGAGAAAGAAAAGTAGGCTGTTGTTTTGGGAAGCGGATTGGCGCGTAGATGCGGACATGCGGTTTGGGCTTTGCAGGAAGAAGAGATTACTACCCGTAAGCCCGGCCTTGTCGCACTAATGTATTGGCACGGATGCTCTGTTCAGCCTGCACTTTGCTCAGGCCGAGGGGAAACTAATGACCCACACAGTTTGCTTCTTGGTCTGCAATTAGTGGCCCATGTTAACGTACATGGGCCTCAGTGGACCAAATTTTCTTCCTTCTTTTCTTTTTCTTCTCTTATGTTTATGCTCTCTCGCTTCTTCTGGACCGCACCAAATTGCCATGCAGCAAACAGTTCTCGCTTCTCAGTTAGGTTTCTTCTTGTCCCAACCAAAGCTGATTTATGTGTATGCAAATATTTTGTGCCCAAAAGAAAATGTGTGTACACATCACCGTGCAAAATCCTGGGGATTTAGCATTCGTCATTTGTGCATACGACCGAGGGCAATCACAATGCATCGCAGCAGCAAAAGCATTAACGGTAGCGTCGTCAGTCGCACCAGCTGTACCGCAGGTAGCGCACAGGCAGCACCGAATCACGCTCATGCATGCCGCACCGCAGCGTCGCAGCCGCGCCTCGCGACGCGCGCGCTCCTCCTCTCCCTCTCCCTGACCCGCCACTCGCAGGGCGTGAGCGCCTGCACCCGCCCGCACCCGCACCCGCCAATCGCAGCGCCGCCACTCGTCGTGCCGCCTTCCTGTCCGCTCGCCACGGCACACAGCACATGCCGTGCATGCAAAAAGGGGGTTAAAATATCGTCAGTAGCATCCAAAGGTATGTTTCTCGGGTGGGGTGAAACGCGCCCCGGCCGGCCGCTTTCGTGCTGCACATAGGAGTTTTGTGGACATATGTATATACATGATCTGATCTTTTGATTCATAAATCCATGATCAAAATCGATGATGTAATCTTATCTCCCACTTAAACTGAGTATGTTTTAATTTGGCGGAGGTTTTCGTAAAAATGCGTTTAAGTGGGAGACTGGGAGGTGGGATTGCATCGTTGATCTCGACCGTAGATTTATGAATCGAGAGACCAGATCGTGTATGCGTATATGTCCACCAAAGCATCTGTGTACACAGCGCTTTGCACGGGTTACAGTAGGGCACATGCATGTTCCACGTGTAGTGCTCTGGTCTGTTGTTTCGTGTGCAATGAGTATGTATCGATCGTAGGAGTACGTGATACCCAGCTGTGTTTTTTTCACCGCTTCACCGCCAAAATGTATAGGCACAGTAACTCCGTAACTACTGCACACCAGCTACTGGAGTATGTAGTACACTGTGCTGCTCCATTATAAAGGTTTGTCTAAATTTCAACGTGAGCTAGCTTGGCTAGGAAACGGACGATGCATCCACACGTATGCGGGCGTTATTATCCGGTCTCGTTGTGCGCCACGTGCTCGGGACTATTCGTCACCAACTTTTAATGAGTTGGAGGATAGCATATGTCATTCTTGTTAGATCATCTGATTACTCTCGAGATTTTGTATGTATATGCAAAGTCTATGCCCTATTATCAACAGCACGTATAGATACATCAACTTAGGCGGTTTGTGTTGGTTGTGGTGGGACGCGAGCGCCACATAGGAGTAGACGCAGAGACGGAACTAGAACAAAAACTATCAGATTCACTATTTTATTATACATATAATAATATATATAATTTTCAAGCAATATTATACTAAACAGTAATGTATACAACAAATATTGGTAAAATACATCATCTGGCCTAAATGGCCTATAAAAAAAAAGAACAAAAATGACTTAAAATTCTGAAGTAAAAAATAGTATAATGATAAAAATAAAAATAACAAATACATTACCGGTTAGTGTTTACGTTCTTTCAAGTTCATGAAGTGACGGACCACAACATTACTAGTACAATCTGGCGCTTTTCTTTTCAGAAACTTTTCCATATATTTATCTGTCATTTGCCGATTATTCAAAAAAATCCACAAAATATTAGAATCATGGTATGTTCAATAGTTGAAGAACAATATAATAGAAACATATCGTCCAGGATCGGGAGCATGCTTAATTGACATTCTAATAAAAAACTCTTAAGTCAAATCCAAAGCATGGTCCAGCACAAGCACATCGATGATGGATATCACTTGCAATTTTGTCTCTGATTTGCAACGAACTAGGTCGATATTCCAAAAAACTCATATTGAAACCATAAGTATTAACCATACATTTTTTTTTGACAAAAATCAACTAACAATCATCACATTGAAACCGTAACTCGCAAATTTAGTCTCTTAAAGAAATCGGAAGAACTAAAGATGTGGGATATAACCCATGCTGATCCCGCTATTCGTGACTTAGTCCATCCGACGGGCGACTGGCGAGGGACGCCACGACCGGCGGGTTGCGGCTGGTGTGGGCAGCGGCTGCGTCCACTGTCCACCGACAAGGCGAGGCGAGGCAAATTGTGAGCCGCGGGAGTCGAGAGGGAGAAGAACATCTGCGGACTCCATGGCCACGCAGCGCACTCACACCAGACATTATTGGGGAGCGACGGGTGCGGATGCTAGTGCTGGGTTGCTGGCTTTGATGCATGCTTCTATGGGGATGCGATGATTGCTCGTGTCAACTGAGCCGCATTACTACGACGCACATTCATCCTAGCCCAGCCGTGACCAGTGGAAGCAAAGCAGCGAGACTGCAAGAGTTCGGAGATTGAGCTGGATTAGGGTGCACAACTTCTTCTGGGCTAAAGGGTACATGCATGATATATATAGGCTAATCTCCACTAATTTTTTTGACCCGTGTCCGGTGACACTGGTGGCCTGTTGGGCTCTACCCTGAGTAGGTGGTGAAAACTAGTTCAGAAGTACAAGTTAGAACAAGCCTATTTGGTTCACAATTTCGTACAAATTTCTCAAGAGCTCGTATGTGCATCGGTATGTACATGCACAGCATGATTCTATATATGACAAAAAAAAAGCATTTTTTTAACCACAAATCTCATTACAAAAATAAAAAAAAAGTCAAGTTTACTACTAGTACCAGCTGCAGGTTGGTGCCCAATGTCACAGTATCTGCCAGTGAGACGTAACAACGCCCACGCGCCATAAATGGAGCGCGCGCTAGCCAGTAACCGCGGCAGAACGCGCCACGGGGGACGAGGCGCCCGAGGGCATGGGCGCATGGCAACGCGAGGGCGCGAGCCGATGCCGAGCCGAGGCGGCCAAGCGACGACCCGCATGCACGCCTCGCCCACGCGCCTCACACCGTCACACGCCTGACGCCTCCCACTGGACGCCACTGGAATATATCCCACCCGCTCCAAAGCGCGCGCCCCGCGACTCGCCTCCGCCTACGTGTCGTCCGCGTCCCCGCCCGCTCGCCCACGTACCCCGCCCCGCCCTCCCACGTGCCCCTCCCTCTGCGCGCATCCGATTGGCCGACCCCGCCTTCTTAAGCCGCCCGGCCCCGGGCCCCAACGCCGTGCTCCGTCCCGTCGACTCCCTCTCGACTGACCCACAGTCCACCACCACTCCAGCCTCGTGCCATGGCCATGGTGCAGCAGGTGGACATGGCCGTCAAGGCCAACGAGATCATGGCCAGGTTCCGGCCCATCGCTCCCAAGCCGGCCCTGCCGACGTCGCCGGCGGGGCAGGCGGGTGACGGGGCCGGGTTGACCACGAACCGCGTGCTGTGCCAGCTGCAGAGCAGGCCGTGCCGGGCGCGGAAGCGCGGGCGCCAGAGCGTCGTGCCGGTGTCCCCGCCAGCTGCTGCCAAGAGGAAGAGGGCGCCGGCGTACCCGGCGCCGCTCCGGTGCGCGGCGGCCACGGACGCGGTGGTGGCCACGGCGATGAGGGCGCATGTGTCCGTGGCCGTCCCGGGAAGTGCATGCCTTCCTTTGGCATCGCTCTCGCCGGCGGGAGCGAGCGCTGGGGACCTGGCGAGGCTCTCGCCCAAGGTGGCGGCGGCGGAGGAGAAGGACGTCCCCGTGGAGCGCGACCTGCTGCAGAAGCTGCTGGAGCCTAAGGTCATCTCGCCGCGGGCGGTGCGTCCCGTGGGCTCTACCATCCACGTCGAGTCCATCGTCCACCGCGCCGTCGACGTGGGCTGCACCGCGGCCTCGAAGACGGCGCAGGAGGTAGAGGCGGAGCTGGAGTCGGACGCACTCCCGGCGGTCGTCTCGGACTCGAGCAACCGTGTCCGGCTGGTGAACGACGCGTACAAGCAGATGGTGGGGCAGCCAGAGTGCCCGTGGCTCGACGCCGTGCCTGCCGCCGCATCGAGGAGGATCAGCGGCGAGGTGGCTCTGGTGGTGGCCGAGCCGGCGATGCTGACGGAGTCCCGCGGGGGCTTCTCGTGCACGGCGAAAATCGAGTGGGAGTGCGACGGCAAGCGGGCTTCCGTCCGTGCACCGTGCGACGTCAGCCGGCTGCAGTGCGAGTCCAGAGACTACCTCTTCACCTGGAGGCTTCGCACCGCCGGCGATGCATCTATCAGCCTCCGCACCGGCGATGCATGAGATGCTGAGACCTCAGAGCAGTTTACACATCCTGCGTGGCACACTAGTACACTACCGCGTGCGAAACCAAGCGCATAGGTTAACGTGCATGTTAGTAAAACAATATGCTGCTTCCTCTTTTGCGAAGTCTTTGTAGCATGCGTGACCAAGTTCTAAAAGTACATACAGTATGAAGTAGACTGGAGAATGCAAGGGAAATTGTAACTTGTGCTTTGATGAAATTGCGTAACGACAGACAGGTGATTGCATCTGCATGCATGTACTTCGCAGGTAGACCAGAGCGTAGTCACGTTAGAACTGAAATACATAACAGCAATGCTGGATATGGTTTCGCTAGTTGAGCAGAAAGATCTTTATGTGAACGAAAACTTTACGAAATGAGAAGAAAGGGTACAAGTAGGCTCATTGATGAACAAACGTTTGAGAAGACAAGCATTCTGTTTGACCGCAATACGTTCTTATTACATGTTTGATCGACATGTTCTAGCTCAAATTGCACGACGGATATGATCGAAACAAAAACAGTATAGGCAGGGGAAAACAACATCTTGTGACGTCTCCTCACAACATGCAAGACAACAGCTCAGGCTTGCTCCGTCTTCGGGGGACCCCTCCACTTGAAATTCTCTGCGTAGGTTTTGGGCTGCAAGATTGAAAAGCAACAGTTAATTGCAGGCAAGCGAATAACGTCAATACGCACCGATCTGGACGGCATAACAGTTATAGAACATAAAATGAATAGACGATGATGCAGATGCATCAGCAGATAAACCAATAAATTAAGGGACATCCATCTTACAAATAATAAAGGAATATAATAATTTCAAGGAAAAGAAATATCGAGCTATAACAAGCTAAGTCTTCTCTTGATCGAAAAAGAAGAGCTGAAGTCTTCTCTACTACACAAGCAATTCAAATGGATACAACGACTATGAAATTCTCACAAAGGTGGTTTGATCTTTCGTCAAACGTGGTTTTAATTCCACCTATGCAGATCTGTTTCTAAAATTAAGAATGTGCGGTGTAGTAGTTTAAAGAGTCAAAGTTCAGCTCGCTCCCCCTACCCTACCAGAAGTCCGGTCATGTAAAGGACTGCTACGAGCCAGTTCCAACTCCTGATTGGACCTGCATCAGGACGTCCACTGTTCTCTACGCACGAGTGGCATCCACGTGACCACGTCCCATCAAATTACTGGATTAGCCAAAGTACGGCGCCAAGGACAGAAATAGCAAGATGATTTTTAGTCAAACTGTCAAAGAAAGCTACAAATAGAATTTGCAAAAAGTAGCTTTTTCTACCACAGAATTGTGCTACTTCCATGAAAAACAGGTTCTTTTGTCAACCATGCCATTTAAACCAGGGCAGAAGAGCGGCAAATAATATTTCAACTATACTGAGGTCGTCACGTCAAGTTATCAAGAAATATGTAGATTTTAGAAACATGCAAATATTAGTGTAGAGCTGTACGTCCACGTGCTCTTTAATCTTGTATCCGATATATCTATCTTTTGTTTATAGCAATTCACACTGTATGTAATTCTAGATAATTGTATAATAGGTGACTAACATTCACTTCAAATCATTAGCAAAATTCTAGTAGTAGTTCGGATAATAAGTCAGAGATCGTTAGCAGGATATATGCAAGAATGCATGCACCGTGAAATGGCTCCCAAAATAGTGGTCGCCTTGCATCAGTAGGTACATAAATTCAACCTGCATGCCAGCCAGTGGTGACTAGCTTGTCCTCATCGAATTGCTAGTATCAAAACATACGAGTCGATGAGGATGAGAACTCTGGCCACGATCACATTCGATGTACTAGCAAAGTTGATGCCAAATTTGGCTTTTTTCTACCGACTTCTGATTTGTTAGTTCTGACAAATGTTAAAGGACTCGAACCAAAAGGCTAACAACTTCTCTTGAAAGAGAGCAGCCCCTCTCGTTCAGTTTAAAGTACTGGAGGCATGAAAATTGTGAACGTCAACAGGTCAAGTGCTACCATCAGCAGCAGGCTACCGGTTCGATGTGGGCTTCCCATCCTCCCCCTTCCAATTGGTCCTTCGCGTTCCCTTCGTCTCCTCCTCAAGTTGGTCCTTACCATTACTCGTCAATACCTTCACTCTCCCCCAAGCTAAAGCAGCCCCTACCATTCGTCCTACGTTTCCACCTCTGCTCTTCCAGCCGTCACCATTGTCACACTCCCAAGGCTGCACTATCCAGCTCGGTAGGACACCATCCCAATACTTGTCAATAGTCCATACCATTCCGGAGGCTATACTGGTTTGTCTCTTAGAATGGTACATTCCGGTACCAATCCATATCGGCGTACCATTCTGGAATTTAATATAATAATATATATTTATAGGTATATATATGCTTAATTATATGCACACCAAATGCTACTTGTAACTCCAAATCCATAGTAGTAGGATCAAATATAACATATAGTTCGATGAGTTCAATAGACATTAACAATTACGCCAGAATGGTCAGTATTGTCCGGTATCGAAGCCGATATGGTCAGTACTGACTGGTATCAAAGCTGGTATGGAACACATGGTTGCTTTGTACCGTTTTAGATGGAGAAATGGAACATACCGGCTATACAAGCCGGTACCAGAACAGTATTGATAAGTTTGCAGCACCCTCTCCTCCACCTCCTTCCAAGTAGGGCATAATTATTTTTGTCCTGTCGCTCTACATTAAGGACACACTGTAATGCATTTGACATGCGTTATCACGTCTAACATGGATCATATTACATCTGCATGTGCTACTGCAACATGCTGCATGCCAACACCCAAGCAACGCTATTTACTTATGGTATGTTGCAAAACATAAGTTGTTGAGGAAATAAGCACATATACTACTTTGCATGAAAGTTACCATCAATGTTTCATTAACACGCTCTCTTTTATTTGAAGGTGTTTTCTCTCCACCTGCAGATTTTACTTCACTGTTCTTACTTGCAACTCAGTGTTAGGTACTTCGAATGACTATGCCGTATCCACTAGAACAATTCAAAACATGTGCAAACACACGTTGAAGATTAAATATTCTACAATCAGAATATAATACTTTTTAGCACAGACAAAAGCTAAAAGACATAGTTGTAAGGATTGGTACTTAAACCGCGAAGGCAAAATGTTAACAAAATTAGAGATGCAAGATAACCAACTTTTGTAAAAACAAGATGCAATGATGCATTAATCAAGTCAAAACGAAAGATATGTAGGGACACATACAGACCTTCAAAACAGGTGTATGGCGTTTCCTAACCTGGAAAAAAAACATGACGTAAGTATAAAATTCTAATTTTCGAAGAAACATGGAAGGCACATTACAGCAAATTTAAAAACTCATTACAATTTAGGGAGGCATTAGAATTTTAGAGAGGGATTAGAAATTGTGATCTTCATCGTGATCTTCAAGGGTAACGATCCGAAACCCTTTATATTGCCCTTTAGGTCTGGATCATTAGAATTGGAGTAGCGAGCGAAAAGTTACAGCCTCAGAAAGGTCGCTGTCCAGAATTTGGATGTAGCTGGTAGATATTGTGAAGATTGGTCAGTTTCATCCAGTAGATAGCAAAATTAAAATGTGGTGATAACTTGAATAAGTTAAGAAATTTTGTGTAGTTTACAGAACTGGCATCGTTCATATATTTTCAAGTTTTAGAATTAAAGATATAGAATTATGAAGTGGACTGTCCAAGTTTTAGAATTAAAGATATAAAATTATGAAGTGGACTGTCCTGACGGATTCTGGAACGATCTTCGGGAAAGGAAACGGGGCAGAGAACGGTAGAATCAGAAGTTCGTCATAACTAGAAAGTTGTAGGCATTTTCATAAGGATTCCAGAAAGTAGCGGATGTTGAGATTTGGAGTTCAGATATGAAAGTTAGAGCATTTTTATTACTAAGACAGCGGGTACGTCGAACGGTAGAATCAAGTTATTTGGATCGTTTTTGTGTAATCATGCTAGGGTGAAGTATGTGATGTTTTGGTACTGTGTTTAGTATGTTTTTTGAATGTATGTCAATTTGTTGTCCAGAGAGTGTTGCCTTAAGTGCCGTGCCGCCTTTGCATCATCCGGCTCGTAGGAGCTAAAGAAGCAGGTCAGCAGGTGCTTGGTATAATGGTGAACAACGGATGGTTGTCATTGCCATGTTGGTTATTTATTTATATTGTGTTAAGTTAAATGTTTGCCACGATAATATTGATGAAAAGAGTTATATTGTGATATTGATGCAACTACCATGGGAATGACATGGTGAGAATATTAATGTTTAATGCATTGTTGCATCATTCACTTGCATAAGGGTCAGGGCGGTGAGTACTGCCATGTTTATGGTTAATCCGACGTACCCTATGTTAAAATCCTATAGAGGTAGGAACCCTACCCTCAAGAAGGTGGGGGAGAAAAGTGTGTCACCGACGGGTGAACACTTCGCTATACCGGTATTAGCTAAAAGAGATGCATCGTAACATTTGCATACATGAGAATTATATTGTTGAGAATGAGAATGATAAGATTTATGATAATACATCGATTGCTAATGAGCTTGTGTTTTTACTATTGTATCAAGTGCTTGCTGAGTCGTGGACTCACCCTTATTTATTTTGTTGCTTTAGGTGGTCATTGACGGCATCTCGCATGAGGATGGCTAGCACACATAGACAATCACACTACCTACACTCAAATGATTTAATTGGCCATGTGAACATTTACTTTGGTGTGATAAATGTTAGTCGCTGGATTCTTGCACTTGGTGATAGCAAGATCCTTACTCTCATCGGGAGGATGACACTTGGAGATGAGGCAATTTTCTTTGTTTATTTCTCACACAACGCCATACCAACCTGAGGGGTTGGGGATACAAATTTATAGACTGTTAACCAGCCAAGCATATGCTAAGATGCTAGTCTAAGATGCTAGTCAAAAGCTGTCCTAAAGAGATGCTGTCCTTGAAGGGCAACAAAAACCAACACAAAAGAGACTTATCCATCACTCTCCCCTAAGTCTTGTGTGTCTCCTTGTGAGAATCTGAGCCATCTCGATCTGGCGCCAAGCTCTGGAACTTGATCCGCCAAGAGACTTGGTCGAGGTCATGAATGGTCTTGGGTGTTGATGTAGTTGGCTGACGCTCCCTTCATCCAGCGACTTCGATGAAGTGATACCTCGCCGGATGTGCTTGCTGCGCTCATGGAAGACGGGGTTCTTCGCTAAGGCCAAGGCGGACTTGTTTATCACCTGAGCTCCATCTGCCTCTGCGTCTTTGCCAAGGAGATCGCCATGCGGTAGTGCCGACCACAGAGCTCGAGTAGAAGCGGTAGTGGGCGCAATGTACTCTTTGCAGCCTAGACAAAGCCACTACTCGCCGCTTGACCAATCGCCACCGACGGACACTTGCCGAGGAAGTACAACATCCACCGGTGCTCTTGCTCGTGTCGATGTCGCCGGCGTGGTCATTGTCATTATGCGGATGAAGTCTGGCCGGGCACCTTGGTAGTGCAAGCCGTGGTCGGAGGTGCCCGCGATGTAGCGGAGGATCCTTTTCACTACCGGTGCTCCATCGTTGGCCATTGCATGAACCGGCCGACGTAGCCGACGGCGAACGCTAAGTCCGGCGGCGTGTGGACAAGGTAGCGAAGGTCGCCCATCTAATGCGCTTGCGTCGCGTCCGCCCACCTCCGCCAGACTCTCACGACTTAGCTTCACCTCTCCTCCATAGGAGTGTGGGGTGGGTTGCGATCGATGAGGCCGCCACTTCCACGATGCGCTTGAGGTGGCGCACCTGGCGAAGAGAGATGCCGAGTCGTCTGGTGGACCTCGATCCCGAGGTAGAAAGAGAGGGCTCGAGGTCGCTCATCCGAAGGTGGCCTTCATCTCCGCCTTGAACGCCTCGATTTCCTTCTCCTTGGTACCGGTGATCACAAGGTCGCCGACGAGACGCCTATCGCCAGGCATTGCCTCCTTGCCTCGCCGATGAGACCATGGCCTCGTGGCTTCTGCCGAATCCCATTTGCTTGAGGTGGAGTCCGGGGCGTGCCTGCTCGCGTGCTCGCCGCCGAAGCCGTAGAGGCCTTGCGCAGTGAGGACCTTGCTTTCTGCCGGGATGATGAATCCGACGGTGGCGACGAGACCTCCTCCTTCAAGTCGCCGCTGAGAAAGCAGACTTGACGTCCATGTGATGGACGCGCACCCTCTCCCGGCTACGAGTATGAGGAGGAGACGACGGACTCCATCTCGGCAACAGCGCCGAAGGCATCGCCGGTCGACTCCTCCGCCGGACGAAGCCTCGTGCCACGAGACGCGCTTTGTGCTTGATCACCTCTCGACCTCGTTTTCTTGAGCTTGAAGACCCACTTGAGAGAGATGGCGTGGTGGCCGAAGATCGCCAGCCCCACGTCTTGTTTCGCTCGACGGTCCATCTCTCTGCATCGCGGCACGCCATGCTGCGCTTCTCTCGCTCGGCGAAACGAGGCTCGCTGCCGCCCTGTCGGCGAGGCGCAGCTTCTCTGCCTCGAAGTCGCGCTGCGCGATTCGAGGACCATTGCCACCGAGGAGGTCGCCCATGGTATGAGAGCGCAGAGGCTCGCCGCCGTGGTAGGTGTCGATCGCGATCTCGCTGTTAGACGGAGCGGCGAACTCCACCGTGTGTTGCTCGTCGTGGGCGGCCGCCGCCGGTCTTAGAAACTCAAAGTAAGCGCCGGTGTGAGAACGAGGCGTGGCCGGGTCTGGCGGTGGACTCGCCGAGCTCGCGGGCTTGCCGAGCCGCGCGGCGATGGGCGACTCATGGGAGGTGGTGGCGAACGAGGCGGTGGGGTAGGCGAGCTCGGTGAAGACGAGCCGTTGGCTCCCCGCCTCGGCGGACGTAGTCGACAACGAAATCGGCGGTCGTCGAGTCGAGCCGTCATCCACCATCTTGTCCCACGCCCGCCTCGCCGCCGTCGAACACGACGCCACGCGATCTTGCGCACGCGCCATGTCGTGGGATCGAGGACGCGGTAGGCCTTGGCGCCTCGCGTAGCCGATGAAGACTCTGGCGTGTTCGGCCGCCGAGCTTGCCGACGTGGTTGAGCTCTTGACGGCGGCGGTACCAAGACACGGAGGTGGCTTTCATGCGCGACTTCGCGCGTGCGAGCCTCGTATGGCGTCTTGCCGCCGAGGGCCTTGGTGAGGCGGTTAAGCAAGTGAGCGGCAGTCATCATCGCCTTCACCCCAAGAGAATGCCGCATCCTCTCGCTGGAGGAGGCGCGCGCGCGCCACCACCGCCGTCGTTTGCGGCGCTTCGACGACGCTGCTTCGCTGCGGGGTGTACGGCGCGAGAAGCGACGATGGATCCTCGTTGGCGCGAAGACGCTGTGAACTTCGGCCGCCGTGAACTCACCGCCGTTGTCCGTCGTAGGACCCGGCTTGCGGCCGCGCTCGCCTCCGCAACAACTTGAAGCCACTTGATGGCGTCCGCCGTCATTGCCTTGACGCCGAAAGGAGATGCCCGCATGTAGCGGGACACGCCGTCGACGAGGAGGAGGAAGTAGCGCCGGCCTCCAGTGTAGCCGGTGTCACGGGCCACAGAGGTCACCGTGTCTGAGCTCCAGCTTTCTCCTTGGCGCGAAGCTCGCTGGCGAGGGCGGCCGCCGCAGCTTTGGTGAGGACGCAGTGTCGCAGAATCGCTTCCACGTGGTCGACGCGCAGCATGCCCCGCACCATCTCCTTCTTCCGAAGCCGCCTCGTGGCCTCAAAGTTGAGGTGCCCAAAGCGCTCGTGCCACCTCCAAACGCCGCTGCCGCGGCGGTACGCAAGATAAAGAGGTTGCGCCACCGCTGCGTGAAGGACGTAGAGCGGTTGCTCTGCTGACCTTGACGAGAGCCGGCGACTATGATCCCGGATCGTAGCACCGTGCTCAATCTCCACGCGATCCGTTCTCATCCAAATCCCAAGTCGATGATGGAGTTCTCAACGCGGATGTAGTAGACACCGCGTGGCAATGGGTGCTTTCGCCATCTTGGCGGCGAAGACGACAGAGCCGACGCCTTGATCTCCACTTCGGCGGGCGTCGCCGAACTTGACGGTGCCTCGAACGCTGAGTCGAGCTTGAGAAGAACTCCGCCGCCGGTCATGTGGTGGGTGGCGCCGGTGTCGAGGCACCACCCGTCGGTCTTGTCGTTCGGAATCGCATCGCCGGCAGGCGTGTGCTTTTGGCTCGCTCAAGGTGGAGGAGCCATACGCCGGCAGTGCCACGGAGGTAGTTCGATGCTCATATGAGCAATGAACAGAGCCATTGCGCCTCCTCCTCCGCTTCTTGCTGACGTGGGCTCGCCACGCGTCGTGGTATCGACAATCCTTGGCCCAATGACCGAGCTTGCCGCAGCTTGTAGCAAGAGTCGCCTCGTCTTGCTTTGCTTGCCAGCCAGCCCATGCTGGCGCCCACGGCCATCACCCTCAAGACGTCCTCGCCTGCACGGCGTTTTACGCTGCTTGCTGCCGCTTGCCACGCTTATGTCGCTGTCGTGGAAGAAGGCTCCTTCTTCCTCGTCACCTTGGCCGGCAGCCCCATCGCTCCCGAGCGAGGAGGAGCTTCCGCCAATGGTGACGGGTCCCGAGAGACGCCGTGGCTCATCGTCACAACGACCTTGAGGCGACCCAACACCTCCTCGATCGTCATCGTAGAGGTCCAGCAGAGACTCGACGAGCGAGCCATCCGCTTGTACTTCTCGACGCAGCGGAAGAGCTTCTCCACGCCTCTCTCGCCAGAGGTGTCGCCGCCGAATCGCACCAACTTCGCAACAGAGTGTTGAGACGGAGAGCAAAGTCATCAACGCCCTCACCGCTTGAAGGCCGATTCTCCCACTCCTGCGTAGTGCTCGCAATGTAGACTTGGCGCGGCCGCCGCCGTCGCGTCTTTGCAGCGATGGCGTCCCAAGCCTCTTTGGCGATCCGCTTGTTGGTAAGCGAGAATCGATCTCGGGCGGATCGCAGCCGATGAGAAGATCCAGCGCCGTCGATCCCGGTCGTGTCGACGTCTCCGCATCGGACCGCATCCCACATATGCCGCGACTGAGCTTTACCTCATCACCGCAGACCCACTCGGCGTAGTTGGTCTTGGTGAGGTAGGCCACCCGCCACGGGGCCGATGTCCTCGACGACGACTGGTACTCGTGGTGACCACGATCGGACCGGGAGAGAGCGCGTCGCTGTGAAGGCCGCTTCTCCTTGACTGACTGCAGACGCTGCCGCCGCGGCGCGTCTCCTCCAGGATTGCCGTCAGGTCTGCGTCCGCCTCCTGGCTGCCGCCGCGCTTACGGGCGTCTTGCGCGGTTGCTCATCGCTTATTGCCGCTTTCGCCTCCTCGCTGCCTCCCTCTCCGTGACTCGAGGTCCGCGTCGGCCGTTATCGCAGAGATGGAGCTTCTGCTTCGCCGCAGAACCTCGACCTCATTCTGCCGCGACGCTGCCGAGACGCTGCCGCCGATTCGCCGCCGCCGCTACCTTCCGCTTCCGCCGCCGCTACCGCCTTGCCGCCAAATTTTGACGCTTTTTTTCCGCATTCATGCCAGGTCTGCCCACTCGCTTCGCGTTCTTCACGCCGAATCGCTTGACTTCTTCCGCCGCAGGCGTGAGGCGATCGAAAGATCGAGATCGCCTCTGCGGACATGGCGTACAACGGGAACTGCGCGGAGAAAGAGCCGCTTTACCGGTTGGGCCGGCCATGGGCCGAAGCGAGGTCGAGAAGGGATTGAGCAGAGATGCTCAAAGTTGCGGATAGTACGGCTCGATACCACTTGTTAGTCATTGGATTCTTGCACTTGGTGATAGCAAGATCCTTACTCTCATCGGGAGGATGACACTTGGAGATGGGACAATTTTCTTTGTTTATTTCTCACATTAACGCCATACCAACCTCGAGGGTTGGGGATACAAATTTATAGGTCGTTAACCGACCAAGCATATGCTAAGATGCTAGTCTAAGATGTTTGTCCTAGATGCTAGTCAAAAGCTGTTCTAAAGAGATGCTGTCCTTGAAGGGCAGCAAAAACCAACACAAAAGAGACTTATCCATCAATAAATAATTCCTTCTCGGACTTGATAATTATTGATTAGGTTTTGGTGTTGGTTATAACTTGATTATTCATTTGTTGGCTTGTTTATTCTCTATTTGGTTCCTTATTCAGTATCACTATCTATTGTGTTGATCATTAAGCAGTTCGAATGTCTTTATTATTTCGTATTATGTCCCGTGGATGGGATTTTATTCGTTATGCGCTTGCTGGAATTTAATATAATAAGTGGTTTAAATTAGTAGTTGAGGTAATTTAGTGACATTCCGGGCTCAGTGTTAGGCTAGAGTGTTACAAAATCAAATGATCCTACATGTTCAAAAGAGGTGCAATTAAATCCTGCTTTGATCTTTCCCAATATTCCTGAATAGAATATCTAATTCCCTAACTCAATATTATCTATCAGGAAGGGAGAAGCAGACTCACCACATATTCCCATCCGTGTTTTTCAGCAAATGCCTTTGCTGACTCTGCACTGTCAAATGTAAGTCCCGCTTCACCAACATTAGCATATGGATCCCCAGTAGATGTCCATCCCATTAATGGGTTCTCCCACCTATCATGCATTCAAATGTTAGAACCAGTTTCCCAAAAGAAGAAAAAAAGAATTTCAAGAAGATGTATCAAGAACAATGTGGGTGAAAGTAAGGTGACTGCAAAGTAGCTTTGCTCAATAGCAGTTTGCATTCTGATAATAATATAAGATCAAAAATATTTTTGATCGCATAGTGCATGAATGAATACAATTAACTACCTTACAAAAACATAAAGGCATACTAATCAAAACACTGCTGAGATCCTAGATCACCATTTTAGTGGTCCGATACAAAACTGCACAATTATGATGTAAGAACTAAGAACATTCTGAAGTTTGTTAAAACTACAATCTAACTGCACAATCAAGCAGGCAGCTAGTAGCTCAGCCACTGAAGGCTTGTTTGTCTCATGTGAGCGCAGCATGGTGTAACTAGTTTGTGATTTGCGTAGGTTGATTTCTAGGTTTTGATCTGCTTCAAAGCTAAAAATAGAACCAAAAAAAAAAAGTTTTTGCAGTGCAGTGCCTTGTTCAGGCAGTTCAATTACCCTTTTGATCCTATATTCAAATGCTGAGAATGATCTAACGTTAACCTATACTTGTTAATAGCTTATAGCTATAAAGTACAGGGCCAAATTGGCAGCTAGTTCAGCCACTGAAAGGTTTGGTGGTGATAAATTTACTTGAATTTTACATAGATACACTCTGGGTTACCATAGTCGTCTAGTTCAAAGAAAAAACTGTTGTTTTCATATACTAGAGTGCCTTCAGTTGGTTCAATTACTCATCGATCAAACAGACAGACCAAGATATTGTGATCAGTTGATCACTCATTCTGGTTCAACCCAGTCCTCTACTGTTCGAGCACCACTGAATAACTACAAAGGTAAGACTTTGATGAGATCAGAACCCATAATACTTCATACATTAGCTTTCTGTTAAGGAAAACGAATACAGACTATCATACACCATGAGTCTTATCCCAATCACTGGGATAACCCCAAGTATACACTAACAAGCCCACCACCTACATCCAACCATCATCGATTGATATTTACCCCAAACATCTGATTTGGGAAAGGAAAAAAAACTAAATACTGTAGTCCTGCTTTTCTTCTTCTTTGCTATCTACTCTGGCCACAAAATGCTAAATGATGCAGACTGATTTTTTTATCCTTTCTTAATAATAAAGCCTAAAAAGAATTCTCTCCAGCAAGGTTGTCATAATCTCGATCCGAGTCTTAAAGTCTTAAGACTTTACGATCCTAGATTGAGTGGAATGATCCGATCCTAGGTAGAATCTTAATATTATTACGATTCTAGCAAAAAAAATTTGTAGGATCACAAACAAAATTTATATACGCTTCTACCCGATTCTAGTAATTAATTATTAAAAATTACTCAGCATATGTCCCTTTTATTGTAAAGTTTCATTGTATATTCATTCATATATAATAATTATTTGTATAAACAACAAATAATATTTCGTTTTCACTATATTTCTGTAAATAAAAGCTTTTAAACTATAATTTAAAGCATGGCATTGTAATATGTAGTTATGTACACAAAAATATGCATTATATAGCCAACTTGTGTTAATTATTATATAACGACGATAACATAGGCAACAATAAATCTAATTAGGTGCCAAATGACTAAATAAATGCTAAAATCACAATCAAAAGATGTGGTAGAGTGAGAAAATATACTATTTGGTAGAATTAGGTAGGATCTTAGATTCTACGATTCGATCCTAGAATGCAATCCAACCGGAGCGTCCCCGATCTGATTCAAGATCTCGATTTAAGTGAGAATGTGACTGTAAATAGATGTTAAATTTATGTGAGGCAATTTGTTTTCATTTGATATCCTCTTGAAGTAGCTCATCTAACAGCGACACAAGATTTTGGATGAATTGAGTCATGAGAAAGAAGAGCCAGCAAAGCAAAACAAGAAACATACTTTTGTGTAGACACAAAGTTGATTTTCCACCTCCCGACTTTGCCTGAACCTTGCTGAGATGCAGTTCTAGCTGGTGAATAGATCACAACCTGCTAATACACAAGGATAAGGTAACCATTTTGTAAGACAAAAAAAGGTTCCCAAGAAGCTAGTTAAAATGCATATATTGAAAGAATAAAAGACATCATACATCCACATAGTTTACATATCTCTCCACTGTAACCCTTTTGTTTAAAACTATACTCTACTTATCCTTGTGCCTAGAGGCCTAGATTGTGTACCAACAATATAGGTCTCACTCTCTGTAATAAAACTGCAAAACTTATTGATGTTTAGACGCTTCTCTGCGGTTCATCACAGGACATGCCCTCTCCACAGGATACATCAGAAGTTAGAAAATACCATGACTGTTGTGTAGGGAGAAACTATTTTCCCCTAAAATGTGCAGAACTCTACAGTAAGCGCTGAAAACGAATTGCATGGCCACAACTCACAACTCAATAGTGATCAAAGTAGGTTATTAAGTCGGTAAGTCGACACTACCCTCTTAGTAACCGACTAGTCGAAAGGTACCGTTCACACACAGCCAGCACAGCACACACCACACAGCTATCCACACACTTCCTGCTGCCCTCTATTATCCGTCATGAAGATCCTGCCGCCGCCTGCCGCACGCTCATTGCTCTTATCCCCACCTGGCCGAAGACGCCATTGCCGCTTAACCGCCTCGCCCCATCCACATCCTCCACGCCTTCGCCTCCTCCTCCTCCTCCTCCAGGCCGGCCTCCCTCCGTCCTCCGCGTCACTTCCCTCCCCCCTCTTTCTCTCGGCTCTCGGCTCTCCTCCCTCCGCGCCCTTCTCCCGCCTCCTCCTCAAGACGAGGAGCTGCGCGACAGCGACAGGGAGGAGCGGCAAAGCGGGCGACGGCGACGAGGAACCGCGTAGGGCGGCAAGGCGAGGTGACGCGACGGCGACGACGACGAGGAGCTGCGGGGAGGAGCGGCAAGGCGGGGTGACGATGGGCTGCGGCGCCGAGCTGGGAACCGGGCAAGTCGAGTTGCCGGACCAAGTCGCCTCGGCTCCCCCGACTTGTCGACTAGTCGACGACTTAATAACCATGGATCAAACCATATCATGGAGCATGAGAAAGCGAAAAACTATACTGAATTTGTTTACCCTCTACAACCAAGAAAAGAGAGTGACATAAACATCAAGGGGAAAATCCAATAATCATAGAAATATGCATAAGCACACAATAATATTGTTTGGCGAAATACAACCTTTATACTTCATAGTGTACCTTATATTTAGTAATTTACGGATCTAACTATTCCACAGGACTGCTTTAGATGACCTCAATTTGAAATGACAGCCAACAACTAAAAATAAACTGCCAGTGGCTCACTATGTGGATTGTGGGAGGTAAATACAATAACAATAAGACCTATGAAGCAGAGCTACGGAAAAGACACTGTTTCTTAATCCAACAAGAGCTGCTTTAAATTCAAAACTAAGCATCGCCATTAGTTTCATCTTTCTTTACATGTAGTTAATTATCAAATGTATTTTATTGAAGTTCCAGATAAACCAATGTTATCAGATACTGATATGTAAATTCCAAGTATGCCTTTTTCTTTACTCAGGAGTCAGGGCCTTCAAGTATTATTGCAACGGAACTTCATCAGCACATCATCTCAAAGAGAACTGACATAACTATGATTAGTACTTCACTATATGAGTATACCGGTGTTTTGATTATGGCACCGTTTGGCCAACTATAGCATAGTGTAGATTTAGATTCAGCAAAAAATCACTTCCTATAAAATCAAACCACAGGTTCTGATATTTATCTCAACCTTGATTTCACATATTTACATTTGTCATTTTGTTGTATATTAACATAACCAACACCGCAGGGATTTTAGCACCTATCCTCCTGAAAAATTGGACGATTAACATACAGCCAATATTCTGAGCTCCAAAAACACACAGTTTTCTAACCCAAAACTGCCAAGTTTCATTACACACACTTTGGGAAGCGAGGATATAAACTCATATATGAACATATTGCACACAGCAAACTATTCCAAGTTCACATTACGGGCAACTCAAACCAAACCAGGATCATTTAACCAAAGTTACATCTCTCTGTTTCTCTCTAATCGAATGCCCATCCAAACAAAAATGCCTAACCCAGTTGCTTCACATCGTCATTGGTTTGACATAATCTATGCGTGGGAACCCAACCTCCCACACATTCCTCTTCAGCGCAGTTCAAACCAAACGATCGTGCAATATCACCACTAAATTAACATTTCTATCCACTCCAAAGTCCAAACACTAGCTACAGCTAACGCATCGACCCAACGCCTCCATCCCTAACAACACCCCAAAAAATTGAACCCAAACCATCTCGAGAGATGCCCACACGGATCCACGAGAGCTAACACTCTGTTGCGACGAAACGAATCGCGGAAGGGCTGGGGAGCGTTACCCTGCGGCGGAGGTGCTCCTCGGGGATGCCGGAGATCATGCCGATCTCGCCGGGCTTGATCTCGACGAGGGCGTCGGAGGCCTCCGCTGAGAGCATCCGCGCCGGAGCCGACGATAGGAGCGCGCGGCCGAGGGAGGGGAGGCCCCGCCGGAGCGGCGCGGCGGCCATAGCGTCGGAGCCGTACACCGGAGAGGTGGAGGGGAAAGGAGACGGGAGGCGAGAGGAGAGGAGGGGAGGAGAAGAGCAGCTTGCGAGAAAGCTGCCTGAGCCTGTGCGATCCGTCTGGATCGAGAATATGACCGAGCCCAGAGTCGGTGGGGATCAGATCCATGGCGTGGGCTGGGCAGGTAGGCCCTAGAGATGGGGCTTTTGCAGGACGATATGGGTTGGGCTTACGGCCCATGTTAGTCGGTCCTATTAGGCCAGGTGGCTCAGGTTGGGCCCATAGGGTTGGGGTTGGGCTTGGGCGCATAGGTTTGGGTTGCTTAGTATCAGCGATAACCTTCAGTTTCATTAGCTTAATCCACAGTGCATCTCAAAAGGAAAAAAAAGCTTAATCCACAGTGATACAGCCGAGACACAATCACGAGCCAACGAAAAAGGAGATGGAACCGAGAGGCCACAGGATTATATATTTACTAGTTAAGTGTCCGTGCATTGTTATGAAACATCTTATGAATGTAATCATTTATCAATAGATATAATATATCTCAATTCGTTAAGACGCGCGGAGCAGAGCAGAAGAGCAGGGGCGGAGAGGAGGAAGTGAGGCCCGTCCAGATCCAACCGATGGAAGCGGCGACGAGCGAGGCGCGACAGAGCGAGCAGCAGAGAGCGAGGTGGAGGCGAGGCGAGAGGAGGAGGAGCATAAGCGCATCATGAGCGATGCCAAGAGAGGAGGAGCAGAGAGCGCAAGATACGAGGAGATAGTTTGCTGATAACGTGGCTCACATGTCAGTAGAGAGGGGCATGAATGAGAGGGTAGAGAGGACGGACGACCACCAACTACTATTTTTAAGTAGTAGAGATATCCTGCAAAATCCACAGGTAAATCCACCTAAAATGTAGTTAATAGGACTAACCATAAGTTAATATACGCTATTTGGTTATGTCGTTACACATTTGATGGAACCATCACCAGCTACACCGTCAAGAAAACCGAACATCCCCTAGAATCAGAGTCACCATCGTTGTGCCGCACGTCCATGGCAGCAACCACGGAGAAGCCCTTTTTTTTTCCTGAAAGCAATGCGAAAGCGGGACCCCATTAATTAGTTGCCGGCCCATTCTGTTATGAACTCATGATCATACGACGGCATGGGTGAGGAAGTGATAGCAACCTTTGCATTAATTCTGCACGCATGGTGACAATCCATCCAGAAGGATTGAAATCGAGAGCCTCGTGCTAATCAATTGGCGTGGCAGCTTATCCCTGCCGGGCTGCTGAAACAGAACAACATTAGCCGTCTAGAACACGTGAATTTCGCCGAAAATTTGTACCCTTAACCAATTCGTGACAGCATCAACCTCAGCGACTATCGTTGACGCGACAAGAGTTTAAGAGATTTAGTAGAAGTAACTTGTCGTCGCCCAGTGAATTTTGCTTTCGAACTTGCACATACATTCACTCTCTCATAAACATCTCTTCCGTGTTTTCGAGCACTTTCGTGCGAGATTTCCCGTCATTATTCAGATAGGCAGCTAATTTTATACTATTCCACTGAAACAGGCTTTGAATTGACTCCAAATTAATATTCTACCGCTAGTCTGCTACTACTGGTATACTGCACGCAAGAAGAATTCAGTAATCTACAGCCTTTGATTCATTCAAGGACACGAATTTATTTACGTGACGCGCTAAGTCAGCCTTCAGAGTCCACGGCTTGCCGAGTAATCAAATCTTACCGCGGGTCAGCAGCTCGCGAAGCACTGCAAACGCGACATCCTAATCCTAAGCAGAAAATTAGGTAATCATCACTGAAATCATGAGTGTGACGTCGAAGTTAATCTCGTGCCGCTTGTGGAATGAAATCAATGTAGCCAACCAGTGGCGGCTCAGGTCTAGATCAAGCAAGTTGGAGTCAGTTTATCTAGACAAGGTAACAAACAAACCAATGCTTCTCCCTGGTCTATTGCAAGTGTTGTTAGGGCACGTACAATGGTATATATAACCATTGTCTATAGTATCTCTCTATATCATTTATAAACAGCACTAAAGACAGTTTATGCAATGGATTGTCTCTTTACATGTCTCTATAGACAACTCCTTTATATACAATAGGTTTTGTTTCTCGTGTTACAGTCGACTACTGCATGAGAGATGATTCAATTCTCTACGCACATTCTCTCTCCTCTACATCATCTCGTGTCCTACGTGTCAAACCTTACAGACAGCTAACGTCACACTATTATACATGCTCTTAGACGCAGAATCATTGCCTTGGCATGCCAGATCAGAATATCAGATCAACTGGATCTAAAAAAAAGTATATCAGATCATTGGTTGGGCGTAGAGCATCAGATTTAATGAGAACTGTAGGTCCTTAGATAGCTACAGGAGACTATATTAGTCCTGTATACGCTGAGCTCGACGAGTAACCAACCAGATTGAGGGCAAGATTAGAATCCAGAAACCCCACGCACGTCATCGATAACCTGGTGCCGAATCACAAGAGATTCATATAAAACACGGGCCGGGTTGCTCTCGGCGTCGTCAAATTCTTGTATATTCTTAGGCAGACACAAAGTTTACCGGGTCAAACGTGGCGGATAAGCCATGAAATTGAATAGTGTTTCGCACCTCCATACTTGACCAAGCACTCACCACCCCGCAGCCTTCATATGATCAAGTCGTCCCAGACCCGGAAGAACGACTCAACAAATAGCGAGGCAGGAAGAAGTTACAAGCAGCTTGATCGAGCTTGTAGTACTCTTTAAAAGCCATTCTTTAAAAGCCTTTCTTCTTGACAGAAGAAAGTCATAAACGGTATGCAAGAAATGAAGTTCTGCGGTACGGGCAGCTTGAAGGACGTCGACAAGGACGCGTGCGGCGCCGACGGCGTCAAGACGCCGGCCAAGGAAACGAAGGCGCCGGGCGCTAAGGAGAAGAAGAAGAAGCCCGGCAAGAAGGAGAACCCGTACGCGTCGCGCGGCCTCGACAAGTTCTCCACCGTGCAAGCCGAGCTCGAGTCCCGGCGGGAGAAGATCCTGCGCCGCGTCGGTCCGGTCGACGGGGACCACGTCATGGTCCGGTTCGTGCAATCCGAGGCCAAAGGCTGGGTCCCCATCGTCGTCAAGCTCCCGCCGGAAGAGAAGCAGCAGGCAGACGCCAAGAAGTGCAAGCCAGCCGCGCCGACGTCGAAGCCGTCGACGCCACCGACGGAGCCTGCCAGCCCCAGAGAATATGTTAAGCCCGCCGCTGCGGCGAAGGCAAAGGCAGTCGCTGCGGCGCCACCTGTGAAGGCCGCAGCGAAGAAGAAGGCCACCGATCACAGGTGGTCGTGGGGGAAGTCGAAGTTGAGGCCGCACCACTACATGCCGTTCGTCGCGGTGTTGATGCTGGTGAGCCTGGTGATGTTCGGGAGGGTGTTCGCCATCTGCTGCACCGCCATCTGGTGGTACCTCGTGCCGATCTTGAACGGCTCTAATGGCGGCACCGGCGAGGAAGGGCAGGGCGTGAGGGGAGCCATGGGGAAGATCGGTAAGGATCTTGGCAAGAAATTGAGTGACAGGAAGATCAGCGAGAAACTTACTGTGGGCAAGAAGAGTAGCTCTGGTGCAGATGAGGCGATCTCACCTAGAAGCCATCCACATGGGAAGAAAGTGTAAATCGCATGGATTTACCCCACTGATAAGAACAGGTCGTGTTGTAGATATTGTGTAGTAGGGTGGCCAGAAAGATCAATTTTTCCAGGTTATCTTTCCTCCCGTTTTTCAGTTTGATTTATTCTTTTTTCCCAAAAGAACTGATTGTAATTGTAGCGTTCACGTAAACTACATCAGCCCCTTCATGTGTGGCTACCCAAAAAGTGTTCATAAAGCTTAGAAAATTCGAACAATTAACTCTTGTTCGTGGTACAGTGCACACTTGTTCATTATTTATTTTGATCTCTTGTCCTCTTCAGTATGATCCCTGGTTAATGTCGGTGAGTAACAATTCATCTGTACGCTGTGGAAGTATGTTAATTTCTCTACCCATCCACCTAGATTTTAGGTGTAAATCCGTCCATAAAGAACTTCTAGATTCAGCCATGTGCAACAGCATCACATAGGGCAATTAAAAAAGTCAGCACGTGTAATTCTAGATGGTTGAAAACCTCATTGTGTTTGACAATCTAGGAGTTCATTGCAGAAGTGGACTTGCACCTGCCCCGACACCGTCCTTTCACAAAATCCAACTAAAACCGGTAACCAGTTATGCTTGGCATGCGCAGGCTTATTCATCCCAGTTCTCTCATTCAAGATAATTAAACAGTTTGGATACAATACATCTAATTAAATAGTTTGGATACAATACATCCTACAATGAAACGTAACTGCAGATTTTAGAAGCTACATAACATTGTGAATTTGTGATTGATCAGATGAGAGTAAGTTGATGTGCCAGCCAATGGTGAAACTCTTTCATAAGTAATACTAGTTTGGGAAAATTAGCTCAGTGACATCGTGTTGGGACGTAATCGGAGGAATGACACTCCGTTTGTGACGCACTGAAAAATAACATCGCGAACACAAAAAATTATGCCGAATGATATCGCCGTCAGTTACTTCCGTTTGCAAAAATTTTTAAATATAGAAACTGAGCTCAACAAATTATCAATTTTTTTGTGGAGCTTCCCGACACAGTTAATTGCTTGTATTTTTTAAAAAAAATTATATATTCTGATTTTATCTCTAAAATTCATTTAAGTATACTATTTGTAAGAACTTTCTAATATAGAAAATGAGGTCCAAACATTATGAATTTTTTCAAGCTTTTTATACAATGGAATTGATTGTGTAATTTTTTCAAAATTTTTAAAATTAATTAATACAATTTCATAATGTCCTTACATTATGAAATATTAAACTCCTTACACAAGAGATATTATGAAATTATATTAATTAATTTTGTAAAAATAATGAAAAAATTACACAATCAAGTATACCATGTAAGGAGCTTGATTTTTTCCCATAATGCTTGGATCTCATTTTCTATATTAGAAAATTCCTATAAACAGTATATTTAAATAAATTTTAGAGACAAAATCAGAACGTATAAAATTTTGAAAAAAAATACACAATCAATTAAACTATGTCGGGAGGCTCCACAAAAAATTTGATAATTTGTTGAGCTCATTTTCTATATTTAAAAAATTCTGCAAACGAAAGTAACTGACGGCGATGTCATTCGACATAATTTTTAGTGTTCGTGATATTATTTTCCCGTGCGTCACGAACGAAATGTCATTTCTCCGAGTACGTCTCAACGCGATGTCAGTGAGCTAATTACCCCTACTAGTTTTGGTATGCTCTCTGGGTTGATACCAGGACACCCACTAGTAGTAAACTACAAATCAGTAGCTAAACCAGAATGAATTTGCTGTTAGACTAATGAGATCTAAAAGGAGAGAAAACTTGAAACCTGAAAAGGAAACATCACAATGGTACAATACAACCATTTCCCCCTCTCCTTATAACATGTAATATTATGATCATATCGTGCCCTAGTTCCATCAATCCTGAATCACAATGGAAAGAATAAATGTTAGAAAATGTTAAGAAGAGCATAGTAAGACAAAAAAGGAATACATCACATAATTGACTAGATAAGCCCCGGGAAATGCCCACTACCTATTACTAACAAAGAATTCAAAATGAATAAATTATGGAAAATTAATAAAATGGACCAAAATAGCAAAAATTACAGCACCCCGTTATCCTGAAAAGCAATTGGATAAAGGGTGGAAGTTTTACTCAAAACCGTGGAAGTTTTACTCAAAACCAGGATTAACTCCAGAGATTTCTTTTAATAGGGGTAGGGAGGGAGGCAAATTATACCCAATAGCTGAATGGGGATGTGGTAGATATTGCACCCCATGCTCCTGCCCTGTTAAATCCCCATCAAGATACATGTATGCATGTGAATGGAAGTAATTACCTAACAAATACATGTACATTCCAAAAAATAACTTCCATGTATCATGCAGGAATGTTTCACTGAATTACCCATGCAGAGGATTCAAATTTCCAAAAAATGCTTTCTGATGCTAGATTTGGCAGGTATCATGCAGGAATGTTTCACTGAATCGATCATGAAGTTGTACGGACACCACATCAGAGTTAAAACTTTTGGTACATAAGAATTGACATAGTAACCTACCTTAAATCTCTTCCTATGATCTGATTCAATTCGTGAGGTGTAATGTTTCTTCCTTCCATGAACCGATGTATCTCTTTCTTCTAAATTGCTCCGAGCAGGCTCGTATTGTGCATTACGAAAAAAGCCTTCATGGTCCCAAGTCACTTTGTAGTCTACTTTCAACCGTGATCCTTCCTTTAAAAACAAAATAGATGAGTCAGCTTTATTATGTTTTCTAAAATATAAAAGCAACAATTATTATACATTAATTGAACTCACTTTGGCACAAAGGTACTGTACATATGTGTGTCTATCCACGTGTAAACAATTTTCTGTAGTTGTTACTTGTCACTTCAATTGTGTGTCAAGGTACAATACGTGACGATTCTGGGAGAAGGCTGCCTCAGTTACCACTTACCGGAGCTGCTATGGTGTGCACGGAAACAAACAAATCCTACCAGCGGTCGTGGTCCCCAATCCTCAGAAGTTATGCACTTCTAACAAATTGTTATAAATATATATGTATTTTATGCTTTAGTAACGTTGTTGTCCTCATGCCTCATGCCTTAGCTAATTTGGTAATTATCTCTGTACCCCAATCAGTACGCCTTTAATGTGGCTGAATTGGTTCACAGTTCTTGCACTAAAAACCTATACGTTATTAGGCCATGACATATCTCTGCAGGGTACACCAGATGAGCTAGTGACCAGACAACCATAAATATGTAACAAAGTAGGTAATATCTAGCACTCTTAGAGATGAAGATGTCTCACATGAGAAGGGCACATAAAGGATGCACGCTATACAACATCCATACATGATCATTGCCAGTAGGCAATACTAAACATAAGCTGCCCAGCTGTAAATATAGTGAAGTAAATGTTGTCCTGTTACTGTGTTATCTTTCTTATCTCTATACGCGAGAGAATCCTCGCGTTTTCCTTCGTCGCGGCCCCACCTGTTGGTGCCTTTGTGCCAGCCCGGTCGCGCTGTTTTGCATCGTTCCCATGGCGTTCGTTGGTTGGCACACGCAGACGCATCCAGATTCTTCTTTTTGGGTCTACTGCTAAAAGCACTTCGGTTTGCTTTCTTCTTCCTCATTCTTTCCCCAAATCCTCTCTCCTCTTCACTCATTTCCTTACTTTTGCTCCTAGAGCTTGCTGCTCCGGCCACAAAAAAGGCGCATAGCGCCATGGCATGCCCCTTGCCACCGGCTCCTGCTGCCACCTCCTCCTCATTGTGCCGTCTTGGACCGCCCGATCCCTCACGCCAGCGTCCTCGGCTTAGCGGCTCGCTGCTGCCGCCTCCTCCATTACCGCCTCCAGCCAGCGCTGCCGCCGTGCGATCCTTGATCCTGCGCCTTGGCGTCCTCGGCTTAGCCCGCCTTGGCTTCGTATCGTTTAAGACCGGTGCCTCGCTGAGCTCCTCTCCAAGATCTTTCATCAGGTTCGATCACGACGTCCTCGGCTTGGCGTCGGCCGCTTATGCCCACCACCAATGTGCTGGCGAACTTCCTGCTTTCCCTTAGTGAGATTTTGGTTTTTAGTACATTGGGGTCACAATTGATTTTCTGATGTGGTTTTGATTCAGCTGATGCATGTGCAAAGAACAGGATTGTCTTGAGCATGTTTCGTTTTTTTAGTGAGGTTCCTCACCGCCGCCTCGCTTGTTCTTGCGCTCGCCGGCTGCCCCCGTATTTTCGCCATGCCGCATCACCGCCGCCTTGGCTCCTCGGCAGCGAACGCCATCGGCGTGCCACCACCCGGATGCCTGGCCCAAGCCGCCTCTTCCTCCTCACAATTTATTTTCTGATGTGGTTTTGATTCAACTGATACATGTGGATCTTTTTTAGGATGTGCTGTCCGAGACCACCTCAGTTCGTTTACTGCATTTATTAGTGCACACGTGTAGGTTTTCGGTGTTACTCTATTTGTGCTGATACACATGTTGTTGATGTCTCTGCGCCTTAGTTCTGTTCTGTCGCTGCAGGAGCCTGGTCTTCGTCAACAAAATCCACTCCCTGTCTGTGATTTCAACGTGTGCTAAACACGTAAAGCAGTGGCTTACCATCATTGTTTGTTGTTCTTAACACATCTCATATTTATTTAAATTATCATATGCCTATTGCTTCGTACTAACAAGTAACAACTGTTCTGTTACATACACAACATAAAATAATATGCTTCATCCATTGTTTTCCTATGCTATGTTCTATTCCACCCCGTGCATGATGCTTTCACCAAATGTTCTTAACTCACCTATTCGTGACATACTAATCCAATTCTGACATGTTTAGGCTAATGGAGTACTCTTTGCTAAAGGACGTAACACAAGATTCACACCGATGGCGTATCCGTGTTAGAATAACGGGAACAGATGAATATATCGATGCTACGCCTGAAAAAAAATACTACCTATCAACTTTGTTTTGCTTGATAAAGAGGTTAATATTTGTCACATTAAAACACATATGTCTTCTCACTAAATTTATGGCTTACACATGTCCTATCTAAAATGGTTTATGCAGGGTAACACAATGGAAGGGCAAATACCATAACATCATGTTGCCCAGTTTAAGGAAACCCTCCATGACAATCACGTTCATTACATTGAGTACTTTGAAGTTACTGAGGCCAAAAAAATTACCAAGCTGTTGATCTACCAATTATGGCGCGATTTAAAAAATATACTAAAATCCAAGAGGTAACACCTGCTCCAGGCAATTTTCCTCTATATGCATGCAAGATTGCTTCATTTCAGGTACTACGAAACCGCATTGGAGATAAGAGATTCCTATCATGTGCAGTACTTCCTAACTACATACCACTCTATTATAATATAAATACATTTAGATTTCGAAACTCTTTCATTCCATAAAAACAAAACAAAACCCATCTTCTAACAATAAACAGTTCCTTATCATTTTAAAGAAACGATCTATAACAACTTCAATACATTACACATTTGTAAGCATACTAAAGTACTTCACAAAATTGTTGCTTGCCAATCATCATTTCATTCATAACATACTTCGTACAAAATCGAAGTTCAACATCCCTACACATTTCCTAATACAACTTACGCCTTCAAAACAAACAACTATACAACTCTCTCAAAAAAAGCATCGCAACAAACAAAACAACATGATTGCACACTATTACATGCCCCTTTTCATGTTGTGCCCTTTACATGCTCATATTGTTGTTTCATTTTTTATTACTAGATATTGTCGGTGTGGTCACAGCCATAGCCCATGTCAGGACAGTCTACCCAAAAGGCATTGAAAAGACTATACGCAATATCAATATTAGCGATGGAAGGTACTAATCCTCACATATTTCAATTTGCCAACATGATACAGATTCTCATTAGCACACCTGTACAAAACTCCTCAATATATCGCTTTGCTTCCCTTCTTATTTACAAAGATTTCCTATCTTTATCTAATTAACCCTAAATACCATACTTCTACAAAAAAAAACAGAGAAACAACTGTTGTTGCACTCTGAAACCACACACAGCACAACTGCCCAAATTGCTAGCTTCTCACTGGCTACAAACCAAGTTATAACTATTGATGCTCCCGCTACAATCGATAGCTCAATTCTGATATCTGACAAATCCATTCCTGCATCTACACTGAAACACATGTACCCTCATTCTGATAAAGTAACAATCACTGTCAAACCACTTACCTTCTTTATATAGACAAACAAAAAAAATACTAATTCATATTGGTTGTTTCCTGTTTATATTCACAACAGCTATGCAGTAACACTTTGTTCTACACACATGCAGAGTAGCCAAGATACACTTAAAGATGTGTAACAAGTACATAGTAATATCTACATACACATATTTATTTTGTTACTTACTACCTATAGATTTCTGCTGATAATTTCCATTCCTACTCATATACAGACAGAAAACATCAAGCTTGGTCCCTACGAAACGCACCGCATCTCAAGATACAGCCCTTGCAGCTGATCCCAGTTCACCAAAAAGGTTAAACAAATATATTATCAGTGTGCCATCATACAGCTACTCTTACAATACTATTTCCCTAATCCATATGTTTCAATGTTTAATCCACAACTGGAAAACAAGCCAGCAGCCATGAGAAAGCTAGAGATGTATGAATCATCAAGCAAGAAAATTACAAGATATTTTCTCAGTTTGTTTGATACAGAATAAAAAGTGACACACATTTTTTTTTACAGTTTTCCTATCCACATTTCGTACCATCAAAAAAATAAACAACTCTGTTATCCGTATTGTAGGAATTCACCATAGAACATTGAAAAGGGCCAATGAATCTGACATTGCGAAGCCATGTTGCTTTTAAGCTAATGTACCAGTTCAGCAACAACCTTTTGTGTATCTACCATACTATACTTTGTTGTATACATACCCCCTGCCTCCATGCCACAAGCTTGGACACTACATCCACTATTCTATGTAGTATTGTCATGTTTAACTCATAACAGTTCACACAGAACTAAATCTATTAGCCTCTGTGAACTGAAACTTACAAACATTATGTACTAACAAAAAAAAGTGCTTATATATATCCTATTGTGTACATTACAAACATTATGTACTAACAAAAAAAAAGTGCTTATATATATCCTATTGTGTACATAGTATTATTGCGACCGCTTTTATACTTGCTGTACACCTAAATATGTGTAACAAGTACATAGTAATATCTACATACACATATTTATTTTGTTAATTACTACCTATAGATTTTTGCTGATAATTTCCATTCCTACTCATATACAGACAGAAAACATCAAGCTTGGTCCCTAGGAAACGCACTGCATCTCAAGATACATCCCTTGGAACTGATCCCAGTTCACCAAAAAGGTTAAATAGATATATTATCAGTGTGCCATCATACATCTACTCTTACAATACTATTTCCCTAATCCATATGTTTCAATGTTTGATCCACAACTGAAAAATAAGCCAGCAGCCATGAGAAAGCTAGAGATGTATGAATCATCAAGAAAGAAAATTACAAGGTATTTTCTCAATTTGTTTGATACAGAATAAAAAGTGACACACAATTTCTTTTACAGTTTTCCTATCCAAATTTCCTACCATCAAAAAAAATAAACAACTCTGTTATCCGTATTGTAGGAATTCACCATAGAACATTGGAAACGGCCAATGAATCTGACATCGCGAAGCCATGTTGCTTTTAAGCTAATGTACCAGTTCAGCAACAACCTTTTGTGTATCTACCATACCATACTTTGTTGTATACATACTCCCTGCCTCCATGCCACAAGCTTGGACACTACATCCACTTTTATATGTAGTACTGTCATGTTTAGCTCATAACAGTTCACACAGAACTAAATCTATTAGCCTCTGTGAACTGAAACTGACATACATTATGTACTAACTAAAAAAATATCTAAGTGCTTATATATATCCTATTGTGTACATAGTATTATTGCGACCTTTTTTTATACTTGCTGTGCTATCCTATTCCCTGATGAATACTACCATGTACTGTTGACTTCTACAAATTGCTATGCTTGCAACGCATACTACCATGTTTCTCATTTCCCTGGTTAGACTACAGATGTTGTTATATACATTTAAAAAACCATTAGCGTTATTGAGACATACTTACATTTCCTACCATTGCAACGAAAATGCTGAAAAAAAAGGCACACAATAAAATTTTCGTGGAAGTATAATCTTTCTAAAGTAAAAACTTTTGCGTATTCCTGTTCATTGCGCATGAAACATTCTTTCCTCTACCCCTGCTAGGAACCTTCCTTTGTTTTGCCTCTGGTATTAAATGTATACATATCAATACATATACACATGCTTCCAGAATAACATCATCTACCACACGGGCGCAGCATCGCGCGCTTGGCCATCTAGTGTGTACTAATAGAGTGGAGAATTAAGAAACAACAGGTAACTGAATATGCAAATCTTACCTTCTCTAATGAACGTCCACATAATGCCTTCATTGCATTGCAGAAATCATCGTAATTTTCAAATTGCACCCACACCTTGCAATTGAGTCCAGATATGAGCCCCTTATTAGTCCCATCTTCTTTTGCTCCTGATCCATCATCACTAGAAATATTTAGGTTCCTGTCAATTGACGAATGTCAAAGAAAAGGATTGTGTAAAATGAGTTCTCACAGAAAAAAGGACAGTGCAGAACCAACAATGAACACAGCACAAATATTCAAATTACTTTACAGACTAGTAAGAAATATCTGAAGTGATATGGATGCCAAATAAAAGACGGAATGGAAGAATCTGCGGATCATAACTTCAGTGAAGCAATTTCCCATTAAAAATCCTGAACATGGCCTAAGGAAAATTAGCGATAAGCCAATGACGAATTTAATAAGCCCAGAAATTTCTTGAGAAGTAATTTAGAAAGAAAGTATATCTAGACTATATAATGCACCATTTCTCAATTTGGATGTGAAATTTTTTTCCCACCCAAACAACAAAGCAACAATGTCAATCGTTGATTTATCTTCATATTGTGGTATTTACCGTGCATAGACACCCTCACACCCAACCCACAAGAACCAAGGGCTGGGATCGTTCGGATTTGCTCGCCACAGTAAGCCGAAGCCGCAGACTCTCAATCCTTCCGATGCAGAGTTTAGGAAAAAATAATACAAAAACCATCTCATCTCTTTGCACTACCAGTTGTCCACTTCCCAAACACTGTAGCTGTTTTTCTTCTTTTTTGAACAAACATAAAAAAGGTTTTTTTTGCCGTTTGTATGACGCGGGTTTTTTTAGGGCGTATGGCGTGGGTTCCATGTGCACAATAACAAAAGAGAGTTTCTTAAGATCTATTTTTCGCACTATAATTCTCAAGCTTGTTTATTATTTGCTAAAAAAGTTTCTTTATTACGAATTCAGAGTATCAAGAATATAGTCACCTAGGTTACCCCAATAGTCACTAACATAAGAAACTAGACGAATGGTTACTGGTTTTATGTGCGAAGTTTAATTGATAGAATGCAGACTTGGATCATACATTTTACAGTAAAACAAAAAGCGATGAGAGAAAAAGGAGCTTATACGTGGACGGGATCATATTAGAAAACATATATTGAGGAACTCGGATACCCCGATACTCCACAAATCTGCCGTTCCCGTACACGATACGGCATCGATACGGCGGGATATGGTATCGCGGAGTATCAGTGGAATTCAGGTTAAAAAATAATTAAAAAAATCCCAATATGTCGTCGATACGCCACAATACGTTTCCGATACACGAAGCCCAACACTATTCATTTGAAAGCCTAGCCCAACATCCAACAAGGCACAAACCCTAGCCCCCCCTGGCCTCTTGTAGGACATACATGCAGGCGCAGCGTAGCCACCCCTCCTCCCGCCGCCGCTCCTCCCTCTCCGCTGCCCCTCCTCTCTGCCGCCGCCCCAACTCCTCTCTCCCGCCGCTGCCGCTCCTCTCTCCGCGGCCCCAACTCCTCTCTACCGCTGCCGCCACCGCCCCTCCTCTCTCCTGCCGCCGCTGCTCCTCCTCTCTGTCGCTACCGCCGCCAAGAGCTCCTCCTCCTCTCTGCCGCCGCCAGGAGCTCCTCCCGACACCCGACACCCGAAGTCTTCACCGGTCCTCCCTCTCGGATCCAGGTATGTCCGCAAGGCCCCAACGCAACTGCATGATTTATTTGCATAGAACTGCAAATCTGCATTTTAATGATTAATAACACTATTGTCTACATGATTTATTTGCATAGACTGAGGAGGAATTGGGGAGCTCGACCGGCCCAAAAAATGGCTATTGGCATGGAATTCATTGTTTTCATCAAGGTAATCTCATTGTCTCAATCTCTCGTAGCCTATATATATATATTTCTAATTTTTAAATACATATATACTCGCCGTATCGACGTATCCTTGTTTTTAGGAAATAGTGTGTCGCCGTACCGGTATCGCGTTTTGGTGCAACATAGTTGAGGAACATTCCAGTGATACTGAATTCTTTCTATGCACATACTAAGTTCAATAGTTACGTGTGCATTTCAGGAACAGGGAAGACGCGTGAGAACAAATATGATTCTACAAACCAATCAGAAACCACCGAGATGAACAAAGTTGAATCAAACAAAACAACGGTGTTTAGGATTTCTAAGGTCTAAGGTACCTCATGTCTGGTTAGTTTAGGTGACTGTAGGCTTTAGCAGATTCCAGTTGTGGTGCCACTAATTCTTTTGGCTTGTAGAGTTGCAGCCCATTGGCGCAAAAGCGTGTACAAGATAATGAACCAAACAAACGTCAAGAACACCAGAATGCACCTTATTTTACCAAGCGCAGAGAAGATAGTGTGCGTGACCAGCGTGGACGCCTTTGACGATATCCTCGTCTCCGCAAACCACCTGGACGGCACACCCCAGACAACAATCGTGTCCGGCCTTTTTGCTATCTTCCTCACCGGATTCCCTGAAACCAGCAAACATTAATCCAAAACTCCAACTAGCAGCGAATCCAACCAAGAATAGCGAATACAATAACTAATCCATACTGATACTAAGGAGCTCGGAGGCGTAGAAATCCTCCCATGACTTCTTCATCGCCCTGAAGTCGTCGGAGGGCGGGATTTCGAGGCTCATCCGGAACTTAACCCCCTCGAGGTTGAACTCGATCCCGGCAAGCTTCTCGATCAGGGAGCTCCGCCACTGGAAGTACTTCTCCTCCTCCTGCTCTCGGGTCATCTCCTCGGCCTCGTCATCGCCCTTGCTGCGGGGGCGAAGGAAGGAGAGATCGCGGACGTGGAGAATGCCGGAGGCGACGGGTTCGCCGCGGCGGCGCTTTTGCGGGTCGGGGAGGCGGCTGACGCAGAGGTCGGAGTCGGGGAGGAGGGTGAGGGATAGGGGCGGGTCGCGGAGGAAGGTGAGGAGCGCGGACTTGAGTTGCCACTCGTCGACGGGGCGGACGGCGAGGTCGGCGCGGAAGAAGGTTAGGAGCAGCTTGAGGCGCGGCGCTAGGGAGAGGTCGCTTGGGAGGGGGAACGGCTCGGTTGGCCGAAGCGCGGCGGTGGCGGACATGATGGTGGGAGGGTGGGGAGACTGGAGACGGCGCCGGGGAAAAGGCTTGGAGTCGAGAGGAAGCGGATCGTCTGTGTGGAGACACTGGATATCGAGGGTTGCTGCCTTGCTGGTCGCTTGCGCCGCGCCTCTCTCTCTCTCTCTCTCTCTCTCTGTGGATTCGGGAGGATCGGAGGCCCACGGGCCACGGCCCACCGGACGCAGCCTTGCAAGAGGATGGAGACGGTCGGATTGGATGTGCTTCAGGCTTTCGGTCTATGGGAGCTGGGGCCCGCTGGGAGTAGTGTGGTTAGACGTGCCCAAACGGGTTGCTCGGCATGTTTAGGCACTACACGGCTGGCCTAACAAGTGATAAGTCGTGTCGGTCTGTGTGCTCAGTCACCAACTCAGACACGACATATTAAATTCGTGAGTCGTGTCGTGCCGGTCTGCCCACGGTTAGTCCGACGGGTCAGAGTCGGCCTGTTTAGCCTGTCTATAAAATGGCCATCATGCTCCTCCGTCGTTGCTATCGCGGGAGCCACCGCCTGCTCCATCGTCACTTTCGCGGGAGCCACCGCCTCCTCCGCCGTCGACGCGGGAGCCACCGCCTCCTCCGTCGCCAACACGGGAGCCACTGCCTCCTCCTCTGCTGCCGCTGCGGGAGCCGTCGTCACATTGAGGGTCGTCATATGGAAAGTCAGTGTTTGAGATTATGATCGAATTATAACTATGTGATGATATTTGAGGTATCTAGGCTTAGAGGATATGAATGGATCCTAGAAATAAGATATAATTGATCCAATTCAAATACAGCTCTAATATAATAAAACCGCTTCGAATATCTAAATTGAAAATTAGTAGTTTGCAAATAAAACCCGGAATTTAAAATTACAGATATTGGAACATATATAATCCGTACTTTATATTTAAGACAAAGGAAAAGAAAGAATCTCAACCCAATTTTAATTTTTTTTAAATTGGACGTGGTATTTAAAATTGCATATATTGGAGCATACAATTTTGAACCCTAGTTACACTTGAACCTCAACAACCTTTATACCCCATTTGGAGTGTGGGAATGTATTTCCGAATCATGCGGGACTAAACTGTTTTTCTACGATCGTGAATTTATTGTGTTCCAAACAAGCCTTTAGATGTTACTAGTTGAATACTCGTGCTTTGCTACATATTAAAAATATATAATATCACCCATGCATGTTGAGTTGACATCGTCGGGATAGACCAACTCCACACCCTTGGCTCCACCTGCGCGTTCGATCAAACTCCAACCAAGTTGATGTCGTGCCTCAACTGACGTGCTCAGCCTACATCGTGCTCTCGGCTATGCCGCCGTGCCTAGTCGAGCTTTGTTGTAACCTTCCACCTACACCGCGATTTGTATTGAAGCTAATTTGTTTGTTGAGAGATGGTTTATTCTTTTTCTAAGGGAGGTGGAATGTTTATTAGGGATGTGATTTTTTTGTTAGAGAATTTTTAGGGAGATGGGAGGCGACTGTTAAGGGTATTAGTGGTATTTCCTATTATTAAGGTTTAGTCTTATGTGTGTCCCTTTGTACTCTATATATTGCCCATTGAACTATTGCAATACAACAAGCTCCATTCATATTAACATGGTATCAGAGCAAGGTTAAAACCCCAGCCTCTAGTCTAGCTCCATCCTCTGTAGCCGCCGCCGCCCCCCGGGAGGAGCAACCTACACTCCCGGGGTGGCCAGTAGGCCTTCGTAGCCTGCTCGGGTCCGCCTCCCACGGCCAGATCTTCCTCACGTTGCCCCGGAGCTGCGCCTCCTGCAGATCCTCATCTATAGACGGCGGCGCTGGAGGAGGAGGAGCATCTTCTGCTGCGCTAGGATCCTTAGCACGCCGGATCCACGCCGCACGACGAAGCAGCTTCTTCGCATGCACCGCCGGGTGCTCCCACGCGTTGTCCCGCCACTGGGTCCTGCTCCTCCTCGACCGCCGCTTCGCCCTCCTGAGCCCGCCGCCGGATGTGTGCCCGAAGCTCCCGACCACGCCGCCTCCCCGCCCGGATCTAGCCGGATCCGCCGCTACCGACCTTGGATGATCCCTCCTCGTTGCCTTCCCGGTCGCCGCCAGCCTCGATCCACGCCGAATCGAGCTCCATTGCGCCGCCTCCTGTAGCCGCCGCGCACGCCGTGGCCGCCGCCGCAGACCTCCACGCCGTCGTGCCGCGTCGCCTCTAATCCGGCCGTCTCCACGGCCGCGAGGCGAATCGACCTCGCCGTCACGGATCGCTTCTTGGTCGATTCTCTTAGCCTCTCCTTTCGGCCCGTCACGGATCCCATCGCTGCCGGATCCCACCGCCGCCACTCGCACATCGCCCGTTTCTTGCCATACCACACTCTGCTCATGGCTCTCTCACGGGTCTCGGTGGCCGGATCCGGTCGTGCCTCGCCGTCGCCATCATCGCTAAAGCCTCCCGATGCTTGCCGCGTCGCTCGGGTTCGCCGCCGCCGCCGCTGGCTCGCTTCGGCGAGGGAACGGGAACCCTAGAGTTCCCGTCGTCTGTCTGCGAGCCGTGTGGACCATTTATTTCGGCCGTTTGGTTAAGCCCAAAGACGACCTCGGTTAGGCGGCCCAAAAAAACTTCTTTGCTATAATCCGCTGTTTTTTAGTCCTTTCTTTTGAGCCTTCCGTTTGCGTCCATACAAGTCCGTAGCATCTCTCTCTTTGAGTTCGTCAAAGTCGTATGAGTCCACAAATCCTTGTCAGTCAGCCGATTGCTTCTTGGCCCTTTCCTCCCCTTTCGCATGGCAGCAGCTGCAGATCGTAGAAGTCTTTATGATGCCGCCACTTCTCTTTGAGCCGCCGCCTCAAGCTTCTAAGGCCGCCGTGCTTCTTCTGCATTGTGCCTCCGCTGCGCTTATTGTGCACTACGTCGCCGCCGTCTTGGGCTTCGATCTGTGCCGCCATACTTCTATATCTCTCTTCGGCTTGATTTGACAGTTCTCTCTATTTGTGCCACCTTCCACATCCTCTCGCATCGTGTTGCCATGGGTCGACTTTGCTCCCGCTTACCTCTACTTTCTCAGCCCTTGCACTTTGTGCTTGTGGGCTGCAACATGATTCCGGATGAGAGGAGATCCTTTGGTGCTGACACATTTTTCCAAGAGCTGCACGCTACGACGACATTATCAAGACTCGGACTTCGGATTTCCCTATTATAGTGTAAACCCTTTCCAAATGCAATGCTATTGCATACGCTTTGCATTTGAGGGGGGTGTTAAGGGTATTAGTGGTATTTCCTATTGTTAGTGTTTAGTCTTGTGTGTGTCCCTTTGTACTCTATATATTACCTATTAGACTATTGCAATACAACAAGCTCCATTCATATTAACAGCGACCACGTATCTTGACCACTCACCACCAACTCTCTTTTTCCCCTGCAAAACCAACTCTTTGTTTTATATTAGTAAAGACGTAGAACCTTTAAAACTCGTAAGAAAGATACCTTAAATATATAAATGATCCTCGTTAAGATACAATCCTAAGGAAAAATTGAGTTTGGAAAAGATTAGGGACATATTTCATCGGTTTTGCTAATTTTTCAACCCCTTATAATTTCTTTATCTTTCGGTCACCTGAAATTGCATATTAGTTATTTTTTTGGTGTATGTTAGAGTAATTTGTTATTTTAGTCTTTGTCCTTTGCAACAAAAACAAGACAACATTTCATCCATCGTGAGCACAGATGCATTTTCAGGACAACATTTCAGAACTTCAAAATATGCTTGCATAGTTGCATTCCGTATATTTGCAAATAGATTATTACTCCGCACCTGCTTTGCCAACTACGAACTTCACTAGGAATAAGAAAAAAAATTAAAACTAGGAGATTAACAATATACTAGGAGTATACATCTATGGAAAACACCTTGCAGGGAACGGGATCCTCTACCGTAAATGCTATAGTTAAAAAGTGACACGCGTAACCATTGATTTTTGATCTGATGGCTGAATGACTAATGCATATCAGCGCGTGCAGCGTGAATCTTCTCTCAGCCGTAGAGAATTCGTTTCAGCCTTGTAGATAGTCAATATAGCATAAAGACATTGAGGATTACTCCAAACTCCAAAGCTAGCTAGCTTCACACTCTTTCACACGGTGTGTTGATTTCCAACGCGGATGCAAATTCTGGGGTACCTACCTCTTTTCGCTCATCTCCAAGATCAAACTGCTCTTGTCAGTGCTCTGGTTGTCAGTGGAAGTACTTAGAGTATACTCTGAGGATCGATTAGAGCCAAACCATCTCTCTGTGCTGAACTCCTGGCTCGCTTGAACCAACCAATTCCGGTGAATAGTCATCACCATTTGCAATCTCTGAGAAACCTCCCTCATCGTTGGCCTGTCATCCCCTTTGTCACTCACGCACTGCATGGCTAGCTCCGCGACTTTCCTTAGCGCCTCTAACCCCTCACCTTGCGCGACCTCATCGTCCAGCATCCCATGAAGCCGCTTGTCGCGGGAGAACGTCACCGCAAGAATTTTCATTTCCTTATCGGGGTTGTCGTTGTACAGTGCCTTCTTTCTTGTTATGAGCTCCAGGAGCACAACGCCAAAGCTGTAGACATCGCTCTTTTCGGTTAGCTGCAGGGTGAGGAAGCTCTCGGGGTCCAGGTAACCACGGGTCCCTTGCAGAAAAACCACGAACTCCTTCTCATCCACAGGCACCAGCGCCGATCCTCCGAAGTCGGACACCTTTGCGTTGCAGCTGTCATCCAAGAGTATATTGGAGGACTTGACATCCCCATGAATGATGGAGCGGTGCATCGTGGAATGCAGATGGCTAAGAGCTTCAGCAGATTGCAAAGCAATCTTCAAACGGGTATACAAGGAAATCGGCGCACGGTGGTCGCCGTGGAGGAGATCATGCAGAGTGCCATTAGCGACGAACTCGTAGACCAACATAGGTATGTCCACCTCTAGGCAGCACCCCAGTAGCTGGACCACGTTCTTGTGATTGATTTGGGACACGATTATTATCTCGTTGACGAACTCTTCCTTCTGGTCTTCGCCGACTAATTTGGCTTTCTTGATGGCGACTTCCCTGCCGTTCTCTAAGATGCCTTTGTATACAGCTCCTCGCCCGCCACCTCCAAGGAATCTGTCAGCCTCAAAGCTGTTTGTGGCTTTTTCTATTTCTTCCTTGGTAAATATGCGGATAGTGTCAGCTCGGCTTGATCTCATTTTTTCGAATAGAACGAGGCCTCCATTTTGCTTGAAGTAGTCATCTTTCTCTCTTTTATACCTTCTCTTTTGTAATTTTAGCAATGAAAATGAACCAAGTGCCAACAGAATTGTAATGCACGCAGCAATACCTGTACGCAGAAACAGTTTAAGTTTAGGCACTCTGAAAGTCTGCTAATACTAATTAACATTATATCAGCTTACGCACAGCATGTCAGGTGTATCAGAAAACTAACTCCGGAAATCCGCAGCGGCAGGACTCACCTACGGACAACTTCGCCGCAAGGGGAAACTTGTCGGGCGGCCTGGTGCAGTTCCCAGCTTTAGCGTTCCCCACCATCCCGGGCTTGCACGGGCAATCGTAACTCCCTGGCGTGTTGGTGCATGCCCCGTTGATGCATGGGTACTTCTCCGGGAGCTCGCACTCATCAATGTCTACGTTCGCGCCATTAATTTAGACCGATCAATATATACTCTGATTGATCAGACGAAAGTAAAGAGCAAAGAGATACTCTGATCAAATTAAATAATTAATTAAACCTTGGCATCCGTCAGGGAGGTAGGGGTTGCCCTCGTACCCAGGGGAGCATCTGCAGAGGTGGCCTTCGCCGTTGGCCGCGTCGGCGCACACGCTGTTCGCTTTTGCGCACGCTGTGCCGTTGCCAAGCTTCCTGCACGTCCCGTTTCTCATCGCCCAGTCGATCACCACATGCGCACCCCGCGGGTTCTTGTCCAAGAAGTGAGTCCCTGCAAGGTCCTGCCTGCTAAAGTTGTACCACCCCTTCTCCACCATCATGCTGTAGCTGCAGGGGGAGTAGTTCCAGGCCGGATTCGTGAGCAGAATAGCCGTGTCCTCGTACGAGACGAGGCGCTCGGGGATGGACGACTCGCAGCAGCCCATGTTCGAGCACTCCTGGCCGTCCGTCATGCTGGTTTCGACGCTGTCGCACACCGATAGGCACACGGCGCCGACGTTGTGGTCGTCGCGATGGCCTAACACGAACGCCATGGTGAAGCACCCGATGCCCATGTACTTGTTGCGCTTGTTGGAGAAGAGGAAGGGGCTCGAGAGCTGGACGGACCTGTTGACCCGCGTGTACGTGTCGTTGGACTTGAAGCAGGTGGAGGCGACAGGGCTGTAGGCGAGGAGCTCCCCGCTCCCCAGCGTGACCCCGATGAGCTCGATGCCGTCGGCCGCCAAGTACGCCCGAGGGGGGTGGAGGTTGTCGTCGCAGGTGACGTTGAATCCCGGCGCGAAGCAGGCCGGGTTCGGCCCCATGCCGAACGGGTAAGGGATGGCGATGTCGCCGCATTTGTCCCGGCAGCCCGGCAGGGACATCGGCCGCGAGGAGGCGGCGTCTGCGGCCACTGATAAGAAGCCTAAGCATAGGCATGGGAGAAGCAGCACTACTGCCGCGTACGATGCGACGGTGCGCGCCATGGTATGGTTCTTTGAGCTGCCGCAAATATGCACTACTGGTAGGTTCCCGCCGCCGGTCGCTGTATACACAAACGATCTAATCACGTTGTTTGGTTTTGAAACGAAGAACGATCTATCACGGCAGTTTTTTTCGAAACTAAGAACGATCGCAGCACTTTTTTTGAACCGAAGAGCAATTTAAAGCAGTTGCTGTACCAAACGTCCAAACCTGGCACATCATGCTGACATTTCGTTGCCAGAGAAGCAGAGTATTGCTGGGCTTCGCTCTTGCGTCTTGACAAGCCAGTGTTAGTATCGGTGTTTCCTAAGAATAGTAGTAGGAGTATACTAGTAGGAGTATACTAATTGATATGTCGAACCGAAATGTTACTGTAATCCACACGATGCTTTTTTAATATGTTGAACCGAAATGTCACTGTAATCCACACGCGGCTTTTGAAACACAAGAGTTACGCCTTGGGATTTTTTAAAATAATATTATAGTCATTTTTTTTTGGCAAAACTAGGCTACTGTCGTCGGTCCAATTGGCGACAGGACATGGCTCTGTCGCTATTTCAATTGGCGACAAGAGACCTGTCGCCAATTTATCTGGCGACATGATCCTATTTTTTGGTGTGCAGAATTCAGGCTAAATATTTAGTACCATTTTATTTAAATTTATACCGTTATTTTTTGACTGCTTATTTCCGACCGCTCCACTCCAGCGTCCTAACCACCACACAGCACCAACCAACTAAACTACTACCACCAACGGCATTGCCGGCGAAGACAATGGTGGTGATTTCAAAAAGAAGGTAAGTTACACATTACAATTGGACGCACTGCATAATAAGAAACAAAATTAAACAGTAATAAGAAACAATATTAGCACAACATATTTTAAGCAAAACGTCATCATATAGTTTTTCGACAAACCACAATGCTGTTACAAAATATTCCAATACAACATCATCACATAGTTTTTCAACAAATCACAATGTTGTTACAACACATTCCAGCACGACATAATCACATAGTTTTTCGACAAATCACAATGACATTTTAAAACATTCAACATAACATATTTCGACAAGACAAATCATTCTAGTGGCTGCCATCCGGACGAACTGCCGACCTCTCTTTCATCCTGTGCACTTCTCGTAGAGCATTTCTTGTAGTTATGCCCGGACTCCCTACAAATTGAGCACTTCTTCGTACGACGCTTCGCTTCTGCTTCGCCCATGTGGTTCCTGATACGCCTTACCTACCGCTGGCCAACGTTTCCCTTCAACCTAGCGATGTCCGCAACCCTCATGAGTTGCTCCCAAGTAGAATGGCCAGTGAAATGACCAACCACGCCATAGCCATACAACTCTGCATTCAAGGTCTGCATCACCTCTTCTTTGATGAAATATCCGAAAAAAGTACTGACCGGGATGTTGCGTCACCGTTGAACATACAACCATGATATGTGAGCATGGTCTATGCAGAAGAAGAGGCTTGTTGCAGGTGCATAAGCAACTAGTGCAGCTTAGCGTGTACTAGTGGATGATCCTCTTGCGATTCGTCCCACGGTGTACTTTCTCCCTGCACAGGATCTAGAAGAGAAGCTCTCTTGTGCCCATCTTGAGTGCCTAGTGTATCTCACCCTTCTTGCTCTTCTCCTCCATATACTTGGTGATTATGGCGGAGTACAAAACTCTTTCATTTGCCATGGAGAGCGATGTGTTGTTGCTTCGGTCAACAAAGAACTTTGTGGCTACCCCGGTGACGAGGATTAAATTCCTAAATATTAATTAAAAACCACATAACTTATGTGGTCGTAAACCTCATAGCTAATGACCCCTATGGTCGTTAGAATCTCAGGAGTCTGGTCGGAGGGGGTCCTGTACCCATTGCTCGACCAGATAACTACTCGTAGAAGCTTTGAACTAGCACATGGATCCGATTCCAAGTATATTTCTTCCGTGTGATGAATAGAACATGTGTCTTAATTGCTCCAAATCATACGACGTTTCCGGCCCTAAGTCACTGGCAATAACCACTATATAGTTTTGTCTCCCACTGACATCAACCGCTGATCGGTTAGCATTTCACTAACTGTCACCATTCCTCCGACCAGACGTGTAACTTCCAAAGAGTGTCTCTTCGGGGAGTAACTGCCATCACTTCGTTAGTTATTTAAAGGAGAATACAAATGACAAGAAAAAAGAAGATCATCAGGATCTGAACCATTAGTCCAAAGACAACCAAGAGAGAACAACCGCATCACATCTAATCCTTCAAAAGGCAGTTAGATTCAAACAGTACACTCAGTGTAATTAGGGCTAGTCTAGCGCCTTATTCAAGGCACCCCCAGTTCACTTCAATAAAGAACAATCCCATTCTCATCCATGAACTCTTAGCAATTTTTCTCTATTTATTTCGTAAGACTGACGACTTGATCGTTGACAGCTGGCGTCGTCTGTGGGGAAGAAGGCGTTAAGTTCTTGAAGATTCCTTCGCTCAGCAATCCACATTCCTCTACTGTTCCGTTGTCGCTTATGCGATCATGGCAGGAACATGGGATGAGGAAAACTTGTTCGACTTGACGGACTACTCCAACCTCGACATAGACTCATTCATCCGCGCCATGGAACATGACGCAATGTCGTCGTCATCCTCTTCCATCGCAAGCTTGCCACTCGCTGAGACTAGCGAGATCGACCGCATGGAGGAAGATTCACCGCCACCATTAGTGGTGCTCCTAGAGGAATCGGTCATTCCGACCAATTCGGAATGTCCGAACTCCTTTGCAAGCCCGGTTCTTCCGACCGGCAAGAACAGCGACAAAAGCCCAACGTTGCAATCAGAGGGTCAATGTACTCTCGATACAGTCATGGGCGACTAGTATTCGCCGACGGCTCCTACGTATTCCGGGGCCAACCGACACGTGGTAATAGTGTCGATGAAGTTGCCACCATTCGAAGGCCAAGTGGGTATGATAAAACTTAGCATACAGTCGGGAATCCACCGATTCAGGCTGAGTCCACCACAAAGTCCATTAGAGGTAGTAATCTCTGATCGCTCCCCATCGTGGAGGCTCCTTACTGAAGTAGTGGAAAGCTCTCCCTTAGTTATGATGGCAGCTCGTCAGAAGACTGCTATTGGAGGCATGAGGTTAACGCAACCGGTGATACCAATCAAGACGCCGTGCATGATCCTCTACAGCTTAACCCGCCGCCACCCATTGGTAGAAATGGTACAAGCGCTCAGGTACCAACCAGAAATGGTGGAGGTAATCGAACTGATGGACATCAATCAGTTAATTTATCTGTTTCTACCCCACAACACATGATGGGTCGGACAGGATAAACCTGAAGGTCGGAGGGGAATTTGAGCCATCGAACACCTTTTGCTAGCAGGAATCCCCCGAGACCTTTGGTAACAATTCAAAAACCTACAGCGAGCTCGTGATATTTTGAATAACCCAGATCCTGCTCTAGCAGAAACTCCGGGTTATGTTTAACTTGCAGGGCAGGTAAGAGATTCTCCAATAGACCATGCAACGTACAGAGATGTACAAGGAACAAAGGAACTCACAAAGTCACACTATGACTTTGTCCCAGCGTTCCTCCCTTAGCAGGGGACAACATGGTTGGACTAGAAACCATCCAGTACCAAGGCCTTCTCGAAGATTCTGACAAGAGAGTCACGAGGGCAGATGGCTCTTTCTTGAAGTCACTCCTCCCCCTCATCAAGAGGAGTTACCACTTGGCTCGGGTGATCTTCGACATCACCTAAACCAGTAGGTCGATCGAAGGAGTTATATCAACGTCCATGACCGGATTGGGACACCAGATACTCAGTATGCTAACCCGAGGAATTAGTCCCTAACCGATTACAATCCGGCTCCTTTTCAAAGAAGACGATATGACTCGATTACAGACTATCGAGCATTCTCGTAGGACTTCAAGCAGTGCACTGGCCGGACAAGTTCTGACCAGCTAACATGGAGAAGTTCAATGGGACTCAAAACCCATTAGAGTTTCTCCAGATCTATACTACCGCCATCAGAGCTGCTGGTGGCGACGACAATGTGATGGAAAACTACTTGCCCACGGTCCTTGAAGGATTTGCTTGGTCTTGGTTGCTCAACTTACCAGTCGGGTCAATTTACACTCGAGAGCAACTCTGCGACCTTCTGATCGTAAACTTTCAGGGGATGTACGACCGCCCCGGAAAGGAGGATGATCTTCATTGTATGCGGCAGGAACCTAATGAGACTCTTCGCTAATACATTAAAAGGTTCAGCCAAATCCGTAACTCTATTCCTGAGGTCGTAGACTCATCCGTTATTCAGGCTTTTAAAGCAGGATTAAGAAATCGAAGGTTTACGGAGGATATTGTAATGAATCCTCTACGAACAGCTGTCGAACTTTTCGACGTAGCTGATAGGTATGCAGTCGCTAGTGAGGCGGTTGAATGAAGCAAAGTCATCAATCGAAAAGAGAAGATTCCTCAATCTGGCCTGAATAAACCAGAGAAGAAATATAAGAAGGCTCTCAAGGGTAAGAAGAATCGTAAGTCCGATAATAAGGAAGTTCTTACAATTCCTGAAAAGTTTAACAAACGCAAGAAAGATTATTCCGGTCGGAACAAGACAAAAGCCTCGACCGATGAATACAAAAGAACAAGAAGTGGTGTCCACTTCACCAGGCGGCAGGGCATGATCTGCGCACTTGTTGAGCCTGGCAAAAGAAGCCGGAGGATTATTATTCAATTAAAGTTCTCGTCCCTTCCATACAAGAACTTGGAGAGCCAAGCTCCAAGAAAGACAAGGATGGCGACGAAGAAATGGAGTACCAGGAGCCATAGCACACCGTTGACATGATCTTTGGCGGATCCTCCTCGTACGAATCAAGGTGTCATCTGAAGGCCGTGGAGTAGGAAGTGAACCTCGCTGAATCTCCGATCATCGTGAAGCCATCCAGATGGTCAGAAACAGTTATCTCTTTCAGCAAAGAAGACCGCCCCATCCCTTCAACTCGACCAGGTAGGTTCCCTATTGTTGAAGAACCTACTATTAATAATTGTAAAGTTAATCGAGTTCTGATAGATGGTGGAAGTTCTTTAAATATCTTGTTTACGGGAGCATTAGAAGAAATGCAAATTCCCAGGTCGAAAGTAAAGCCTACGAAATATGCCTTCCATATCATAGTTCCAGGATCTACTGCTAAATCGATAGGTCAACTTTCCCTACCGGTTACGTTCGGAAAACCAGATAACTTCCGAACAGAAAATATTCTATTTGATGTAGTGGATTTTGAAACTACATACAATGGAATCGTTGGTCGTCCGGCATTGGCAAAGTTCCTGATAGTTACACATTACAACTATCAGAGTTTAAAAATCCCAGGACCAAAAGGGGTCATTACGGTTCGAGGGGATAGAAATATGGCATACGCATGTGATCGAAAATCCCTAGAACTGGTCGACGAACTTTCGACCAGGGACACTAATCCACCTTCCGTGCAGGTCATGCACTCGAGACCAAAGATGGCTCAAAAACCTTCTGACCAGACCAAGGAGGTTCCGCTCGACAACGACGCTTATCCGAAAAGCGTCAAAACGCCGTTTGGGTCCAAAAATGCTAGTGCTGATACCCAAAAGGTACTGGTCGAGGCATGACTCGATCCTAAATAGGAAGAGTCACTCGTCTCCTTCCTTCGAGCCAATTCAGACGTATTTGCCTAGAAGGCATCCGATATGACCGAAGTTTGCAGGGAGGTTATCAAGCACAGGTTAACTCTCCGGCCTAACAAGAAACCGGTCAAGCAGAAGCTAAGGCGCTTCGCACTAGATCGGAAGGAAGCAAGCCAGTCGGAGATTGACAAGTTTCTTAAGGCTAGATTTATTCGTGAAGTCGACCACCCAAAGTGGCTCGCCAATCCTGTAATGGTTAGAAAAAGCAACGGGAAGTGGTGAATGTGTATTGATTTTACAGATCTCACTAAAGCTTGTCCGAAGGATGACTTTCCCCTTCCACGCATTGATCAACTTGTAGACTCTACTTCCGGTTGTGAATTGTTAAGTTTTTTTGGATGTTTGGATGCGTATTCAAGGTACCACCAGATTAATATGAGTAAAGATAATGAAGTGAAAACTTCCTTCATCACACCATATGGCATTTATTGTTATACTAATGCAAAAAAACCTTTAATCCTCAGATAGGCCGAAATTTAGAAGCATACGTTGATGACTTGGTTGTAAAAAGTACTAATGCTGGTGATCATATTTTTGACCTACACGAAACTTTCAATAACTTAAGAAGACATAACCTTAAGTTAAATCTGAAAAAGTGTGTGTTTGGAGTTTCCTCTAGGAAGCTTCTTGGATTCCTAGTTTCGGCTAGAAGAATTGAAGTAAACCCAGTGAAAATATCGGTCATCGACCAGATGTGCCCTCCGATCATAAAGAAAGAAGTCCAAAAATTAACCGGCTGTATGACAGCGCTAAGTCGTTGCATAGCACAGTTGGGGGAAAAATGATTATCTTTCTTTAAGCTTCTTTGGAAACACGAAAGTTTTGAGTGGACTAAAGATGCAAATGATGCCTTTGAAGAGCTCAAGGGGTACCTTACGAATGCCCCGATCTTAGTATTTCCAAGATCAGGAGAAACATTGGCGATATCACGAGGTACATAGCCACAAGAGGTCGATCTTTGTCTTGGTCATTGAGCGTGACAACATCCAACGACCAATATATTACGTAAGTGAAGTCTTGCATGGACCAAAGGAACGATACTCACAGGTACAAAAGTTGTTATACGGTCTCCTTATGGCTTCAAGGAAACTAAGGTGTTACTTTCAGGCCCACATAGTGGTCATACCTACTGGATATCCTCTTGGTCAAGTTCTCAGAAATAAAGAATCATCAGGACGAATAACAAAATAGATGGTTGAGCTTGGGGCATTCGACTTCCATTTCATTTCTTGAACAACAATTAAGTCCCAGGCATTAGCAGAATTCATTGCCGAATGGACGAACCTATAGGGATACAGGTAGGCTATGCTAGCTAACAATGCAAAAATTCTACCACGTAAACCAGAAAGCCATGCAAGTAGAAGATCACAGATCGTTACCATGAGACGCGCAGAGCAGCGAAAGAAGAGTTGGAGCAGCCTGATCCAACGTAGATTGCGTCGATGTAGTGGTCGTAGCCGGTCGTGTAGCGTCGAGCACGTTGATGCTATGGTCGTAGTCGATAGTCCAGCGTCGAGCACGTCGATGCTGTGGTCGTAGTCGATCGGCCAGCGCCCTTGCGAGTCGATCGTCTCCTCCAGCAACCTCTGTAGTTCATTATGAAGATCGCGGATCGTTCTCAAGCACAACAGCAACCGCAGTAGTGCCTCTACGGTATCCATACGTATAGGGAAGGAACAACCATACGCCGGTGTGCTAGCACCAAGTCGCACGGCAGAGCTCTCAAGAAGATGGCGGCTAGGGTTTCGGTGGAGCAACTCTCATCAACTCGCCACAGCCTCAAGTATCTCCTTATATAGCGCTTGTGACGGATCTTATCCGAACATGTTTGACGGATCATATCCATACTGGTTTGTTCCAACCCCTTAAGTGTGTGACCTGTTAGGTTTATGCGTAATCGGTTGTGACTCGGAAACCCTTTTCGACCACGAGTCGTTAGCGGTTCCTAGCAGAACATAGCGATTCCCGAATACACACAAATTATATCGGACGAACCTTAATGCAATATGATCTATGACCAGGTCCTGATCACTTACGACCAGGTTCTATCTCTATACGACCAGTTCGTATTTGGTCATGACCAGTTCGTAACTCCTTACGACCAGGTTACGACCACTCCGTGATTACGTTCGACCAATCTACAACCAACTCGTATCTCTATAAGACCAGTCCGTAACTTATCGAACTAAGCGACCTACTCGTGTATTCTCCCTTTGCCTCACGGTATTTTGTTGAACTCCAGGCGAGATGTTGCGTCATCTATGGACTGTTCAATACTTTCTCGATTGAGTGTCGGATAACTTCATGTGGTCGAACACTTCGACCACTAGTGGCATAGCCATGGACTTTCTTTATCTGACCACAACAAGGGGCCCAGAGACATCTCTCCTGTTATGTTAGGAGGGGCAAATCTCATATCCGACTAGTCACATTCCTTTGCATGTTTAATAGCATACCCGAAAGCTACCTTTACAACCACCCAGTTACGAGCAGCGTTTGGCAACCCCTAAGAGTGCTATTACACATGTAGGAAACCATGCTGATCTCAAGTCTAAGGATTATACATCATCATTGCTTGAGACCAACTAACGACACATAGAATCATAACAATCTCAATAGTGTCTCAAGGTGGGTCTTATCCAACACCATATTCTCTAACATGTGTCCATATTATTGTTTTGATATCTCCATATCCATGACCTGTGAAACATAGTCATCAACCAATACATAATCATCGCAGAAATATAGAGTTTCACAATCAAGTCACATACTTGATAATAAATATTAACGATATTATTATATGAACAAGATAACATATTATCTAATATTATGAACATAATGAAATATAATCATCTCTATGATTGCCTCTAGGGCATATTTCCAACAGTCTCTCACTTGCACTAGAGTCAATTATTTAAGTATCTAATACCGATAGCTCTTGTGTGCGCCTCATGCTTTAGAATTACAAGTGCGCTCCCACTAACCTTCATGTAAACACAAGGTTCTTCTTTATTCTTGATGAAACCAAACCTTTTGATCTCCTCATCAAAACGTATATTCCAACTCCGAGATGCTTGCTTCAACCCATAAATGGACTTTTGAAGTTTGCATACTTTACTAGCATTCTTTGGATCGATAAAACCTTCAGGCTGTGTCATGTACACATCCTCATCTAGATTTCCATTAAGGAAAGCCGTTTGACATCCATTTGCCATATCTCATAGTCAAAATATGCAGCAATAGCTAGAATGATCCGTACAGATTTAAGCATCGCTACCGGTGAGAAAGTCTCATCGTAGTCAACTCCTTGAACTTGTCGAAACCCTTTTGCGACTAGTCGAGCTTTATGAATGTGAACATTTCCATCCATGTCAATCTTTTTCTTATAGATCCATTTGCATTCAATGGTTTTAACACCATCAAGTGGATAGATCAGCACTACTACGGATCAGCCCATCATAGACAGTTCGGAACCGTCATCACAGATGGTTTCCGAACCGTCTGTATTTCTTCGTTTGTGATAACGGGCGGTTATCACAGATGGTTAAAAACCGTCTGTGATACGGACTATCACAGACGGTTTTTGCCTTAAAACCGTCTATGAAGGCATAGTATCACAGACGGCTCTCACTAGGAACCGTCTGTGATATGCGAAATATCACGAGCGGTTACATCCGCCGAAATGCGTACGCGAAATATCACGATCGTATCACGAGCGGTTTGTGGGCGAAATTATGCGTGATATTCTCGTATCACGAGCGGTTCCTAGTGAGAACCGTCTGTGATACTATGCCTTCACAGACGGTTTTAACGCAAAAACTATCTGTGATAGTTCATTATCCTAACTACATTTTTGTTGATTTTTGGCTAGCCTCAGGAATTGCTAGCCATGCCCTCTGAAAACAAGCATGCAGAAAAACAGATACATCACAAATAATCAATTGTTGACAAACTCAAACTGATCATTACTCAAAATAAATTACAAAAGATCGCATTTGTTCATGTATTGTCGCTATAGTTACAATTGGATTACAATTGAGTCAATTGTTTGCAGGTGGTTGAGAGGTGTCGACGGGGTGATGCTCTGGGTCAGCGACAGAGTGAAATTCTCCGGTGTCCTTAATGATATCTGATATGATAAAGGTAAGGAGCTTCCCTCGAATGTCCTTAATCTCTTCCGCAACGAGTCCATCTAATTGTATAGTCAAGGCCTGTCGCTAGCAAGAGTAAAGTGGTAAGCAATATATATTTAAATTTATAATTAGAAAATAATTATTTTGAGATTAACAAACCTCAGGATCCTTCTTCCTAGCTCTAATGATTAGTTGCATATGATAGCAAACGTAGATTGCACATAACTCATCATCTTTTTGCTGGTGGCACTGGGTATAGTCAGTTCAAGACACGTTATTATGAAGTATGATATAGGATTATCGTGTTGTAGCGCGTACCGGAAATTTCATCCTGTGTGTTAGTTCGGCGCTCTTTCCATCGTATATTCCTTTGTTGGCAACATAATCGATGAACGACCTACATGATTCCAAAAAGTTATCCTCGGCCATTTCAAACGAATGAAGACTACAATAGAGTTATGTATGGAGGAAATGAGCATACCTCTCGATTATTCCTCTTAGAATGCTGAAATTATGGTTGCTGCGGATTAGGGAATCAAGGTATATCACATGGTTCCTCTTTGGTATAATGACTAAAAGGATCCAGTGGTACCTACTCATGTATGTCGCTATAGTCATTAAACCTAAGTACGTACTGCGTATAAAGTACAAATGAAATTTGTAGAGCAAGTAGTGACACTTACCCCTCGTTGTAGGGCACCACTATGTACTTCATGTTCTTCTAACGAAGCAATGACACCGTTATGTATTTCTTGACGAAGGGCGGTGCCTTCAATGGTTTGCAATGATACCACTTGTGGGTCGAGAAACCCAGGTTCTTTCCATTTCCTGGACATTTTTCATCATGTATCTATACATAAGCAATGAGTTGTGATATTTATCGGTATTACGTGAATGTAGAACTTGATTATGCGCGCTTACGATGTGTCCAAATCGTAGAAGCGAGGTGTCGAGGCCAACGAGGTTGAATAGGTCATATAAGTCGTTGAAGCCCACGACGAAGTTGCCGGACCCGTTGAAGAAATGCTTATGCTCGTATCTGACGGTGATTCCAGTATCGCACCCCTTCTTTTGGGTCTTCTTCAAGTACCGAGCATGCAAAGCGACAAGCATATCCAAATACGCGTATCACGTGGTTTGAGCACAATGGTTTTCCGATGATGTAGTTCCCGGATATCCCGGGCTTCCCGGACTTGGGAGGCGCCTTAACGTTTGTCAATTTCGATTTGGCCTTAAGGATTGGCAGCGTCTTCTTGCGAGACGACTTGAGACCCGATACGGCAGCACGCTTTTCTTGTTCCTTCGGCATCTTCTCCACGGGAACCGATAAGGTGGCCTTCTGAGGCGAAATATGAGATGGAGTCATCGAGGGTCCCGTTGGAGAGGAATGGTCGTGTTGAGATCGCAGCCTTCTTTGGGTCGGGGCGATGTCCTTCTTGGGCCACTGGATAAAAGTGTGCACAACATCCCCAAGTGTTGTGATCTCTTCGTTCGGGCGAATCTACAGCGGGACAGCCATAAAATGGTCATGTACCATGTCCACCTCCACCCTGGCGTAACCCTGCGCCACCTGGACACCATGCTGCACTGCCCCTTCCTGGTATGGATGCACCATCCCTCGCCCAGCCTCAATAGAAATGGATCCAACTATCCTCACTTGGAGCTTGCAGGGCGTCAACTCCTACAAAACGATATGCAATTAGCTAAGGCGTCCTATAGGTCTATCTTTGGTGCATTCCATAGATGTACATTACCTTGATGTCGTCTATCGGTAATTGGACGTCGTCATGTTCAGAATTATGCGTGGACGCGACGCTACTCCGATGTCGGCGGGGTGGCTCCCCAAATTATCAGGCGACTTGCGGCGGCTTAGGAGTTGATTCATTTGATCTGCAATCTTTGCTAGCTTTCCTTCAAATTTTTGATAATCATCTGTACCTGCCGGTCCTCGCTCGGCCTTAGATCTCTTCCTACTCCTATCGTGCGATGAGTAAATGCGCAAATCCATGACTCAAAGGTACGTTAACCCCAAGGCCTCGCGTGCAACCCGGGTACTCCTTGTTTCCAGTAGTAGATAGTATATCCTTCTCCTATGCTTGGAAAGAGCCTTGGGGCGTTTGAGGTACATCAATTCATCTTTGCAAGAGGTCATCATGTTATTATAGACACTATGAAGTTATGGACTTATTAACAACTAGGTAGTTCTACATATTTACCACACGTTGGGACACTTCCTGGTCTGCCGAGTTTGTGAAAGAGATGCTGCCCGAAGACGAGACTTTTGCCCTCGCTTTTAACCAGGCTAGGGAACGCGGGTTTGTGACATCAGGAAACACGTTCTCCTCCTTCGCCGCCCATTCCTCGTATTTACCCGCGTACCCAGCGGTGCCGAGTCCGTGCGGGTGAGTGTTTCGTGTCTGGAGAGCTTTGTGCGCGGCACTTTCCTCCTTAAATTCGGCCGTCGTCTTCATAGCCACAAAGGCGTCCCATGTTTCCCACGTCAAGAATCCATACTTAGCGAAGGGCGTCTGACCTGTGTTCACGTACTTTGTGACAAGAATGCTCTTGAAGATCCTCCATGATTTATCCATTGTGAGCATCGCCGTCCGTTCCACGAGTGCCATGTCTGCTTCTAGGATAGTGAACTTGCTTGAAAGTTCTGTCCACAGCGCGCCCCTCGCTTCTTTCGTCAGAGATTTCCACTTTGGTGTGGTGATGGGGACCCGTTGCCTTGCAAGTATCCCGCAGATGGTCCGGAATCTCGCCGCTGATCTCTTGGGACTCAGAGGGACCCCAAACTTACTAACCTCCGTGATGACCATCGACATGAGCATTTTGATTCTCCTCTGCCATCTCGCTTCATCATTATAAATCGACGGATTAGGCGGTGTTGGTGGACGGCAATAAGATGGTGTCTCTACCATCTAAACACTTGCTATCTATATAAGTTACATATGCATAAATATGAAACAATAATTAATTCCAACATAGATAATTATGAATAAATCATAGTTCCCTAACCAATTAAATGACACAATAGTCATAAGACTAAGAAAATCAATTAAGTCATTTAAAAGGAACAATATGCTCATCAAACACAATAAGTGTACACTTAAAATCAGCATAAAGCTAATATTTGATTGTATGATTATTGCTCTCAGAAAGCTAGTTGCACAATGTAATCATCAACTGAATATGACAATTTATAGATTAGGCCTTGAGTTCAATTTACAACTTGCTATTCAAATCAACCAGATTCAAGCAAATTTACTCAACTTAACCTATGCTGGATCACAGGAGTAGAGATCAACTAAATACACGGATAATAGAAAGAAAGCACTGAAAAGATACAGAACAGCAAGAAGAATTGAATGATAGAGCTACAGGTATAACAGGTTGAAATAAATTGCTCAAAGTTATAGGAATTAACTAGACAATGTACAACTCAAGGCTTAATCTATATACCAATTCACATTCAATTTCATTTTCTATGACAATTCATCACCGAGCAGATCAAAGAACCCACCAATCACAGATCACATATTTCAACTAGCACATCACACACACACACACACACACACACACAGAGAGAGAGAGAGAGAGAGAGAGAGAGAGTGCACGATGTGTTGAAATACTCACAACGGCGATGGTACTCAAAACCACCGAGAAGATCAACAGACAAGGCACGAGGGAGGACCAAATTAACATAATCAAATCTAAATCATTCAAGTCATTTAAATTGATTGAAATGCTAAACATATACCACATGTATATGAATGAAATTGCATAATTAATTCTAGACAAGGCACAAGGGAGGACCAAATTAACATAATCAAATGTAAATCATTAAAGTCATTATGAGAACAACTAAAAACAGCATAAAGCTAAGCAAATAAGACTGCTCAATTGCTCTCAGTTGACTAATTGCATAAGACATAGTCTTTGCGATCTCAGTCCTCTGTCAAAATCTCTTCACCAATCAATTTTGATAATTATAAAACAGATCTTGAGCTCAAACTACAACTTTCTCATATGTCAAGTTATCTCAGAGTAGCAGTTAAACTTTCACCAGCAGTTACAATTTAACTATCTTAGTGAAATTAAATCACAAAAATAGCACATAAAGCATTCTAAGCAGAACATCGATCATATGCCTTCAAGATAATTCACAAATTTATATCAACAATAAGCCTAATTGATAGATTAAGAATAGAAATGCAAATATCTCACAAAAGATCAATCAGATCATAGAACATACAAGTGTAATCTTAATTCAGCTATAACTGAAAACAGAAAGTACAAAGCTACTAATTTTAACTGACCATATAAAGCAATATGATTAAGCTCAAGTCTGTTTCTAATTATCTATTTGATTTCAGATTTCAACTATCATCACAGAGCATCAACAGATATTCACTCAATTCTCAGCTAACCAATTTGCTTCAACCAAATCCATCACAGAGCATCAACCAAGTCCATCACAGAGCATCAACAGATATTCACTCAATTCTCAGCTAACCAATTTGCTTCAACCAAATCCATCACAGAGCATCAACCAAGTCCATCACAGAGCATCAACAGAACCCATCACAGAGCAAGGGAGGGAGCGGGATAGAGCGAGTAGAGTGGTATACCGAGGAGGCGTGAGGGAATCTTGGAGGCAAACCTTTGGAGCAGCCATGAGGAGGAGCCGATGACATGCCGGAGAGGAGGATGGCGATGTGTAGTGGAAGAGGAGGCGATGGGCTGCATTGGGGGAGGGAGGCGGGCACTCGTCGGGCTAGAGTCGGAGCAGGGAGGTGGCCGCTCGTCGGGCTGGACTCGGAGGAGGCCGCGCGTCGAGGACGGCGGCATCGAACGAGCGCGCGATAGCCTAAGGGGCGCAGGAGTAGTGAGGCCGCTGGAGGGGGCGGCGGCACCGAGGTCGTAGGCGGCGGTGTCGGCCGGGGATTAAGGGGAGTGAACGGGCGAGCCCTAGAGGAGGCGAACGAGTGCGTGAGGGCCTAAGGGGCGCGAGAGAGGAAGTGATGAGTAAGAGCAAAACCCTAGCGGTTCCCTCCTTATAAAAGGGCTATCACAGACGGTTCTAGTAGGAAATCGTTTGTGATATATCACAGACGGTTCTAGTAGGAAACCGGTTGTGATATATCACAGACGGTTCTATTAGGGAACCGTCTGTGATAAACTTATCACAAACGGTTCTATTAAAGAACCGTCTGTGATTCCTTATCACAGACGGTTTCATAATAGAACCGTCTGTGATATCCTCACAAAACCTGTTGACAATCTGTGATATCCTGACAAAACCTGGTGACAAGTATGATGACAAGCTCATAACACATTCGACTTCAAAAATTCATATCTAATTCAACTCAACTCCAAATCAAGTGAAACCAATTTTGATACTCCACATTACAATGAACGTCCACATTGACATCAATATCAAAGATGACAAGTGTAACATCCCAAACTATGGGTTGTGTTTCAAATGTATGAAAATGAGGATAATTTAAAACTTTTGATGCATCATTGTTATTATTTGAAATTTCTGGAAATTCTTTCAAAAGAATTGTTGATTTCAAAACTAAATGCTTTAATTGACTAGAAGTAAAACAATTTAAAACTTTCTAATCAAATCTTGTGATCATCCTCTGGAAATATTTTTCCTAAGTTCTAGATCATCTTAGTAACCCCTCTGAAAAATTTCATAATTTTTAGAAATTATTTGCTATCTCGACGACTAGCTTGGACGTTTCCAGTCGGTTGCCTTGTGGGTAATGGCAAACCATTTGGCTTTTATTTATCGCCATCTTATGGCTTATGTTTCTGCTGCTACTTTGGTTATTTACCTTGTCATTTGGCCGGATGGCCCTACTTTTGTAATATGAACTTGTATGTCCTTTATGTTGTAAGCTTGTAGACTTGGTAATGTAATGACTTGTGTATGGAATGGATGCTTAATTTTTGTATGGGGTATGTGTACTGCAATTCTGGGAAGTACATATACGCCGAGAGTCAAGATATTTGATTTGTAATGCTAGGACCAACTTGATGGTTAAGTATAACAAGTTAAATACCCCGGGTTCTCACAACAAGTTCATAACACATTAACAGATGACAATTCCACGTTGACATCAAAATATATGAGAGATTACAAGTCCATAACACATGATGTTATGGAATAAATTAATTACAATTGAGTAAATTCTTAATTAAAATATAGCCCTTCATGATGATCGACACGCATATAGCTAGCGTCCTCACTGGGTTCTTCCTAGAGCCTGATGTCGTCTCCGAAAGGAGGCAACTCGTCAAATTGATTGTATTCTTCCTCGTCCACTACATTCTCAACTCCGACAATCCTCCTTTTTCCATGAAGAACTACGTGGCGCTTCTTATTTGCCGATCGATTACATAGAAGACTTGAACAACTTGGTTAGCTTGATGCGGATGGTTCGTCTTTGTATCCGACACGTTAAGGTCCACGGTAGTGACGCCGTGCTTATCGACCTTCACTGTGGGAGATGGACCCATGACAGCGAAATAGGGGGATCTTGAAAAGCACGTAGTCGAGCTCCCATATCTCCTCTATTTGCCCATAGTAGGAGTGTTGGAAATATGCCCTAGAGGCAATCATAGAGATGATTACATTTCATTATGTTCATGACATTGGATAATGTGTTATCTTGTTCCTAGAATAATATTGTTAATATTTATTATCAAGTATGTGACTTGGTTGTGAAACTCTATATTTACGCAATAATTATTCTTATCGATCCTCGGTCGTAAACATATGAGGACACATATGAATAGACTAGCATATGTATTGGTTGATGACTATGTTTCACGAGTCATAGATATGGAGATATCAAACCAATAATATGGACACATGTTAGAGAACATGATGTTGGATAAGACCCACCTTGAGGCACTATTGAGATTGTTATGAATCTATGTGTCATTATTTGGTCTCAAGCAATGATGATGTATAATCCTTAGACACGAGATCGAGATGGTTTCCTACATGTGTAAGAGCACGCTTAGGGGTTGCCAAACGCTACACCGTAACTGGGTAGTTATAAAGGTAGCTTTCGGGTATGCTCTGAAACATGGAGAGGAATGTGACTGGTCGGATATGGGATTTGCCCCTCCTAACATAACAGGAGAGATGTCTCTGGGCCCCTCGTTGTGATCGGATAAAGAAAGTGTATGGCCATGCCACTAGTAGTCGAAGAGTTCGACCACGTAAAGTTATCTGATACTCGATCGAGAAAGTATTGAACAGTCCATGGATGACACAACATCTCACCGGAGTTCAACTAGACATCGTGAGGCAAAGGGAGTATACAGTAGTAGGTCGCTCGGTCGAGCGATTCTGGTGATCGTATGCAAATCTGAGCTAGTCGTAGAGCGGTCGAACGTAATCCTGAGTGGTCGTAACACGTCGTAAGGAGTTCTGAATCGTCGTGACCACATCTGACGAACCGGTCTGATACGATAGGACACAGTCGTAAGTGATGAAGACCTGGTCGTAGATCATATTGCATTAAGGTTCGTCCGATATAATTTGTGTGTATTCGGAATCGATATGTTACGCTAGGAGCCGCTTCGACTCGTGATCGGAAGCGGTTTCCAAGTCACAACCGAACTACACATGAACCTCTGGGTCACACACTTAACGGGTTGGAACAAACCCGATGCGGATCTTTTAAAACGTGTTGGATAGGATCCGCCACGAGCACTATATAAGGAGGTGCATGAGGTCATGTTGGGAGGATCGTGAAACACCACCAAAACCCTAGCCGCCATCTTCTTGAGAGCTCCACCGTGCGACTTGGTGCCGCACACCGGCGTTCGGTTGTTCCTTCCACGGGCGTGTGGATCCGTGAGGCGCTACTACGATTGTTGCGCTTTGAGGGCGATCGCGATCTTCACAAGGAACCGCAGACGTTCTTTGAAGGAGCGATCGACTACGACCACTACATCGACGCGCTCTTCGTTGGACCAGGCTGCTCCAACCCTTCTTCCGCTGCTCTGCGCGTCTGTTGGTAACGATCTGTGATCATCTACTTGCTTGGCATCCTGGTTCGCGTGGTAGAAATTTTTGTTTGTAGCTATCGTAGCCTACCCCGTGACACTACAAGGAGCTCCTCAGCCCATCGGTACTGAATGCATCTATGCGAACACCGTTGTTCTGTACTGTGCTCTTCCTATCCTGAGCTGCCGTATAAAATGTGTACTCATTTATGTCGTATCCTTGCCATGTGATAATTGTAAACTGTGGCCCTTGTGCCAACCATAGCAGCGTATCATCACTTGATGACCTCCTAGTGATTTGCACCTTTAACCATTCGTTGAACCAATGGTTGTGTTCTCTCGTGATCCAAACCTCCGACCGGTCTGGATTTTGTTGGCGTACCATGTCTTTGTGCTCTTCGATGTACGGGGACACTTGGGTCATGTGTTGCAAGACCGTGAAATAGGCTTGAGCGTACGTATCCAGATCGGGAGTGATTGATTTTCTTCCGATGGTCCTGATACCATCCAGTCCCCCCTCATAACGAGGTAGAGGCACTCCTATCGGATCCACCTGAGCCATGTAGTCAACGCAGAACTCAATGACCTCTTCCGTTGCATAACTATCGATGATGCTGCCCTCTGGTCGAGATCGATTCTGTACGTAGGACTTGAGAATTCCCATGTACCTCTCGAACGGGTACATATGACGTAGGAACACAAGGCCGCATATCTTTATCTCTTTCACAAGGTGAACAATGAGATAGACCATGATATCGAAAAATGACGGAGGGAAATACATCTCAAGATGACATAGAGTCGTCACCACCTTGGCCTGCAGATCATCTAGTCCTTGGGGATCGATGACCTTCTGAGCAATTGAGTTGAAGAAATAACACAGCCTTAAGATTGCCACTCGGACCTTGTTCGGCAAGATACTCCTAATTGCAACAGGAAGCATTTGTGTCATCAACACATGACAATCATGAGACTTCATACCAATTAATTTCAAATCTTGCATAGAAACAAGTTTCTTAATGTTAGCGGAGTAACCAGACGGGACTTTCACACCATGCAAGCTCAGCACGCTTCTTCTCTCGGCCTTGGGCAGAGTGTAGCAAAATTTGGAGGAAGGTACGTTAAATCTGATCGGTCTCTTTCGGTGCTAACTCGGTCCTTATGTTCATATCGATCAAGTCACGCCGCGCGTTAACGCCATCCTTTGTTTTGCCACTAATATTCAGTAAGAGACCAATCAAGCTATCACATACATTCTTCTCCACATGCATGACGCCGATGTAGTGGCGAACTTCTAAGTGCTCTCAATAAGGCAAGTCCCAAAAAATTGACCGCTTCTTCCAGATGTTCTTCTGACGGGTTATTAATTTACGTCCCTTCCCAAGCACAACATCGATATCCTTAACCATATCATAGACCTCTTTCCCTCTAAAAGCCCTTGGAGCTGAATTGTCCTCCTTATTTTCGTCGAATTGTTTCTTCATCTTGTGGTATGGGTGACTCCTGGGAAGGAACCTATGGTGGCGATATATACGCTTTTCTTGCGAGTTGTTGACCATACACTCTCCGTAGCATCTAAGCAGTGCGAACATGCTTTGGCTCCTTTTGTACTGAAGCCCGACAAGTTACCAAGGGTAGAAAAATCATTGATGGTGCAGAACAACATGGCGCGTAAAGTGAAGTTCTCTCGTTTATACGCATCCCATACATTCCCTTCGTTCCATAGTGTCACAAGATCTTCTAGCAATGGTGCTAGGTACACATCAATATCATTCCCGTGTTGCTTCGCCCTTAGATAAGTAGTGACATCAAAATGTACTTCCGCTTCATACACGACCAAGGAGGAAGGTTGTACATGCATAGATTCACGTCAAAGTGCTATGTCATTTGCTCATGTTCCGAAAGGATTCATTCCATCTGTACTCAACCCTAACCTTATGTTCCTCGGTTCTGCACTAAACTCTTCGAAGCTCCTATCAAAATTTCTCCACTGGGCAAAATCAGTAGGGTGTCTTAGCTTTCCATCTTTCTTACACTCCTTCGAGTGCCAACGCACCAATCTTGCCTCCTTTGGGATCGCAAATAAACGCTTCAAACGTGGGATCATAGGCAGATACCACAACATCTTAGCAGGAGGTTCTTGCTTCACCTTAGCAGTATTCTGACGCTTGTATCGGGATATTTTGCACACGGGACATACATGCATGTCTGCATACTCTTTACGGTAGAGGATACAATCGTTCGAACATGCATGTATTCTTTCTACTTCCATTCTCAATGGACAAAGAACCTTCTTTGCTTGGTAGGTGGTGCTGGGCAACACGTTTCCCTCCGGAAGGATGTCTGCTAGGAGACCTAACAACGCCGTGAAACTCTTATCAGACCAACCATTGCTTACCTTCAATTTAAGCAGTTCAATCACGATTGACAACCTTGTGTATTCCGACTTGTAGCTAGGGAACAAAGGTCTCACCGAGTCCTCCCTTAAGCCCTCGAATTTACAAAACTCTCTCTCACTGTAGTTCTCTTCTGCCTCACGTAGCATCTGATCCAGATTGTCATCGTGCGACCTATCCTCATCAAAAGCACAGTCCACATCCGGCATATCGTTGACTTCCTTGGCAATGTCGTCATTATTAACTTCCGGTATAATCTGCACTTCACCGTGACTAGTCCAACATGTATACCCTTTTTTGAAACCCCTTCGAATCAAGTGCGCTTCGATCTGCGCCGAGTTGTTAAACATTTTCAGATTACCACAATCAATGCATGGACAGTACATAAAATTTATCCCTTCTTCAACATATCACGCTTTCGTAGCTCTTCTAAAAGCAACCACGCCATTAATGTACTCTTGACTCACACGGTTCACACCGTACATCGATTCGGTCCATCTACGCTACGCATGTAACAAATTAGTGTCAAATTAAATTAATAAACCACAAGTACGTACTCTTCCTATTTACCGAACATACTTAAATTGATTAGCGATTAATTTATAGCAAACATAAAGGGTTATAGATCGTTACCCTCGGAGCTCACGAAGAAAATACAATTCCTCTCATTTCCTTCTCCTCTCTAAGGTGGTGCAATGGGGGGTGGAGGCACAGCAAGGTGCAGGTGGCGCAATGGGGGAGGTGGCAGCGGGGTGGAGGAGACACTAGGGGCAGGGGTCCAACCTTCTCCTCTCTAAGCTGGCGCAACGGGGGAGGAGCCGTAGGTTGGAGGAGCTAGGGCAAAGAAGTGGCGCATGGGGGAGGAGGAGCAGATCTAAGTGGAGCCAGAGGCAGAGTTGCGGCAGAGGCAGCGGCAGGGTTGCAGCGGAGCGGCAGAGGCAGGGTTGCTCCAGAGCGGCAGAGGCAGCGGCAGTGCGGCAGAGGTTGTGTCGGGCCTCCAGAGCGGCAGAGGCTGCGGCAGAGGATGTGTCGGGCGCAATTTATATAATACTAGGATACCACAGACGGTTCTTAATTAGAACCGTCTGTGATAACCAATTATCACAGACGGTTCTCATTAAGAACCGCTCAGGAATATCGGTTCCTAATACGGCCGTGCATAAGATAATCGGCTAATCGAGCGGTTCTCATTAGGAACCGCTCGGAGTTCCTGAGCGGTTCCTAATGAGAACCGCTCGATTAGTCTGATTATCACATCTGATTTAATGAATAGAACCGCTCGTGATAGTTCATGAATAGTTCTATTCACAAACCGTATGCACAGATGGTTCTATTCGCAAACCGTATACACAGACGGTTCTATTCACAAACCATCTGTGATAATGACTTTCACAGACGGTTTGTAAGCCGAACCGTCTGTGATAGGCTAGCACGGAAAATGCCAGATCCCGACAGACCCAACACAGACGGTTCCATTTTAGCCGTCTGTGATGAGGCGTTTACTATTGCCTGTTCTATAGTAGTGCAGGTTCCAAACCTGATTTTCTCTCATGGAGTCTATCTCGTATTTCATAGCTCCAAGTCATTTCTCAGAGTCTAGGTCCATCATTGCTTACTTAAAAGTCTTAGGCTCATCATTATTTAATAATAATACGTCATGCCCATACCTTATAAGCAATTGACGTGGCCTTTTAGATCTACGTGGAGCTGATGCCTCATCTATAGGTTCAACAATATTTTATTCATCTTGTAGAGGTTTAGTAGGATTTGAAACATTTTCAGACGTTTCTCGAATTTCTTCGAGTTGCACCTTTCTCCCACTGACTCCTTTTGAAAGAAACTCTTTCTTCAAAAAAGACACCATTTCAGGCAACAAAAACTTTGCCTTCTTCTCGGTTGTAGAAATAATATCCTTTGGTTTCCCTAGGATATCCTATAAAGAAGCATTTATCTGACTTAGGTGTGAATTTATCAGACATCAAACATTTAACATAGACATCACATCCCACAATCCTTCGAAAATTCAAACTAGGATTTTTCCCAATCCATATCTCATATGGTGTCTTATCTACTGATTTAGATGGCACCCTATTTAAAGTGAAAGCGTCACTTTCTAGAGTGTAACCCCAAAAAGACAATGACAGATCTGATTGGTTCATCATTGACCGAACCATGTCCAACAAGGTTCGATTACGCCACTCGGACACCCCATTCCATTGTAGAGTGCCCGGTGGTGTAAATTGTGGAACAATTCTATATTGTTTCAAATGATCACCAAATTCATGGCTCAAAAATTTACCTCCACGATCAGATCGTAAATATTTGATTGTCTTGCCAAGTTGATTCTGTACCTCACTCTGGAGCTCCTTGAACTTTTCAAAGGATTCCGACTTGTACCTTATTAAATAGATATATCCATATCTACTATAGTCATCGGTGAAAGTAATAAAGTACTGAAAACCACCTTTAGCTATCGTGCTCATTGGTCCACATACATCAGTATGTATGAGTGCCAGCAAGTCGGACACCCTCTCACTCCGACCAGTGAAAGGTGTTTTGGTCATCTTTCCGAGTAGGCAAGATTCGCACGTTTCAAATGATTCCAAATCAAATGAGTTTAGAATTCCATCATCATGGAGCTTCTTCATGTGTTTCTCACTTATGTGACCCAAGCGACAATGCCAAATGAACGTGGAATTCATATCATTAGGCTGAAGCCTCTTTACATTAATATTATAGATAGGCGTATCATCAAGATTTAAAATAAACAACACATTCAAAACAGGAACATAGCCATAAAACATCTCATTCAAAAATATAGAACACCATTGTTCTCAATAATGAATTTATAACCCTCTGCCATCAAACATGAGGCAGAGATAATGTTTCTACTCATGGCTGGAACGTAATAACAATTATTCAATTCCATAATAAATCCTGAGGGCAAAAGTAATGGCAAAGTCCCGGCGGCTAATGCAGCAACCCTTGCTTTATTCCCAACGTGAAGATCCATCTCGCCCCTTGCAATTCTCCTACTCTTTGTTAGATTCTGCATCGGATTGCAAATATAAGTAACTGATCTGGTATCAAATACCCAAGAGTTAACAGAAGAATCATCAAGAAAAACATCTATAACATTAATACCTGAAGTGGAAGGTTTAGTCCCACCATGCTTTTTCAGATCAGCCAGGTATTTCTTGCAGTTCCTCTTCCAATGGCCTGGCTCCTTGCAGTAAAGTCATTCATTCTCTTGAGTCGGGCCAGACTTAGTCTTGGGCTTAGGCTTGTTAGTTTGGATCCCATCCGAAACTTTAGTCTTGCCCTTTCCTTTGACCCAAGTCTTAGCCTTCTTCTTGAAGCTTGTACTCTTTTGCACTATCATCACATGACTGTTGCTTTTCTTAATGTTGTCCTCTGCAGTCTTGAGCATCATATGCAGTTTGGTGAGATTCTTGTCTAAGCCATTCATATGGAAGTTCAGAATGAACTGCCCATAGTTTGCAGGTAGCGAAGCAAGATTCAAATCTGTAGCCGACTCTTGACTAAGTGAAAAACCAAGTTTTTCCAAGCTCTGTGTGTAACCAACCATTTTGATCACATGTGGGCTCACTGGACTCCCCTCAGCTAGCTTACTCCCAAACAATTTCTTTGAGATCTTGTTAGGTCCATAACCGTTACGATGACCTTGTCAGGTTAAACCAATGCTATGCGTGTAAGTGTCCGACACAAACCCATCTAGTCAATGAATATTAATGGCACTCTGCTTTAGCAAGACCTACCATTAAAATACATGACTTTGGATGGTGCAGCTAATTGGGAGGGTATCAATTTAACTTAATATTATGTAAGGGAATTTTATTTCTACCATGTTAAAAGCATTTAAAGCAATTAAATAACATGTATAGAAATAAATGAACATGAATATAAAGGCATTCACAGAAAATCAAATTGTATTGTGATATAGTATGACCCTTTCACATGGTGATCTCCATCGTCGTGCATCCTGTTCGCCATGTCTCCAAGTGGTCAACTTCTCCAAGTACTCCCACTAAGCCATTACTCCTAATAGCATTAGTAATAAATTACATGGAGTGAAGAAGCATTACAAGTCGACATGTAGGCCGTTATACAAATATGGACAGCCTCGGGCTGCAATAAGCATGACACGCAGGTCATGAGCATTACACACATACATGCATCTCATACATCACGGGTCATACTATTCACATCAATCCCTGCAAAAATAAGTTATGCATGGAATCCAATTCTATCGTGCGACATGAACACAAACTACCTATAACATGGTACGATTACCAAGCACGACGGGGTTCGAAGGGGCAGCGCGCTTGGAATTTTTTTTTCCGAAACATGAATCTTATTCACGTAACCGAGCCTCGAAAATCATCGGACTAATCATATTAGCCCTATTCCGAACCAATCCGATCATTGCCTTGATACAACCACACATTGCGGTATACTCCGATGACGGAATTCCGACCGGTAGGAGTGTTATGCAGTGTGGTCGTGAACAAGTGCAATAACCCATCTGGTCCTTTTAGCTCATACCTCCTCATAGACCCATCTACTACCACCGAAAACTGATCGATCTTATCAACCAGGGACTAGATTGTTCTATCTATATGAACCGATCTAGGTTACTAGACCCGACCAGTAATAGATCCAATCTACTACTACCATATATCAAGTATATGCGATCGACCCAGATCAAAAACTACGCAGGATGGCTCTGATACCACTGTCGGGATACGGGTAGGCTACGCTAGCTAACAATTCAAAAATTCTACCACGTAAACCAGGAAGCCATGCAAGTAGAAGATCACAGATCGTTACCACTAGACGCGCAGAGCAGCGGAAAAAGAGTTGGAGCAGCCTGGTCCAATGTCGAGCGCGTCGATGCTGTGGTCGTAGTCGATCGTCCAGCGTCGAGCACATTGATACTGTGGTCGTAGTCGATCGTCCAGCGTCGAGCATGTCAATGTTGTGGTCGTAGTCAATCGGCCAACGTCCTTGCGAGTCGATCGTCTCCTCCAGCAACCTCTGCAATTCTTTATGAAGATCGCGGATCATCCTCAAGCGCAAAAGCAACCGCAGTAGCACCTCTACGGTATCCACACGTCCAGGGAATGACCAACCATACGTCGGTGTGCTAGCACCAAGTCGCATGGCAGAGCTCTCAAGAAGATGGCGGCTAGGGTTTCGGTGAAGCAACTCTCATCAACTCGCCACAGCCTCAAGCATCTCCTTATATAGCGCTCGTGATGGATCCTATCCGAACACGTTTGAAGAATTGTATCCGTACTGGTTTGTTCCAACCCCTTAAGTGTGTGACCTGTTATGTTTATGCGTAATCGGTTGTGACTCAGAAACCCTTTCCGACCACGAGTCGTTAGCAGTTCCTAGCAGAACATAGCGATTCCCGAATACACATAAATTATATCAGATGAACCTTAATGCAATATGATCAACGACCAGGTCCTTATCACTTACGACCAGGTCCTATCTCTATCTGGCCAGTTCGTAACTCCTTACGACTAGGTTATGACCACTCCGTGATTACGTTCGACCAATCTACGACCAGCTCGTATCTCCATACGACCAGTTCGTAACTTATTGAACTAAGCGACCTACTCGTGTATCCTCCCTTTGCCTCACGATATCTGGTTGAACTCCAGGCGAGATGTTGTGTCATCCATGGACTATTCAATACTTTCTCGATCGAGTGTCGGATAACTTCACGTGGTCGAACACTTCGACCACTAGTGGTATGGCCATGCACTTTTTTTTATCCGAACACAATGAGGGGCCTAGAGACATCTCTCCTATTATGTTAGGAGGGGCAAATCTCATATCCGACCAGTCACATTCCTCTGGATGTCCATATTAGTCTTAAATATACCCCTTAACAAGCCCTAGTCTTTCTCTTGATTGCAATCAGTATACTCAATATAGCCACACTGGAGTAGGGTTGCTATTCTCTCCAAAGAAGACCTGAACCTGTATGAAATCCCCCTGTCCTTCTCTGCGTGATTCTTATCTAGGAGACCTCCCTGAATCAAACAATGATACGTAAGATCGGTTCTAGATCACAGACAGTTGGCGCCGACCGTGGGGACTCTCCGGTGATTTCTTGTCAACAAATTCTCTTTTGTCCTAATGCTTCCATGGCAGGAGAGTGGAATGAGGAGAATTGGTTCGAGTTGGCCGACTACGCAAACATTGACATGGATGCTGACTTCAACTACGAGCCGAGTATCATTCATCTGATGGTAACGCTGCCTCCAGAGATCATTTGTTAGATCTAGGAGACCATGCCACCAATGGAGTTGAGGAGGGATCCTTTTCCCCCACAATAGTACGTCCAACTGAGGGACCAGTTTCTTCAGAGGGCAAGGGTCTATCTGACCGCAATCAGGATTGCAACTAGGCAGGCTCATAATATGACAAGGGTTCTCCCTCCGAATGCTCGAGTCCGCCTGAGGTAGTTTGACCTGGCGAGGCAAATCCTAGAAACCATCATTCCGGGACTCCATCAACATCTGGTGGTCGTAACTCTGCGGCTATCCTCGCAGCAGATATGGGGGAGCACCTTGTTCCTACGAGTTCGACCACACGTTCGCAGGGCTCACCCGCAGACACAGACAGTTATAACCGGGAGTTCCCCTTCCTAGAGGTGTTTACTCCAAGTCGCCAAACGGTGTCATTTGACCACTCTTCAAGCCAGGAGGCCTCAAGACAAAGTGGACATCATACACAGGAGATCTTCGCCCTCCCCTCAGATCGTGATCTCTCTCCTGGAAGCAGGCCTGCAGATGCTCCCCGCCGATCACACCCTATGACCCCTCGTAGCGATGATGAGGATGCCTCTGCCAATGAATGGGATCAGCACTCTGATGTGCGTTGGAGAAATCCTCGAAATGATCGTACTCCATTAAGGCAAGCTCAAGGATCAGAAGTAGATGATCCCGAGACAACTCGAAGGAGAAGAATGACGGCTCAGAGAAATTTACTTGGACGCATTCAATATTAGTCGGAGGAGGCTCAGAAACTCCAGCACATAAATGATCTACTCAAGAACGCAACTCAAGAACTCGCACGAGCTCCAGGTTACGAACTCTTCATCGAAGAGATTACACGACGGCTCCGAAGCACGATGACAAGACTTTAGCATCCTCCCCGACATCATTCTGCAAGTCGTAGAGGTACGACTTCGTCGACTACCAGTCGTTCGAACAACTCGCCTCATGGAGATCGGCGCGACAACAGGTTATGTCGTTCCCCTAACCTTAACTCCACTCGGCGAAGAGTTCTTCGAACATTTGATGATCGACAAGCTCCTAGGGGAGATGATCGTTCGCCACTATGGCCTAGAAATCTGCAGCGGCAGAGTATTACCCTCGTAGGACTGAGACCTATCATAGGTCGGGTCCATCCATGACCGGGTATCGGCGTCTACAATCACTAGGTGATATCAACCCTTCTTTTCTACAGAGAAGGCGGTAAGATGTCATTACCGGATGTCGGACATTCTCGCCTGATCTCTAAGTTGTTCGCTGGCCGCCGCGGTTTCGACCAGTGAACATGGAGAAGTTTGATGGGTCACAGAATCCCATCGAATTCCTTCAAATCTATATGACCGCTGTCCGAGCAGCAGGAGGAGGAGAGCACGTCATGGCGAATTACCTTCCAACTGTAATCTTCTGCTAGCCAACTTCCAAGGCACTTTCAATCGCCTTGGAAAGAAGGACAACCTACGCAGGATGAGACAAAACGTCCACGAGACGTTACGCCAATTCATCGGGCGTTTCAGTCAGGTTCGCAATTCGATTCCAGAGGTTTCTGACTCATCTGTTATCAGAACCTAGGAGCAAGGAGTCCGTAGCAAAAGGATTACGGAGGGCATCGATTTGAATCGCCCGGCTACTGTCGTTGAGTTCTTCGAGATGGCCGATGGATATGCGACTGCCGCTAAAGCAGTTGAGTGGAACAAAACCATCGATCGGCATGACAAAGATCCTCAAGAAGCAGGCGAAAGCAACAAGAAAAAGAATAAGAAGGTCAAGAAATCCAAGAATAAAGCGAAGGGTCAAAAGCCCCAAGTCAACAGTTCTAAGGAAGTTTTAGCCGTAAGCGATAAGGAGCCACGAAGTTCCAAGTCGTACTCCAAACGGAGCAAAGGTAAGCGCCCCGAGCAGAAGAACGACAAGCCCAGGTGGTTCCCTTTCCATAAAAAAGAAGGATATGACCTTCACAACTGTTGGGTTTTCCAAAGAAAACTCGAGGACTACTACACCGGCAAATGACCACTCCCTACACTCGAGGAGATAGGACAAACGAGTCGTCGTAAAGAGTCGGACGACGACGAGGAGATGCCATTTCAAGATCCGAAGCATACCATCGACCACATCTTTGGGGGATCTTTGACATGCGATTCAAAGCGACAGTTCAAGGCCGTCGCATGAGAGGTAAACTCTATTGACCCTCATCTTGTCATTAAATCACCGAAGTGATCGGAAGTTCCCATCTCTTTTGAGGAGGCGGACTGTCCGATCTAGTCCACTCGACCAGGTTGATATCCGATCGTAGTCGATCCCACCACCAACAATTGTCAAGTGAATCGTGTGTTAGTTGATGGTGGCAGTTCGTTAAATATTCTATTTAGGAGTGCCCTGGACGAGATGCAAGTACCTTGGACCAGAATAAGACCTGTGCGATACTCATTTCATGGGATCGTACCAGGTTCTTTAGCCAAACCCATTGGCCAAGTTTCTCTTCCTGTCACGTTTAGTTCTCTAAGTAATTTCAGGATAGAGAAAATCTCCTTTGATGTGATCAATTTCGATACGACGTATAATGCCATACTAGGATGACCAACTTTGGGACGATTTTTAATGGTTGCTCACTGCGGGTATCAATGTAGTAAGATGCCAGGTCCAAAAGGAGTGATCACAATACGCTGTGACAAGAAGATGGTGCTTACATGCGACCACAAGTCTCTCGAGATGGTTGGCCAGATATCGACTTGAGAAGCAAGCAAGGGGCAGCCTTCAACCAAGCAGTCAAAGGATAAAGCTGCGCCGACACCGAACGATCAAGTCAAGGAAGTCCCTCTGAATCCTGAGGAGCCCTTAAAGACTATTCACATCGGTGTTACCTCCGACCTCAAATAGAAAGACGTCCTCGTCACTTTCCTCCGAGCTAACGCAGATGTCTTCGCGTGGCAAGCATCCAACATGCTCGGAGACCCCAGGGAAGTGATCGAGCACAGGCTAACTCTACGGCCTGACAAGAAACCCGTAAAAATAAAATTACAGAGATTTGCACCTGATCGACGAGAAGCCATCAAATCAGAATTGGACAAGTTACTTAAAGCAGGCTTAATAAGATAAGTCGACCACTTAGAGTGATTGGCTAACTCTGTAATGGTTAGAAAGTCTAATGGTTAGTGGTGTATGTGTGTAGACTTTACTGATCTCAATAAAGCTTGTCCAAAAGATGATTTTTCTTTATCTTGTATCGATTAGTTGGTTGATTCTACTGCTCATTGTGAAGTATTAAGTTTTCTAGATGCATACTCTGGTTATCATCAAATTAGTATGGGTTTATATGATGAAGAAAAGACCGTATTTATTACACCATCTGGAATATTTTACAAAGTCAAAATGTCAGTTGGTCTAAAAAATGGTGGCGCTTCTTTTCAACGCTTGATGCAAACAACTTTTTCACCTCAACTAAGCTGAAATTTAGAAGCCTATGTTGATGATCTAGTCATAAAAAACATCAAGCGAGTTAATCATATTTGTGACTTGCAAGAAACATTCGACAACCTCAAAAAACACCGTTTGAAACTCAATCCCTAAAAATGCGTGTTCGGAGTCTCTTCCGAAAAATTGCTTGGATGCCTTGTCTCTACACGAGGAATTGAAGCAAATCCTGAAAAGATAAAGTCCATTGAAACAATGCGCCCTCCGACCATGAAGAAAAAATTCCAGAAACTCACAGGGTGCATGGTGGCTTTAAATCGTTTCATTGCACGACTGGGAGAAAAATACCTTCCTTTCTTCAAACCTCTAAGGAAACATGAGGGTTTCGAGTGGTTAGAAGTGGCAAAAATAGCCTTTGAGGATGTCAAGAGGTATCTTATGAGTGCTCCTGTTTTGGTTTCTCCGAAACCAGAAGAAACACTCTTAATTTATCTAGTTTGCCACGCCACGTGCAATGAAGCCTTGATTAGTCGCAGAACGTGAAAACGTCCAACGACCAGTTTACTATGTAAGTGAAGTTTTACACGGGCCTAAGGAGTGATACGCTCAGGTTCAAAAACTTCTATATGCCCTCCTCATGTCTTCAAGGAAACTGCGGCATTATTTTCAGGCACACAAGATAATTGTGTCATCTGAGTTTCCCTTAGGAGTGGTCCTCCAGAACAGGGAAGTAGCGGGACGCATGACAAAATAGTCAGTAGAACTTGGAGAGTTTGACCTCTATTCGTGTCCCGAATGACCATTAAATCTCAGATCTTGGCAGACTTTGTTGTCGAATGGACAAATCCTAAACCTATTCAGGATCGTTAGTATGATACTTGTGACTAGTGGACGATGTACTTTGACAGGTCGCTTACGTTGAGTGGCTCGGGGGCTAGGGTGGTCCTGGAATCTCCTACCGGAGAGACATTAAAGTATGCTATTGAATTACACTTTCCTACCACTAACAATGTGGCATAATACGAAGGTTTGTTGGCTGCCATACGAGCAGCGAAAGCGATCGGGATTCGACAACTACTCGTGAGAGGCGACTCTCAACTGGTCGTGAATCAGGTCGGAAAAAAGTACCAGTGCTCTAATCCGACCATGTCTCAATACTTGTTGGAAGTCCGAAGGCTTGAAAAAGCATTTTTTCCAGTTTCGAGTTGCAATATATCCCTCGAAAGGATAATTTTCTCGCTGACCAGTTAGCTCGAATAGCCTCTTCCCGATCTCAAGTACCACAAGGGGTCTTCTTGGAGTAACTCCAGAAGCCGTCTCTAGTCAAAAGTACCAGAAACACCTCCTATTGAGATAGCCTCTCTAGAGTACGAGGATACCTAGATGAATCCCATCTACGACTATCTTCAGAAGGGTACACTACCCGATGATGATCTCGAGGCAGATCGTTTATCCTGGAAGGCCAAAATGTATACTTTGGTCGAAGGAGTCCTGTATAAAAGAGGTACTCAAGGGGTTCTCATGCGATGCATATCGCAGAAAGAAGGATTAAATCTCCTTCACGATATACACGAAGGTATCTGTGGAACTCATGCTTCTTATAGAACGCTGGTCGGTAAAGCCTTCCGGTAAGGTTTTTATTGGTCAACGGCCCTCTATGATGCTAAAGAGTTGGTTCAAAAGTGTGTACAATGCTAGTTTCGTAGCAGGCAAATACACCAACCGGCTCAGGCATTGCAAACTATTCATCTTTCATGGTCTTTTGCGACCTGGGGTCTCAATATCCTTGGGTCGTTCCCAAAAACACCAGGGGGCTTTGAGTTCCTTTTTGTGGCTATTGATACGTTCACAAAATGGATTGAAGCCGAACCTGTGACTGGAATAACAACGGAAGTCGCAAAAAGGTTCATGATGAGAAGCGTGATTACTCGATTTGGTGTTCCTAGTCGAATAATTACAGATAATGGTAAACAATTTTCGAGCGCAAAATTTTAGGAATTTTGCAACAAGTTGGGTACCAAGTTATGTTATGCTTCTGTCGCCCACCCACAGAGTAATGGGACAGTCGAAAGAGCAAATGGCCAAATAATGCAGGGGATAAAAACCCGAGTGTTCGACCAGCTTGTCAAGCGCTCGGGGACTTGGGTACAAGAATTACCCTCAGTATTATGGGCAGTTCGCACGACTGCAAGTCGGGCTATAGGTGAAACACATTTTCCCCTAGTTTTTGGGGCTGAAGCCATGCTTCCACCAGAACTAAAGATTCGGTCAACAAGGGTCAAAACCTTCAATGACTCTACCCAGGAACAACTTTGAGACGATGGCATCAACCTGCTCGAAGAGAAGAGGAATCAAGCCCTAATCCGTTCAGGGGTTTACCAACAAGCCCTACGCAAATACTACAATCGTAATATCCAACCTCGCAGCCTTGCTGTAGGTGACTTCGTATTGAAGAAGATTCATTCTCAGTCTAATCAAAATAAGCTTTTCCCCTAAGTGGGAAGGTCCTTACACAATGGTCAAAGTTACGCGACCAGGTTCGGTACGACTGGCAATGGAAGACGACCGGGTTCTCTCTAATTCTTGGAACATCGACCAGTTACGTAAATTTTATGTGTAACTCCTGACTATATCAATAAAGTTTCAAGTTTCTTCACTCTTTATTGTCTTACTTTTGAGTAGTGCTAGGATAGTCTTTCGATCATTTTTATACACTCAGTTTTTCTTTACACTGGTTGAAGAAGGGTAACATCACCTAGTCGAAGTCTTTCCTCTTTGCACGTGGTCCTACCCACTAGAAGGAACTTCCTAGTGTCGCCTTGTTCCTAACTTTTTCTACAAATACAAAGAGACTGGGTTTAACAAAACTGGTCGAAACATTCTCAAAGCCAGCTCTTTTTAACCTTAGTTTATTTCTTCATTACTTTTAAAAAATTCTCCAAGTGGTGTATACTTTTATAGTTTGTTTGACTCCTTTTAGTAACCTCAAATGGTTAAATTAGTCAGAGAAAAACACAACACCTAGTCTAAGTCTTTCCTCTCTGCATGTGGTCCTGCCCACTAGAAGGAACTTCCTAGCGTCATACTGTTTCCAACTCTTACTATCAGTGTCAAACAAATTGAGTTTACTGGACACAGTTGAATAAATTTTTAAGGCACTCCTAAGAGTTTATCCCACTCGTGTTGATACTCTTGATTCGATTACTATGGTCGGAGAACGTAGCTTCACTAGTCAAAGTCATTCCTCTCTGCACGTGGTCCTGTCTACTAGAAGGAACTTCCTAGTGTCTATCTGTTACTAAACTCTTAAGACCAGAACATGACAATCAAAATTGACAACACAAGTAGGAAAAACTTCTCTTTTTAAGCAAACCCTTATGTACACTATTTACTTACTTTATATATATAAACTAAGCAAATAATTGGGGGCTAGGATAAAGCCATTAAGAAGACTTCAATTCTTAGTCTTAAATTTAATTTTCTTTTTCTATTCATCATCTTATGAGTTACTAACTACTCGATAAGATAATTTGTAGGAAAAAACAGGTATATATATTCATAACCAAAAGAGTTATCCTATTACAATCTACTTTGATGAAAGAGATCCAATTTGCATCTCCTCCATAACTTTCTGGTTGACTGGCTTCACCTCTTCGATCGGACTAGTTGCTTCTGCTTCGGAGCAGTCGAAGTCGTCCTCGATTGGTTGAACATCGAGATTACGGTTGTGTGCCTTATGTTTTTTCAAGGCATAACCTACTGCACCTTTGATCACTTCTCTTATTGAGATAGCCTGGTTGGCCTTTAGAGTAGTTATCAGCTCCCTTAAGGCTCTGACTTGCTGTCCAACAATACTCGATTGAGCGGTTAGGGTGTCTTCAAGAGGAGTAACTTCCTCAGCACCAAGCCCACCGAGTACGTTGTTTAGAAGTGAGATGTTGTCTTGAAGGTTAATCTTCAACGACTTCGTCTCCTCCTGACTACGAGTTGAAGCTTCGTGGAGTCGCTTGATTTTGACTATTTGCTCTGAAATAGAGTATGACCAGTCAGAAGCATATCCCTAAACAACTCGTAAGCAACACTGGTCATGGGTAAATAGTTACTTACCCGCTAGTCGAGCATCAAGTTGCTTAATTTTGTTCTCATGGGAGGCATCCTTCTTCGCAGATTGCTCTGCCCATGACTTTATCACCTGGTCTTTTTTCTTTGGCGGAACGAGATAGTTTGTGAACAACCAAAGCCTTTTCGTTGACCTCGGTTTGGAGCCTACCCATTTTGACCTTTTTTTTCGAAAAGAAACAAGAGTTAGAGAAAGAACAGGAGATCATTATCATAAGCAGTCTTAAGTTTAGACTTTACTATTTATCTCACCCTGCAGGTCAAGAGCTGCAGAGTTAGCCTCCTGAAGTTTCTTCATTAGATCAAGATTTTCATCCCTTAGCCTATTCGTCTCGACTTTCTCATGGTCGAGTACGTCAGCCAGGGATTTTTTGTCACTCTTAAACCTGCAAAGGTTGAAGTTAGACATGAGAACTGCACAAGTAGTTGAGTAAAAATTGGTTATGAATGACAGTAGCTTACCATCTCTCTGCCTGCTCACAGAGTTCTGCTTTTGTTGTCGTAGTTGTATAAGTTGTCAGTTGTATTCACCAACTGTGATAATTTATTTCAAAGCTTTCTGCATAAAGAAAGACAATGAAAAGCGAGAAACAAACCACATATGTAAATGTTTAGCATCAGATGCTTACATTTATGCTTGTTCGAGCAAACATGGAGAATACCCTTGTGGGATCCTTCAATTCATCGATCTCCTCGACTCGGTTCTACCACACCTTTTTCAAAACGCTTATCATCAAAAATATTCCCCTTGATAGGAATGTCCTTATGGTGAGGAACTCGGTTACGAGACCTGAATGCGAAAGATCCCACAATAGAAGCAGGTCCAAAGAACTCAGAGAAGAAGTCAAGGTACTCTTCTTCTTCTTCAGTGATGACATCGTCAACAGTTTTTCCTTGGGAGTCTGAGGGAACGTCCGCAGTGACTTCCTTTCCAGCACGATGATTGGAAGTTCCGCCACCTTGCCCAGATGCTTCCGTCGCATCATTCGCCGTCTTCGCCTCTGCCTTCGTAACCACTTCAGTGGTCATGGTTGCTTTGGCAGGAACTACCATCTCCACCGGAGGAACGACGGTCGATCCCGCAACCACCTCCGTGGTCATAGTCGCTTGAGCAGCAACGACTTCTTCCACCACTGAGACAGTAGCCTTAGTCGTGGCCCCTCCCACTGTCGTTTCCTCGACTACAAAAGAAAGGGCAGTGGGCTTCTCGACAGAGCGTCCTCAGGGACTGGAGGGGGCGGGCTAAAATCACAGAAAGAAAAACATGTCAAACTGTTAGAAAGAAAAAGGTAAATGTTGTTCTTTTACTTTTGTCTTTTTACATACCTTCGTTTCCTAGACTTGATCTTGAATCCAGAAAAGATCTTCCCTAAGGAAGATTTCTTCGACTTCTTCTCTTCGACCACGTCTGGTCAAAATTCAAATTGAGGAATGGGGTCCTCCACGACCACATCTGGTCGTTGGTGTTGAACGAGAATTGTCGCTCCTTGTCCCTCCTGACTCTTCTTTACAAAAGATTCAAAGCTTTTATAGTTCTCCTTTTCTAGTCGCTTGTCATTGTTGTAGAACGGTACCTTGGTCTTGTGAGCTTTGTACTTAAGGGCTTCAAACACTTCGATCGCCTTTGCTTTCTCCGCAGCAACTATGTCTGTAAAGAATTGCGCAAAGGGTCTGGTCGGATCAAAACTTGAGCCCGCCTCTTACTTGTCGACGGTCTTTATAGGTCGACGCTTTTTGGCTAGTGGAGCTTTCACTTGCTCTGCCTCCATGCCAATAACCATCAGTCCGACCTCTTGGTCGTCCTAACGGTCTTCCATGCCTACTTTCTACAATGGTCAGAAAGAGAAACATTATTTAGTGGTCGTTTCCTACAACTATGACGGTACAAAGAAGGAATCAATCCTTGGTTACCTTTAGGCGTTTCTTCTTCTCCTTTGTGGATACGACCGTCAAGATTCAAGGAGCCAGCATATCAGGTGGTGGACTTTTCTCACAAATGAGTTTGACTCAGGTGTCAATCTCTGTTTGAGGGAGATCTGCGCAAGTGGATAAAACATTTAGCGATTAGGCTTGAGATTAACCGACATACATGGAGGAGTTTGTGGAGTACATCTTTTCTACAGAACTCTGGTCGGTAAAGCCTTCAGACAAGGATTGACAAGGATCTAATAATCCTCATTTATTTATTTGTCTGTAATTCTTATTATAGATATTAACATGTCCATATTAGTATTAAATATACCCCTTAATATTTATAAGGGAGAGATCAAGTTGCCTGGTTGTAAACCACCCGATGGTCGTGAGTCTTCCTACGACCATGGTATTGTCATAAGCCTTTCTACGACTATCGAGCAGTCGTAAGATCTTCTATGTCTCGGTTGGTTTCGACCAGCCTAGCTTCGATAACCCTGTAATTGATAAGATTTGCTGACTTGTGGACCTAATCAGTTAGGGAATATTATGTGCCACGTTTAACACATGGGCTACTTAATATACATTGTTACTCTCTGTGAGTAACCATATGAATTACTTCTGTCTCTGACAACAACTGCCTAGAAACGTGGGGGTGCCACGTCCCTGATGGCAACTTCCATCAAGCGGTTTGTCAATTGGAACGTTGGGACGCCTCTTCGTCTGGAGGACCTGCCACCTCTTCTACGTTATATAAGGTTGAAGTCAGAAGGCAGAAGAGAGAGAAAAGGCGCAATCTGGAGCACAAGCCATAATCTTTCTCTTGATTGTAATCAGCATACTCAATATAGCCACACAGGAGTAGGGTTGTTATTCTCTCCGGAGAAGGCCTAAACTTGTATAAAATCCCTATGTCATTCTCTGTGTGATTCTTATCTAGGAGACCCCCCGAATCAAACAATCGTATGTAACATCGGTTCTAGAACACCGACAAGGATACTACTGGCCGACTGCCCTCCATGATGCAAAAGAACTTGTGGCAAAGTGCATACAATGTCAATTTCATAGTCGACAAGTACATCAGCCGGTATAAGCTTTGCAAGTAATTCCTTTTTGTTGGCCTTTTGCAACCTGGGGACTAGACATTCTGGAACCTTTCCCAAAGGCACCCAGGGCTTTGAATTTATTTTTGTAATGATTGATACATTTACAAAATAGATTGAAGCCGAGCCAATCGTTAAAGTAACAACTGAAGCTGCCAAGAAATTTCTCACAAAAAAAACGTGATCACACTATTTGGTATACCCAGTCATATAATCATAGATAATGGTACCCAGTTCTCAAGCGGAAATTTTCAGGAATTCTACGAATATCTAGATGACAAGATACATTACGCTTCTGTGGCTCACCCATAGAGCAACAGAGCAGTCGAGCGAGCTAACAGCATAATAATACAAGGAGTAAAACGCTGAGTGTTCGACTAGTTAATAAAACGGTTAGGAGCATGGGTTCAAGATCTTCCCTCTGTATTATGGGCCGTTTGAACCACGACCAGTCGTGCGACCGGCAAAACACTATTTTTTTGGTTTACGGTGCTGAAGCCATGCTTCCTCCGGAATAGAAAATTGGCTCTGCTCGAACTGATTATTTCAATGAGAACGATCAAACAGAGCGAAGACTCAACGACATCAATTTCCTTGAAGAACGACGAAACAAAGCCCTTATACGACCGACAGTTTACCAACAAGCCATGAGAAGGTACCACAGTCATAAGGCGCAACCTCGTAGCCTAGATGTAGGTGATCTGGTTCTCAAAAAAATTCAGAGCCAAACAAATCGCAACAAACTTTCGCCAAAATGGGAAGGTCCATACACTATTCTCAAAGTCACCGGACCTAGATCGGTACGACTAGCCATGTCAGATGGGTGTGTTATGTGTAATTCTTGGAATAGTGATCAACTGCATAAGTTCTATGTATAGATGTACTTTACATTATTTCAATTTCAATAAAGATTCATCGTTTCTTTATTTTCTGATGAGTGATGTTATTTATATTTCAATTATCCATTGCTTGGTCAAAAACTATTGTTGTCTAAGATCATCGAAGAAGATCAATTGCTCTCCGACATCCTTCTAAAGGATATCTTTTACTTTTTGGCTATGACATAGTTGTCAAAAGCCATAAGGGTCCTTATCATGACCATCATAGAAATGGTTCTCACGAGCTATGGTACACTCTTTTCTCAAAGAAGCAAACAAGTAAAAGGAACATAACACAGACGACTAGATATAGTTACCTAAATGCTTAAGAATTCAAAGACTAACTTTCCTCATTTCAACATTCTGTTTTTCTCTTGTTTTGCACCTGGTCGAGACACGGAAAACCTCCTAGCCAAAATCTCTCCTCTCTGCATGTGGTCCTGCCCACTGGAAGCAGTTTCCCAACGACAACCCTTTTCTTACGATCGTTGCTACCAGTTGGAACTTGAAAACAAATATGTTTTGCGAAGTGTTATGCATGTCTTTGGTTTTTAGCACATTTTACGATCAGCTTGGATACTGTATATAAATAAGATCACTTATCATTTTCTGCATACATTTTTTCATATTTTCTTATCATCAACACAAGTCTTATGATATCTCACGACCATACAATGTATTATATGGTATTTCGATTATGAAAATAGATCTAAAGCAAGTCGAAATCATACAATAGTTCTAACCAAATTGGTTTCATAGTGTCAATTAGATCATATTTACAACATAATCATCACATACTTTGTATAGTGGTCGTGAAAAGTGCTCTTTTTTCTTGGTATACTGCTTCCTTAGTAAGTTTTTCTACTACATAAGCAGTCTGGGGCTAAGAAATATATGAATACTCAAGTTGAAAGATAAACATAAGCTTTACTGATGACAAGAGGTAAGTTTTTTACATTTACAATTCTATATTACATCCATTCACTCCTCGGGACCACCAGACTGGTTGCTATGGGATGGAGATTCGACCTTTATCTCCTCTGCAACCTTGTCTCTGAAGGGTGTTACTCCCTCGAAAATCTTGGTTGCTTCTTCCTCCGAGTAGTCGAAGTCCACTTCAAGAGTTTGGAGGTTGAGGAAGGGGTCGGAATCCTTGAGCTTTGCCAAGGAAAAGCTAAGTCCATCCGCAACAGCGTTCTTCATGGTCTGCACATGGTTTCTCCGAGAAGTTGCAAGCAGATCTTGAAGAACTTCAAGCTGTCGACCAAGACAGTTCGCCTTCTCCATTGGCTCCGTTGAGGATGACAAAAAATAATTTCGACCCCATGTCGAAAAGAATCTTGTTGAAAGAGATAATCTTTTCTTCAAGACTACACTCAAGTTCCATCTCCTTATCATTTGCAAACTCAAGAGCTTTTTCTATTTGCTTTAAATTTTGAGTTTGCTTTGCACAGGTAGACTAAGCTTAAAGAAATAAACTTAAAAATACATAATACACTGGTCGGATCTACGAACAGTTACCTTGAGCCTTCTTCTCAGAAGCTTCAATAGCTTCCTTGTGCTTCAGGGAGGCTTCATTGAATCTAGTCGACCAGTCTTCGATCGACTGATCTTTGGCTTTACACTTTTCCTGAAGTGAAGCTATGACTGTTCCCTTGGCCTTAGCCTCTTTCTCAAAATTCTCCAATTCTGTCAATCATGATAAGGAGAGAATTAAGAGATAACAAGAAACAGAATAGCAAAAGGGGGAATAAGAAGTTAAGGATAAGTGTTTACTTTTTAATCGAAGATTTTTCTTTTCTAAGGAAGTTATTCGCTGGGTTAGCTCTCCGACCATATGATATTCTCCATCATATGCTATAAAAAGCAAGATAAGAACGTTCCTTTAATTTCACACAAACTCCATATAAAAAATGCTACAAAGTGGTCGTAGGTACTTACCTGGACCGTCTTGTCCACATAATTGGAGCAAACACTCCCAGAGTCTGTCTTTGATCGATCGTCTGAGATTTTCCTCCACCAAACCTCCTCTAGTCTTTTGTCATCAAAGATTTGAGGACGGCTGGGGATGTCCTTGGGATGTGGAGTCCTCCTAACTAAAGTGGAGGTCCTCGCCACGTGACCACTGAAGAGAGAAGGAAGGATGCATGCTCCTTCCTCTTCAGTCACCTCGATCCCAGCAGCATGAAGAACCTGCTGGGGCTCTTCTTCAGGCTCTGCCTCCATAGGCAAGGTCGGAGCCACCAAGGGTTCCTGAGCAAGCGTTGGTGCTACCACCTGCTCAGGGACTAGCTCGACCACCCTTTTCTCAGGAGTTTCCTCCTGAAGACTACTCTGATTAGAAACGATCGGAACACCAACATATCTGTGGAAATAGAAGAAAGGAAGATTTCAGAATAAAAGAAAAACTAAAGATATGAATTTATGCAAAATATTTATTTTACATACCTGGCCTTCTTGGTCTTTATTTTGAAACGCCTTGGATCCGGTAGGGTTGGTAAAACCCCTCACCTCCTTCGACCGGATGTCGGAAGTAATATCCTCGACCATTGGGTCGGAAATTGTAACATCCCAATTTTCTGGGCTTTTTGAAAAAATTTAAAATAAAAAGAACCATTTGGTTTTGTTGAAGTTCTAAAGCTTAACTTGAGATTTTGGAATTAAAAGCGTTTAAAATGACTAAATCAAACTTCAACTAATCCAAAAGTTTGGTTGGTTTTGAGTTTGTTGCAGTTCTCTCAAATTCTCTGGTGTCAAGATCCCCTTTTCTCTGTTCGTTCCATTTTCTCCTCGGCCCTGCTCACCTCCCTCTCGGTTTAGACCTCCCTTTTGGTTTAGACCTGCCTTTCGTTTGGACCTCCCTTCGGTCCAGATCTTCCCTTTCATTTGGACCTCCCCCTCGGTCCAGACCTTCCCTTTCGTTTGGACCTCCCCCTCAGTCCAGACCTTTCCTTTCGTGTGGACCTCTCTCTCGGTCCAAGACCTCCGGGTTATCCTGGCGACCTCCGGGTGGTCCTAGAGCTGGCCACGACCTCCCCTTTGGCCGCGACCTTCCCTTTGTCCGCGACCTCCCTCTTTGGCCGCGACCTTCCCTTTAGCCGCATCCTCTCCTTTGACCGCAACCTCCCCCTTTGGCCGCGACCTCCCCTTTTACCGCGACCTCCCCTTAGGTCATGACCTCCTCGTTGGTCACGACCTCCTCTTTGGTCACGACCTCCCTTTTGACTAGCCCCATCTGTCAGCCCTGCTCACCTTCTTCTTCCTCTCGTCGCGTCACTGCTGATGCAAAAGCCTTCGAGCATTAAATGCCGTTGTGTCGTATTAAATGTTGTCACGTCTACAGTACCCGCTCCCCCTCTTGTCTCCTCCCTTACTTGTCCCCATCTCCTCCTTCACCTACCATTGAACTCGTGCGCCTCCTTCAAGCTATAAAATCCTGAGCAGTCATCTTCCATCTCCTTTAGCCTCACCCAACTCCCTTGCTCTCGCCCAGTTTCTCCGTGCCCTGTTCGCCTCCTCAGTTGGACCTCCTCCTCAGGACCTCCTTGAATACCTGTGATTTACATGTTGACATGTACCCTTGGACCACCTTAGGTTGGGTAATCTTAGTTGGACTTATTTGTGATACCAACACTGGTGCGTATATTGCTTAGTTCTACTTTAGTTATGCGCTGTCTCTCGATCACATGATTCAATAATATTAAATTTGACTTAATGACATATGGAATTGTGGTGCAATACCACCGATGTGTAACTATGGTGAGAAATCACAGTTGTGTCATTTGTGGTAAGATGCTGCTGTTAATAAAATTTGTTGTGCCATGACCAGGGTGGTCATTTGGCTGGATTGAACCCAAAAATGAGTTTTGCTCGGGCAAGTGGTCGGTGGCAAAGGCGGGATGCGCGAAGCACATGGGATGTGGTAGCCTCGCCTGAGCAACAACTAAGGACTTAACCTTGTAAGCCATTGATCCAGGCCATACCATGCAGCCACAAGTTCATTATGGGGTGGACCTGGCCAACTAATCAGCGAAGTTTTGATTTGGTTCTGTTGTGGTTGTTGAATTGGCGCAGGAGAGGGCCAGGAATGGCAAAACCTTAGCGGGCAAAATCAAGTCAAAACAGAGCTTTGTAAAGACCTTGTCACGTGCTCTAGACTGCTTACCTAAGGTAGTAAGCGGTGGTATCGACGGATGCCAAACAAACTAGAGAATTCGTGTCTTGTGGGTAAAGCTGTACAACCTCTGCAGAGTGTAAAACTATTCGAATAGCCGTGTCCCTGGTTATGGACGTGCCTGGTGATTTCACGCAATGGTATATTTTCTCAAAAAGTGGTTGTGGTTGGTTTCGAGTAGTCTGGGTCATGAACTGGGTGTTCACGGGTGGCCAGAGTGGTCACGAGCTATTCTCAAAGAAAACTTGTTTACTTATGTATTATTCTTTCAACTTGTGCTTTGCAATATACTTACTGTATTTCCAAATAATTCTGCTTTCTGCAAAGTAACCATAAAGTCATCCTTGTCAAGCCTTGCATGAATACTATTTGCATACTTTTCCCTACGACTTGCTGAGTACATTCAAAATATTCACGGCTTGTGCCCTTTGGTTGATCAGCAGCCGCTGAAGAGGACCCTGGGACCTCCGACCTCTTTGGATTTTCGGTCGCCACCTTGCCAGCGAATCAGAGGCTATCATCCTTCGTGACCGCTATGTAGAACCAATTCTTCTTCCATGGACGACCACAAACACTTGGGGGTACATACGGATGTACTCCTTAGCCTTCCTATCATGGAGACGCGGAGCGCACTCCCCGGGCGCAGCCATCGACTTTTCCAACTTCGTCATCTTGTAGAAATCCCTAAAAACCTCCAAATCTAGCTTGATTCCTAGGTATGCTTCGCAAGGTTCACCAACTCGACCTTGTAATACTCAAGAACCTTGGAGAGGAATGGGTGCACCGGCAGCCTGAACCCACACTCGATGTATGCGAGGAAGATGGGGAATTCGTCATCATTGCTGCTCAGGAAATGATCTCCGACCGTAGATCTCCAAGAGATCAAATTCTTGTTGGGAAGCATCCTGCTAGTCTCCAAAGGCTTGAGCTTCTTCTCGCTTAAATCGGAAACCAACCAGTTGGTGATTGAGCCCGACATTGTTGGATTTTGAGTGAGAAGATGAAAAGGAGTTGAAGAAAATTCTTGGCGAAAAGATGAAGGGAAAAGGGAATATGAGAGTGTAAAAACCCTAAAGCAATGCGCTATAGGGATTTTATAGCCGCAACTCTTTAACTACAATAAGGAGTTGCCCAAAGCCCAACGGACATAAACCTCTTTGGTTTTCTAAACAGTTTCTCAACTTTAAAGTGAATACAGACCACTTCGTTTTTATCGCCATTAAATGAAGGTGTACCCGATATAGATTTCATCGGAGAGGGTTCACATTACAAATTCACTTAAATTTCGGGGGGCTAGCTGACGAGAATTAAATTCCTAAATATTAATTAAAAGCCACATAGCCTATGTGGTCGTAAACCTCATAGCTAACGACCCCTATGGTCGTTAGAATCTCAGGAGTCCCATGATGAGTAACCTGGTCGGAGGGGATCCTGTACCCATTGCTCGACCAGATAACTGCTCGTAGAAGCTTTGAACTGGCACTTGGACCCGATTCCAAGTACATTTCTTCTGTGTAATGAATGGAACTTGTGTCTTAATTGCTCCAAACCACACGACGTTTTTGGCCCTAAGTCACTTACAATAACCACTATATGGTTTTCTCTCCCATTGACATTAACTGCTGATCATTTAGCATTTCACTAACTGCCATCTTTCCCCCGACCAGACACGTCACTTCCAAAGGGCATCTCTTCCGGGAGTAACTGTCACCACTTCGTCAGTTATTTAAAGGAGAATACAAACGACAGGAAAAAAGAAGGCCATCAGGATCTGAACCATCAATTCAAAGACAACCAGGAGAGACCACCGCAGCACATCTAATCCTTTAGAAGGCAGTTAGATTCAAGCAGTACACTCAGTGTAATTAGGGCTAGTCTAGCACCTTATTCAAGGCACCCCCCTAACTTCATGGGAGTATAATGGAAGCTGGAGATGTGATGCAACTTCTTCCAATGGATCGACAACCCGGACATGTACGATAAGACGTTCATCGAGCAGAAGTACATGTTCAACTACGTGAAGCAAGCCGAGACATTCGAACGCTAGAAACTTACGTACCCGACCCTATTGAAAAGGAACCAGAGGAGGCTAGGAAAGCGGGGTGGTGGTGGAGGACTCCTGAACAGGAAGTTGAGTACGACCGGGCCGAGCACGCGGTGGACAAGGCCTAAGGGGGAAGGCTCCTGCTAGTGATACCAGCAGCTGTCCTAGCGCTCCTCGTCGCTCGGGCGTACTCCATACGAAAGAGGTAAGTTAAGTTCCATTTGCATCCTGATTAATTATTTGGTCCTACGTTCTGCTATCCTAACATCATTCAATCGTCTAGCTCGTCTCACAGAACATGACTAACTTCGAGACTAGCGGCCATCGCGGGCAGTCTTGAGACAAGAGGAAGTGACGGATGGTCCGCCTGGACGAATTAACTTTGTTCCAATCAACCTTTTTTCGATTCGAAAAAGGCGCACATGTATTGTTGGTGTATTTCGGTTTGTTGCTTCGTGCATGTTGTCGTTTTTAATGCACGTAACCAAACACAGCGCACCATGTAATTCACAATTAAATTATGAAGTCTTTCAAACTTAAATATCTTTTCACAAATATTTTGACTATTAAATATTTCGTAATGTTTTAACAAAAGAATTGGTTCTAGGAACAATACAATCGGGACAACATTGCGCATGGCAGCCCTAAAGCCAAATAGTTTATTTCATTTCGCTCTGAAGAGGGTTGTTTGTGTTATTGCGCCACCAATTTCGTATTGTTTACCTCATATTTCGTTTTCTTCTCCTATGTTGATTTGTGATCCAAATTTTACCGATGTAGATGGTTTGTGCACCTAACCAGCAACTTAATCCGAAAAAGGTCCGACATTGCCGTGTTGGAAGCTCGGCTTACTAAATGTTTTGAGCCGTCGCTAGCAATTTCTCCTTAGCGTCGGACACATAAAGTTGATTGCTTTCCTCAAAAATGCATGCATCCGTCGTGGACCCAAATAATAGTCTAGTGCATGTCGTCCAATATGCGTGTGCATATTAATGCATGTGATGTGTGCGAGCTAGCAAGGCCAACTCTTAATATCAACTTGTTTTTTTAACTCCACTGCGCACGCCCATTTAATTTTTTCTTTTTGTAATTTGTGATGTTGTATTAAATGTTATAATCATTGTCCTAGGATGTTTTATTGTCCTGAGATGTTACAATTTGCATCTACGCCTTGCGATGTTGCATTTTTTCAACGATTTTTTCTAGATGCTTTGTTTTTGATTTGTGATGTTGCAACAGTTCCGTAATGTTTGTAACCATTCATCGTATGCATTCACATATACGGTGACTTTAGATGTTGCATGGCCATTATTGGGAGTTGGTTTCGTGGAGCTTTGTCTTTGTATCTTGGCGTTTCTTTGCGGTTCTGACATTGCCGTGTTGGACTGGAGCTCTGACGGACAGAGACGGGCAGGTTTTTTTAGCTTATCAGAAGATTCAACACAGGGCGTGACTATATTTCGTTGACAAAGATCCTGTGCTTAAACTGACGAAACGATTGCGGATTCATAGTCTTAGCTGCTGCTTCTCCAGGAAATTACGTAGTACGTTATATACGCTGAAATTTCATTGCCAAGAAAGCAAGCAGGTGGGTTCGACCGTTGACAACTCTTCAGTGTCGATGTTTTGTGCTTACTAGGATGTGTGGATGTGTCGAACCGAGGTGCCACAATAATCCACGAGGCATTTGAAGTCCTGGATAACAGGGGCCTACCTTCTAAGGAATTTTCTAAGATTCATCATCTGCATTCACATGTGTTATGGCTTTTAATTTTCATGTGTGTACTGAGACGAATAAAATCTATACTTCCACGAAGGAGGTCGTGGGTTTCGTATCCTTAAAATTTCTCGTGTTGTGCCGGATGGCAAGTAGAGGGTCTTGTGTTGGTGCACGTGGCATGTGCATAGACCAGGTCCCTATCGCCGCTTCACGAAAAAATTGTGTATGCGCTATTTAAACTAAAATCTTTATCTTTGTCACATGCTTGCGCACTAAATTGTTTTTGGGAATTCATAATAAGCGTACGTACGGACGCTCTAGAAAATTCGGACACTTTCAACCACCCACACTCCCAACCACCTATTGCTTTATCTCTCCAACCCAGCAGGACTCACGCACTGCCTCCAGCCACAACACGTGCATTGCCTCCAAAGAAGCAAAGACACACGCCAAGACGGGGTTGCGCCGACCGAGCCGATGTCAAGCAGCCGACGGCTCGCGGAGGCGCCGATGCTAGACGCGCTCGGCGCCGGAGTTAGCGGGTAGCATGCATCTGCGGCGCCAGATCCACCAGACCCGAGCTCGTTTTCAGAGCGCCAGACCAAAGACGCTGGCACGCCGAGATCGACGCCGCCACGCCGGCCCGTGGCTCCAGACCGGCGTTATCGCCACCTCCCTGCGTCTCCTCCCCTAGTGTCGCCAGACCGCTTAGGCTCTCTCCCTCTCCCCCTCCCTCCGCCGGGCGCCTCAGCTCGGCTCGCTCGACCTTCCGGCGCTCGGGCTCGCCTATGGCTCGGTTCTCTCTCTCATTTTATTGATTTTTGGATTTTGATGAAATGTTGCATCCGTAGAAAAAGAATGTTGCAGTTTTGATTTTGTGGTGTTGCAACCATTGTCCGTTGATGTTGCAACCATTGCCCGGTGATGTTGCAACCATTGTCCGGTGATGTTGCAACTGTTATCAAGATCGACGATGTTGCAACCGCTGTCCGGGATGTTGCAACTTCTTCTTCAACTTTTAGTTGTAGTGTTTCGCATGGCGGCGGCTAGTTCGTGCGAGGCATTTGGGGTCGACCAATGCCCGACCGGGTCGTAGGGCATAGATCGTGTCGCCGCCGGCCGCCGAGCGCTCATACTGCTACGTGAGCGCTGAGGCGGCCGCTTCTGAGGTGTTGGCGCACGGGTTCGCATGGGTTCATGAATTGCCGCTGTTCATGAGTCGTGCTTGTGCGCAGCTATGGGAGGTGGATCGGACGGCTGCGAACTGCTCGTGTAATGGAGATCGGAGGGCAGTCAGGGCGTCCGGTGGGAGCATTTTATCGGACGTCTGATGCCTAGTCGTTCCCGTTGTTTTTACTATTTTTGTTTGGTTTACGAGTTTGCATGTTGTTGGGATTGAACTAAAAAAAGATTATAACTTTCAAGCCATAATTGTAACACGGATTTTTTTTATTCCAATAAAAACTAAACTATTTCATGTGGAATTCTGGGATTTTTTTTTAAATAACCTAGTTTTTATTCAGAAATACAGTAATAACACTACATAACCATAGATCTAAAACTACGTAATCCATTAAGTTAAAAAATTACCACAAAGGTGGACGACTGAACGGGCAGTGCTTCGCTAGCTCCTCTCCTCCTCTATGCTCCTCTCCTATCCCTCCTTTCTCTCTTTTTCTGAATAAAAGTGAGTTTTGGCCGAATTTTGGTTTTTTTTTATCTTTTATAGGAGAGATTGTGTCGCCATTTGGAATAGCGATAGGGACTTGCAGGATCAGGGATCCCTTTCGTCATTTCGAATGGTGATTTGCCTAAATTTTAATATTAAAAAATTACCCGACATCCCGAACCCCACTACTACAAAAGCTCACCCAAACAACTAAACTTCAGCCCTTTCTCTTGTAACCTACTCTCTTCTAACCTACTTACACTAGTCTCACGACTCTACTCGACGCATGTCTTAGCGTAAGGCGCGTGAACTGCCTGAATTGCGGCGTCCAAGTAAATATCATGGACTCCAACACTGAAGAGAATAGCGGGCGTGTGTTCTACAAGTGTCTGTATTTCTCGGTGAGTTCGATTTCTGCGAATGCTGGTATTTGGATTTAGGGTTTTTTTTGTCACTTCTTTTTCACTATTCGGTGTGCTTTTCAGGCCGACAATTGCCGGCACTTTCAGTGAGCGGACTCTATTGGTGCCGTGGTCGAAAGAGAAGTTGAACGTCCGCATGTAGTTCCATATGGTCCAATGGTGAACATGCCACCTGTAGACGAGTGCTTTGACTAGATTCTTGACCACTTGAAGTGGCTCGAGAAACTTATGTGTGTGTATCCTTCTGGTAGTGTGTTCAATATGTATTAAGTAGTAGTGGTTGTTTGCATAAGGGATTCATGTATGAACAATGTTGTATGCTTTTTATTAATTGCAAGAAGTCTCTAACTTTTGGCAACTGAGTCTGTATGAACGTAACTTGACAATGGATTCACGTATGAACTTTGGTATTACAATTTTGCATATCGAGAAGACAACACACGACGACGCCACCTTTTAAGACATAAATGACATCTCTCTGCCACGACACCTTATCGAACCAAAAAGGTTGCACGTTGTCACGTCACACAATTCCACCTTTACCGACTGAAAAGACGACACACTGCGACGCTACCTTTTAAGACAGAAATAACCGCACACTGTCAGTGAAGGGATACGGGTAGGCTACACTAGATGACAATTCAAAAATTCTATCACGTAGACCAGGAAGCCATACAAACAAAAGATCATAGATCGTTACTACTAGACGCGCAGTGCAACGGAAGAAGAGTTGGAGCAGCATCATCCAACATCGAGCGCATTGACATAGTGGTTGTAGTCGATCGTCCAATGTCCTCAGCACCGATCGTTTCCTTTAGCAACTTATCACGTTCCTTGCGTAGGTCGTAGATTGTCCTCGATCAACAAGAAGAAGAATCGCAGATCAACAAGATCTACGAGATCCACACATCCAGGGGTGAAAAGTCGTACGCCGGTGTGCTAGCACCAACGTGAACGGTAGGGCCTTCGGGAAGATGGCGGCTAGAGTTTTGGTTGAGCAACTCTTTTACAACAGCCTCATGCCTAACGGATTCTATCCGAACTCAATTGTTTCAACCCGTTAAATGTGCGGTCCTGTAGGTTCATGCATAATCGGTTGTGACTCGAAAACTCCTTTCTGACCACGAGTTGTTAGCGGTTCCTAGCAGGACATAGCGATACCCGAACACACATAAATATTATATCGAACGAACCTTATGCAATATGATCTGTGATCAGGTCCTTATCTCTTATGACCACTTCAGATTCTATATGACCGCCTTATTTAATCATGACCATTCAGAACTCCCACGACTGTGTCGGAGGTAGCTTAAGCGACGGTGGCGAGGGTGGTGCGGCGGAGGGTCGGCCGAGGTCTGAGGCACTTTATGCAAAGGGCGAGGGCGGTACGGCAGAGGGGCTCGACGGTGGCCAAGGGCAGTGCGGCCAAGAAGGCTAAACCCTACCCCGGTTGTTCTATGAAGGATGTGCCAGTACCACCGGTGTCCTGTCGGGACCCAAAAATGCAATTCTAGACTCTCTATGTATAATGCACTTGTCCAGGATCACGCTAGTGCACACAGTGTCAACGTAGATGAATATCGATCCACACAAGACGATTAATAACATAAACGAGTAATTTGATTAACAAATAAGTGTTTTGATCTTATGGTCGAGTTTACACTTATTAAGCCACGCAAGGCTGACAGAGAATTAAATAGCAGCGGAACAGATAACTTCAGTGGAATCCCATCAATTCACCACAGGCAACCGACTGGGATCAAGACCATACGATCAAGTACCTTCGTTGAACTCCTCCTCGAAAGTAGGCGATGACTCCTCCTCTTCTGTTGATTTGATTTAGCAAGCATGAGTACACAACCGTACTCGCAAGTCATACCACAGAATGCAATTATACATGATGGCTTATTCCAAAGGAATGGCTTCTATGGTTCTTTTGCAGAAATGCAATATTTGCAATTTGAATATGAATAATAGATTGAAAGCATAAAGTAAAATAAATAACAATAGTAATTTAACAATTTGGTTTCACAAAGACACATAACCTAAACAAGTTATTCACAAAGCCATATGACATAGATCACATAGCTCCCTTCCCAATTATTTTATGAAAATCTACCCCTCGTGTGAAATCCCTGAGCATGTCTATGACCGCGGACGCAGCTATTCGAATAGATTGATTTAACACTCTGCAGAGGTTGTACACTTTACCCACAAGATACAGCTAGTGTTGCAAGCACTAATCATAACAAAACGTTTCAGAAAATTCATCTCGATCACTGCTACTCCCAGTGTGCTTACAAACCGACATACCAAACTATACACAGCGATTGGTATGACACACACAGTTGGACAGGGACACGGCGAACCGCCCCGTGATGTAACTACTTGGTAGCACACCTCCACCTATGCGATACAGTCTAACATACTACCTGAGTAACAATGTCAAGAATCCATAACTTACTAAGTTAGGCACGTCCCATACCAGGCATGTGGTCGTACAGTAAGGCTCGGTTCAATGGCGCACAAAGTTAAGTCCTTAATTGAACAAAGCAAGACTTCCAATTTCACTACAAATCCCTATGCACACAGCTTATTAAGCCCATCCACACAGTTTCACCATAACAATACACAGCACCACTTGCCTCCGTCTAAATCTTTTCTCACCCTGTTGGTTAAGTGCAACACATGCCATCAATGAGTAATAGCACATAGTACACACATTTTTATCACTTAGTTCCATAATCACTTAGTCAAGTTTGTAATTGCAACTTACATGAAATGATGACTTGTGGCATGGCTAAGTAGACTAATCGTATCTAACCAACCCACGTTGGTGCTACGATAATACCAACTAAATAAACTAATCTAGGGTGACAAAATATTATGACATAACAAATAGACAATGTGGTTATAACAAATTGGATTAATAACTAAACCCAAAAGCATTTAAATAAATACTTAAAGTAAATGCAATAACTTGAATCAAAATAACTTTTGAAAACCAGGTTCAATATGGTCAAAGGTATTGCTTGCCTTGGAATAGGTCTAGGTACTGATCTTGCTCTTGAGGTGCTCCTTCTTCTTGGAATCTTCCCCAAGTATCGACGTCTACTCGCAAACGAAACAAACAAACAAAACAAATAAATAACAGAGGCAAAACAAACTCCAAAAATTAAATAAAAATCCCAGATAAATAGATCTTAAATTTAGATGAATTTAGAAATTTGAATGGGCTCAATTGGAGTTCGGATGCAAAAGATATGGGCTTTGGAATTTTGAATCTTAAAAAAACCCTAATTTTTGGATTATTCCGAATTTCTGAATTATTTCTCTAAAGAAAAATCGGATTATTGCGCAACGATGACGTCAGCAATGAAATTTCCGGAATAAGAAAAATAAAAATAATTTCTGACGTGTGGGGCCCACACGTCAGCCTCTTGGTTCACGGTGGACCCGGCCCATCAACCGATCTGATCTGGTCAAGGGTCGCCACATGTGCAAGATCGATGTGGAGCCACGCATGCTATCATGCGCGACAAACGCGAGTCTGGCCGACGCAGACGAAGCCACGTTAGATCGACGGCGGCGGCGCTCGGGAACCAAGGATCCGGCGAACAGCGGCGCCTCGTCGACGGCGGGTGATACGAGAAGGTAGAGAGGAACACGAGGAACACGTTGGTGTGCTCATGGGTGGTCGAGGTGCACTGAGGCAGCCGGCGGCAAGGTCGAAGCGAAGCGGTGCGGCTTGAAGAGGCGACGGCGAACCAAGGTTCCTCCGGCGAAGATAGTGCGCGCACCAGGTAGCCCTCGACAGGGCGAACCCGGAGAGGTGCTCGACGACGGCTAAAGATCACCAGTGGCTGCAGAATCCGGCGAAGAAACCCACGGCGACGCTTGGGTTCTAGCTCCAAATCTAGCGAAAAGGCGGCGCGCTAGGGTTGACGACTGCAGGGAAAAGGCGGTGGGCTTAGATGCGATCCTCGTGACGCGGTCACGGCTTTAAATAGGGCACGGGAGATAGGAGTTCGCTAGCGGCACGACGGCGCAGTCCGGCTCGGACACGGACGCGAAGTCCTTCGCGAAGACGACGATGACGTGGCGGTGGGGCCCACAAGGCAACGAGAGAGGCTTGGGCGAGGCTATGTCGCAAACGACACGGCCGACGCTGACAGGTGGGGCCAAGAAGACTACGCTGCGGCGAGAGAGAGGCCGACATGTGGGGCCGCATGTCGGTCGAGAGGTGATCTTGTGTGAAGGTCAACAGACAGAGTTGGGCCGGATTGGAATAGGGTTTGGGTTTCGTCCTAACACTATTCCGGATTTTAAATAGGTTTTCTTTTATAAAATTCCGTAAATTCCAAATAGCAATAGAAATTAGCAATGAACTTGGAAAAATTCTAGAAAAATCTAGAAAATATATCCAAGCACATAGAATCCAAATAAAATAGTTTTGACCATTGTTGATGTTGACTTTAATCATATTAAATTATTTTGATGCACAAAGACCATAATTAAGCTTTTGAATTAAAATCAAATAAAACGAAATGGTGAATTTTCTCCCTACTAACAATTCAAAGGATTTTTAAAGCTCAGAAAATTAAGATTTTACATGTCCCCACGCCAGCAATGTGTGTGCAAAGAACCGTCGAAGATCATTAAGTCTACACACCCGGCGACCACCGCCTGAGCGTACTACACGTGCGGGGACATCCTTGTAAGTGAATCTTATAGATTTTTCACATGTTACGTTGTATTCCACATATCCCTAACTTCATGGGAGTATAATGGAAGCCGGAGATGTGATGCAACTTCTTCCAATGGATCGACGATCCGGACATGTACGATAGGACGTTCATCGAGCAGAAGTACATATTCAACTACACGAAGCAAGCCGAGACACTCGAACGCTGGAAACTTACGTACCCGACCCTATTGAAAAGGAACCGGAGGAGGCTAGGGAAGTGGGGTGGTGGTGGAGGATTCCTGAACAGGAAGCTGAGTACGACCGGGCCGAGCACGCAGTGGACAAGGCCTAAGGGGGAAGGCTCCTACTAGTGATACCAGCAGCTGTCCTAGCGCTCCTCGTCGCTCGGGCGTACTCCATACGAAAGAGGTAAGTTAGGTTCCATTTGCATCCTGATTAATTATTTGGTCCTACGTTCTGCTATCCTAACATCATTCATTCGTCTAGCTCGTCTCACAGAACATGACTGACTTCGAGACTAACGGCCGCCGCGGGCAGTCTTGAGACAAGAGGAAGTGACGGATGGTCCGCCTGGACGAATTAACTTCGTTCCAATCAACTTTTTTTTCGATTTGAAAAAGGCGCACATGTATCGTTGGTGTATTTCGGTTTGTTGCTTCGTACATGTTGTCGTTTCTAATGCACGTAACCAAACCCAGCGCACCATGTAATTCACAATTAAATTATGAAGTCTTTCAAACTTAAATATCTTTTCGCAAATATTTTGACTATTAAATATTTCGTAATGTTTTAACAAAAGAATTGGTTCTAGGAACAATACAATCGGGACAACAGTGCGCATGGCAGCCCTAAAGCCAAATAGTTTATTTCATTTCACTCTGAAGAGGGCTGTTTGTGTTATTACGCTGCCGATTTCGTTTTGTTTACCTCATATTTCGTTTTCTTCTCCTATTTCACATTCCAAACTACGCGGACATTTAAAGAAATTACCAAAAAAATTGCTCGAAAATTACTAATTTTTTGGCTGAATTCTATACACATAAATTGAAAAAAACATGACCTTGTCGTTAGTTGAATTGACGACAGTAGCCTAGTTTTACAATTGTTTTTTTTTACTATTTAATTTTGTAATTTATTATTAAATTTATATTATTTAAAAAAAAATTCTTACGCCTTGTACTCCAAGGAAACAGTTCCGTAAATTCATCGTATGCATTCACATATACGGTGACTTTAGCATGGCCATTATTGGGAGTTGGTTTCGTAGCTTTCTTTCTTCTTTCGGTTCTGACATTGCCGTGTTGGACTGGAGCTCTGACGGACAGAGACGGGCAGGTTTTTTTCTTATCAGAAGATTCAACACAGGGCTCGACTATATTTCGTTGACAAAGATCCTGTGGAAACTGACGAAACGATTGCGGATTTGCAGCTGCTGCTTCTCCAGGAAATTACGTAGTACGTTATATACGCTGAAATTTCATTGCCAAGAAAGCAAGCAGGTGGGTTCGACCGTTGACAACTCTTCAGTGTCGATGTTTTGTGCTTACTAGGATGTGTGGATGTGTCGAACCGAGGTGCCACAATAATCCACGAGGCATTTGAAGTCCTGGATAACAGGGGCCTACCTTCTAAGGAATTTTCTAAGATTCATCATCTGCATTCACATGTGTTATGGCTTTTAATTTTCATGTGTGTACTGAGACGAATAAAATCTATACTTCCACGAAGGAGGTCGTGGGTTTCGTATCCTTAAAATTTCTCGTGTTGTGCCGGATGGCAAGTAGAGGGTCTTGTGTTGGTGCACGTGGCATGTGCATAGACCAGGTCCCTATCGCCGCTTCACGAAAAATTGTGTATGCGCTATTTAAACTAAAATCTTTATCTTTGTCACATGCTTGCGCACTAAATTGTTTTTACTATTTTTGTTTGGTTTACTAGTTTGCATGTTGGGCCTTATTTTAGAACCTTTAAAGGTCTTAGGTAGGGCAATCTTTTGTCTCCACTGTTGTTTGATTTTGTAGTTTATATCAGACAAGCTCAGGAGTTAGGGTTGATTAAAAACCTGAATACTCATTTGACTATTGATGGGATTGTTATCTTACGATATGCTGATGACATTATTTTTCCTAATTTAGGATGATGTAGAGAATGCCAAAAAATTGAAATTTATTCTTTGCCTTTTTGAACATCTATCAGGTTTGCGAATTAATTTTCATAAAAGTGAGATTTTTTGCATTGGGTCAGCGGAAGGGGAGAAATTACCTCTTAAGTACTTAGGGTTTCCTGTGGATGGGAAAAAACTGCGAAATGTGTATTGGAATCAGGTTGAGGACAAATTTGAGCATAAATTGAGTGGATGGTAAGGCAAATTACTAACTTTTGGGAGGGAGATTGGTGCTTATCAATTCTTCTTTAAGTAGTCTTCCCTTGTATATGTTGTTCTTTTTACAAATTACCTGAAAGGGTAGGGGTTAGGAAGAAGATGGATTGTTGTAGGTCTAGATTCCTTTGGAATTCTGTTGGGGGCAAAAAGAAATACCATTTGGTTAGTTGGCCAGTGGTATATTTGCCTAAGTCACAAGGGGGTTTGGGTGTCCTTGATTTGAAAGTTATGAATATAGCTCTTTTGAGTAAATGGTTGTGGAGGTTAGAAAATGGCAATGGTCATTGGCAAGATATCATTAGAAAGAATACTTAAACAAAAAACTTTGTCTCAGGTCAAAGCCAAAGTTTGATATTCTCATTTTTGGAAAGGATTAATGGAGGTAAAAGATGCCATCTTTTCCTGTTGTAAAAGAAATTTGGGAGATGGTACTAGAACTAGGTTTTGGGAAGATGTGTGGATGGGTGATGTTTCTTTTGCAATAAAATTTGCTAGATTGTATGATCTTGTGATTCTTAAACATGTCACAGTAGCTGCAATCTTTGAGCAAGGAGTGAACTCTATTAAGTTTAGAAGGACCCTTTTGGGGAGAAGTTTATCTCAGTGGCAACATCTCTCTCAAGATTGTAGTACTGTGCAGTTGAGTGTTGAGTGTGATAAGTTAGTGTGGTTGTTGACTCCATCTGGCGTTTTTTTCCTGTTAAATCCTTTTATAAGTCATTGAGAAATCAATCTTTCGTTTTTCCTTATCACTTCATTTGGGGGGCGAGATTACCTATGAGAGTTAAGATTTTTTTATGGTTAGTCCTTAAACAAAGGATTTTAACTAAAGACAATCTTTTGCATAGGGGTTGGTCAGGAGATAAATCTTGTGTCTTTTGTGGTTTGGATGAAAATATCAATCATCTCTTTTTGTGTTGTCCTTTGTCAAGATTTCTTTGGAACATTGTGGGATGTGCATTTGGCTTACCCTATCCTCCAAATGATGTCCACCAGTTGATGACTAGCTGGTTGGATAGTTTTGCTAAGAGGTCAAGGATGTTAGTCATAGTCGGAATTGCTACTATTGTTTGGAGTATTTGGAGAGCTCGAAATGCAGCTTGTTTTCAATATAAATGGCCTTTGGAACTAGTGTCTGTTATGCTGGACATTTGTCGGTGGTTTGGTCTTTGGACCAAATTGCAGCAGGAGGCAGATCAGGAGTTGCTGGTCAGGGGCGCTAAAATGCTTGAACAAGTGGCACTGGAGGTGTTTGGAGCTAGAAGAAAATGGACACCGTGGATCAAGAAGTTGAGAGTTGGAGCTGATCATAGTGGTAGATAGGATTGCTAGTTTCTATCTTTGGTTGATTGCTGTCAGTTGACCTGCTTTGGATGTAATCGCAGTTTCAGAGCTCATTTTGCTGTTTTGGTTTCAACCTACTGGTTACTTCCTCTGTTTTGGACTTTAGTTTGTAATTGAACTCTTGTAAGTCTGGTTTCTGTTAATAGAAGCTGGGGGTCACCCTTTTTTCAAAAAAAAAAAACTAGTTTGCATGTTGTTGGGATTGAACTAAAAAAATATTATAACTTTCAAGCCATATTTGTAACACTGTTGAGCGACAAGTCCACGTGTCACTCAGTCATTGAGCGATTTGGGCTAGTCACCCAACGGTTGAGCGACAGATAGTTATTCATGTAAAAAAAAACATAGTATTATTACTGTATTTTGGAATAAAAACTATGTTATTTGGAAGAAAAAAAATCGAATTATGGTGTTTCAAACTGGCCTTGAGTTTAGACCTTGAATTTTCCACGTGCCTCTAAAGAGCAGGTAGGAGGTAGCGTAGATGGGTTATGGGCCTTGGATCCGATTACTCAACCGTATCGTTGTCTCCGATGCGATCCCCTTTTACCTAGGGTGAAAACGGGTTGATAATTCTCGCCCGATCCAATGCTGTATTAGAGAAAAAATCGTCTAAGGTACCTGACGAGGATATAATAATCCTCATTTTATCTTTTATCTATAATTCTTATTATAGGTAAATATGACGTCATGTGGACTCTGAGTATACCCCTTAATGTTATGAGGGAAGAGCCTAATGGGTGGTCGTAAGTTCTTCTACGACCACCCCCATAGTCGTAAGTTATGCTACGACTATCCCATAGTCGTAAGTCTTGCTACGACTATCTCATAGTCGTAGGTTCTTCTACGATTTGGGTCACTATTTACCACCTTATGATCAATTAAACCTACGCATAAGCGGGCCTTATTGATTAAGGGATTCAAACAATCATCATATGTTGTTACTCTGCGAAGTAATGGCACGTAATACTCCATTATCTACGGTATATAGTCATGGAGCGACGTGGAGGAGTTAATACACCGGTGATTATTATCAACGTCGTCCGTTCTACGGATGTGATGAGGCGCCGCTTCACTCGAGTAACTTGCCTCCTTCACGTACTATAAAAAGGCGATAATCGAGAAAGGAGGAGGGCAATCGGGCCATCAGAATACCAAGATTATCTGTAATAGTCTTAGTTTTTCCCCGATTGTTCGAATATACTCAATACCATACACACACAGAGTAGGGTTGTTATTCTCTCCTGAGAAGGCTGAACCTATATAAAAATCCCGTGTCAATCTCTCTGCGTGATTTCATTCTAGGAGACCCCCCGAATCAAACAATCTTTACGTAAGTTCGGTTCTAAAACACCGACAGTACCATTTTTGTTCCGGTCCGCACCCGTATCCGAAAAAGCTCATGAAATATGAATTAGGATATGAGAAAAGCAATATCCGATTCATATCTGTTTTTTTAGAGGATATCCGAAAGATAAAATGGATATCCGATAAACATCCATATCTTTTAATGTCATCTATGGTTTCTAGTCATTGACTAATATATAATGTGAATTTACATTTGATTATGTTTATGTTGTTAAGTAGGATAATAATTCTCTAATAGGTAGTATAATTTGACACTTTTGTCGATGAAGTTATATCTTTTCTTTATATGTACATTATCCGTCGAGTTAGTCGTGATTGATTTGAATCCGATCCACACCCGTATCCCGAAAAATCTGTATTTGCATCCGTATCCGACTCCTAAGCTAGAGTAAAAATACGGGTTAGTATACAAGAAGAGCAATATCCGTCCGTATCTAACCCGTTTCCACCCTACTTCTACCCGTTCCCGTTCCACTCTTTTCCCTCCCGTGACGACGGCGTGGGCAGGCCGTTGATGCAACGGTATGCGGCGGCTCCGTCGAGTGAGGAGGTGCTTAGAGGCACGGGCGGATCCAAAAGCGCACCATTGACGACCTGGTCGAATACAAACTTGTTTGTCGCCTCGGTGAAGTGAACGCCTATTGGAATTTTCCTTGTTTTCGCTCTGTCTCTGCTCTCAGCTCTTCCAGAAAATTCACCGCTTGCAAAACGTAGCACCTCGGTTGTTTCTTTGTCGATGCACCACCCTCAATTTCCTATACATGAAGAATCAACTCGATGCAATGCACATAGTTTCTTCCGCCTCTGCGCCTCTCGTGAGCTAAAACTTCCGTGGGACCCATGGTCTCCTTGACGTGACTCCTTCACGTGATGGACTTGGAAGCAAAGCGGTAACGCCCTCGTGTCTTGACTCCACATGAAGCAATACCAAACCAAAGACAGACCTCTGCTGTTACTTCTTCGAGACAAAACGGTAACACAGATAACGCTATCAATTTCTTTCCGGGAGCACCCTGCTCCTCTTTTTGTATTTTATTTCTTGCTTCTCAACTCCTTCTTCTCTTTTCAACTCAGGGTACAAGCATCCACGTTATATAGGCTTAGTGCCTTCCGACTAAAACATGGACTCGGCTTAAAAGTTGAACTCGGACTCCATCTAAGAAAGGAAACCAGAAAAACTTCCTAACAAAAAACTAACCAAAAAACAAGATTAATCCTAACAATAACCCCCTTAATCTTGTTTCTTTACCTTGATCACGCTGATCTTCTCTCTTATCTGAACTTCCAAGCCTTTCTCTTTTACCTGCACTCCTGTGCGCCGTTTCTTCCTTGGCTGATACCGCCCTACCGCCTGTGCTTGCTCTATCCTGGGCCATGCACAAACCAATGCTTGTCGCGCCTCGCACCTGGACTGAACTCGTCCTTCTTTGCATGCCCACTTGGGCTGGAGCACCTGCTCCCACGATCGCCTGGGCTGGAGCACCTGCTCCCACGACCACCTCGGTTTCGCCATTACCTGAGCCTCTCGCTCCTCTCTCTTGGACCAAGTCTGTCCGCTTTCCCGCGTACATCTCAGCTGAGGCTGCACCGTCTCTTCCTCCTGTGTCAACTTCGGGTACACCGCGTGTAACGTCCCGTTCGTCTTGAGTTTTCTAATCTTTTTAAAATAAAAATAACCATTTGGTTTTGTTGAGAGAGTTCAAAGCTTAACTTAAGATTTTAAAAGAAAGCTTTAACTTGACCTAACTAAACTTCAACTAAACCCAGTTGTTTGGTGTTCTTTGTTCGTTGAAGTTTCTTGCTGTTCTTTGGCTTTTAGCCTCTTTTCTTTGTTGGCCTTGGTTGCCCTCCAGGCTAGCTTTTCCCTTTAAGTATCCCTCTCTTTCTCCAAACCTTTCTCTTGCTGGACATCTCCTGATGTTCAGATCTATCTCATCTTTCTGACCTTCCCTTCTTCGTCCTCTCTCAGGACCTCCTTGGAGTTCCTCTTTTGGCCCTCTTAACTTGGATCTCCTCCTTTTGGAGATATCCTCCCTTGGATCTCCCCTTTTACCTAGATCTCCCTTTCGCTGAGATCAAAGGGTCCAGACCTTTCCCCAGCTAGACCTCCTTGCAGGGTCAACCTCCCTTGTGCTTTGGACCTCCCCTTGTAATCTTTTGTTTGGACTTCCCCAAGTCCAGACCTCCCCTTTGTTTGTTTGAATCTCTTTCTGTTTAGACCTCCCTTTGGTCTAAACCTTCTTCTCTGTCTAGATCTCCTTTAATCTAGACCTCCTTCTCTGTTTTGGACCTCCCCGGGAACCTCTTAGAGTTCATTCGAACTCCTTGAGTCATCGGGACGTCCCTGACATCCTTTTGACCTCCCTGTGCCCATATGGATCTCCCTGTGTCCGCATGGAGCTCCTTTTGATCTCCCCGCGTCCAATCGGACCTCCCTGGTGTTCAGTTGGACCTCCTCCAGACCATTCGAACCCCTTGGGTTCAATTGGATCGCCTTAAGCTCTTTTTGGACCTCCCCCGCGCTTGTGCGGTGCTACCATTTGTTTTGGCGGTACTGCTGCTTGTTCCTTTGGAACTACCGCCTTTGTTAAGACCTCCTTTGAACCTTGTTGGACCTCCCTTGTCCCTTTGGACCTCCTCAGAAACTAAAGGACCTCCTTTGATTCCTTGAAGACCTCCTTTGCGTCCTTGCGGTACTATCGCTGTTCTGTTGCGGTCGTGTCGCTTAGGTTTATCCTTCCTTGCCTTAGGACCGTTGATGCTTCTGGACAGCCCCTTCGCTTGGCCCGTTCGATCTTGATCTAACGGCCCTAGCTTTCCCCGCGTATCCTTGTTTCTGTGGACCTCCCCTTTGCTTTGATCTTAACCGTTGAGGTCTCATTTGAGAGATCTAACCCTCAGGACATCTTTGTGTCCTTAGGACCTCTTTGTACTCCTTTGGATTTTATTTCTCTGTGTCCTTCGGTTTTCCTTGGGTCGGACCTACCGCTTGAGCAGGGTCTTCGTCACATAAAAACCCCTTGTTGAGATCTGGCCGTTAGGACCTCCTCTCTGGAGATCTTAGCAGCTCAGACCTCTCTTTATTGAGATCTGGCCGTTAGGACCTCCTCTCTGGAGATCTTAGCCGCTCAGACCTCCCCTTGTTGAGATCTGGCCGTTAGGACCTCCTCTCTGGAGATCTTAGCCGCTCAGACCTCCCTTTGTTGAGATCTGGCCGTTAGGACCTCCTCTCTGAGATCTTAGCCGCTCGAGACCTCCCTTTGTTGAGATCTCGCCGTTAGGACCTCCTCTCTAGAGATCTTAGCCACTGCACCTCACCTTTTGAGATCTTAACCATCCGAGATCCTCCTCTGCTTGATCTAACGATCCGCACCTCCTCTTTGTTGGGATCATAAGGCCCGGACCTCCTTTAGGTCCAGACCTCCCTAGCGTTTGGACTCACCGCTGGCTCTTGCGGTCGTACCACTTGAATTTTACCTTTCTTGTCTTAGGACCGTTTGGTCTGCATCAGGCGGTTTGGGTGAGTTGGCTCGTTTGCTTGGTCCGAACGGCCCATTTGCCTTGCTTCATCCGATCAAAATACGACAGCCCCTGTTCCTCCCGCGTATCCTTGTTTCCGCGGGCCTCCCCTTGCTGTAGATCTTGACCATAGGACCTCCCTCTTGGAGATCTAACCATCAAGATCTCCCCCTTGCCTTTGATCTTAATCGTTTAGGATCTCCTTTTGAGAATCTAAGCCGTTAAGACCTCCCCTTGGTTTGTCTCAACTGTCAAGGCCCTACCCAGCTTGCGGTTGTACCGCAATGTGAACCCGGAACTACCGTCATCCGGTCATACCTTTTCTTAAACACGGTATTACCGCTGCCGGCGATGTCGTGCCCATCTTTCTCTCATCTTTGTAGTCTTTTGGACCTCCTGTCCAGAGGACCCCTTTGTGTCTATTGGACCTCTTGTCCATAGGACCTCCTCATGGTTGTGTTTGTCTTTTGGGACCTTCCGTCCATAGACCTCCCCCTTTGTATTTAGACCTCTGTAGTCAAGACCTCCTTTCAGGACCTCCTCGGTTACCTTAGGACTTCCTGTCCCCAGGCCTCCTCGTAGGACCTCCTCTTTGGATCTCCTCGCAGGACCTCCTCCTTGGACCATTTCCTCTGACCTTATGGTCACCCTTTTGACTGACTCCCTTGCCCAGGTTCTAAAGTGCATTTGATATGGGTTGAAGTCACATTAAAGTGATGTCCTTTCCTTTGTACTTATTCCTACTTTTTGTCCCCTCCTTTTCATAATCTAATCCTTTTTCGTACCTTTGGCAGTGTGCCCTTGTACCAATGCTTTGAATCTGGTCACCTCCTTGTTGTGGTGTTTCTATTCCCTTTCTCCTTTAAATAGAGCACCCTGGGCGACCACTTTGTTCCTACTCTCCTTTTTTTCGCCTCTTCACCTAGCTCTCTCGGTTCTGGTGAGCTTCTCAAGCTCCCCGGTCCGAACCTCTTGGGCTCGAACCTCCCTCTTGCCGGATCTCCCTCTCGGACCTCCCTTCCTTGTGGACCCCCTCTCTTTTGATGTAAGTAAGTTCTTTTGGATTTCTTGGAGTTTCTTTGCTTATTTGGTTTTCTTTGCGCACGTGTAGACTCGGTTGATTGCTGAGGAGCTCATGGTTCAAACTACACCAGCCGAAGCCTTTCCCTTCAACAGAGGCAAGTCGTGGACTTTGATCATCTTGACCCCAATTTACAAAAATATTTTGATTTGATAAACTTGCATGGCTATTTTTATGGAACTATTTTGGGCAGTAGCTATTCTCCTATTTCACTCTATGCCTCCTTGGATTTGGGCACGTGACATGTTGACATGATCTCCTTTGGACACCTTAGGATGGATATTTAGTTGGTACCTCTTGTTAATGCCAACATGAGACCGTAAGATTGTGCTTAGCCTTGCTGTAGAACCGTGGGATTTGTGAATCATGCCTTATCAATTAATAATCTTGACTAATGAACTATGAAATATCTGGTTGGTGCCATTGTTAACCGGTTATGGCGTAATGCCATAAGTTGTGTTGATTGTGGTGCGAGACCACCTTAAAATTTGTGTGCCAGGACTGGGTGGTCCAGTGGCCGGGTTGAACCCCAAATGGTTTTGCTTGGGCAAGAAGGCCGACAGTGAGTAGTGGATGCTTTGCACTTTTGGGTTGTGGAAGTCTTGCCTGAGCACAATTAAGGACTTAACTTTGTGTCTGTGGATCCGGGTAATCCGTGCAACCACAAGGTCATTTTATGGGGATGGCCTGGGCCGAATAATTAGCAATGAGATGGCTTGGTGCTGTTGTGGTTGAGCGAGTTTTATCGCAACGGTGCAAGAGGGGACACGAATCTGGTGGTTTTGCAACCCATCCAGAAGCGAAACCTTAGCGGGCAGCCCCTAGCCAAATCAAAGCTTTGTAAAGGTCTTGTCACGCTCTCTAGACTGCTCACCTTCGGAAGTGAGCAAGGGTCTTTCCGGAACCCATCCCGCTAGAGAGATCGTGGATTGCGGGTAAAGTTGTACACCTCTGCAGAGCATAAAATCTATTCGAATAGCCAAGTCCTTGGTTATGGACATCTCCCGGAGAAGTGGTGCAAGGGATAGCTTTTGTGAAATTGTGTCCCTGGGCGCGTCTGCGAGAGACTGTGGCCTTGCCTCGAAGAGACCTTGGCCGGCTTTAGAGGGGTCATGGTTGGCTCGAGATGAGGTCCAGGGGCTGGGTGGAAACTCTGGAGTGGGTGCTCCAGGGTGGTCGTGGCTAAGGTCCTGGCCATGGGTGTGGCCAAACCTCCCACGGTTGGCTTTGGGAGCTCTAGAGTGGGTGCTCTGGAGTGGTTTTGGAAGTGAGTGGGTGCTCACGACCTCTCTTGAAATCAAAAGTAGTTATGAATTATTGTTTTAACTTAAGCTTTTCAATCTATTATGATTATTTACTGTCAAATATTGCTTTTTGCAACTAACCATACAGCTCTTTATTGGCAAGCCTTGCATAAGTAGTATTGCATACACTCCTCACAGCTTGATGAGTACATTCAAAAGTACTCATGGCTTTTGCCCTCTGTTTTAATCAGCAGCTCAAGGAAGTTCCAGGGAGCTCAAAGCTCTATGTTGGTGAGGTCTTTGGAGACCATGCGACCTAGAGACATCCTCCACTCGATAGCCGGTGGGCTGATTGGTTGGACTCACGCGTTGGTGTTTTGTTTTCCTGCTGCAGGTGCTCTTGTGTTTTAGCCCTAGTGGCCCTTGTAAGAAGCTTGACCGTTTGGTCTTTAATAATATTTGATAATTTGCCTTTTATGTTCCTTTAGCTTGTTGTGGTATGGATTTGATCACACCAATGTGTCTCTGTGCGAGTTAGCAGGACTGATCAAGGGACTAACTCAGTGCACATAGGCCAAGACCTCAAGGAGGTCTTGAGATCTCCTAGGAGGTCCTGGCAGACCTCCTCTCGGGGTACCCTGGGTGGTACTACCGCTCGCCAGTGCGGTAGTACCGGCGCTTGGACCAAGCGGGATGCTACCGCTCTCTAACGCGGTAGTACTTGCGCTCGGACGTAGGCGGTACTACCGGATCTCATCAAAACGGTAGTGCCGCAGCAAAAAAAAATATAAGCACTCCAAGTATCCTGAGAAGGTCCTCACACCGCGCCCTTCATGCGCGTGGGACTCGCCGCTCCCTGTAGCTCCCTGTGCGTCGTCTGGACCTGTTAAGGCTCCGCCTGCTGCTCCTCCTGCGCCAACTGCGTGCCACTCCTGGGTCCCGCTATGTCCTAGTTTAATACTCCAGTTCCACTCTGGCTCCTCCAAACTGTCCTTCACACAAACCGGCTTACAAGTTTTCAAGGAAATTTTGTACAACCGGTTCGGGAATCTTTTCACCTTCATCAATAGATCTTTGTTCTTATCGTAGACACGCAAGAACTCATCCTGCAGCACCACCCTGCACCCCCGTTCCACCAACTGCCTGAGACTGAGTATGTTGTTGCACAAACTTGGTATAAAGTAAATATCAGGTAGCATCTTCTGATCACTGTTCTTGTATCGCAACAACATTGTACGTTTGCCTTTTATCTGTACCGTGGAGCCGTCACCAAACTTGATTTTTCCCAAAATCTTCTCATCGAGCTCATGGAACATGGAGCAATCTCCCGTCATGTGATTGCCTGCTCCATTGTCCAAGTACCACTCATCAGTATGATCGTGATTCCCTCCCTTCATGTGTAGTTTAGGAACTACTTTCTCCTCGTTCAACATCACCATGATCGGCTGAAGGATCTAGACCCGCCATTATATGTTAATGGAGTTTTGGTGATTAATGACAAATCTAAATTGTAAGACTAAAATTTCCATTGTTATATATAATGTTTAGTCTCATTTGGATATAAAGGTGAAAATCAAAGAGGTATGCTTTCGACATCATAATTCTTATATCTTATGGCATTCCTCGGATCCAAAATATAGGTTAAACTCCACCAAAAGGTTAATTTTGAATATGTGCATATGATCCCATTACACATTTGTGTATGCACACATTTAGGGGAGTTCATTCTATATTTTGTGGTTTCATTAGTAATGATCCATATTATTCTCTTTCCACATAATTGAGGATCCTTACCTTGAAATATATCCCTGAATATATTTAACTTGTGTAGTTAATATATTCATATGAGCATATGAGACTTGTGTAGTTCATATATGCTCATATTGCCTTGAGTATATACAACTTGTGTAGTTCGTATACACTCATGTTGAGTATATATATAACTTGTGTAGTTCGTATATACTCACATCTATTTCTATTCAATTATTTGCTATTGAAGTGATTATCATCAATTACCGATTTGGGAAAGAATGTGGTATCTTGTCTCAACCATTATGAGTTAATGGTATGGTGTGGTAATTAATGATAATCATATTGTTGGAACTAACATTTTCTATGAGTTGGATGAAATAGGTTATGTTCCATGAGGTTGACAATTTGGGATGACATCATGTGATGATGGTCATCAAGTCAAGATCTTGGTGTTAAGGATGCATCATGTGTTGATGCGCATCAAGTTCAAGATGAAGGAAATCATCGTGTTTCAACGATGTTCATGAAGAAGATATGATCATGTGTTGATCAAGTCAAAAGAAGCTTCATCATGTGTTGGTGAAGGGCAAGCAAAGGATGTCATCATGTGTTGATGAGCATCAAGTCAAGAACCCGGAGTTGAAGCAAGGATGTGCGTCATCAAGCTTCAAGAAGATACTAAAGGCAAAGGTATGGCTAGCTAGGGCTAAGAATGTGTTCCTAATCTTTTACCGGTCTCGGTGTTTGGATGGGAGACCGGATTGCTAGTATAGGTCGCCGTACTATTAAGAGGGGTCTTTGACTAGTAGCTTGAGTTAGTCATGTGTTGATAGCTCATTGTGTTTGATCTAGCTCACCCTAACATGTTGCCAATATTTGCGAATGTGTTTTGCAAATAGGTGTGGCTCATGGATATTCCTTGTAGCATGTGACTTAGTTTGCGAATGTGTTTTGCAAATGGTTTAAGTCCATGTACCTTATTCCTTGTGGTATTGATTCTAAAAGTTGGCAAATGTGTTTTGCAACTTGTTGAGAATCATGCCTTGAACTTGTGTTTGCATCACGTATCAATTTGGTAAATGTGTTTTGCAAAATTGAGTTGAAACGAATGCAAACTTTGCTTTCTGTTGAAAAACGGTAGTACCGGCATGTGTTGCGTGGAACTACCTCTCCGCAGTATAACCGGTGGTTCCTTGGCAGAACTACCGCACTTGTTGAGCATGTGTTGCTCTGAGGTGGTGCGGTAGTCCGGCGTGGATATCGTAGAACTACCGTTAAGAGGTAGTACCGGCTTTGGTTGCGGTACTACCGGTGGACGTTTGGACCGTTCGAACGGAGCCCAGATCTAATGGCTTTGACATGCGGTCCGAACGGCAAATTTGATCTTCGCCGTCCACATGTCAAGTCCATGTGTTGGACTGATCGCATGTGGTACGGTAGTACCGGCACTGTGTGTACGGTACTACCGCACGACGGTAGGTCCGGCGTTTTGGAGTGGTACGTAAATTCCAGAACGTATGTTTTTGGGTTTACTTGGCTCTCTTTGTTGGTGCGGTAGTACCGGCTCTGTGTGAGCGGTACGACCACATCCCGGATGTACCGCGTTTGTGTTAGCGATACGTATTTTCCAGAACCGATGTATTTTGGTCCTTAGCCGATTTCGTGAGCGTGTGTTGCTCTCTCGGTTGAGCGGTAGTACCGCAATACTTTGTGCGGTATTACCGATTAGCGGAACTACTGCGTATGAGTTGGCGGTAGTACCGGAGCCCTTTGCAACGGCTAGTTTTATAATCGTTATTGCGCTCGCGGTAGTACCGGCCATTGGTTGGCGATACTACCGATTGTCCCGTTATTTTCAGGAACTTTGCTTCCAACGGCTAGTTTGGTTGTGTGGGCTATAAATACCCACCTTGGTCGTGTGTGGAAGGTTGCTGGTCGTGTGATAAACATATCCAAGTGTTGTGGTTGTGTGCTAGACACTCCTTGAGCTAAAAGCAAGCCCTCTCTACTCTAGTGTGTATGTGTTGCGCTTAGTGAGTGATTGAGAGCAAACCCTAAGTGCATGTGTTGCCTTAGGTAGTGGATTTCGTATCCATAGAGCGTTGACACTTGATTGGTTCAAGTGAAAGTTGGAGACTTGTTACTCTTGGTGTTTGCCGACACCTAGACGACATGGTGGCGTCGTTGCACCAGTGAGCTTCTCAAAGAAGATTGTGAGAAGACCCGGACGGTTTATGAGTGGTGTGGTGCTCACCATCTCCGGAGTGGAGGAAAGAGCAACCCTAGTGGAGCGAGGTGTTGGTTCGGTTTGGAACCGGTCCAAGTGGTTGGACTTACCTCGGAGGCGGGTGCTCAATTCGTGGAGCCGGTCCAATTAGTTTGGGCTTGCCTCAACGTGGATTAGGGGAGACCGACAAGTCTCCGATCACCATGATAAAACATCGCTGTGTCAATTGTGGTTTGATCTCTTGTGTCTCACTATTGCAATTTATATTATTTGTATTGAATTGCTTATTCATTTTGTATGAATGCTTGCTATGCTTTATGCTATTCACCTTTGCTAGAATTGAATTGCTCAAGTCATATGCTCAATAGTTATATTCTTCAATAGACTTGTATTGTTGGTGCACTTAGTTGAACCTAGTTGATTTAGGCCTTAATTGTGCAAAATCATATTTGTATTAGCTTCCGCATTAGAAATCCGTTTTAGCCAAAAAAGTTTTTAAAACGCCTATTCACCCCCCCCCTCTAGTCGGCCTCCTCGATCTTACACCGGCGCCTCGTTGACACCTAAGGAGAGAAGCAGGGTAAGATGGTCATCTTCATTTTCACAGTTTCGGATGAGGTTTACCTCCTCGTTCTTCTTCTTGTTTTGGCAATCCGAAGCATAGTGTCCATACTTGTCACAGTTAAAGCACTTTATATGGCTGCGGCACTCCAACGCGTAGTGACTATATTTATCACATTTAAAACATTTGATATGTGACTTATCATGAGATTTGTCACCATCGTCTTACCCATCCTTGTCTTCACAGCCACATCTGCCGCCTCGCCCGCGCCCGCGCTCGCGCTCGCGGCTTCTTGATGAGCCGTGGTCGTCCTCTTCTGATGATCCCCTATGAAACCGTCATCATCGCTTTCTTGTATCTCCTTTAACAAAGAACGCCGCTCGTTATGGGATCGATACCTTTGCTCGTTACGGATTGATACCCCTTCAGTAGCTCCTCATGCGCCTTGAGGGAACCGGTGATCTCCTCGATCTTCTTTTCCTCCAGATCCGAGGAGTACATGAGTGTGGTGACGATAGGTACAAACTTTTCTGGTAGCATGCGCAGGTATTTCTTCACTGCTACAGATTCCTCCATCTTGTCGCCGAGAGAGACAATCTGATTTTACAATGAAGACAGCTTATCGGTGAACTCGTCCACCGACTGGGTTTCTCCCATCTGAAGATTCTCGAACTCGGTATGCAAATTCTGGAGCCGCGCCTCCTTCACACGATCAACTCCCTCGTGCATCTTTTGAAGCGTCACCCACGCCTCACGTGCCGTCTCCTTGCTAGTGAGCTGCCGCATCATGGAGTCTGGTACCGCCTGGTAGATGATGGCCAACGCCATCTGGTCTACCTTGTCGTCCACCTCCTTGTCCTTCGCCTTCGGATCGACTACACCCCACACTCCCTGAGCGTGCATGTTCGCCTTCATCTTCATAGCCCACACCGGGTAATTGTCGATCCTCAGGACAGGATATAGGAGGGAGATCAGCCCATCCCGGGTCTTCGCCTTGTCGCCCATGATCTTTAAACACCGCCAAAATCAGAACACTCTGATACCAACTGTTGGATTTTTTCTTGTCTTCGCTCGATCTGTCTCTGCTCTCAATTCTTCCAGAAAATTCACCGCTTGCAAAACGCAGCACCTCGGTCGTTTCTTCGTCGATGTGCCACCCTCGGTTTCCTATACGTGAAGAATCAACTCAATGCAACGCAGAGAGTTTCTCTGGCCTCTGCTGCCTCTATGTGAGCCAAAACTTCTGTGGGGCCCACTGGTCTCCTTGACGTGACTCCTTCACGTGATGGACTTGGAAGCAAAGCAGTGCAGTGCTCCTCTGTGTCTTGACTCCACATGAAGCAATACCAAACCAGCAGCACCCCTCTGCCTGTTACTTCTTTCGAGACAAAACGGTAACATAGATAACGCTATCGATTTCTTTCCGGAAGCACACTACTCCTCTTTTTGTATTTTATTTCTTACTTCTCAACTCCTTCTCTTTTCAACTCAGGGTACAAGTATCCACGTTATATAGGCTTAGTGCCTTCCGACTAAAACATGGACTCAGCTTAAAAGTTAAACTCGGACTCCATCTAAGAAAGAAAACCGGAAAAACTTCCTAACAAAAAAACTAACCAAAAAACAAGGTTAATCCTAACAACGCCGTCCCAACTCACGCTCTTGGACGGATCATTGCACGATTTCCCCACCAGCACTTATGTGCCGTCCACCTGAATCCTCCTGCGGTCCTGCCGCAGCTGATCCCAATCGCCCGGTCGAAATTGTACTCTCCGCCGCCGTTCCCGCGGCAAACAACCAGAGGGTTCCCAAAACCTGCAGCCGGGCATCAGTTCTGTCATGGACATGGCATGTGAAATTGAGCGTTTGTTCGATCGTGGGAATATTCATTGGCCAGAATTGCAGCTTACCGACCTTCTTTGTTTGGCTTATGAGCCTGTACTTGGCAGAGTAGACGTCAACTTAAGTGAATGCGGCTTCCGGGAGGGCTGTCCTAAGACGAGCCACGGATTCATTCAGCCTTGTGTTGAACAGCCGAGCGACCCTGTTGTAGGTGATAGTCTTGGGACAACCTCATCACTGACAGAGCAGCCAGCTTCATCCTTTTTAACGGTGATGTCGGGGCGGGATGAAACGACCTCATTTTTTAAACAATGTATACCCGGTTTGCTCAATCGCTTATGATTTCGATTGCAAACCGGAACGACACCAAACCTGCTTACGAATATTTTAAAAAAAAACTTTAATTTGATTGAATTATGGTCTAACGGCTATTTTGCAACAATAAAATAGGCATCTCAAGCCCAAGCTTTAACTTATATTCAGAAGAACCAAATAGTCTCCATAAGAAAGCTTAAGTGCAGTCGCAACCCTCACACGATCTCCAAAATGTCCTTTAATTATTTGATACACCTTTTGATGAAGATTAAGTAAGATTGAGTACATAACGTACTCAGTAAGTCACATAAAAAAGCTATTTCACTATATGTCAGGAGTTCAATCGATTGTTGAAGGTTTACCATATTAGTTATATGTGGATGCAACATTTGAATTAAAGCAGTTTGTCTTTAAAACAGTAAAATCATACTAATATAATATCAGGGGTTTACTTAACAATTGTATTTACCATCTTAACATCTCAAAATATCTACTTATGCCTCATATATTGGAATCACCTATGAACATAGCTCCATTAACCGAAAACACGGCGTATCCGAATATCATTGATTATACTCTGCAGAGTTGCTCAACTTTACCCACAAGATACCTCAAACTCATATTGTCATGCAATATACACGCAATCTAATAGCGTGCGACTGAATTGAGATAACAAAACATTTTTGCTGCTCAACATTTCTAGCCTCTACCGGGTAGGTTCTTGGACCATACAGCAATCGGAAAACCACTGGCCAGCAGTGGAATGTGCGGTCCAATGCTGACGGTACTTATCATTGTGTAGACCAGCAAGTGTTTCTCCGTTTTCACTCCTGTCCCACCCCCAAATCGCGGATGCTCTGTACACAAGAGCAGGTGTCATCCTGTAGATATTTAATCGAAAGAGCAGTGTACTAAGTCAAGTTGGATATATTAAACCTGTGGTTGAGCGATTTATGTGTCTGTTATTTGGCACAAAGTTCTAGTCCTTTCATGTCTTCCAGTGAGGTGATGGACCAATATCCAATTCGTAGTTGTCCACCTCTTGATCCCACCATCGACTTGCTTTTATCAAGTCTATTGGGTTGTCCAACTGTTGGACCAAAAATGCGACTAGAGGGGGGTGCATTTTTGGTCCAACACCAACCTCCTGATCTCAACCATCAACTGTCCACCAAAACTATTGGCGGATAGCTAATACCCTTTTCCAGAATTTATAAACACATTGTGTGACAATGCCGAACATCTATTAATATTTTATGTATCTTAAACTTGTCAAAGTGAATATGGCCTACAAAGAATAGGTGGGTATGTATGTGGGGTGATGGGATCTATCTACTCATCATGACATTCAAAAATATTATTTCAATATTAAAGTATTTGGCATAAATATGATAGTGAAAGTAATAATAAAAGTACATAAAATATAAGCTCAAAATGATCAAATGGGTGCAACTTGCCTCCTTATTCAAAGTCTTCGATTAACTATGCTTCTCCGACGTCCTGGCCGTCGTATTCCAGGGCTTGATCTTTGAAGTCGGAGCCTAACGTAAGAGAAAAACCAAATAAAAATCTAGGCTCAACAAGGAGTGAGCTGGGAACAACATGAAATAAATAAATTCAGAAAGAATAAAAAGCAAGGTGGTGTGGGGTGATGGGATTTATTTAGTGCTCGATTTGGCTAAACGGAGTTGAAAATAGGATTCATAGACTCAAAGCTTGAAGCGATATATATATATATATATATATATATATATATATATATATATATATATATATATATATATATATATATATATACGGGTTTTAGGTGAACAAAGTTGTCGGGTTGGTACTTTCATTGCGGATTGGGTTGTATGAACAGAATGATTTTTGTCTTTGAACAAGAATGTGTTAAATAGTGTCGAGTCTCGATGAATGGTGTTGGGCTGAAAGTGAATAGAGATGGGCTTAGCCCATTTGGCCTGTTGGGTTGGAGTTAACTGGGCCAGGCTTTTGGCCCAGTCCTGGCGCGCACCCACGGCACCCAAGGCAAGGGCAACGACGGCTCTGGCGAAACGGGTGGCGGCGCCGAGAGGTACAGTGAGCATCACCGCGCCCTAACCAACCCATTTTTGGGTTTTGCTTGGGCCAAGGTGGCTTAGAGAGGGGTTGGCGGAGGCGCTATAGACTTGCTTCGGTCAAATTTAATGAAGCTTGAGCTTTAGGGGGTGGAGGGGACCTCGGGAGTGGTCTTGGTGGAGCTTGGGGAGGTCGGAGGCAGCTTGGCGACAGTGGCCGAGGGCAGCGCTGCGGAGGGGCTCGGCGCCAGCAAGCTAGAGGCAGCGAGGTTGGACATGGAGGTGGGGGATGGGCCTGCGGTGGCTAGGTGAAGTTGGTGGTGGGGTTAATTTGACGAATGCGTGGACAGTGGCTTTTCGGGCGTTTCTCGGGTGCGGTGGCGATTTGCGGCGATGGCCGGCTTTGAGGAAGAAGGAAGGTGGTAGTGGTGTTGGCTTGACGCCGTGAATGAAGATGGTGCGGCGGTTCGGGCTTTTATAGCCGGTGGTGGGTGGTGGCGCTAGTAGCAAAGCGGAGGCAGGCGCGGCACGTAGATGGAGGCGTGTGCGGCTGCGCACAATCGATGCCAGGGAAGGGAGAAAGCTGGCGGTGAAGTGGCGAGGTGAAGTGGCGATCACTGGCCCGCGCGGGTGAAGGTGGTGGAAGAAGTCAACGTGGACGAAGGTGGTGCACAACGTAGGCGAACAACGAGACGACACAACGAGGAAGAAGAACATGGGAGAAGCGCACGGGAGAAAAAAACACCTTCGGCTAGAGAAAGCGGAAGGCCAAAAGAGGAAAGCGGGTTTTGGAGGAAATTTTCTGAATTTGGTAGAAATCCAAATTCAAACCAAACTTCCAATGAGTTTTTGAAAATTTGGAATTTTTGGGTCTTTTCATGGGACACTAGAGAATATGGCAGGCAATCGATCAGCCTGTGCTGTGTATCCGGAAATACCTTCCCGCGAGCTAGTACATTTTTTGGATAATGGAAGAGAAAAGCCTGTGCTGTGATCGTGCAGTAAAGGAGATAATTTTGGGATGAGGTTGCCTCGCCTGAGTAACCACTAAGGACTTAACCTTGAACCATTGATCTGGGTCATATCGTATAACCACATGTCTAGACTGGGATAGTCCTGGCCAACTAATTAGCAATATTTTGATTTGGTTCTATTTTAGTTGATTATGGCGCAATAGGGGGCCGGTACGGCAAATCCTAAGCGAGCAGAACCGAATCAAAATATAACTTTATAAAAGCCTTGTCACGTGCTCTAGACTGCTTACCTACGATAGTGAGCAGTGGTATCGACGGATGCCAAACCAACTAGAGAAGTCGTGTCTTGTGGGTTAAGTTGTACAACCTCTGCAGAGTGTAAAACTATTCGAATAGCCGTGCCCCCAGTTATGGACATGCCTGGTGATTTCACACGATGGGTAGATTTTCATGAAAAGTTGGAATGGGTTGGATGGATCTGAGTAGTTGGTGGATTATTGGTTGGGAAGTGAACAGGGTGTTCAATAGTTGTTTCAAAGAAACTTGATTATTTATGTATTAATCTTAAAATTATGCTTTTCAATCTAATTACGGTATTTACTGTCAATACTGCTTTCTGCAAAATAACCATATAGCTATCATTGTCAAACCTTGCATAAATACTATTTGCATACGTTTCCCTATAACTATAAAGTACTCATGGCTTTGCGCCATTGTTGAATAGTCATATAAGAAGAACCAGGGAATACAGGAATCTAAGATGAAGAGTACCTTGAAGACCATGCGAATTAGGATGCGTTCTCCACTCGATTGCCTATGGACATGTCGGATGGCTTCCATGAGCTTGTTTATTCTCCACTGCAAGTTTACTCTGTTATCTTTAGCCCTGTGTGGCACCCTTTGTAAGACTTGACCATAAAGTCCTTTTGCTATTAAATATTAATTTGTCTGTTTCATCTATAGTTTGTTGTACGGTTTGATTACACCAATGTTGCAACTGTGTGCACTAACTACTGATCCAGGGAATAGTGCAGATATACACAGAGGGTCCTGGATCCGGAGATCCGAGGGCCCAACAGTGGACCACCGGTTGGCGCGTGAAAGAAGGAAAGAGAGCCCATGTGGGAGAGGCTGACGAAGAACGCATCACTCACCACCACAACATTGTTTTTAAGTAGTAAAGAAACAGGTAGGAGAAGTACTGCCAGTTGTATCTATTCTCTCAGGCTCGTTGCATGCGTGTTGGTGCATGTTCAAATGGAACTGTCAAAGCAGCAATACAAGTACTCAACCTCGAGCCACAACGCAACGAAGCCATGCACACAACACCTGCACATCAAATCACCCACAGATTACGGAGCGATGGCGCCTAAAATTAAATCCGTCATAATGCGTTCTAACATTCCAGATCCTCTAAATACAGATTGCATTGCTTTGCAAGCGATTTCCATTTCCCTTATTACAAAAGGAAGCAGTATATATACCTCAAGCACGCTCCTCCAATGTACACTTACAAAGCGAGAAGCAGCAGCAGCACAGCCAACCTGACGAATGATACACCGGTAGTTCATTGCCCTTTGCTCTGGCAAGCCTGCCTCAGAGGCACTGGCGGGTCCGAGAGCGCGCCGCCGGCGATCTGATCGAACACGTACTTGTTCGCGGCCTCGGTGAAGTGGACGCCGTCCCAGCTCACCCTCTTGGATGGGTCCTCGCACGATTTCCCCACCAACACCCACGTCCCGTTCACCTGGACCTTCCCGCCGCAGCCGATCTTCTGGTCGAAGTTGTACCGGCCGCCGTGCCCGCAGCAGGTGAGCAGAGGGTCGTCGAAACCTGCAGACAAACGCCAGCTTCAGCTTTCTTTCTCCAAGACACTACACAGCAGCTACATATGTATGCATTTGTTCAGTCATGACGTCATGTATGGCAGTGGAGTTCATTAGTGAGGGTGATTAATTGCACTTTACCGAGCTTATTGGCTTCGCTTATCAGCTTGTACTTGGCGGTGTAGACGTCGACGTAGGTGAACGCAGCGTCAGGGTGGGTTTTCCGCAGACGAGCCACGGTTTCTTTCAGCCTTAGGTTGAAGAGCTGCGCGACCTTGTTGTAGGTGATAGAGCAGCCAGCGTTGTCCATGCGAGCGGCGATGTCGGGGCGGTGAACCAGAGCGTAAGGCAGGCAGCCCAAAGGGCCCGTGTTGTGAATCCAGAAGTACCTTCCTCCGAGCCAGTGCACACTCTGCAGATTTCCAATCAATTAGTAAGCTCTGTCTGCTCCCTCTGGGAGAGTAATTTGGTGCTATTTTATTTTGTGATGAAAACTGTACATGGATTATCGATGTGAGCCTCTCCATTAGGTCAGGGATTGATGCTATGACTTCTTCAGTAGTCAGGTTAGCGAAGTAGCCTGTAGTAATGTCATTTTGGCCTATATCGAAGGTGTAAAGCGCCTGGGAGAAGTATTCAGCTTTTGGTAGGATCTCCCTGTAGATACCACCTACATGAAAACTCAACGGATTAGAACGATTTGTTACAGAAGAGACTAAATATGAATATTGAATTCTACATACAACTAAGCTAGATGGACTTTGGTATAGTTATCACCTTTGTTGTTATAAACTAACTGGCTTCTGTTGATGAATTGTTCAAATTCCCATGACTGCACGTCCAAGGAGATGGGGCTGAAACCAGATAGGAACAGAGATGTATTCTGTCGTCTGATTGACGAACCGGCGGTTGCAAAATTGGCTCCTTGTGAGAAGTTACTTCCTATTGAGTTGAGATACGCACTGAGGTAAGGTATTCCCAGGCTTTCAGCTGTAGTATCAGGGGGAAAAGAGAAGAGTATGTTACACGGTAGCACTTTGCACTTGATTGTTCAAACAGCAACGGTTATAGTTAAAGGCAAAATGACTGAGAGCCTGACGCTTTATAACAAATAGTTGCCAGTCCAGTAACCAAAGTTATAGCGCAGAAGAGATGATATTGCCATTCATTACAGGTTAGGATAAATTCAAACAATGTTAGATGCATATGACAGTATAAGACGAGAGACATATGTATCTGTAGGTAAATGGTTAAAAAAAAAGAGATTTTTTTATGGTACATTCAATTTAATACGGATCATCCATTCTTTTTGTTCCAATGATTTATATTAGTTAGGGTTTAGTTATACTACACCTGATAATGAGTAGTAGAATCCTGATAGAGTAGAATTGCAATTGCTTATGTGAGGATCACATAACACAAGGATAATATTTTCAACTCTAGTTGGAAAAATCCATAATACCCTCACGAAAAAATTATAAATACAAAAAAAGTCTATTATACCTTTAACTAATCAATGATCAGATTTGATTTATACTGCTACCGTATACTACTAGTAGGATGTATCGTAAAATTTCTCTAAAAAAGCCATGAGCAGTGATGTCATGAGAAAAGCAGGCATCAGAGGCTGCAGCGAATAACAAAAGAATCACCAAGATCATCATGCAGCATCATTGTCAAAGTTAAGCTTGAAGAAGACACTATTAGTGCATGCTGTGACATCTGTAGCAAGTGAAGCTACAGGTCCACATAGTGAGTCAAACTCAGTGGCGTACTTAGGAAAAAAATGGAGAAGGTGCTAGTGGGACAAAGTTATTATGAGGTGAGCTAGCAAATACACATTTAAATGTTATGTACAATCAAAACTGATACATAAATTATGAGGAGCAAAGTTAAAATAGAAAATATACTAAATATACTATCTCAATAATGGACAGTGCGTTTCCAAAGCAAAAAATGTACCCAAGTAGCAATCTTAAAAACAAAACTAGCTAGATTTATGATGCAAATAATAGCAGAGATACTAGGAGGGTACTAAGGGTGAGGCGAGCGGAGCTGGTGCTCTAGCCCCCTCGCGCCCCCACAGTGGATCCGCCACTGGGCAAACTGAAACTGGGCACTTGCACAAGCCACAAAGTTTTAGTAGGTTGGAAGGATACAGCTTTGAGCTTTCTTGCATTGAGGAGAGCCACAAAGGCAAAACTAAAGATGAATATTGTACTGCGAAGTGTGAACTCACGATTAGCGCAAGCTAATGTCGCGACTGGTGGTGACGAATTCTAATTCATATTTCTCCCAACACTGTACTCACGCCCCTCTTCTTTTTCCTAACCAACTAGTAGTCCAGGTCTACTTTAAGCTAGTTTCTCCCTTTATCCCTCAACTCCAACCAGAATATTTAAAGCAAAACACCCGATATTCTGGCACTGCAACCCAAATCTCTTCCGCGATTATTTTTTAGGACTGTCTATGTGTAAGTTGACTGAAAATTTGTTATTTTTCAGTCACTTGTTCCCACCTTTAGATTTCCATCCAACAGCACGAAAAAACATTACAAGAAAAAAAATAAATTCTAAACTAGACAAAAGTAAATCTAGGTGAATCCTACAAATACAAAAAAAAAAAACAAATAGAACTAAAAGTTACAGTAGAACTATGCTAAAATTGCACATCATTTGGTACTGCAATTTTATGCTTAGGACTGTCCACCTGTAGGTGACTGATGGATAAAAAAATTTCAGCCAACTGAAAATTAGAAAATCCGTACTTATTAATAAAATATATGATATGATCAGCGTGCTCATGCTTGTTTGTCTCCCTATTTTTCTAGCCGACTACCACCACCTCTTAAGCCTTTTTTAGAGACCGGAGGCCCGCCAAACTGCTACATTAAGCCAATGTTTCTTTCTGTCCCTCGCCTCAGATCAGCATCCCAAAAGCCAAAAGAGTAGTATCTGATATTCTCCAGCTGCTACAGGTGATGATCGCATGGCAGTGGCATAGGATCGTGTTCAAAGATGCTTTTGCGCAAGACGGGGAATAAATTGAGTTCGTATCGGTAGGCAGCTACGGTGAGTAATCAATCGCGTGCCGGATCGATGGACGCGTGGGAAGCACGCATCATTGCCAGCCCCGGAGGCACGGCCGCTGGAACGGAGCCAGCCCGGCCGGCCATGCCCGTCCGGGTCCGGCACAAGGTTCGAGGCAGGCGTTTCGGATCATGGCCGGACTCATGGGTTGGCTGGTTCTAGCTTAGCCGGCTGGACCACCTTAGAAATGGCCTTTCAAACATACTGAAGCAACGAGTCTTTTCTGGTTGGTCTTGCCAGTGCCTTTCCAGAGACATCCTTTCCTTCTTACTTTTCTTACTTCGTCGTGCTTGTTGTTCGTTCCAACAGAGAGTGACAGAAAGTAAAACAAACGGCATCATATGTGCAGCTACCGGTTACTAACTTTCGAGAATTCGCTTGGCTGAAGCAGCTACTTTCGAAATACGTGAAAAAAACAACTGAAGTGGGGGAGTCAGAGTCGAAAAGAGGATTCATCGGTTCTCTCTCATGCAAGACCGTGCATGAGAATTTCATCTATCTTCTCTTCTCGGCACTAGAAGTTACTGCCGTGTAAGTGCCTGTCTACCGCTGTACATTTATATGCTTCCTACATTTATGGAGAAAATATTGGTGTATTCTTTCAAAACTCTGAATGCTGTACTACTTGTATGCAAACTTTTCGTTAAATCTCTTCTTCGCGACTGCACCTAAAATTAAGGCTACATTTTTATTGGTTCCGGCAAGTGAAGCGGTAGGTTTCGGCTCAATCAATCCATGGGCCCTACGTGCGGTCGTGTAGACGAAGAGGACGGTGAGAAGTACCAAAAAAAAAAGAAAAAAAAAGAAAAGGCAAGATCCACACACACTCAGAGTACTGTGATAATAGACTGCAGTAGTGACTGATGCACGTACGCACCGATGAAGTCGATGACGAGGCGGCCGTCGCAGTAGCGGCCGACGGGCATGCCGAAGAAGGTCCTGCCGTTGGGTGGCGGCGCGGCGCCGAAGGTGGCCGACAGCCCGCCCGTGTCCGAGTTGGAGTCGCCGAAGTTGAACACGGCCGGGAAGTAGCAGTCGGCGCCCGCGCCCGCGGAAATCTGCAGCACCAGCACGAGCGACAGCAGCGTTGTCCCCGCCGCGGCGGTGGCGAGGCGACACGACGCCATTTCCCCTCTACCCGGCGTCGAGAGTGGCGCTGGCACCGTGAGAGTGATACTGAGCGAGTGAGGCGGGCGGGGCAAGGAGGATGGTGGGGCTTTGAGGCGGACGCGCAGATGGATGGGTGGATCGGCGAGTGGATCCAACGCGGGCGGTCGGGGCGCGCACGGTGCCGTGGGCGATAGCGATAGGCGGGCGCGATGGGATGCTGATGAAGTGACGGTCCCAGCCGCGCCCGCGCTGTTCTGTTGGTGGAATGCGCGCACCGCGGGCGCTAGCTGACGGTCACGGGCTCGATCGCTCGGTGCGCGAGTCGTGCTCGCGCGGCGCGGGATGCGTGGGGTTTCGTCGCTTGTGGCCTCGTCGCTTGTGGCCTCGTTTGTCTCTGGTCGCTGCGCACCACACGAGCCGAAACGGAAATTTTTGTTAACCGGGTCCATCTGGTTTAAATGGACTTCTCATCCATATAATAGCCTATATAAAAAAGAGGAACTCTTCACTGTAATCGTTTTGTAAAGAGCAATAAAGAGAAATCTGAAGTCCCTTCATATCTCTGTATCCAATCTATTATTATGTTCTTATATTCTTGCATCATTTTTATGATTCTGAGTTTGTCTACGAGGTAATCGTTCGGACTGGACTTGCCAGCGACGGTTCCTCAACACGTTATCAGCACAATCGACTCTCCTCAGATCGAAAGGTAACCGTCAATGAACGACACTCGTAGATCGAATCGTTTTTTCTAGATTGCTTTCAATTCTGCACATTTGGCTTTCTATATTGTAACCTACGGTATAAATCTGTTTTAATCTACTGCGAGCCGACTTAACTCGCCGACACAATGAAAAGGTGGATGTCGATTGTACCATATATTGAAAATTGTAAATTCGTTCTAAATCTACCGTGAGCCGACTTGAAGTCGTTGGCCAAGCCGATCGGTAATTCCATGAACGATAGTTACATGATCAATAATGAATTTCAGTTGCATGATGAGTGATGGCATCAGATGAACAGTACGCTCATAGTATGAACAGTAAACACAAAAAAAAAATACATTTTGTCGATGGCTTGAGCCACCATCGCACAAGACGCACTTCCCTCACCGTCACCTTGCGGCCAAAGCCATCGACGGACTGGAGCCACATCATCACCGGCGAAGCACCACGCGCACGGGCACTACCCCGCCCTTCACACACGGCCACCTCGAAGGCTTCAGACTCTCTGAAAATTACGCAAAAATTTATCTTAGCACTGAAATTTCGCGTTTTAAACCCTGAAAATAGCATAATTCGCCGAAAATTCATTTTCCAGCAGAAAAGGGCCTCGAGAATTCAAATTTTGAATTGGTTTTAGCATTTAAAGCATGTTTAGCTTTGTTATTCTTATTCCTATGCAATTGATATATTGTATTTACTGTTTTGATTATTTGTGATGGCTTATATTACTTTTAATCACTGAAAATAGCAGTAAATCATGAAAAATACATAGAAACATATAGGATCACGAACCGGGAGTTCAAAAAATATTATGAGAATTTTGCAACCATTTTATGTAAATTACTAGCAGTGATCTTATGAACTCTTTGCATGAATATAGAAAATAGTTGGCATCACGAACTAGGAGTTCAAAGAACTGACCCAGCATGGTCAAAATTTGTACAAGTCTTTAACCCTGTGATAATGTAATCACGGATAAGCAGAAGATTGAGAAGATTCTCTCTACCTTTCACCCAAATTCGGTGCAATCCGCACGCAACTATCGTCAACACTGCTACAAGGAGTATGTCGCATTAATTGGCATCATGCAAGTTGTGAAAGCTCAAGATGATGTTCTAAGGAAGAACTACATCTCGCAGCCCCCTAGTAGCAATGTTGACTATGAAGCCAATGCTAGCAGCTACAAGGTGGTGAAGCCTCTCACAGAGGAGAGGGGCAAGAAGAGTAAGGTCGTGTATCGCACATTATTGATGCTTTCTAGTCTAAGAAGAAGGACATAAGACAGCATGAAGCACACCTCGCCATTGTAGGCACAGAGGATCCACATCCATTAGTTGCACTTATAGATGTGGCCAGTCTAGTAGCAGCCCGCACTATCCCTCCTTTGGACATCGCAGCGGCCACAGCTGTACTTGCCCAAGAGAAGAAAATCGCCATGGAGCTGATTAAGGCAGAAGTTTCTGAATACTTCGCTTATTCGATCTAGTGCACGCATTATACTTGGATTTTTTATAGTAACTTGCAGTTTGTAATTGAAGCAGAACATTGAATTATTTTATTGAATATTGGTTGTAAGCTCTAGGAGAGCAAAGCATTAAATTCTTATGATGAGTCCTGCAACACTTATTCACGTATTTATAATAGCAAGTTATATTCTGATATCTGAAGTATTTTATTTATGTGTTGCTTGCTTTCTGCTGCATATTAATAAAGTACATTATATTAGAACGTGTGTGGCGCCCTACGGAGGGAGTGTGCTTAGCAGGTAGCGGCACAATGAATACCATCTTGAGAGAGACGAAATTTTTTCAGTCGATCAGGAAGAATGCTGGTAGTTTTACGACAATCGCAGGCAGCGATACTTGTATAATATGCTCAGAAAGGGTCATAATTATACTCCCGATGTGCACAACTTTGGTCATTAAAGAAGCCTTATTGTACCTAGAATTGACTAGAACTCTCAAAAATATTTGCGCTACCGGTTTCCACGTAGAAACTGAAGAAGAGTATAGTAAGGAATACCTACTTATTACAAAGCATGAAGAAAAAAAAAGGGTTTTAGAACGATTTCCTTCATTTGAAACTAGGCTATACCATACTAATATTAAGGCACCTGAAGCCTATACTGCCCTGAAAACCATATTTAGAAGTTATGAACCTTTTCTATCTCTAGCATGATAGATTATGCCACCCTGGTCTTAGAATGATAAGAGAAATAATTAACAATTCACAGGGACATAATGTCAATGTAAAGAATTTCTCGAATCAGGAAGATTTTGTGTGCCCGCATGTGACACCAGGAAATTAATTACCTGACCTTCTGCTCAGAAAGCAAAGAATGAAGTCCCTACATTTCTGGACCGTATCCAGAAAGACTTTTGCGGTTCCGCAAAATGGTCGCATGTATGTTTATTGTCTACGAGAAACTATGCTTTTGCAAAGTTAGTCTCGCAGATAATTAAAATTGAAGAATAATTTCTCTAATCATCATATGAAGGCCATCAGAATGGACAACACCAGAGGATTTACTTTAAAGGCATTTGATGATTATTGTATGGCAATGGGAATTAAAGTTGAGCATTCCATACTGCATGTCCACACCTAGAATGGACTAGCAGAGGCATTAATTAAAAGGATTAAATTTATTGCCTGACCACCTTTGAAGAATTGTAATTTACCAACTTCATGTTGGAGACACGCGGTCCTACTCGCAGCAACTATCATCAATTTTAGACCTTCGGCATATAACATCCATCCAAATATGCAACTAGTGCAAGGGTCGGCACCGAAAATTTCTCATCTTTAAAGAATTGGTTGCAAGGTTTATGTACCTATACCACCACCACAACGAACTGCAATAGGCCTTCTCCGAAAGTCTGGGATATACGCTGGTTATGAGACAGCATCCATAATCAGGTATTTGGACCCTATGACGAGATATTTGCATATTGTCTGATTCGCTGATAGTATATTAGATGAGGCTAGTTTCCTGTCATTAGGGGGGAGGAAATCAGTCCCTTGATGAAAATGTCAGGAAATAGAGAAGTCCAGAAGATAATTGAAATCCATGCACATGACCCATGCACTAGTGAAGCAAATAGAGAAGTCCATAAGATAATTGAAGTTTAGAAGACAATTGAAGTCTAAAAGACAATTGAAGTCTAGAAGACAATTGCAGTCGAGTAGATAATTGATTTGCAAGCATTAAAAAATCATCTGCCTAACCACTTTAGTGATTTGAAGAGTGTGACCAAGTCGCATATGCCTGCATGCAATGGACCGGAGAGAGTTGAAATACCGATGAAGGTGTCCCTAATACCGTCCTAAGGCCTCTGAAAGGACAAGAACTCCGGCCCCTCGAATCCGAAGTAATCGGGGACGCCTAGTGAAAAAGGATAAGAAGGACTTGACACAGCCGACCAACGAAGTTCCCCAGAACCAGAAGGGAAGCCAGTTGAGACCTAGCACTAGGGGTGCAAACGGAGCGGATACGGACGGATATCGCTCATCCCGTATCCTTTTCCATATTTTTTTCTCGGATTCGGAATCGGACACGGACAGTGCCAGATACGAATACGAATACGGATAGTCTCGGTCACGAATACGGAGCGAATACATGCCAAACCGAATACGGATTGTCTCAATCACGAATACTTATTCGGATATTGCGCGAAAACAGAAACCATATATGTCGCACAAATAAAGATCAATCAACCATACTACATGTCCAAAATGCAACTAGATTAGTAGTTTAACAAGCAAATTTAAATACTTCACACGATGACAGAGGGTAGTTAACTAGTTAAGCAAGTAGTAGTAACATGTTCAGAGGAAGGGCTATATTCAATACCTTGAATCTGTTATTGATAAGTGAGGCAATGTGACTATTGGTAATTTTCCTATCCCCAATAGAAGATTCCAGGTCCCATTCTAGATCATGCATCGACGTAAATCCATACCAAAGTTGATCAGAAAGAGGAGGCTTCAGATGTATGTTCAAGATACCTCGGACAGATGAAATTTTTATCGCCAGAGAAAGTGGAACCTGCGCAAGAAGAAAATGTATCATATTTGAATATTTCTAGTGATTACTAGTAACATTTGAATATTACAAGTGATTACTTTCATTCCTAAAGATCAAAAAAAAACTCCGAATTTCTCAACGACTGACAAATTTGTGCAGTTCTGCTAGAATATTATTCATACAAGATATTCATGCAACTTTTGTTATTCAATCTGCATGGCACTTACAGTTACAGCAGCCTTTTGACTCGTTAATCTCCTAGATGATGGAGCTCTTGCAACTGATGATGCGGCGGTAGCGGTGGCTACTCGGATCCTGTAAGGGAGAAAATTCATTTGCATATTGCATGCAATATACTTAGCAATAGTTGAAGAATGCTAGGAGCAAGTAGTTCCTGTAAGGATGAGACATACCTTTTATGAACATTAACATATTCGTCAATCTCATCCACTATCTCCTCCTATAAGATCAGAAAACTCACAATGGTGAGAAAATCAGAAGATATTTGAATCAAAATTATGAATTGCATAAAAACACTATACCACCTCCAGTTGGAATAATTTATCACCTTAGGGTAATTTTCAAATACCAAATATAGGACTTTTTTAGAGAAAAAAATTCTAAGAAACACATCCACAAATTTGATAGGATTTAATTCTATGAAACAGAAAAGGCAATCTTAGTATATAATAGATGCTTGGATGGTCATTTAGTAGTTCTGCTTAGGGCAAATATGAAATATCCAAAGGAGTTGCAGAGTATATATGCATATCAAAATTGTTTTATAGAAAGACTACTTATAACAGACATGCCTCCTAGAACACCCCACGATTTACCAACTGTCACATGATATTATATCTCCATGCTTCCACTACAACACATATGGTCGAAAACGCAAGGTTGTGCTCAAGGGATTATAAACTCAGAAGGTACACATTTCCAATATACTTTTCTCGCCCATAAACCACATACTCAATTGTTTGCCACACACCAGAAAAATGGCAACATCGCCTCCCAAAGAAGAACAATTTAGCTCGCCATGTACTCACCGCAAGAGTTCTTCAAATACATCTTCAAGTGTGATGATACCAATGACCTCAACATCATCTATATCTTCTGATGACCGAGCCACAACATTTGATGGTGTATCGTTCTGCTGCATAGAGTGGGGTTTGTTTCCATTAACCTGCCTGTTCTTCTGCTGCATAGAGTGGGGTTTGTTTCCATTAACCTGCCTGTTCTGTGGTCTTTCAATATCAACAACCACACTCTCCACCCTTTCTTGACAAGATTGGATAGTAAGGAGCAAATAATCTGTGATCCCGCAATGCTCCCCCTGCTTTAGCTCGATTTTTTGAGGGTGGGGCATTCTTGGCTTAGCCTTCACAACAAGAGCTATATGACTACTTCCTTTCAAACTCATTCAAGATATCGTATAAAGGCATGTTTGTAGGAACCTGGAAAAGGTAAACATTGACCAATTAATTGTGAGAGAGTAAGTAGATTAGTTTACCAAGATAATACAAAGAAAGGAGATATTTCAATTGCTTCCCTATAAATACTGAGTAAATAAGAAGATTGAGCATTGTGCCTTGAAAGAATTGCTACAAATAAAATGTGTAAGTATGCAAAAAAACATAACAAAGTGTTATGGAAATATATACTTGCTCGCAAATGTTTATTAACTATTATGTAGGTCAAACAACAAAAGATCGCATCGCCTAAGTTTAGCTCCAAAAATAGAGAGAGCGAAAAAGCTTCTATCGTGTTCTATTGAATGGGCTTGCAACTTGCAACAATGTAAGGGACAAGATGAAAGGGCACAACCAGATGACATCAATCGCTCAATCGCAACCATTCAACTGAAGGAACCGAACACTAAAACAAATCAATCTAATATGTTTCAACTTTGTTCATTTCAGTTTATGGGCACAAACAAAAGTCCACAAAACGACAACAAATCCACAAAATAACAACAACAAAACAAGGAAAGCAAAGAATGAAAAAAAACGAATAACAAGGTGCCACAAAATAAGCATAGGATCAATAAAAACTAATAAGGAAATATGACCAAGAGTTATGGTGACATGGTGTACTAAGTGGAATTGTATATTTACCAATCCAACTTGGAGTCCACATTTAATGAGAAAGTTAATTCAATAAGTGTCATAGCTTCTTCTGATCTGCACACACAAATAATAATGAGTTTTCAATGAATTCAACTAAAAACAATTAGGGCTTTACGATTCTCGGTTGAATCAAGCAAACTATTTCTCGATGAGCACTATGTCGCAAATCGAATCACCATCTCACTTTGCTTACTAAAGACCAAAGAGTTTTCACAAAATGAAACTCGGGCACCTAGTCTTTGAATTTAACACAAAAGGTGTTGATTGCATAAGATTTGCAACATAGATTGAACTATTTATGAATGAGCAACACGATCACGATGTGAAGCTGGAACCCTTATATACCTTAACAAAAATAGGAAGAGCCATAAAGCATGAAGTAGATCGAAGTCACGTACAGGCAAGATCACTAGAGAGACTAGCTCCGTATTAAATATTAACAGATAAAAGACAAAAGAGAATCATAATTCAGTTTGTTTTTAATCTCCTCCAAAAGAAAAGGAGGCAATAGAACCTCTATGCTACACACATGCAGAACGACTGAACGAGATACTGCAAGCAAGACGAGGCAATTGGATTGAACCGACACAAGCTATACCTTACTTTGGACTCACCCAGTGGCCAGTGATATCACCACACAACAATTTCACCATGGTCCCAACTCAGCAGATAGGTAGTATTAACTTTCTACTGACATTGCAATGTTCAACACAACAAAGTTGCGATGCAGATATCAAGTAAGCATGAACGCAAAAAAAGTCGCATAACTTTTCATAAATCGGATCGGAAAGCGGTGGAATCCAACGAGCTCGGCAGATCGAGCGGATAGCGTCGGGAGTGGGGAGGGGAAGGAGAAGGGAGCGAACCAAAGACAGTCTTCTCCTTGGTGAGCTTGTAGTGTAGATTTAGGCGCGGCGATGCCGAAGCGTCTTGGCCTCTCATGCGCACGAAGAGGTTGTCATGGTCGTGGACGATGAAGCGGAAGGAGGAGGCGGTGAGGGAAGGGAGGAGGCGGCGAGGGAGGGAGGAGGGCGAGGGAGGGGCGGCGGCGGCGAGGGAGGAGGAGGCGGCGGCGAGGGAGAGGAAGGAGGAGGCGGCGGCGGAGGGAAGGGAGAAGGCGGCGGCGGCGAGGGAGGGGAAGGGGAGGCGGCGGGGGGATAGTCTTGGGCGCGGGAGGGGAGTTTTGGAGACCGAGTCGGGTGAGGCATGGCTAAGCGCGAAAGGAACGCCGAATGCAGGATGAAGAATGGATCTGGCCATCTTCGGATAGTCAACGGATATTTAACCGGATAGTTCCGAATTATTCATCAGATAGTTCCGAATTTATCGGATATGGGTTATCCGAATTCGAATCCAAATCCAGCAGAAAATATCCGAATCTGTATCCGAATCCGGAAGAAAAACCGGATATCCGAAAAAATACTCCGAATTTTGCCCACATGATTCAGTCGGTCGGTCGGTCGGGAATTATCCGCTCCATTTGCACCCCTACCTAGCACTAGTATGGAACCTTCAGAAAAGGCATACCGGATGTGAACATCCTCAGGAAGGGAGACATCAGTATGGATGTGTGCGCACATATTGGAGTTGAAACACTAAAGGGACTTGCCCCCATAATTGAAAGCAGCGGTGAGCAAGTAGAAGCATTAGAAGAACTGCCTCTTGAAGAAATATCTATAAACTTTGTGACATTGGGAAAATCTATGAATAATACAACAGCCAATGTCGACAATGATTTTGCAAAGAAAATTACCACAATCATCGATCTTGATCCAGAGCCTGTATCGCTCACTGAATAAAAGAAAAATATCATATTAGGAAGATTGGAAGAATGCAATAGAAGCGTAATTATTATCTCTGAATAAAATAAAGGTGTTTGGGCCTGTAAGCCGTTCGCCTCCCCATGTGCACCCCGTAGGGCACAAGTGGGTATTTGTTCAAAACATAAATGAAAACAATGAAGTAAAGTAAGGCTTGTTGCACAATGTTTCACATAACGTCCAAGAGATGATTATGAAGAAATCTATTCCCCGATCATGGGCGAAACCACCCTTTAGACATTTAATCTCAATGGTAGTAAACTTGAAGTTAGAAGTGAAATTGATGGATGTGGTAACAGTATACCTTTATGGAAATTTGGATTCGGCCATTTATATGAAGATATCTGAATGTATCCCTGTCCCGAACCAAGACAGAGCAGATAGAAATCTGTACCGTGTGAAACTCAAGAAGTCACTGTACAGACTTACGCAATTAGACAGGATGTGGTATAATATATTGAAGCGACTTTCTATGTAAGAAAGGCTACACGAATAATGAGAATTATCCCTGTGTATTTATACGACGATCACATGATGAGTTTTGTATAATCTCAGTATATGAAGATGATCTGAATATTATCGGAACCCTGAAGGATATTAAGAAAGCAAGCTCTTACCTGGAGTCAGAGTTCGAAATGAAAGATTTGGGTAAAACCAAATATTGTCTAGGCTTGCAGCTTGAGCATACCCCTAAAGGGATTTTGGTACATCAATCAACCTACACTCAAAAAGTGTTAGAAATGTTCGGATTTGAAAAGGCGTACCCTTTGAAAGTGCCAATGGTCGGGAGATCTTTGCAGCAAGACAAAGACCCGTTCAGATCTAAAGAAGAGGGGGAGGAAGTCCTGGAATTGGAATTCCCATACTTGAGCGCAGTTGGAGCACTCATGTATTTAGGAAAATGTACTAGATCGGCCATTGCATTTGCCGTTAACCTACTAGTAAGGTATAACGTAGAACCTACTAAAGGCATTGGCAGGGAATGAATGACATATTTTGATACCTCAAAGGAAGCAAAGAACTTGGTCTATTCTACAGAAATAACTAAGACCTGAATATGACCAGCTATGCAGATGCCGGGTACTTGTCGGATCCGCATATGGGCAAGTCACAAACAGGCTATGTATTCCTATGTGGTGGAACTGCAATTCCATATAAATAATCTAAGCAGAGTCTTGTATCGACTTTGACGAACCACTCGGAAATAATAGCACTGTACGAGGCCTCATGAGAATGTGCTTGGCTTCGGCGGATGATCCACCACATCCAATAGTCGTGTGGATTGAATACCGCGCAAACCCCCACTATTATCTATAAAGATAATGCAGCTTATGTTGCACAAGTGCAGATGGGTTATGTGAAGAGTCCTCTCACTAAGCATATCAACTCCAAGTTCTTCTATGCTCATGAATTGCAAAAGATGAACGAAATTAAAGTGCTGCATACTAAGTAATATGAAAATCTAGCAGATTTATTCAGTAAGTCACTTCCAGCATCTAGCTTTGAAAGATGCATACGTGAAATTAAAATGGTGAGACTCAGAGAAGTGCAGAATTCAGGAGGAGAATCTTCATGAACTCATTATTAAAGCTTGATAATGAAGATCGAGTACCCAAAGAATAAATCCTAGAGATAAAATAAAATTGGGTGGATTGTATTCTTTTTCTCTTGACGAGTTTTCCTGAAGTTTCTCGGCTAAGGTTTTTAACGAGGCAATTCGTGCAACGCAGCGGAACGCATGTCACGTACTCTTTCTCCAAAATTTTCTTATTGGTTTTTTTGCAGAGTTTTGACGAGACATGAACATGTCGGATGAGCGTCCAATGGAGAGTGTTAAGAAACCGAGCCTAGACCTGAGAGTCTTGGTCCAGGTGGACTCCTCATCCATCCAATAACCTATATAAAGGAGAGGGGACCCCAAATTGTAATCGTTTTGTGAAGAGCAATAAAAAGAAACCTGAAGTCCCATCATTCAATCTATTATTCTATTTTTATATTATTTTTACAATTCTAAGATTGTCTATAAGATAATTATTTAGACTGAACTCGTCAGCGACGGCTCAACGGTTTTATCACGCTCCGCTTTCGAGCTGGGCTACTGCACTGAACGTCTGGACGTTTGGAGCGTAGCGTAAGGACTGTGGGGTCTGGAGCTTCGCTGCTAGTACGAGAGGTACAAGGTACGTCACGCACGGAGTCTGGAGACGGATTTTTTTTTTCCGAAGTGGATCACATCATTGGGCTTGAATCAGTAGTAGCAGGATGTATGACTTATCTCTTTGGATGTGTGCGTGGTGATGATCTATAGTCGATCAGGCGTATCGTTCATGCTTGTTTTGAACGTAGGATTTTCGCAGATATTTTCGAGTGTGTTTGGAATTTCGCAGACAACAATTCAATTCCCGCATAAACTGGGGGGAAAATATCTAGAGCTCCAAACGGGAGCCGTCATAGGACATTGTACTGTTGGTAAGAATAGATGTTCTCTTTCCTAAATTCTTACAAAATCCACATTTCAAATGGTGCCTTGTATTGAGAGTTTAAACATGTAGCCTCTATTTGTAAGAATTTCACGAAAATTTTACAGAAATTTCCGCAGAAATCACGAAATTTCCCCGTGTTCATTCCAAACGAGGCTGTAGTTCAGGTTCTCCGAATACCACGATTGCGTCTGTGAGGGTTGGGCCGTTACGGCTTCTCCACGGCGGCGGAGTAAATCCCACGGCCCGTGCGATGCAACGATCCAACGATGCAAAGTGAAAGTTATATGGGCCGCCTGATACCGCTCATACAACAAAAAAGCTATTGGGTCCACGCTAAACATTTTTACGCTGATCATTTCATTCGGCCCATGGCAGATCGATGCCAATCCCGAGTGCTAAGAAACTCCATTGCCCGCCTGTCATGGCGTTACAAGATTTTATGACCATGGATAGCTCACTCCATACACGTCAAATCGCCCTAGAGTTCAACTCTTCAAAAGAAATGTTTGAGCTGAAAGCTGCTACATTTTTCAATGCTTGATTGCAAAGCCATCAGTTATAGTAAGCGTGAACAGCTGTTCAAATTAAGATGATTCAACTAAACATTCTTTCTGCAAAAGTTCCATGCCGAGGTATCCCAAATAAAACGGTTTTGCTAAATAATATCCAAATGTTTTCTTTTGTTAAAATAGTCGAATTTTCATCTATCCAATATGCGTCCAATATGCTTTGAGATTTGTACTTCTTCTCATACGATGAATTGGGTACGAATTTATTATGATTTGTTCTTCAAAACATAACGAGTTCAGCATTTTGTTAGTATAGAATTTCATTTTTTTTTCTCTATTTGTTTTTGCATAATATCTTAAAGTATATGTTAGATTTTGAATCATGTGATGAAAATATGAGTTATTAAGACTTTCAAAAATAATTACAGTGATCAAGAACAAAAATTACATAAATAATTACTATAATTTATGTATAATGAAGTTGTAAATGAACTAAAATTTAACTATTTTTGGCTAAAAAAACAGTCAAATCTTGTATAGACGGACATGTTCCAAAGAGAATCTAGAGTAGGTACTAACGACATACACAGTTCCTCTTGAAGACTTGCAGCGTCCGATGACACAATGATGCCCTCAACAATGCATGTGTCGTGCTGCAGAGTGCAGTCTTAGTTTTGGATCTATGCAAAACAGCTCCACTTGTGTCTTGCCTATGTAATCTCGCATCAGATCGATAATCATACTTAAGTTGGCCATTGAGATCGGTGTTCGAGCCAATCGATCTTTGTGGGTGCAACTAGGCGAATATGTGGGTACAGTTACAGCATAAAAGCAAAGAGAACATCTAAAAGCTCGTGTTTCAGTCTTTCAGATAGTGTTAAGAAACCTAAATCCACGTCACCAACTGGGCATATATCTTGTAGCAGAAGCGACTTAATAATTTAGATGTTCTTATGGAGCTCAAATCACGCTCACAGATCGTTCAGGAAGGAGGAATTAATATGATTCTTCAGGTTAACATAAGTATATTGGTTGCATTGCATCTTTTTATTTGTCACAGACCGAGAATGAAAGGCAAATGTTCAGAGTTAAGAGCTTACGTGCGTGCAACAATGCAATGCAGAGTGTGGCGGCATGGAGCGAGACCAAGGGGAAAAACTTGATGTGTACCGACGTGAATGTCGTTACCCGAAGGAATCTTACATCAAATAATTCAGCTAATATGATCATTGATTTGCCTGTTTAAATCGAAAGGACCGGAGTGGACGGGTCCAAAGAAGTCCAGCTATTAAAGCTGCTCAGCTTGTCCGAATCTAGCCTATAAATACGCGTCCAGTACTGCAGGCTGAACCTGCACACAAGAAATCAATCATTTCAGACACATTTCTGCTCAGGATCATCCAAGCAGGGATTAATTGTTCATCCATGGCTACTGCATACAGCAACCACCGCGCCTCTCGTCATTCCGTGCTCTTATTATTCCTGGTACTGGCCCCAGCCACAATGGCTACCGCTCAGCTCTCGCCGACGTTCTACGACTCGTCGTGCCCCGCCGCGCTTCTCACCATCAGGACAGCCGTGACGGCTGCCGTGGCGCTGGACGCCCGCATGGGCGCCTCGTTGCTCCGGCTCCACTTCCACGACTGCTTCGTGCAAGCAAGAACACTTGGCTTTATCTCTCCCGCAGCGTGCACTGTGCATACCAGTGCTAGCTGCACCTAGCGTCTAGTACACTAGTTGACATGTCGTGTGGAATGCAGAAATTTTCGTGTAAAAGTTGTGACGAGTTTGTGTGTACATGTGCGTCAGGGATGCGACGCGTCTGTTCTGCTCGACGACACGGCCAGCTTCACCGGGGAGAAGGGCGCGGGCCCGAACGCGGGGTCGCTGAGGGGGTTCGGCGTGATCGACACCGTCAAGGCTCTTCTGGAGGTGCTGTGCCCGCGGACCGTGTCGTGCGCCGACATCCTCGCCGTCGCCGCCCGTGACTCTGTCGTCGTGGTACGTGCGTACGACCATATCAAATCATTCCAAGTTTCCAACACTTCCAATCAGCAACTCCCAACACATGAACGAACGGTGGTAATCTTCAGCCTGCGTTGTCTTGTTGGAACTTTGCGCGTGCATGCAGCTGGGGGGCCCATCGTGGACGGTGCAGCTCGGCAGGAGGGACTCCACCACGGCGAGCCTCTCCACGGCGAACACCGACCTCCCCTCGCCGGCGTCCAGCCTGAGCACCCTGCTCGCCTCCTTCTCCAGGAAAGGCCTGAGCACCGCCGACATGGTTGCTCTGTCAGGTGCGTCACTTTCCAACACCGATCGAGATCGATCACCAGTTCAACGCAACGCATGTGCATGGCGCTGCCATGGCATGGTCACTGAGGTGACCATGCAACTAACAATACCCTGTGCCTCCAAAAGCGACGGCACCCGTACGTACTGACACACATGAGCAAGCTCACGGACTGATCATACAGCTGGTTGTTTATTGATACGTGTGCCAGGAGCCCACACCGTAGGGCAGGCGCAGTGCCAGAACTTCCAGGCCAGGATCTACAACGACACCAACATCGACGCGGCCTTCGCGGCGTCACGGAGGGCCGCCTGCTCGGCTTCCGGCGGCGGCGGGCTTGCGCCGCTGGACGTGTCCACACCGAACGGGTTCGACAACGCGTACTACGGCGACCTGGTGGCGCAGCGCGGACTGCTGCACTCTGACCAGGAGCTGTTTAACGGCGGATCGACGGACGGCCAGGTCAGGGGCTACGCGGCCAATCCGGCACAGTTCAGGAGCGACTTCCCGGCCGCGATGGTGAGGATGGGCGGCATTGGTGTCCTGACGGGAAGCAGTGGGCAGGTCCGGCGCAACTGCCGGAGCGTGAACTAGCTAGCATGCAGAACGTCTACAGAAAACTGCATGCTACGCTACAACCCGATTGAGATTTTCCATTGTTTAATTTTAGCCCGGCGTTTAGCCTAAACGCCCCCGAAACCGGCCTAAGCCGGCGTTTTAACGGGACTAGTTGAATGACTATGCTTTGTGCTTTGCTACTACTACTACAAAAATGTTAATACTGGACGTCTGATCACAAACGGTTCATCGAAACCATCTGTATTAAACACAATCTCAGACGGTTTTTGTTTACCAACCGTCTGTGTTATTTTCTACGCTAAAAACCGTCTGTGAAGAGGTCATATCACAGACGGTTAATGTTTAAAACTGTCTGTGAAGTATCACAGATGGTTCTGACAAAAAAAACCGTCTGTGATATTGATCACAGACGGTTTTTTTTTTGTCAGAACCGTCTGTGATACTTCACAGACGGTTTTTGTTGAAAACCGTCTGTGATAATTAACTCATCACAAACGGTGCAGTGTACATATATAGCTCTCCAACAGAGTCTTCTTGATCTCCATCTCTGGCGCTACGATAACCGTGGGAGATCTCCAAGCCTGGTGAGTCCATCGTCACTCTGTGCCCGGTTTGAGTATCGCCTCACCTCACTGAGCCCGCTCGTGTGGTCCATTTCAGCTATTGTCGCCGAGGAGCTTGCCGCCGTCGCCTCTGTTCACCGATCGACGACCAGCCGCCTTGGACATTCCCCGACTTCATTGACACCTTCCTCGTGATCGAGGTGAGCTACTGGAGCATAAGCATCCTTTAATTTGAGTAGTTTCAGACGTTTATGCCTGAATCGCTAGTGAAGCCCATGGCACCGCCACGGGACATCACCGTCGGTTCACCTCAGGCGACCTTAGGGCCCCGAGCCACGACTATTAGCAATGCGATGTCACCCTAAGCCTAATTTAAGCTTCAAATCCTACTGTTTTTAATCATTTAGTTAATAAACTAACGAGTCTATGACATGTAGGACCGCCATAGATTTTATAAATAAAATCATGAAATAAAAAATGAGTCACTGACATGTAGGGTCCACATGTAAGTTAATAAAATCCAGAAAAATGTAAAAATAAAAAAAGCCACCTTTAGTTTAGAGAAAAATATGTTTTCTCTGTTGGAAAGCGTAATTAAGCCCCAGAAAATACGCTTTTGAAGTCACCCTTTTATTTATTTCTAGGGTTTTCAATATGAACCGTGTGATGGACCGAAGCTAGATGTACACTGAGAACCGTGTGAGTGAAGAGTACATTAATGGCATGTGTGCTTTTACAAGAGCTGCCGAGGAGGATATGTTGAATAAGGGCGGAATATATGTCTTGTCCATGCATTGATTTGCGAGAATCGAAGATGTTTAAGAACCGAAGCGCGGATCGAAGCACACTTGATTGAAGGATTTCAAAAGGGTTATACACGTTGGACCAGTCATGGTGAAGAGCATATTATCTGAAGTCAACGATATCCGGTCGGATGATATCGATTGTGGTTTCGATTCGGATAAGTGCATGATGACAATCTAGATCGGATGCTTCGCGATGCGAAGGAAGCTGTGATGAGAGGAGTATGTTCAATTCCGGGCTTGATGGAGGACTCGGAGAAACCTTTGTTCCCGGCCGCAAGGAATACCTAAGATTGTCATCCGTGCTTGAGCTGCTGAAATTGAAAGCAAGCAGCGGTTGGTCCGACAAGAGTTTCATGGGTCATTAGGTCTCTTAGCGAACATGCTTCGAAGAAGCGAGTTGCCCAAAACCACCTACAAATCCAAGAAGGTTCTTTGTCAATTGGGAATGGAAGTAGAAAGAATACATGCATGTCCGAACGACTGTATCCTCTACCGTAACGAGTATACAAACATGCATGTATGTCCGGTGTGCAACGCATCCCGATACAAGCGTAAGAATCAATCAGATGACGATGAGGGAATCGAGGTGAAGAAAGGACCTCCTACTAAGGTGGCGATCTTCCTGTAATTCCCCGTTTGAAGCGATTTTTTGCGAACCCAATGCAAAACTGCTGCATTAGCACTCAGAGGAGCGTAAGAATGACGGAAAGCTAAGACACCCTACTGATTCCGCCCAGTGGAGAAACATCGATAGGAGGTTTGCGACTTGATGCGGAACAAGGAATATAAGGTTTGGATTGAGTACAGATGGAATGAATCCTTTCGGTAACATGAGTAGCCAACCTAGCACTTGGCCCGTGACGCTCTGTATCTACAACCTTCCTCATTGGTTGTGTATGAAGCGGAAGTATATTTTCTTTGTCGATACTTATCGAAGGGCGAAGCAACACAGGAATGATATTGATGTGTACCTAGCACCATTGATGGAAGATCTAAAAATCTTGTGGATTGAAGGGTGCAATTATAAGATGCGTACAAGCGAGAGAACTTCACTTTACGTTCCTTGTTGTTACGCACCATAAATGATTATCCCGCCCTTGCTAATCTGTCGGCGAGAGTACAAAGGGGCCAAAGCACTACTCCTTTGCTTAGATGATATCGAGTGTGTGTTGAATCACTCGCGCAAAACCGTGTACATGCGTCATCGTAGGTTCCTTCGGAGGGCTCACTCATACCGCAGGATGAAGAAACAATTCGACGGAGAGAAGGACGACAGTTCAGCTCCAAGGCATTTAAGCGGAATAGAGGTCTATGATATGGTTAAGGATTTAGTTGTTGTGCTCAGAAAGGGACGTAAATCGAGGACCCGTAAGAAGAACATGTAAAAGAAGAGATCAATATTTTGGGACTTACCTTATTGGGAGCACCTAGAAGTTCACCACTGCATCAACGTCATGCACGTAGAGAAGAATGTATGTGACAGCTTGATTGGTCTCTTACTGATCATTCGTGACAAAACAAAGTAGGGTGTCAATGCACGGATTGACTTGATTGATATGGGCATCAGACCTGAGTTAGCACCAACAATGACCGATAAATGACGAACGTACCTTCCTCCTGCTTGTTACACTATGTCCAAGGCCGAGAGAACTGAACTGTGCCGGTGCTTGCATGGTGTGAAAGTTCCGTCCGGTTACTTCGCCAACATAAAGAAACTTGTTTCTATGGAAGATTTGAAGTTAGTTGGCATGAAGTCTCATGATTGTCATGTGCTGATGACACAAATGCTCCCTATTGCAATTAGAATTATTTTATCGATCAAGGTACGAGAGACAATCATGAGGCTTTGTTATTTCTTTAACACAATTGCTCAGAAAGTCGCCGATCCCGAAGGACTAGTTGCTCTGCAGGACGAGGTGCTGACGACTCTATGTGATCCTGAGATGTATTTCCCTCTGTCGTTTTTCGATATCATGGTCCATCTCATTGTTTATATTGTGAGAGAGATAAAGATGTGCGGGCCCGTGTTCCTACGTAGCATGTGCCCGTTCGAGAGGTTCATGGGAATTCTCAAGTCCTATGTACGGAATCGATCTCAACCGGGAGGCAACATCGTCGAAGGTTATGCAACCGAAGAGGTCATTGAGTTCTGCGTCGATTACATGGCTCAGGTCGAACCGATAGGTGTGCCTTGCTCTCGCCATGAGGGGAGGCTCGAGGGTATCGGGACCATCGGAAGGAAAGCAATCACTCCAAATATGGATGCGTATGCTCAAACCCATTTCATGGTCTTACAACACATGACTGAAGTGTCCCCGTATATCGACTAACACAAGGACGTGCTTTGGCAACAGAATCTGGAGCGGCCGGATGTTTGGATCACGAGACAACACAACAGACGGTTCAACCAATGGTTGAAGGAGCGACTCACTAGGAGCTCGTCAAGTGATATCTTGACATGGTTGGCAAAAGGGCCAACATTCTGATTGTGACATGGCGAGGATACGACATAAATGGGTACACATTCTATACGCAGGCTCAGGATATAAAGAGCACTAACCAGAACAACAGTGTATGTATAGATGCATTCAGTACTGATGGGTTGATGAGCTCCTACTATGGGCAAATAGAGGAGATATGGGAGCTCGACTATGTGCTTTTCAAGATCCCCCTATTTTGGTGTCGTTGGGTCCATCTCCCACAGGTGAAGGTCGACAAGTACGGCGTCACTACCGTGGACCTCGAATGTGTCGGATACAAAGACGAACCATTCGTACTGGCTAACTAAGTTGTTCAAATCTTCTATGTAACCGACCCGTCAAATAAGAAGCGCCACGTAGTTCTTCTTGGAAAAAGGAGGATTGTCGGAGTTGAGAATGTAGTGGACGAGAAAGAATACAATCAATTTGACGAGTTGCCTCCTTTGGAAATGGCATAAGGGTTAGGAAGAAGAACGTGTGAAACTAGCTACATACACGTCGATCATCATGAAGGGCTAATTTTTAAAGATTAATTGAACAATCTGTGTATATGTACGTTCTGATGAATGGTTAATTTTAGTTCATTTGAGTTAATTGATTTGTACTGTGAATTGGATGTATATACATGTACTTGTTCTATTTTCTGCTTGTTTCAGAGGGCATGGCTAGTATTTCCTGAGACTAGTCAATAAATAGAACTAGATTAACCAATACAAAATAATATCACAGACAGTTTGTAGATCAAACCATCTGTGATTATATATCACAGACAGTTCCTTGGTAAAAACCGTCTGTGATACAATATATCACAAATGGTTGTTGATTGGAACCGTCTGTGATACGTCACATATCACAGATGGTTCTAAAGTAGAACCGTCTGTGATGTCCATCCCTATTTATATTCGGACTCTAGGGTTTGCCCGCGCCCCTCACTCAAACGATTAAGTTTTTCAACTCCTCGCTCCCTCCTCCCCCGAGCCCGTCGTCGCCGTCCTCGACGCCGCCTCCTCCTCGAGCCTAGCACGACTCCCCTCCCAAGCCCAGCGACGCCGTCCTCGACGCCGCCTCCTCCTTGAGCCCGGTGCGCCTCCTCCCCCAAGCCCGCTGCGCCTCCTCCCCTCCCAGAGCCCAGTAGCGCCTCCTTGACGCCGCCCCCGCCTTTCTTTGCTCGTGTTGCTCCTGCTCGTCCTTCTCCTCGATGCCCAAAGGTAACCAATCTTTGAGTTCTTGACCACAGCGCCCCTTTCCTCACTCTTTCTATCAATAATCATCATCTTTGTCATGATCCTCATTGACTCATGATAATTGTACTTGTTTTAAGAATTTATATTTGTTCTAGTCGATTATTCATATGGTGTTTGTTTTGATACTGCTACTGGAATATATTGCAATATGGTGTGGTGGGCTTGAGATGAATGCTCTGTGATGATAATAGTCTTGTACTGAAATTGTTTTGATAATTGGGTTAGAACTCGAGCTCTAATTGGAATGCTTACTCTGCATCTAATAGCAATATCAAAATGTTAAATCTTAGCTTTATGCTGATTTCATTTTTCACATGATGTTTGTGTTGAACATATTATTCCTTTTAAATGATTTGGAGGATTTACATGTTTATGTCAATTATTATAAATTAGTGTGTACACCCATACACATAGAGATCGAATCTTATGATAATATATTCATACGTGTCAGAACTTCTATTTCTTGTGAAGATGTCTTCCGCTCATTCTTCGTCATCATTTGCCTCATGTATGCGATGATGCACCATTCTCTGGAATATCAACGCGGTAGAAGAAGAGAATATCGAAAAGGCCGCGGGCGATTTACCATCACGGAGGTCTATCGATGCAGGACCCCTATCAATCCTCGCCGAAAGGCGTCGCATTTCGGAGCGGTCGGAATAATTGCGAGGAGCGGGTCAACGTCACCTACGATTCGTGGAAGGAGTTGACCAAAACTTCGAAAAGATGAGCTCTTGGCGGATATTCTCAAATCGTTCGAGATCCCGAAGCAACACTGACACTTCGTGCGATGACACGCGTTGCTACAGGCGTGCAAAGCATGGAAGAACTTCAAGAGCACGCTTGTCAAGAACTACGTGGAGAAGGATCTGAGGTCCTTCCACAAGTATTCGTTCTTGGAAGAGTCCTGGGCCGAGTTTGTGGCGAAGAAGACGATAGATGAATTTAGGAGTGAAAGTCGTCGCTACGGCCCTCAAGCAAAAAACAAGCACCCCCACGGACTGCACCGCTGGTATGCGGGTAAAATCTAATATGGAGGGATCATGACCAGCGAGTAAGCCGTTCAATGTCTCCCGCCATTTCCGAGATCAGCGATGTCTTGCGCTCGAAATTGGTTATTTGGGAGGTCACGTACCACATCTCGTGGGAAGTCTCCTTTCAAACCCTTGAGCTAGGAAGTGTCGGCGCTTTGGTAAGATGTCGAACTACCTAGTTTGTAATTACTCCACAACTTCATAGGAAGTGAAATGACATGTCGGGCTATTGCAAATGTAACGCCGAGTGCACAATCTTCCCAAGGCTCATTGCGACCAGACGGAGAGAGATATACTCTCATGACCCTAGGAAACAATGAACATCTGGAGTCATACGAGAGGCGCCGTGTTTATATTACATGGGCGATTGGTTTCGAGCAGACTCTGGATCGTACCGGAGTAGGAAGAGAGCCAAAGCCGAGTGCGATGCAAAGCTACGAGAGGAGATTCGAGAATCCCTCAAAGATGAGATTCGTGAATCCCTCAGAGATGAAATCGATGATCGCGTCAGAGTTGCGACGCAATGGCAGCTGGAGAACTTTGAGGAAAGGCTTAGGGAATTGCAAATCCCAAGCCCCTGCCCCCAAGGTAGTCAGAGTCGAGATCCCGAGTCGGATCGATTTGCCTCCGGTAGGATCGAATCGTAGAATCGGCGATTCTACGGATTTGTAAAAATACACATATTTAACATCTATACTATAAGTTTGTATGATTGTTATATGGTTTACCACTTGTATGTTCCTTAAAAGTAGCTAGACATACTCCGAGAATAAAAAGAGCTTATCATTATCAAGCTCAAGATTGCTCATGCCATAATATAGATATTTGTACTAGCATTACCACAATCGATACAATATTTTGCATGCTCCTTGTTTATTTATAGTTTCATTCTCGAAATTAATATCAACAAATTTTGCTCTAAAACAAAATATCGCCAAAGCACGGCCTCTAAAAAAATTGTCCTAAGTCTCTACGAGTAGGATCGGCGGTGAGATTTGGATCGACAGTCGTCGTGGGTTAAATAGAACCGTAAGACTCTAAGAGTAGGATCGCGATCCTACCGACCTTGAGTAGGATCGGATCGGCATAAGACTTGGATCGACAGGCTGTCGTGGGTTCGTAGAGTCGTAAGACTTTAAGACTTGGATCGCGATCCTAACTACCTTGCCTGCCCCTACTGTGCTAGCCAGCCCCCCAAACTTCCAAGTAGTTGCGCGTCCAACCCTAACCCTACCCCAATAGGCGATGGCAGATTTCCTGTCAATGACACCCAGGTAATAATTATTATCTCTGGAATGCTCAATTCATTGATAGGCCTATTGGAGTAGCTAATTTTGTATCGTTATGTAGGTGGCTTTGAAGTGCAAGCTCCAAGTGAGATATGCCTCTATTGCCCTAGATGCTGCTTGGGGCCAGGTGTATCCATCCGGTGTCGGGGCTTTGGTGCACGGTGTAAATCTAACGCTGGGTTTCGCAAAAGTAAATGTGGATGGTGTTTGTGCCAATTTCGGGGCCGTCCCGCTGCATATTCCCCCAAACGATGAGGTCATGACTGTAGAGCAAGCCGTTGGAACATTCATCCAGTGGCCCAAAGGGAACATCTGCCTGGAGCTACTTGTTCCGGTGTCAACTTCACGGGGATGTCTTGCAGCAGTATCAAGTCACGGAGCCGATTGCAAAGCTACTGCAAGCGCTTGCCGATGCATCTACACCTCGTGCTCAGTCAACTCTTATGAAGTCGACCTTTACAAAGCGAGGCTGCAAGGGCAAATCGAAGACGGTCGACTCCTATTCTGGTATCCCCTTCTTACCGTTGGCCCGGAAATTCGTGCTAGGCGAGCCGTTGGTCGAGAGGTTAGACAGCCCTACCCTAGGATCGGCTTACACGACATTGCATACATGGTACATGGAACATGCCAACAAGATGGATGAACAACGACGCTCGGGTGTCACCGTTAAGTTCAAGAAGGTTCATTTTAACCACGAGCTTCAAGACTGTGTCTTCACGGTGACCTTCGAAGACTTGTTCTGTCTCTTCAACCTCGACCCACTTCGGCGCCTTACTCATGCGATCTTTGGGCCTTTGTAAGTGTGTACAATCACGGTCAATGTTTGTGTAATACCGATAAATGTTATATATAACTCCTTGCTTTTGTATATAGATACTTGATGTCTAAAGCCGAAAGAAAGAATTCACCGGTAGGTTTCCTTGACCCACATGTGGTCTCCGAGCAAACCATCGAGGTGAATGTAACATTCGTCGAGGATTATGTTATAGCGTTTTTGCTGGCTCGCCGCAATAAGGAATGGATACTTTTGCCCTACAATTAGGAGTAAGTGTTGCACTACTGGCTATACTTGTTGATTTGTACTTTATAAGCAACACGAACTTAGATTTAATGACCATGTTGACATACCTGTGTAGGTTCCAATGGATTCTAATTGTAATTATACTAAAATAGAGCTCGGTAATATACCTAGATTCCCTACAGAGGACTCCTCACAACTTCATAGTTATCCGGCATTTAATCAATAGGTAAACACATTTCCTCCATAGAAACTCTATTGTAGTCTTTCTTTCCTTTGCAATGACTAAGGCTAACTTCTTAGAGTCACGTAGGGCGTTTGGCGTGTACTATGCTAAAGGAGGGAAAAACAAGGAAGAACGCTTGTCACGATCTAAAATTCGATGCTAAGCTAGCTAGTACACATTAATCCTATATAACACTTAAGTAGTAATGCCTCTCGAACTAACCAATTCTATTTTTGTAGTGCCACCGGTAGTAAAGGTACAACGTCCGTGGATACTATGTTTGCCACAACATAGAACTACTCATCGGTTCCGCGATCACCAATGATCCTCAGGTTTGTCAATCTTGCAACAATTATTTCATATATACCAATTTATATAAGCACGAATTTAATCTTCCTAGCGATAGGTTGCGACCATCGCCGAAACTGCATTGGAACAGAGTGAGCTCATAAAAGTTCGATCACACCTTGCGTCATTCCTGAACAGTCAGGTCATAAATCCAGATGGGAGTTTCCACAGTGTAGATTGAATTTGATTGGGATAAGATTGAACTTAATGGTACATGTGTGTAAATGTACATTAATGGTTAATTTTAGTTAATTGATTTGTGAATTGGATGTGCTTGTTTCTGAAATGAATGCGAATTTAATGTGCTTACTTCTGAAATGAATGTGAATTGGATGTACTTGTTTCAGAGGGCATGGCTAGCATTTCCTGATGCTAGCCAATAAACAGAATTAGATTTAGCAGTGCAAAAGAATATCACAGACGGTTTGTAGATAAAACTGAAACTGTCTGTGATAGTCGACTATCACAGATGGTTTTGAGTTAATAACCGTTTGTGATATCATGTATTACAGATGGTTCGAAAACTGTCTGTGATGACCTCATGTCATTACTAACCCGTAAACTCAGACGGCTCACGAAACCGTTTGTGATGACATTTTTGAACCGTCTGTAAAGGTCTTTTATGTAGTAGTGTACGGATAAAAAATATTACATTCTTATTAGAACCCACTAACGAGTAAATATGCCGTGGAGAATGATCATAAGCATTTCATCTGGTGAGTATTTAGTACTTATAAAATTACAAAGCGAAGACATTTACGCAGCATCCAACTTCCTTCCGAAACAAAAAAAACCCAAAGACGGTAATATTTCTGTTATAGGTCCAAATGCTAACTTTAGGTGGTGCAACATTGGTGAGAATGCTTCTCTTTTTCTCGAGACTCGAGAGCCGGTCCATCGATCTGTTTTTATTTGGATGCATAGGAACTCCTAAACAAATCTCCAGGCAGGAAAGCCATCACCCTGGTTATGCGACAAATTTTGTACTACTTTGGTAACAACAAGAGGGGGCTGTATCGGGTGCACAAGAGGTCATCCGTGCACATGTGAACAAACACGATCCGGCCCGTCCGTCCCGCATCCGACGGCAGATGGTGAGGCTCGCGCGCGGGCGAGCGCTGGGTCGAGAGTTTTTTTGCGTTTTGCCCCCCCCCCCCCCGCACGACCGTGTTATCTTTTTTCACCTTCAATCCCCAAATTGGCATCCCCAAGTCGGCGAGCGGCGCTCGTTCCTCACCAACCCTAGCGGCCAAATCCTCTCTCACCGTCAAGAGGCGAGCGTGGCGCTGCTTCTCCAGGGCTTGAGCAACTCGCCACCGACGTCGCCTTCCCTTGTAATGCGTGCGCCTCCGCCAGCGATCCCACCAGGGCTCCCCTCCCCCAACTCGTCTCTAGGGTTAGGTCCGTGCGCCTCCCCTCCCCCGCTCGTTGCCGAACCATGGAGAATATGAAGGATCGCGGGGAGGCGCACTCCGAGTTGTCATCAACGGCGAGAGCGCCTAGCAGTGGGCTCCCTCTCGTGCCTTGCCCTAAGTGCGACGCGCAGATGATCTGGGCCGTGTCGGGGAGCTTGAAGAATCAAGGAAAAGAGTACTTCAAATGCCCTAGGAACGAGGGGGTAAGAAAATCCCTTTGCTATTACTTTTGATGTTCAAATTTGGGGGTTGGTTTGCCGGTCGGTTTATGAATTTTGCTTGGTCTAGATGTTTTCGGGGGCGTGTGACACATTCATGTGGAAAGATCAATATATGAATCATTTGCGTCGGTTGCGTCTGGTGGAGCAATGAAGAAGGAGCGATACTTTGTCAAAAGTGAGCAATGGAAATGAAGCGGTCTACCACCGTATTGGATCATTTAGATCACGATGAAGACCTCTCGGACCAGATGAAGACCTCTCGGACCAGATCAACAACGCAGATGAGGAAATCCTTGATGGAGATGAAAAGTTCAAAATGGTTCTAGTTGCAATTTTGTTCTTCTTTGTTAGGAATTTGCATTGAGAAGGCGTGAACCGAGATTTTCTTTTGTCATGTAATCTGAAATGGATGTATGGTTTCTCAGTTTTGATGAATGGATTCAATTATAATGTCTCAATCTTGATGAATGGATTCTGAAATCTGTATGGCTTGATTTGGTTGTACACAATCTTGATTTGGATTGTGAAATGGATGTATGGTACACAATCTCAATACTTGCTGCAGAACATGGGCAATTTGGTGTTGTCACAGAATTGCTCCAGAATTGTCACAAAATGGGCAAACTGGGCAATTTGTTGCTGTCACATAATTGCTCCAGCATGCTGAATGTATTGAGACAAAATGCAGCCTGTGGGATAACACAATGCAGCATAAAGCATTGTCGCAAAATCTGACTATGCAGCATAAAGCATTGTCGTAGAATTGCTCCAGAGCATGGGCAATTGTCACAGAATCTGACTATGCAGCATCCCCTGCAGCATGACCAAACTTAGTTGCCTCTTGTTGTATCTGGACGGCAAGTCTGAAAGATATGCAAGTGTGACCAACCTGACAGCATACAGAATTCAAGCAAGTCCGGAACAGGAACAAGAACGGATGGGACTCTCATGGTTGAAATGATCATAATACTAAACCACCACGATCCACATCAACAGGATCAAACAAAATGACTAAACAAAACGACCCTATCAAAGATGGCGACTTTCTTGACTTTGATAGTGTGCAATCTGGCGATACCAAGAGCATACTAGTACTAGTGCTAACATTAGCATTTTGCAATGAGAGGACGGTAACTACTAGTAATCTGATCCTACCAAAGTAACTACTAGTAGTACATTCCTACTAATTTCCCATTCCTTTTCTCAAGTTTGTGTATGGTCCAATCACCAATGGCACATGTCCTCCCTCTCCATAGCAGATTACATGCTTTGGTCGAACATAGCAGATTACATCTTTGGTCGAGCAGGAATGACCACGGAACATGAGGAGCATCGCACAAGCTCTGATGTCGAACATCTTTGGTCGAGCATTGCATATCAAGCATATTCATGTCAAGAACATAGCGAGAACATCTTTGGTCGAGCATTGCACACATACGCTCATTGCATATAAAGCTACGATCTCGAGAACATCTTTGGTCGAGCATTGCACACATACGCTCATTGCATATAAAGCTACGATCTCGAGAACATCTTTGGTCGAGCATTGCACACATACACGCTCATTGCATATCAAGCTACAGTCTCAGAACATGCTGGTCCAGAGCATTGCACACATACACGCTCATTGCAGATCAAGCTATACTATCAAAATGCATGAGAATTAGGTAGCACATTACATGATAATTGAGTAGCACAATACATGAGAATTAGGTAGCACATTACATGATAATTGAGTAGCACAATACATGAGAATTAGGTAGCACATTACATGATAATTGAATAGCACATTACATGATGATTGAGTAGCACAGTACATGAGAATTCGGTAGCACATTACATGATAACTCTGGTTTGCCTGACCACATAAAACAAACACAAGTTAGTATGTAATAAGAGGAACTGCAACTGAAGTGAAATAAATTAAAATGGTACATTACATCATTATTTTGCTTGTTTCCTTAAAGGGCGATTCTTGGTGTCATGGTCTTGATCTCATTACAAGTCACGCACATGAGCTACCTTTCCTTCAACTTCTTGGTTTGCTCTCCCGGGCGATTCCTCTTACATTTGCCTCTAGTGAGATTGTTTGTAGGCGGCAATATCTCGATGTCATGAGGGATGCCACACCCAAGATATGCTTCAACCTCCTCCACTCTACTTTGTGGTCGGGCAGGAATTTCCTGGTTTATGTTTTGCATAAACTGTTTAAGTTTCTCTCTCGCATTCTACATGTAAGGTAGTGAAGGTGTAGCTCGATGTATCAATTCTTCTAAATCCTTGCGCATCTCCGAAGCCAACTTTTAATTTCTTCCTCCCTGGGATCTTTTGGTTTTTCCTCTAGAACATTGCTATTCTCATCGAACACGACCTCCCTCTTACAATTTGCGGTCCACATTTTTAAAACATAATGACTTGGAAGCTCATTCAGCAATGCACCTCGTATCTGAGGATAATGTAACGACAAGGAATCCCATGAGTGCCAAGCAACATACATGAGCCTTTGGGCAATCATGGTGTTAGTGTCACATGTGACTTTTCTTACCTTCTTGCTATCCCCATTGACATTTGTTACTTTAAGGTCACATACTTGCAAAGATGCTCTCGACAACACACTTGTCACTCGGCATAATAACCTCCTTCGAAATTTAGCAAACACCATATGAGTGAATACTTCCTTTGCCATCTTTGCTCTAATGCCCATGGTGTTTTCAATTGAGGCTTAGTGTGAAGGGTGGCATCGTCTTCTCTTAGCTCCTTTTGCCTTTGTTCGTCCACTGTAGTGTCGAACCGGATCCAGAACTCCACCAAAGCATGTTTGTAACCAATAAAGCGATTGAAAAAAGAATTGGCGCTCTCGGACCTTGAAGTTGTTCTAAGAATTCACTGCTAAGGATCGTCCATAAAGTAATTTGGTACCCAAGAGGCCCGAATCCTATCTGACCAATGAGCCACTCATTGTCTTCCAAACCAAACTCGAAATAATAGCTGCCTTTGTGACTCAAATTCTTACGGAGTTTACGGGGATATATACATGAATTGACACGACTATAAAATATTTGGTTATCCCTCAAATCTGGCCTTACCTTAGTTGGAAGTTTGTTCAATATGGGCCACATACATAACCTATGTGTGCTAGTTGGGAAGACATGCTCAATTGCCTTCTTCATGGCTGCATCTTCGTCAGTTATTATAAGTCTAGGGGCAACACCTCCCATACATCTTAAGAAAGTATGAAACAACGAGTCGAACGTTTCAATTGTCTGAATGAGCAACAATGCAGCCCCAAATAGAACACATCCCCCATGATTATTCACTCCCATGAATGGTGCAAATATCATCTCGTATTGGTTTGTATTATATGTCGTATCGAATGACAACAACTCACCAAAATGAGCGTAATTCTTTCTAGAGGTTGCATCGCCCAAAACACATGCACCAATCTACCCTCCTCGTCAATAACATAGTCAAAATAAAATCTGACATTATTCTCGTTCTTTCTAGCTAGATTATCAAGAAACATCGAGCATCGATGACTTTATACTCTCTCTCAAAATGCGATGATAATTTTGCAAGTCTTTCCTAGTGCATCCTACATTCTGAAATCCACCCTCACTGACATGAAGATATCTAAATGCTCCGGAAGTGCCAATGCTAGCCTGATGATATGCAAACAGTGCAGTCTTAGCCTTCTCAGTTACTTGTCTATTAGACCGTATCAAGTGCTGCTTACTAGGTGAGACAAAACTATGGTTATGGACTTCGATGAATGTCTCTAATCTGAACTTATTGTCCTTAGTCCGTTTGATACCAAACATGGCCTCACAACCGCACCTACTCAATTTAGACTCATGTGTCCTCTTCACTTTAACATCCACCTTGTCCTTACCTCTTTCTTCCTTCCAACCACGTCTGGCACAATAGTACCGCCTCCATTGCAACACCCCATTCGCTGTCATCCACTGTCCGATACGAACGGAGAAACCCGCAACATGCGCGTATGCTTTGTAAAACTCTAAGGCTGCATCCTCATCTTCAAAAATCATCCCCTTCTTAGGTGTCAAAGAGTCAGTAACTATCGGTGTGGATGACGATCCCTGCAGCGGTAACGACGACTTAGCCCTATACTAATATTATTCATGCAAATTAAAAATTGAGCGCATACTCACGCAAAATGGGATGCTAGCCACCTTCCGAGGGGTTTTACAATCCGATATCGCAATGAGGGAGTGTGCATCGGCAATTTTGATGTGTTCTGCACTAGACAAAGCTAGTGGCCGCATAGAGCTGCTTACATCTTCTATTTCGTCCATTTTGCTGTACATTAAAGAAAAGCAATCCACAATCAAACACGACTTCATGTCAATTATGAATTATCAGTCAACAAGATCCACAATCATTCACACAACAGCAATTACCAGTGGAGGGGGTGAGGCAGGGTGGCGCCGGCTCCGACTGAGGGCACCGCAGGCGGCGCCGCCCGACCGAGGGCGAGGCGCTGAGGCTCGACGCAGGCGCGCGGCCGGCCCGAGGGCGAGGCGCTGAGTCGACGCAGGCGGCGCAGGCGACGCAGGTGGCACCGCTCGACCGAGGGCGAGGCGCTGGGCTCGACCGAGGGCGATGCAGGCGGCGCCGCTGGACTGAGGGCGAGGCGCTGGGGCTCAGCAGTGGCAGCTCGGACCGAGGCGACGCAGGAGGCGCTGGCGTTGCGGGCGGCAACGGCGAAGCGATGGCGGCCTTGACGCTTCGAGAGAAGAACCCTCGCCTTCAAGCGGCGAAGCGGGCGAACAAAAAATTTGGCGATCGCCCGAAGCGAAGGCCTTGTTTCTGTCGTCTGCGCATGAAGCCGTCCGTCTGCGCGATGAACGACCCAGATGTTGTATGTTCACATGTGCACGGATGACCTCTTGTGCACCTGATACCCCCCCCCAACAAGAGAGGCCAACTGCCAAAGAAATACAAAGGAGCATCGCCTTGAAATGCCAAGGCCAACACCACGGTAGGGTTACGTACGACGGAGATTAATTTCTCCGACGCCATTCTAGTTGATGTTTATAAACGGCATGCAAAAGACTTACGGGGGATGTTTACAGGGCTTCTATGGCGTTTATAGATGCCCTAGGAAGTCGAACTGTGTTGTACTCACTACTACAAAACAGGCAATAGTAGATGCCTCATCACAGACGGTTCAAAAGGAATCGTTTGTGTTGGGTCTGTCGGGACCAAACATTTTCAGTGCCAGCCTATCACAGATGGTTCGTAATAAGAACCGTCTATGATACGTACCTATCACAGACGTTTCATTAATAGAACCATCTGAAAATTATCACAGACGGTTCTATTAACGAATCGTCTGTGATAATGATGGTATCACCGACAGTTCCCTACAAAGACCGTCTGTGAAACGTTCCACTACTCATTTTATAGAGCCCGGGCTGTGTGGACTGTCCCGGTCGAAGGAGACGTTCAGACCGTCCGAACGTCTCCTCCGATCGGGACCGTCTGATTCCGATCGAACGGTCCGAACAGACCTGGGTCTATAAAATAGCAAAAAAAATCATGAAATAATTCAAAGAGGTTCCTAGGATATGCTAATACTCAAATAAAATTTGAAACCTCACTTTTCAATTGTTATTTGTTTAACTAAATTCAAACCTAGCTTAGGTTGTTGAATAGAGTTTGAATAGAGGTCCAATTTGTTTTACACTAGAAAATGCTTATAATTTTGGTTTATTTGAGTATTAGCATATCTCAGGAACCTCCTTGAATTATTTCAGGATTTCATGATTTTTTTTTGCTATTTTATAGATCCCGGGTCTGTTCAGACCGTTGGATCGGAATCGGACGGTGTAAACAGCCTTGGCTCTATAAAATGAGAAGTGGAACGTATCATAGATGGTTTTATTATGGAACCGTCTGTGATTATGTATCACAGACGGTTCGTAATAAGAACCATCTGTGATAGGCTGCCACTATAAATACTTGGACCCGACATACCCCTTGCCCATTCCTATTTGAGCCGCCACCCAGGTCCTCCCCCATTGCGCCGCCGACAGAGAGGAGAAGGAAGGGAAGGAAGGAGGAAGGGAGGAGAAGGAGAAGGAGAAGGAGAGGATTCTCGAGAGATATTTGGTATTTTCTTTGTAAGCTCCAAGGGTAACAATCTATAACCCTTTATGTTTGCTATAAATTAATCGCTAATTGATCAATTTAAGTATGTTTGGTAAATAGGAAGAGTACGTACTTGCGGTTTATTAATCTAATTTGACACTAATTTGTTACAAGCGTAGCGTAGATGGACCGAAACTGGATGTGCGGTGTGAACCGTGTGAGTGAATAGTACATTAATGGCGTGCTTGCTTTTAGAAGAGCCGTTGAGCAGGATATGTTGAAGAAGGGGATAAAATTTATGTATTGTCCATACATTGATTGCGGTAATCTAAAGATGTTTAACAACCCAGCGCAGATCGAAGCACACTTGATTCCAAGGGGTTTCAAAAAAGGGTATACATGTGACGAGGATTAAAACCTCTATGTATTATTTTAAATGCATAATAAAAGACCATACGTCTTCATGGTCGTAACCCCTAAGACTAACGACCTCCACAGGTCGTTAGTATTGAAGGTTACTTATCGGGTACCACTGGTCGGATGAGGCTTTGTGCCTAATCCCGACGGATAACCGCTCGTAAAATTCTTGAACCGGTATTTCTTATCGTATGATGAGTGGAACACGTGTTATACGTTCCAAACCATGCGATGGTACAACCCTGAGACATTGACTATTAACCGCCCTACGGTTAAGCTTTTCTAAAGCAACCGCAAGGAAGTTAGCACATTGCTAAGCTGCTCTCTGTTCCAGACCGATCGTAGCAGCTTCACGAGGGCGTCTTCTCTAGGAGTAACTGCCACCTCTTCGGAAGTTATTTAAAGGTGAAGCATAGAAGACAAAAAGAAAAAAACAGAGACAAGAAGGGAGACGATAGGCGACACACAAAACAAGGCCAAGGCAAAGATATGCACAGAAGCCTAAGCGGTGGAATTAGAAGCTAGATAATCAACCTTAGACTCATATTCTAAGTCCGATTGCGGTTAAACATTCCTCCATTCGATGTAATTCGGGTAGTACTTAGCCACATCTTGTAAATCCAGTTCATATCAATAAAGAGCGACCCCATTCCATTCCGGGATATTCCACGTCATTTTCCTCGTTTATTTTCGTAAGATCGGCGATTCGATCGTCGACAGCTGGCGCCGTCCGTGGGGAAGAAGGCGTAAGTTTCCTGAAGAAATTTTTTTCTTCGCTCAAGAAAATCCTCGCCAAAAACTCGCAATCGCTCATGCGACTATGCGGAGTTTGGGATGAGGAAAAGTGGTTCGATTTGGCGGACTCGCCAACCTCGACATGGAAGGATGTATCCGCGCCATGGAAGAAAATGGCGAGTCATCCTCCTCATCCTCCTCCGCCGGCTCGCCGTCGCGATCGATACCAAGACCTCCTCGGCGATTCCGACCAAGGAGTCACGAGGGAGAAGGCTATTTCAAGAGGATACTCCCCATCGTCGAGAAGAACCACCACTAGGACCTAACGATCTCGACATCGTTTGAACCAAGTGGTGATGCGTGGACATCATATCAATGTCCACGACCGGATCGACTACCGGAGTTCAGCGTTCCAATCTTAGGGATCGGTCTCCGGCCGACACAATCCGCACCTTCGGAGAAGACGCCATGAATCAATCACGAGGTTGTCGAGCCTTCTCTGCTGGGCTCCAAGGCGTGCGTTGGCCTAGCCGTTCGGCCAAGCCAACTTGGACAAATTCAATGGAACTCAAAACCCATTGGAATTTCTCCAAATATATACCACCGCTATCGAGGCTGCTTTGGTGGCGATGAGAATGTAATGGCCAACTATTTACCCACCGTGCTCGAAGGGTCTGCCCGGTCGTGGTTGTTAAACTTACGGCCGGATCCATATATACTTGGGAACAACTCTGTGATCTTCTCGATTGCCAACTTCGAGTGCGTCTGACCGCAGGAAGGAGGACGATCTCCACGAATCCGGCGAGGATCGATGAGACTTTCGTCAATATATCAAGAGGTTCACCGGTTAAGTAACTCTATACCCAAGTCGCAGAGTCCTCTGTTATTCAAAGCTTTTAAACAGGTCTAAGGTATCGGCGGTTCACGGAGGACATAGCAATGAACCCTCCAAGAACAACCGTTGAGCTTTTTGATATGGCGGACAAATATGCCATTGCTAGTGAAGCAATCGAGTGGTGTGAAGCCATCGATCGGAAAGACAAGATTCCCGGCCAGTGCGGACAAGCGGAGAAAAAGAACAAGAAGTCTCTCAAGAAGAAAAAGAACTGCAGACCAGACGACAAAGAAGTCCTCGCCGTTCGGACAAGATCGGGAAGGGCAAGAAGGATTATGCGGTCGAAGCAAAGCAAAAGTTCCGATAGAAGGATTCGAGACGAATAAGAAGTGGTGTCCACTTCACGTGACGAGGGCATGATCTGCGCTTTGTCGTGTCTGGCGAAGAAACTAGAGGATTATTATGCGGGTAAAGGACCATTTCCGGCAATACTGAGAACATAGAGAAACGAGCTCCAAAAAGGACAAGGATGGCGGCGAGGAGATGGAGTACCGGGATCCCCAACACACGATCAACATGATTTTTGGAGGATATTCTTCATCTGAGTCGAGACGTCATCTGAAGGCCATGGGCGGAAGGTCAACCTCGTCGAATCTCCAAGCGTAATCAAGCACTCGAAGTGGTCGGACACATAATTTCCTTCAAAAAAGACGATCGCACCATCCAATCGACTCGACGGTAGGTTCCCCATCGTCGTTGAACCAACTATTAATAATTGTCGGGTTAATCGGGTCTTAGTGGATGGGGTAGTTCCTTGAATATATTATTTGTAGGAGCTTTAGAAGAAATCAGGTCCCCATGTCAAAGGTGAAACATGTGAAATATGCTTTTCATGGCATAGTTAGGGTTCTACCGCTAAACCGATAGGACAAGTTTCCTTCGGTGGCGTTTGGAAAACGACAATTTCGAGCAGAGAAGATCCCGTTTGATGTAGTAAACTTGAATCAAGCGCCAGCGTAATCCTCGATCGACCGGCGATTAGCAAAATTCTTGATAGCCACACATTACGGTTATCAAAGTTTGAAAATCTGCCGGCGAAGGAGTCATCACAATCGAGGAGATCGAAAAATGGCTTACGTATGCGATCGAAATCCTTTGCCTTTGGTTGATGAACTTCCGACCGAGAGGTTAATCCGTCTCCCATGCAGTCAAGCACTCGAAGCCAAAGATGGCGCCCAAACCATCCGACCGGACCAAGGAGGTACTACTCGACAAAAGCGCTTCTCGGGACGGCGTCAAGTCGTCACATGGGTCGGGACAACCAGATCAACCGCGCAAGATTACGGTCGGGCAAGACTCGACCCTAAATAGGAAGAGTCGCTCGTCTCCTTCCTCCAAGCAAATCAAGGCGTGTTTGCTTGGCAAGCGTCCGATATGCAGAGTCCCCGGAGGTGATCGAGCACGGCTTGCTCTCGGCGATAAAAACCGATCAGCGAAACTTCGACGTTTTGCACCCGATCGGAAGGAAGCAATCGATCGGAGATTGACAAGCTTCTCCACGCGAGATTTATTCGTGAAGTCAACCACCCACAAGGGCTTGCTAATCTGTAATGGTTAGGAAAAATAATGGGAAATGGCGAATGTGTATCGACTTTACAGATCTTAATAAAGCTTGTCAGAAGGATGACTTTCCCCTTCCGCATTGATCAACTAGTAGACTCTACTTACGGGTGCGAGTTACTAAGTTTTTAGATCGTATTCGAGGTACCACCAAATTAGTATGTGTAAAGAAGATGAGGAGAAAACTTCCTTCATCACCCCATATGGTACTTCTTGTTATATTAAGATGCCATTTGGTCTCAAAAATCTTTGGTGCAACTTTTCAAAGGTTGATGCAAAAAACTTTTAGTCCACAAATCGGTTGGAATCTAGAAGCTTATGTTGACGATCCGGTCGTAAAGACCACCAACGCCAAGCGACCACATTCTGACTTACAAGAAACCTTTAACAACTTGAGAAGACATAACCTCAAGTTAAATCCAAAAGTGTGTGTTCGGAGTTTCTGTTGAAAACCGCTTGGTTTCCTAGTTTGACTAGAGGTATTGAAGCTAATCCGGCAAAAATTGCGCCATCGACTGATCGCCCTCAGACCACGAAGAAGGAAGTCCAAAACTAATCGGGTCAGATGGCGTTAAGCGCTTTCATAGCAAGATTAGGGAAAAAGGATTACCTTTCTTTAAACTTCTTGGAAACATGGGAGTTTCGAGTGGACTAAAGAGGCAAACGATGCCTTTGAGGAACTCAAAAAGTACCTTCTGAGTACCGGTCTTAGTTTCTCCGAGATCGGAGAAACATTGCTAATTTACGTGGCGGCAACACCACGCACGATTAGCGGTGTATTGGTTGTAGAAAGGAATAATATCCAACGACCGGTCTATTACGTGGCGAAGTCTTATATGGACCAAAGGAAAGATACCCACAGTACAAAAGTTGCTCTATGGCCTCCTTATGTCTTCAAGGAAGCTAAGGCACTACTTTCGAGCCCACAAAGTGGTGGTACCTACGGATATCCTTGGTCAAGTCCTTGAAAACAGGAATCATCGGGACGAATAGCCAAATGGGCGGTCGAGCTAGGGCGTTCGATCTCCATTTCATTTCACGAACGACAATAAAGTCGTGCAATAGCGAAATTCATTGCGAATGGACAAACCTGAACCCACCCAAGGACCCGAGTACGAACACCACGACAGTGGACAATGTATTCGACGGTTCCTTGATGTTACAAGGATCGAGGCGGAGTGGTCTTGATATCCCTCTCGGCGAACACATCAAGTCGCCATCGGTTAAATTTTCACGCCACCAATAATGTGGCGAGAATATGAAGGTTCTTGGCGGGACTCGGCGCACGTTAAGCTCGGGATTATGAGACACTAGTGAAAGCGATTCTCAACTAGTAGCGAATCAAGTGGGGAAAAAGTATCAATGCTCGAGTACCAAGATGTCATCTTATCTGGCGGAATACGAAAACTTGAAAAGCACTTCTTGGTTTTCGGATCAACATATTCCTAGAAAGGAAAACTTTCGGCGGACCGGTTAGCACGGATGGCCTCCACGAGGTCGGCCGTCCCGCCAGTTTTTCTCGAGCAACTCAATTCACCCTCGGTAGTTGAGCCTTGAGAACATACATGATTCTTTGCAAGTTGAACAAACTAATCAAGGGAACATGGATGCTCCACAGGTCGTTGACGGTTGGCGCTGTCACGATCAAGGTAGAGACTGGATGACATCGATCTACAATTATCTTCAGCATGACACAATTCCAGAAGATGATGTAGAGGCTGATCGTATAGCACGAAAAGCCAAATCATACACTCTAATCGAAAGTACCTTGTATAAACGAGGATCTCATGGAGTGTTGATGAGATGCATATCTCAAACGGATGGCATTAGATTGCTAACTGAAATCCATGAAGGTGTCTGTGGAGCACACCATTCCTACAGAACCCTGGTCGGTAAAGCCTTCCGGCAAGGCTATTACTGGCCAACTGCCCTTCATGATGCAAAAGAGCTTGTGATGAAGTGTGTACAATGTCAGTTTCATAGCCGACAAGTACACCACCAAAGCTAAGCCTTACAAACAATTCCTCTTTCTTGGCCTTTTGCAACACAGGGATCGGACATTACAGGACCTTTCCCAAGAGCACCGGGGCTTCAATTCCTTTTCGTCATGATTGACACGTTTACAAAATGGATTGAAGCCGAGCCGGTTGTTAAAATAACAAGCGAGGCCGCTAAGAGATCTCTTGAAAAATGTGATCACGCGATTTGGTGTACCCGATCGTATCATCACGCACAATGGTTCCCGATTCTCCGGCGATCAATTCCGGAGTTCTGCGATGAACTTGGTGTCAAAGTTCATTTTGCTACATTGCACATCCGCAGACAACGGAGCGATTGAGCGGCTAATGGTATCCTTATGCGAGGATCAAGCGCCGAGTATTTGACCGATTAATCAAGCGGTCGGCGCTTGGGTTGAAGAACTTCCCTACGTGTTATGGGCGTTCGAACCCGACCCGATCGTGCGGCCGGTGAAACTCCATTCTTTTTGGTTTATGGTCTTTGAAGCCATGCTTCCTCGAAACTCAAAATTGGCTCTGCTTTCGAGCAGATCGTTTTGACGAAAATGATCGAGAATGAGCAACGACTTCGGCAGCGTCGATTTCCTTGAAGAACGAGCGAAACCAAGCCCTTATGCGATCGGCGGTCTACCAACAAGCCATGCGAAGGTACCATAGTCGTAAGTGCGACCTCGCACCTTTTGTCAGAGGTGATCCGGTTCTCGAAAAATTGAGCCAAATAAATCGCAATAAACTTTCTCCTAAATGGGAAGGTCCTTACTTTGTGGTCGAAGTAAACCGACCGAGTTCCGTCTGTTGGCTATGTCGATGGGCAAATTTTGTCAAATTCTTAGAACATCGATCAATTGCGTAAGTTCTATGTTTAATTTTCATTCTTTCATTTCTTTCAATTTCAATTTCATTAAATTCATTAATTAATTAAGAAGTGCAACCTTGCTTATATATATACACCTACATTACAGTGGTTTATTATTGTTAGTGCAGTGGAGAAGACATTTTTCTCTCGATATCCTTTATAAGGATCTCGATACTCTATGGTCCTAGTCGTGAGCATTTTTTTCAAATGATTCCCACGCGCGACTACACTTTTTTTTTTAAGAAAATGAGTAATCAGAGCACCACACAACTACCTATCTCATGAATGATATGCTTACGATTTTGAAGATTATGCTTCATTATTTCACGATTCTGGTCTATTCTTGTCAGCTCTTGGTGGGACACGGAAAGCCTCCTAGTCGAAGTCTCTCCTTTTTCGCGCGTGGTCACCTTGCTGGAAGGAGCTTCCTAGCGACGGTTCTTTTCTTACGATCCTCGCTACCAGTCGGATACAGAATTTGAACACGTTTCAAGAAATGTGTCGTATGCCTTCAGGTCTTAGCATTAGTTCCACAGTTATGGGACAATAGATATAAACAAAGTTCACTTATAATTTGTTGCATACATATTTGCATTTCTTCTTATGTCAAGTTTGACAAAGTCTTTTTCCGACCATATATAGTGTTTTTGATTGGTATTTCCATTATGACAAACAAAGATCTATAACTAGTCGAAATCATACTGGTCCCGACCACATTTGATTTCCTAATCTTTATAACGATCGATTTTGTCTTACATGTCCAAACATACCTTCAAAAGCTCACATACATGGTTATGACCTCTTTTATTCTCTTTCTTGGCTCACCGCTTGTACGATGCGTTCTTCTACTATCAAGCGATCGGGGCTAGGAAATATCTGAGAATTTTAAAAAGTCAAGCAGGATAAACAAAAGCTTTGTCAATGACATAAAAGGTAAGTTTTCATAGATATTCAAATATTTTTACACTTGCGAGAACCTACTCTAAGAAATATTCCTGCCTAACTCTTCGCTTGTCGGAGATTAGACCTCCATCTCCTCTACAACTATATCTCCGAGTGGCCCGAGTTCTTCCATGAACTTGGTAGCCTCCTCAGTGGGCGATTGAAGTCATCTTTAACAGCTTGGAGATCTATGGAGGGTCGAAGCTTTCAGTTTTGCCAAAGCAAAACTAACTCCACTTGCAACGCTTTGTTTTTAGGGCACAGGCATAATTCGTCCGAGTAGTTTTGAGCGAACTTTAAGGTCCTCTAGAAGTTGACCCAAATAGTTCATTTTCTCTATTGGATCTCCTAAGGAAGGCGGGCTTGATCCTCGATCCCATATCAAAGATCATCTTTTTCAACGCATGAATCTTTTCATCAATATTTTGAGCAAGAGCCCTCCTTATCTGCTCAAATTTGAGTTTTCTTTACTCTCAAGATTTGCGCTTTGCTCTGCAAAAACAAATCGCTTAATGAACACAAGCATAAGTGAAGGAAAAATCAAGCTTACGACATATTACCTTCATTTGTTTTGCTAAGTGTTTCATATTTGGTCGTTGCTTCACGATCAATCGGTCTTTAGTTGAACTTGCTTGACAAAATGACCGGTCTTTAGCTTTATTTCTTCTTCAAGAAGAGCCGTCTTGGCTTTCTCGTACAACCTCCTCTTTTATTTTCTCCGATCTATCGAATACGATAAGGAGAATAATTGTAGAGGAGCAAAGTATTGAACAAGAAACAAAAGTTCAAAAGGAAAAGTTCTTACTTTCCAACTCGAGTGCTTTTGCTCCAAGTCCTTAACTCATTTGGGTCGGATCCTCCGATCACAAACAAAATTCTCGACCAAATGCTACACAATTAGCATTCTCTTTCTTAAGTTCCTTATAAACTTTGTAAAAAGAGTTATGTAATCGGTCGAGAATACTTACCCAATTGCACGGTCATTATAACCGTAAAAATCAAATCGGGGTGCATCTTGAGCCGAGTGTCCGATATTTTCGCCACGCCTCATCAAGCTCCTTATCCTCGATGAATCGGGACGAAAAGGAACTTGTTAGGTTGGGAAGGGTTATCGCCAGTGATCGGAACTGTTGAGACCTCTCGAGGCATCTACCTCCACGTAAGGGGTTTCAATCACCAAAGGATCCAACTCGGCCGTTGCCCTTGTCACCGCCGGGGCTTCTTCGACCACTACTTCCTCGGGAACTTTGTCCCGAGAAGTGCTCTGATGGAACTTCCACAGTGCGTCCTCGGGAAGAACACAGTCGAAAATGGCCTAACACCGTAAGACCTATGCAAACCAAGATGGGAAGTTCAAAATATCAAATCATCAAGGAATTATTAAAGATACATACTTATCGATCGCTTTCATTTGTACATACCTTGTTAATTTCCGGATTTGACTCAAACGCGCCAGAGAGAAATCATGCCGCTAGCCTTCCTTTTCTTCTCTTCCAATTTTGTTTGGTTACGGACGGCGGGGTTTGTTGAACCCTCACATCCTCCAACAAGATGTCGGAAGCTATGTCCTCGACCGGCCGTCAAGGTCCACATTCCCGACTATCCGGTGGGAGAGTGGTTTCTTCAATCTCGGATCGCTTGTTTGAAGACAACCGTAAGGTCGTGCACGACCACTCTGAGTCTCTGACCTCCTTGATTACATTCTCGGGCCTTGAACTTATCCACCTAAATCAAAGAACAAATTTGATTAGGTGAAGAAATCCTTTATCTAAAAAATTTTTCGTACATATATGACTCCAAAATGTTCTATTACCTCGAGGATTCATCTCCTTCAAGTGCCTCGAGGCACGACTCGGTCGGAACCAAGGTGGGGCGTTGATCCTCACCAGATTGTATGATTCGCAATCCGACCGATCGCAAATATAAAGCACGATTGGAGATCCGGTGGAATATATGTATATAGATGGTAAAAGGAATTTAATAAATTACCTTAAGCCTTGCCTTGTCTCCTTCAATAGGAGTTGCGGCTAAGATCTTGGGGCATTGACCTTTTCTCCGAGCTCCCAAGACAGATCGGCTGACTCGTTCTCTAACTTCCCGGGGTAAGAACTTTAATGTAAGGAAGAATAGACAGATTTTAAGGTAATACATTTATCAAATCAAAATACCGATCGAATTTATCTCAAAGACTTACCACCTTCCGAGGTAGCTTCATCACGATCAAGGCACGGAGCGAGGAATGAGTCCTGAGCTTCAATGGGCTAATCTGGCGAAGGGTAAAATCCTTCACCACATGCCACGAAGTCAAGCCCACGACTCTTAAGTCGTAGATGGCATCCGCCCATCTCTTGACTATCCTGTCTTCTTCGGTTTCCTTCCACTTGGAGTTTTCACTTGCTCTAGTTCCGCCAAGTAGAGGCCATCGTCTTCGAACCGTCATGTAAAACCAAGACTTTTCCATGACGACCACGAAGATTTCACGTACATGAAGATGTACTCATCGGCCTTCCCGCATGAAGACACAATGTGCATTCCCGGGGCGCCTCAGATTTTGCCGCAGATTTTCCCATCACTATGCGGTAGAAATAACTAAAGAGCTTCAAGTTCGGTTGTATTCCTGGTATGCCTCGCACAAATATGCGAAAATACTAATATTTGCGATCGAATTTGGGGCCAAATTCACCAATTCCACCCGTAATGTTCAAGAACGCGGAGGAGGAATTTGTGTACCGATAATCTCAAATTTCACATTCGATGTAGGCGAGAAAAGCAGGATTTCCTCATCTTCACGGCTCGGAAAATGCTCTCCGATCGCCGGTCTCCAATTAATCGATTTCTATCTGGGAGCATTCCCATCTTCGCCAAAACCTCAAGCTTTTTCTTGCCCAATTCAAGGCAACCACTTTGTAATTTGCTCGACATGGCGAAAATCCTCAAGGATGAGTAGTGGAAGTTGAAGACTTTGTGGTCGGAAGAACAGAAAAGGCTCGGAGGATTTCTTGGCGAGAAGCTAAAGGGGATCGAAGGGATTTTGGAAGCATAAAAATTCTAAGAGCCCCACGAGAGAAGATTTTATAAACTTCCGATACTTTCAAGGATTCCTACAAAGTCCAAGCGACAAAAAGCTTCTTTTTGTTCAAGCGGACAGAGGAACTTTTCGTTTCCCAAGGCAAGTTCTCAACTTTAAAGTGAACACGAGACCACTTTCGTATACCACGACATTAAATGTAGTTCCGCCTCTACGATTTCATCGGAAAAAGGTATATGCACGACCAGTTCATTTAAAGTTCGGGGCTAGGTGACGAGGATTAAAACCTCTATGTATTATTTTAAATGCATAATAAAAACCATACGTCTTCATGGTCGTAACCCCTAAGACTAACGACCTCCACAGTCGTTAGTATTCAGAGGTTACTTAATGGGTACTCGGTGGGATGAGGCTTTGTGCCTAATCCCGACCGATAACCGCCGAAATTATCGAATCGGTATTTCTTATCGTATGATGAATGGAACACGTGTTATCGTTCCAAACCATGCGATGGTACAACCTCGAGACATTGACTATTAACCGCCCTACGGTTAAGCTTTTCACAAGCAACCGCAAGGAAGTTAGCATATTGCTAATCGCTCTACCGTTCCGACCGGTCGTAACGCTTCACCAGGGACGTCTTCTCCAGGAGTAACTGCCACCTCTTCGGAAGTTATTTAAAGGTGAAGCATAGAAGACAAAAAAAAAAAAAAGGACAAGAAGGGAGACGATAGGCGACACACAAAACAAGGCCAAGGCAAAGATATGCACAGAAGCCTAAGCGGTGGAATTAGAAGCTAGATAATCGACCTTAGACTCATATTCTAAGTCCGATTGTCTTGCTAAGCATTCCTCCATTCGATGTAATTCAGTAGTACTTAGCCACATCTTGTAAATCCAGTTCATATCAATAAAGAGCGACCCCATTCCATTCCGGGATATTCCACGTCATTTTCCTCGTTTATTTTCGTAAGATCGGCGATTCGATCGTCGACAACATGTTGGACCAGTCACGGTGAAGAGCAGATTATACAGGAAGTTAATAATGACGGCATCGCCGAGGAAGTCAACAATATGCCGGATGTGGACTGTGCTTTTGATGAGGATAGGTCGCAAGATGACAATCTGGATCAGATGCTACGCGATGCAGAAGAGAACTACAGTGAGAGAAAGTTTTGAAAATTCGAGAGCTTAATGGAGGACTCGGTGAGACCTTTGTTTCTTGGCTGCAAGCCGGAATACACAAGGTTGTCAACCGTGATTGAACTGCTGAAATTGAAGGCAAGCAATGGTTGGTCCGATAAGAGTTTCACGGCGTTATTAGGTCTCCTAGCGGACATCCTTTCAGAGGGAAACGTATTGCCCAGCACTACCTACCAAGCAAAGAATGTTCTTTGTCCATTGGGAATGGAAGTAGAAAGAATACATGCATGTTCGAACGATTGTATCCTCTACTGTAAAGAGTATGCAGACATGTATGCATGTCCTGTGTGCAAAGCATCCCGATACAAGCGTAAGAATACTGCTAAGGTGAAGTAAGGACCTCCTGCTAAGATGTTGTGGTATTTGCCTGTGATCCCATGTTTGAAGCATTTGTTTGCGAACCCAAAGGAGGTAAGATTACTGCGTTGGCACTCGGAAGAGCGTAAGAAAGATGGAAAGGTAAGACACCCTGCTGATTCTGCCCAATGGAGAAACTTTGATCGGAGCTTCGAAGAGTTCGGTGCGGAACCGAGAAACATAAGGTTAGGGTTGAGTACAGATGGAATGAATCCTTTCGGTAACATGAGTAGCCGACATAGCACCTGGCCCGTGAATCTATGTATATACAACCTTCCTCCTTGGTACATGTATGAAGCGGAAGTACATTTTGATGTCACTACTTATCCAAGGGCGAAGCAACCTGAGAATGATATTGATGTGTACCTAGCACCATTGCTGGAAGATCTTGTGGCACTATGGAATGAAGGGGTACAGGTATGAGATGCGTACAAACGAGAGAACTTCACTTTACGCGCCATGTTGTTCTGCACTATCAATGATTTTCCTGCCCTTGGTAACCTGTCGGGCTTCAGTACAAAAGGAGTCAAAGCCTGTCCGCATTACTTAGATGCTACGGAGAGTGTATGGCTAAACAACTCGTGCAAAACTGTGTATATGCGTCACCGTAGGTTTCTTCCTAGGAGTCACCCATACCCTAAGATGAAGAAACAATTCGACAGAAATAAGGAGGACGATTCAGCTCTAAGGGCTTTTAGAGAGAAAGAGGTCTATGATATGGTTAAGGATATCGATGTTATGCTTGGGAAGGGACGTAAATTAAGAATCCGAACATCCGGAAGAAGCGGTCAATTTTTTGGGACTTGCCTTATGGGAGCACTTAGAAGTTCGCCACTTCATCTACGTCATGCACGTGGAGAAGAATGTATGTAATAGCTTGATTGGTCTCTTACTGAACGTTAGTGGCAAAACAAAGAATGGTGTTAACGCACGGCGTGACTTGGTTGATATGAACATAAGGACCGAATTAGCACCAAAAGAGACCAATAAAGGGCGAACGTACCTTCCCCCCAGCTTGTTACACTCTGTCCAAGGCCGAGAGAAATGAACTGTGCCAGAGCTTGCATAGTATGAAAGTCCCGTCTGGTTACTCTGCTAACATTAAAAAACTTGTTTCTATGGAAGATTTGAAATTAATTGGTATGAAGTCTCATGATTGTCATATGCTGATGACACAAATGCTTCCTGTTGTAATTAGGAGTATCTTGCCGAACAAGGTCCGAGTGGTAATCTTGAGACTGTGTTATTTCTTTAACTCAATTGCTTAGAAGGTCATCGATCCCCAAGGACTAGATGCTCTATAGGCCGAGGTGGTGACGACTCTATGTCATCTTGAGATGTATTTCCCTGCATCATTTTTCGATATCATGGTCCATCTCATTGTTCATCTTGTGAAAGAGATAAAGATATGCGGCCCTGTGTTCCTATGTCATATTAACCCGTTTGAGAGGTACATGGGCATTCTCAAATCCTACATACGGAATCGATCTCGACCGAAGGGCAGCATCATCGAAGGTTATACAACCGAAGAGGTCATTGAGTTCTGCGTCGACTGCATGGCTCAGGTGGAACCGATAGGTATGCCTCTACCTCGTCATGAGGGGAGACTAGATGGTATCAGGACCATCGGAAGGAAATCAATCACTCCTAGATACGTACGCTCAAGCCCATTTCACGGTCTTGCAACACATGACCCAAGTGTCCTCGTACATCGACGAGCACAAAGACATGGTACGCCAACAGAATCCAGACCGGTCGAAGGTTTGGATCACGAGAGAGCACAACCGTCGGTTCAACGAATGGTTAAAGGTGCGAATCACTGGGAGGTCATCAAGTGATGATACGCTGCTATGGTTGGCAGAAGGGCCACAATTTACAATTGTGACGTGGCAAGGATACAACATAAATGGGTACACATTTTATACGGCAGCTTAGGATAGGAAGAGCACGGTCCAGAACAGCGGTGTCCGCATAGATGCGTTTCATGAGCAGTTCAATACCGCCGGGGCACATGGGCTGAACTCCTACTATGGGTTCGTAGAGGAGATTTAGGAGCTCGACTACATACTTTTTAAGATCCCCCTGTTTCGATGCCATTGGGTTAAACTTCTGCAAGGTGTGAAGGTCGACAAGTACGGCGTCACCACTGTGGACCTCAAATGTGTCGGATACAAGGACGAACCATTCGTACTCGCTAAGCAAGTTGTTCAAGTTTTTTTTTATGTAACAGACCCAGCAAATAAGAACCGCCACATAGTTCTTCATGGAAAAAGAAGGATTCTCGGAGTTGAGAATGTCATGGATGAGGAAGAGTGCAATCAATTTGACGAGTTGCCTCCTTTTGGAGACGGCATCAGGCTCGAGGAAGAACTCAGTGAGGAAGCTAGCTATATGCGTGTCGAATCGATCATCATGAAGGGCTATATTTTAATTAAGAATTTACTCCATTATAATTAATTTATTCCATAACATCATGTGTTATGGACTTGTAATCTCTCATATATTTTGATGTCAACGTGGAATTGTCATGTGTTAATGTATTATGTACTTGTCATCTTTGATATTGATGTCAATATGGACGTTCATTGTAATGTGGAGTATCAAAATTGGGTTCACTTGATTAGGAGTTGAGTTGAATTAGATATGGATTTTTGAAGTCAAATGTGTTATGAACTTGTCATCATACTTGTCATCGAGTTCATATGGACTTGTCATGATTGTCATCATACTTATCACCAGGTTCAGATGGACTTGACAATCACTTGTCAATAGGTTTTGTCAGGATATCACAGACGGTTCTATTATGGAACCGTCTCTGATAATGAATCACAGATGGTTCTTTAATAAGAACCGTCTGTGATTCATTATCACAGACGGTTCTATAATAGAACCATCTGTGATCTGCCTTCATAACCCTAGGGCTCGCCCATTCATCTCCCTAGTGCCGCCCATTCATCTCCCAGTGTTCTTAGCCCGCTCAGCTCTCGCTCCTTTGCCTCCTCTATGGCTCGCCCGTTCACCTCCCCGTAAGCCCCGACACTGCCGCCTCTGACCTCAATGCCGCCGCCCCTGACATTGACGACGCTGCCATCGCCTCGACGTGCGGCCTCCTCCCCGTGTCAGCACCCTCCCTCTGCACTGGCCTCCTCCCCGCGTCGTCCTCCTCCCCGTGTCGACGTCCTCCCTCTGCACTGGCCAACCTCCCCGCGCCATCCTCCTCCCCTTGTCGGCCTCCTCCCCTGCACCGGCCTCCTCCCCACGGCCCCCTCCCCTGCACCGGCCTCCTCCCCCGCGTCATCCTCCTCCCCGCGTCGGCCTCCTCCCCTGCACCGGCCTCCTCCCCTGCACCGGACTCCTCCTTGCACTGTGAATTCTTGTGTAGCATCCTCTCTGTGAGTGTTCCTATATTACGTTTGTGCATCACTTTGGCTATATACTTATGTGCTGGATTGACTTCAAATTCTGTATTTGATTGTGCACTGAGAGATAGCAAAGTGGTTATGTAGGCTCGGTTGATCAACTCTGTGGTGAATGTCAAATATGAAATCAATTTGATAATTGGAAACAATCTTGAGCCATGACAGTTAGTGTTTTTATCTATTCTCTTGATTGTGTGCCCAGTATGTTTTAACGATGCTTATGCCTTGACATGTGGAATTATGTATCTGTCTAGAACTCTTCACGTGTGCAATTATGTATTTGTCGAGTTAGGATTTAAATTGCCTTAAGATTGACTGGGCATTTGTTATTCACAATAAGACTTCTATTGCTCTGTGGGATATTGTAAATGCTCTATGATGAAATCAGTTATATACTGAAATTGACATTGCAATCTAGTTTAGACTTGAGCTCTAAAAGTATTGTTCAAATCTGCCAATTGATCTTGAGATAGTAGTCTGTTACTTTTGGATACTTAAAAACCTGCATGGTTAGAGTTTGGTCCCTGGACATGGTTAGAAGGGTCTGTTTTTTATTGATGCTCTATGAGATATATCAAAGTGAATTTTGTGGGCTTAATATTGCTCTGTGATTGGAATGGTCTAATTCTGAAATTGGTAGAATTACTAGTTCAATTTTGAGCTCTACAAGATTGCTTGCTGCTGTCATAGTAATCACCAGTTTGTCTGCTGCTGTCAAATTGTATTTAGAAGTTCCAGTACTTCTGTAGTGCTTTACTTGATCACTTAATCTGCTGTCCTGTCCTTTTAACAGAAGAAAGTTTTACTTGATTCTGTTTTGTTTCTATGTCTTCATTAATGGCCAGTCTTCTGTGGACTTCACTAGTGGATATTGATGGTTCTTAATGATCTATGGTTGACAGATAGTATCATTTTGGACTTCTTATACATATGATTGCTATGTCAGTCTAGTTAAGCTTTGGATAGAGCTCAAAATCTGAATTTTAGTGTTCTTATCCAATTTATGAAGAGAATAGACCTTAGTGCTGAGATGGTCAAGTTTGTTTATTGTGCAACTCGCCATATGAGAGCATTGTTCTTGTTGTTACTGTTTCTAGGATATTTGATAGATTAGAAGAAGTTTTTAGAGCCCAATGCTTATATTGTTTTTTCAAAGTCAATTAGTGAAGAGTATAGACTGGTTGAGATGGCAAAGACCTGTTCTTTTGCAACTCTCCTTCTGAGAGCACAAACTATCATCAATCTTACAGATTTTATCTTTGCTTATTGCAGATTTACTACTTACTTGTATTATGCTTGTTGCATAATTATTTCTGTTGTGATGAATGTCAAATCTTGCAATCCATTTTATTGCGTATGTAACTTATATAGATAGCAAGTAAGCGAGATGGCAGAGGCACCGTCTTTGCCGCCGTCACCGACGTCGCCGAATGCGTCTGGATGTTCGACGATAGCGATACATAAGCGAGATGGTAGAGACAAATTGAAATTGCTTGCGGACTGACTGATCATCACAGAGGTCAATGACGTTGGGATCTCTTTGAGTCCCCAGAGATCAGCGGTGAAATTCCAGACCATCTGTGGGATACTTGTAAGGGAACGAGTCCCCATCACCACACCAAGCTAGAAGTCTCTGACGGCCGTAGAGAGAGGCGTGCTGTGGACATAACTTCCAGCCTCGTTACTATCCCAAAAGCAGACATGGCACGCGTGGAACGGCATGTGTTGCTCGCGATGTGTCACGCGTGGAGGACCTTCACGAGCAAGCTTGGTCGGACGTCCTTCACGAAGTATCTATTCTTGACGCAGGATATATGGGACGCCTTTGTGGCTATGAAGACGATGGCCGAATTTAAGGAGCAAAGTGCGGCGCACAAAGCCCTCCAGACACGAAACACTCACCCCCACAGACTTGGCACTACTGGGTACGCGGGTAAATCCACGGAATAGGCGGCGGAGGACGAGAACGCAACCGGGCCATTTCCTGAGATCATAGACCCGCGTGCCCTAAGCTGGTTAAAAGCGAGGGCAAAAGTCTCTTCTTTGGGCAGCATCTCTTTCACAAACTCGGCAGACCAGGAAGTGTGCCAACGTGTGGTAAATATGTCGAACTACCTAGTTGTTAATAAGTTCATAACTTCATAGTGTTTATAATAACATGATGACCTCTTGCAGCATGAATTGACTGCCGAAACTTCCAAAAGCTCCTTCCAAGCAGACAGGGAAAAGGATATGCTATCTACGGCCCTGGAAAACAAGGAGCACCCAGGTCGCACGCGAGGCCTTGGGGTTACCGTGCCTTGGAGTTATGGATTCCGAGGTGACTACGACATGTATAGGAGTAGGAAAAGATCCTAGGCCGAGCACGAGGACCGGTTGATACAGATGCTTACTGCAAAATTTCAAGGGCAGATAACACAATTACAGGATCAAATGAATCAACTCTTGAAACAGTCGCAAGCCGCCCCCGTTATTTTGGGAGCCAGTCCTCCTCGACATCGGAGTAGCGTCGCGTCCACGCATAATTCTGAACATGATGACGTCCAATTACCTATTGACGACATCAAGGTAATGTACATCTCTGGAATACTCTAAAGATAGACCTATAGGACGCCTTAGCTAATTGTGTATCGTTTTGTAGAAGCCGACGCCCTGCAAGCTCCAAGTGAGGATGGTTGTGTCTATTTCTATTGAGGCTGGGCGGGGGTTGGCGTATCCATGCCAGGAAGGGACAGTGCAGCACGGTGCCCAGCTGGCGCAGGGTTACGCCAGGGTCCAAGTGGATATGGTACATGATAATTTCATGGCCGTCCCGCTAGAGATTCACTTGAACGAAGACATCAGAACACTAGGGGATGACATGCACACTTTTATCCAGTGGCCCAAGAAGGACATCGCCCTGGACCCAGCAGTGCCGCGATCTCGACACGACCATTCCTCTCCAACGGGACCCTCGATGACTCTACCTCATCATTCGCCTCAGAAGGCCACCTCATCGGTTCTCGTGGAGAAGACACCGAAGGAACAAGAAAAGCGTGCCGCCATATAGGTTCCCGAGTCATCTCACAGGAAGATGTGTAGCGGGGAAGTCATTAAGACCAAATCAAAATCGATGAACAATAAGGCGCCTCCAAATCCCTCGAAATACTCCATCGAAAAACCGTTGTGCTCCAACACAATATTAACCCGCGCTGGATTAGGTTGTCAGGCTTTGCATCTCTGGTACATGCGAAAGACCAAAAAGAACGGGTGCAATACTGGAATCACCGTCAGATACAAGGATGAACATTTCTTCAACGGGCCGGGCCATCTCGTCGTGGGCTTTAGCGACTTATACAACCTATTCAACCTCATTGCCCTCGACGCCTCGCTTCTATGATGTTGGACACTGTAAGTGTGTACAATCAAGTTCTACATTCACGTACTACCGATAAATATCACAACTTGTTGCTTATGTACAGATACATGATGAAAAAAGCCAATGAATGGTCCGAACTGGTGGGTTTCCTCGACTCACACGTGATCTCTATGCAAACAATCGAAATAGACGCATCCTTCGTCAAGAAATACATAACGGCGGGATTGCTTCGTCAGAACAACAAGGACTACATACTGGTGCCCTACAATCAGGGGTAAGTGCTTCAGTACTTGCTATATAAATTTCATTTGTACTTTATACGTAGCACGAACTTATGTTTAATGACTATAGCAACATACATGAGTAGGTACTACTGGATCCTTTTAGTCATTATACCAAAGAGGAACAAGGTAATATACCTTGATTCCCTAATCAGCAAACAGCACGACTTGACTTCAGCATTCTGATAGAAATACTCAACAGATATGCTCATTTCCTCCATACATAACTCTATTGTAGTCTTCCTTCGTTTGAAATGGCCGAGGATAACTTTTTGGAATCGTATAGGTCGTTCACCGCCTATGTTGATGGGGGAGGACTATACAAGGGGGGATCGAACGACACGCTGACACACAGATTTAATTTTGATGACGCTACAACACAATAATGCTATATCATACTTCCTAATAATGCGTCTCGAATGACTATACCTATATATGTAATTCTATTTTTGCGAAGGCAGCCAAAGAAAAAATGATGAGCTATGTGCATTCTACGTTTGCCATCATATGCAGCAAATCATTACTGCTAAGACGAAGGATCTCGAGGTTTGTCAATCTCGAAATAATTATTTCCGAATTATAAATTTAAATATATATGCTTACCACTTTACTCTTGCTAACGACAGGACTTGATGATAGAATTAGATGCACTCGTTGCGAGAGAGATCATGCACGTTCGAGGGTACCTCTGCGCCTTCATCAAGAAAGATATCATTAACCCCAACGGAGACTTTCACTCCATCGCTGACCCAAAGTTTCACCCCGTCGACACCTCTCAACCACATGCAAACAATTGATTCAATTGTAATCCAACTGTAATTATAGCGAGAATACTTGAACAAATTCTTTTGTAATTTATTTTGAGTAATGATCACTTTGAGTTGTCAACAAATGATTATCCGTGATGTATCTATTTTCTGCATGCTTGTTTTTAGAGGGCATGGCTAACAATTCCTGAGGTTAGCCAAAAATAATAATAAAATAGTTAGGGTGATGAGCTATCACAGACGGTTTTGTTATTGAAACCATCTGTGATACGTAGCATATCACAGACGGTTCTATTTACAAACCGTCGTGATATTTGAAATATCACAGACGGTTTGTAAATAGAACTGCTCGTGATATTTGAGAATATCATGCACGGTTTGTAAATAGAACCGCTCGTGATATGCTACGATCATACACGGTTTTAATGGAAACCGCTCGTGATACCATGCCTTCACGCATAGTTTCAACAAAAACCGTCGTGAACTGCCTATGATAATCGATGTTATCACGGGCGTACAAATTCGAGCAGTTCAAAAATTGTGCGTGATGATTTTCGAACCGCCTATGATGAGATCAGTATGTAGTAGTATTCGCTAGTAGCTTTAGTTGCATGTTTTGAGCTACTGATGTGTGCCATGGGCATACTTGCATGGTGAAAAGGAAGCATACTTGCATGGTGAAAAGGATTCAGTATTAGCAAATGGTACGGAGAAAGATAAGAAGCGGCGAAATAGTTAGAGATAAATTATCAAAGGGCAAGTGTTTCTCTTCTTTATGTTACCTGATAGAAAAACTCTGTAACAGTAAAGTGTGCACCAAGAATTGTCTGGAGCCAAGCTTGATATTCCGATTGTCTGATACAGTATATACTTCCTCTCATTGTTGATATGCAAAATGCAAGTCATATGGACAAAAAGTTTGGGTTGTTTAATTTGCACCATATATAAAATACCACGTATGTACGGGTCGGATTCTTGGTCCAACTTTTGGCCAATCTACGTCAAGCAAATGAACTAAAGAGACAGTGAAAAGGAATGTACCAAATTTTGGTAACGAAACAAATGAGTGCCAAATCTGTTCAAAGTACAAAAGTTTGTTAAATAGCCCCCGCCCCTCTCTTCTCAATTAGTCAGCTGGTGTAAAAAGATTAAGGAAAACAAGTTTGGTTGCTTGGTTTGAAGGCAATGCAGGCCCTCTAAATTTTTGGCTAAATTTTTGTGTTTGAGATATAACCATTTTTATCTTAGATTTCCTTCAAACAGACGTTCGTGTTCCTTTTCTTATCAGATCTTAGTTTAAAGGGAGCAGCTAGCGCTCGGACGTATGATGGGAGTACACTCCGGTGCAATATTCTTATACAATGTGTGTAATAATTTGGGGAGTTCAATTATTTGCCACTGTACTTTCAGTGGTAATTTAGGATTTGCCACTATTGTGTGTGTGATATGTGGATCCGGGACCCAGATGTCACACACACATGCAGTGACAAATCCTAAAATACACTCCATTGCAGTGGCAAATACTTAATTTTCTCTAATAATTTTAGTCCATATGTGCAATAAAATGCACAAATAACAATACAACTGCCAAACAAAATGGGGGGGGGTCATATATATTTTCACCCCAAAAATGCATGAAACCATTGGTATATAACCTAGTTGAGCTTTAAAACTAGTTCAAATATCCTGATCAAACAAAATTCGATGTTACAACATTGCAACATTTGAAAATAATTGTGACAACATCTAAAAATAATTGTTGCAATATTTTTGAAAGGGACTGCAACAAACTAGGGTAGATCAGAACGGTATGGACCATGGAGGAAATTTGGGGATGAATCAGAACTACCTGGACAACATCTGAAACCATGAGTGAATAAATAAGGATGAAACAACTAATTTGATCTGGTGTAACAAAAAAAAAATCAAAAGCGCAACAATTAGTTCCTAAGCTTGCAACAAAACTTTGGTCCCGATGCAACAAACACGAAATCAGTAAAAAAAATATGCAAAAAAGACTTGAACTATTTAGGCAACAAATACAAGAACCCATTGCAACAACAAAAAACCATCTAAACATCTTCAACTTTTAAGTGTGGCGTATTGCAACATCCAAAAATAGTAGCAGCAGCAACACAACTTGTCGATTGTAACATTTTTTTATTGTGATCTCGAGGAGGTGATGGTGGCTAGCCCACACCATCGTCTTCATCATCGGCGAGCCCAGATCCCACAGGGGCGACGCCAGCCCCACACTACGACCTCCTAGCTGAGCTCGGGGAGGCCTCATCATCATCGCCTTTGTACCACCTCATCAACACCAGCCCACACTGCGACAAAGCTACCACTGTCTCGTGCCTACTGCGATGTGCCTGCTATTTCCACCGGCTGCTGGCATGCCTCAAACAAGTGCCGTCGAGGTGCATCTGCTCGAAGCGACACTCCTTGCTCAGAAGGGTGTGTCCCCTCTGTACATGAAGATGTCCAATTTCCGTGGCAGTGGATTGGTGCAGAGCATGCAGACGTCCCGCTCGTGCCTGTTGGGCTCCCCTAGCGGCTCGACATCGAAGAAGAAGGCGTAGACGAGCCTTCGTTTTTGCTCTAGAGAGAGGGGGGAGATAGAGTAGAAAGAGGAAGCAATCACAGGGAGTCGGGGAGTGGGTGGATGAGGACGAAGGGATAAGTCAGGGGGTGAGTGGATGAGTTCAAAGGGATAAGGTGTCCGATTTTTCTCTCTCCCGTCGGATGTATGGATCGTATCAATTCCCTAGTTTAAAACAAAGGGACTAGTTTCATGACAAAAATCTGTTAACACCAAATGGTGATGCATATGCATATATGTGGAGATCATGGGTGGATGATCCTAATCTTAGTGTGTTGATCAATTGACAATAGTGTCACAAGCTCATTTTCATTAAATGTGACTTACATGCATCTCATGAGTATTTCATGTTATTTCTGGAGCATGTGCATAAATTATGCATTTGAAAACTTTCAAATCAAATGTAAACATCTAAATCAAACTAAAGCCACAAAAGAAATTTAAAATAAATGCTCATAAAGATCTCTGGAAACCAATTTCTTTAAATAATAGAATAATTATCATGAATAAAATTGATTTTTTTAAAAAATTTAGAATTCAACTTGGCCTTGCGAAAAATTCAAACTCAATTCGTAAACATCTTCTGTAAAGGAATTTAAAATAAGCAATTAAATCATGAACAATAGTTTTAGAAAATTTATATGAGTTCTATTTTGTCCCACGAAACCCTCTGAAAAATTTTACATTTTTATAAATTTATTTATTTTAAACCTCGGTCAAAGTAGAGGAGTTTAAAATCTAAATCAGTCAACTATTCAGACCAAACTGTAACATCCCGATTTTTAAGACTTTTTGAAAATTTTCAAATTAAAATTAACTATTCAATTTTATTGGTTTAATAAAGCTTAAACTTGAATTTTATAAAATAAAAATAATTTAATATGAGTTAATCAAACTTCAATAATTCAAAATTCAGTTTATTTAAAATTTTAGGGTTTTATTTGGATTTAAAGTCAAAAGAGTATTTTAAGTATTTCTTGATTTTCTGGAATTTAAAAGGGTTTTTTTTCCCTAAAGCCCAAAAATAATCTATTTGGAAAATCAAAAGCTAAAGTTAAATGGTAAATAATTTTATTAAGTTCCAAATAACTCAAGAAATTTACGTGTATTTTTCTTGAAATTTTTGGACTTAATTTTTTATTTTCTAAAAAGCCTTTTGATTTTCTTGTATTTCTTGAATCAAAAATCTATTTTAAAATCCCCCTTTAGCTTTTGGGCTGAAAGCCTCAACTCCCAGCCCATTTTCTCCTCCCCCGGCCCGCTTGCGCTCGGCCTAGCTCCCGTGCGCGCGTTCGGACGGTCCGAACAACGCCGCGCGTCTCTGCCACGTGGGCCTCACCACCACGTTCGGATGGTCCGAACGGTCGCGCTCCCTTTGTCTCGTTGCCAAGCGGCCCCACCTATTGGCATCGTCCTCTTCGTCATCACCTTCTTCCCGTTGAAGCCCCATGCACATGTCCACCGCCTCCCCTCCCCGTCGTCTTCGCCATCCTCGCCACTTCACATCACAAGCATTGAATGCCGAGACTTCCGCCGCACCCGTTGCCCTCTTTTTCTCCTCCTCACCCGCCCCCGTCACTCCGAACATCCCATGCCATGCCCAGCGGTGGCAAAGCTCCGCAGTGCGCCCATGCCGTCGAAGCCGCCTCTCCCCCCCCTCGGCGCCTATAAAGGCGAGCACCCGGAGCCCCTCAACCTCCTCTTTCTTTTCCCTCTTCTCCCTCCCTCTCTCTCCCCCTCAATCGCCCAGATTTGGAGCTCTAAGAGCTTCGGCCGAAGCTCGCGCCGCCGTCGAGTATCCTCCGCCGCCTCCGCCTCCATCGTTAGCATCGCACGGTTGTGGGCCACCTTGTCTTGCCAAGACTCACTCCATTAAATTTGTCGCCGAACCTCGCCGCCACCTTCGACCGTCGTCGCCGTTCTCATTGGCGAACCCCTTCCGCCGCGTCGACGGGACCGCAAGCCCTAGGTTCCCCACACCCTCTCCTCCTTTTGGCACCACCTGGAACTCATTTGTGTGCGCGGCGTCAGCGAGCCTATCTTGCCGAGCCACGGCGTCCCACGCCGATGTGGCGCCACCTTGTCGCCACCTCCTCGCCGCCTCGGTATACGTCGTCGCTTCGCTTGCGTGGTAGCCGATGGCCACCCGTGGCGTGTACGACCAGGTGCCCTAACCGTCCACTCCAGGACCGACGCACGCCCGAGGACCCAATCCACTAGTGCGGGCCCACCCGTCAGTGACTCAGCCTTTTTCTTTTGAAAATTAAATCCGGCCGGTGATGTCATCGTGATGCAATAAATCGATTTTCCTTTAGAAAAACAAATCCAAAAATTCTGAAAAATCCATTTTTCATCATTTCATATATTTTCAAACTTTTGAGAGCCCGTTCTAACTTCAATTCGAGTGATTCAAATTTCTAAATTCATATCAAATCAAGATCTAGCTATCTACACTAAAATTATTTAATTTTGAGTTCATTTGAATTTATCTGAATTTGCTTCGTCTTCACGTGTAGATTTCGACGACTCTAGGGAACCCGAATTTTGCGAAGAAGTAGATCATCAAGCAATTGAGCAAGGCAAGTTACATCCTTGATCATATTGAATCTCAGTATCTCAAATTATTTAAATTTTGTTTTAAGCTATTATTGCATGCATATTTAAATTCAAGTAATTTAAATCACTGTTTTAACTTTATAGTTACTCCTAATTCCATTGTACATCCAAACTCGGATATTGAATTAACCACCCCTTGATGCTATAGTTAACAGCTAGTTGGTACATTATTATGAACTAGAACATGTTGCAAAACTTTATGCTTAGTCGAAGCTTAGCTCAAAAATATTTAATTTGGAGAATTTAGCCAAAAGTTCAACTATGATTTAAAATGATACTATGGTATGATCGTCTATACCATAGAGATTTATGAAATGATTTGATGTGGTAAATAAAATGAAAATTGGTTTGGACTTGGGCAAAATGGATGGTTGGATGGTGCACGTTGATGCACGGGATCGAGTCATTTCTATGACCGAGGCCCATGGGTTTTTTGGAAATTCGCCCAAATCAATTAAGGACTGGTCTTCGAGCGCATTTTGCTAAACCCTATCGTACTACCACATGTTCTGAATGGGCAAGACCTGGCTAACTAATTTGTAATGTTTCACCGTGGTCGTGTCATCTGGTTGCGTGGGTGTCTTTATGACCTACTTTTATGTATTCCCACCTAGCGCAAGAGGGAGCCTAAACCAGACGGGTTTCTATCCAAAGGGGTGAAACCTTAGCGAGGCGGGACTACGGTGGGATGGCGCTTTGTAAAGGCCTTGACACGTGTTCTAGACTACTTACCTAAGGTAGTGAGTGGTGGTATCGACGGATGCCAAACAAAATGGAGAAGTCGTGTCATGTGGGTAAAGCTGTACACCTCTACAGAGTGTAAAACTATTCGAATAGCCGTGTCCACGGTCATGGACATGCCAATAAAGCCACTCCAAGTTAGATTTTTGTTTTACTTTTAAAAGACTTTATCAACCATTATTGGTTAGTTTATACAATGGGGGGCAGGTAGCTGTATGATAGGAGGGTATCCTTCACCACTCATTGATGAATGTTATCTGACTATAAAACTTGAGATTTAGAAAATAAATTTTACTTATAGAGTAAACTGCTTTAGAACTTAGTATGAATATTTAAATGAGAAATGTTGCTTTATGCAAATTGGGCCATATAAGCATCCCTTTGTTGAATCCTTGCATACATTATAATCCTGTTAATTGGGTGTAACTTGCGGAGTACATTCATTTGTACTCACATTGCTGAATAAATTGTTGATCAGGAGAAGAGTGCTACGAGGAGAATGAGAACTTGGACGATTAGGCTACGCCCTCTAGACGATTGCCTGTGGCAAATCGTGTGGTCTACCTTACTTCTTTTGCTTCCGCTGTATTTTGCTTATTGGCTTTGTACCCCTTTTGTAACAGACTTTAATTATTATCAATGAATGATGTTTTATGGTTATACTATCCACTTTTGTTGACTGTGTACACTAGTTGTTCCTGGACTAGTGTATGAAACGCAGAGAATCTGGGATCCTTCGCTCCCGGGTTCGACACTAACCCAAACCCCATTTGCATTGTAGCGACCGAACCAGAACCCAATTGACCTGATTCGATCGAACCTTTTCACTCGCACCAGGCTTAGGCTACACCGTTTCACTGTCGCTGGCTGGCAGGGCCCACTCGCCAGACCCCCCTTTCTTCTCCACGCCTCTAAAGCCACACCACGGTTAACGCCAGATATAGCGCACTGCTTTTGCAGCCCAAAGACCCAGACACGCGTCTCTCCATCTGCCAAGACCGCCGACCCGCCTCCGTGCCCAGGCCTTATCTTCTTCCCTTCCACGCCATTCCCTCTCCATCTCTTATCTTCTCTAGACTCAAAGCGAGCTCCAAAGCCGCTCGGCCATGGCCGCACCACCCCGATGTCGTCCTGGCCGCTCCGGTGAAGCTCGACCACGTCCGACCGGCGTCACGGCGCGCCTTCCACCGCAAGCAGCAAATCCCCTCAAGAGATTTAGGCATTCTTTCACCAGAGCACCGCGCGCCGCCCTTCTTCCCCGACCACGGTCAAAGTCGTCGCCGTGTAACGTGCCAATTTTCTGAGCCTTTTTGAAGATTTTCAAAATAAAAAGAACCATTTAGTTTTGATGAGAGCTGTAAAGCTTAACTTGAGATTTTGGAATAAAAGTGTTTAATATGACTAAATCCAGCTTCAACTAATTCGAGTTTGGTTTGTTTTGGAGTTGGTCGGTGTTCTCTGGTGTTGGGTTTTCCCCTTTTCTCTGTTCGCTCCGTGTTTCCCTCGACCCAGCTTTTTCTTCTTTAGCCTTCTCTTCCGTTTAGACCTCCCTCTTTGTCTTTTGCAAAGACCACCCTCTTGGTCTTTTGCCGCGACCTTCCCTTAGGCCACGACCTCCCCCTCTTTTTGTCATTTTGCCGCGACCTCCCCTTAGGCCGCAACCTCTCTCTCTTTTTGTCGTTTTGCCGCGACCTCCCCTTAGGCCGTGACCTCTCCCTCTTTTTGTCGTTTTGTCGCGACCTTCCCTTTAGACCTGTTCAAATGTCTGCCTGGTGGACTTCGACCGGCTTGAAAGCCCAAATTAAAATCAAGAGTTCGAGGCCGCTTCTACCAAATTACCAATGACGATTTTTTGTTTAAAAGTATTATTTTAATCATTTTTCAGAATAAAAAATATTTAATTTATTTCCAGCATTAAATAAATATATTTTTGTTTTTTAATTGGTTTTACCAGAATTTTGGGTCGGGCTGGGTTTTTGTCAGGCCAAATTTTCAGTCCCAAGCCCGGCCCAGACAGCATCGGGCTTGGGCCGGGCCGCCCATGAATAGGTCTACTTCCCTTAGGCCGTGACCTCCCCCTCTTTTTGTCGTTTTGCCGCGACCTCCCCTTAGGCCACGACCTCTCCCTCTTTTTGTCGTTTTGCCGTGACCTTCCCTTAGGCCGCGACCTCCCCCTCTTTTTGTCGTTTTGCCGCGACCTCCCCTTAGGCCACGACCTCCCTCTTTTTGTTCTTTGGTCGCGACCTCCTCTGTGGTCAAAGACCACCCTCCTGGTCTTTTTGCAAATACCACCCTCTTGGTCCGCGACCAACCCTTTGGGCCGCCACCTCCTTTGTGGTCACAACCTCCTCTTTAGTCATGACCTCCCTTTTGACTGGCCCCTTTTATCAGTCCTGCTCACCTTCTCCTTCCTCAAGTCACATCGCTGCTGATGCAAAGGTCTTTGCGCATTAAATGTTGTTGTGTCGCATTAAATGCGGTCGCTTCTACAGTACCTGTTCCCCCTCTTGTCTCCTCCCCTACTTGATCCCATCTTCTCCTTCACCTACCCTTGAACTTGGGCGCCTCCAAGTCTCAATCATCCCCTGGCTATAAAAGCTTGAGCAGTCCTTTTTCATCCCCTTTAGCCTCGCTCAACTCTCTTACAACCACGTTAAGTAGTTGTATCTTCCTCAAGACCTCCTCCTCAGAACCTCTTCCTTAGGATCTCTTCCTCAGAACCTCCTTCGACCTCCCTCTCAGTTGGACCTCCTCCCGAGAGCTCATTTTTGTTTCAGCGCCTTTTCTTTTGATTCTTAGTTTGACAGTTTTTGGTTTTATTTGGATTTGTGGTTCTTATTTGGCTCTTTTAAGACGTAGATTAAAACCGCCAAAAAAGAGCCCTTGGACCCGACGACCTCCACCGAAGAACCCTAGCTCTTCGTCGAAGGCAAGTCGTAGACCTTTGATCATGTCGTTCCTAGTTTGCAAAACTTATATTGTTTTATATCAACATGCTTGGCTAATTGTATAAAAATGGTTTTGGAAAATAGCTAGATACCTGCTTGACAGTATGACTCCTTGAATACCTGCGATCCACATGTTGACATGTACCCTTGGACACCATAGGTTGGGTAATCTTAGTTGGACCTCTTTGTGATACCAACACAGGTGCGTATATTGCTTAGTCCACATGATTCAATGATGATAAACTTGACTTAATGATATATGAAATTGTGGCGCAGCCACTGTGGTTAAAATTTGTTGTGCCATGGTCAGGGTGGTCATTTGGCTGGGTTAAACCCAAAACGATTTATACTCGGGCGAGTGATCGTGCAGTAAAGGGGATGCAGAAAACACATTGGGATGAGGATGTCTCGCCTGAGTAGCAAACTAAGGACTTAACCTTGTATGCCATTGATTCGGGCCATACCGTGCAACCACAAGTTCATGATGGGGGTGGACCTGGCCAACTAATTAGCAATATTTTGAGTCGGTTCTGTTAGGGTTGGAAATGGTGCAAGAGGGGGCCAGAACGGCAAATCCTTAGCGAAGCAGAACCGAGTCAAGATAGAGCTTTGTAAAGGCCTTGGCACGTGCTCTAGACTGCTTACCTAAGGTAGTGAGCAGGGGCATCGATAGATGTCCAACCAACTAGAGAAATCGTGTCTTGTGGGTAAAGCTGTACACACCTGCAGAGTGTAAATCTATTCGAATAGCCGCGTCCTCGGTTATGGACATGCCTAGTGATTTCACGCAAGGGGTAAATTTTCTCAAAAATGGGTGATCGTGGTTGTTTCCAAGTGGTCTGGGGCGTGAGTAGGGTGCTCACAGGAGGTTTGGTCAGTGACCAGGGTGGTCTCGTGTTGTTTTCAAAGAAAACTTGTTTACTTATGTATTAATCTTTCAACTTGTACCTTACAATCTACTTACTGTATTTCAAGTCAATATTGCTTTCCGCAAAGTAACCATAAAGCTATCCCTTGCATGATATTATTTGCACTAATCTCCCTGCGACTTGCTGAGTACATTGAAAGTACTCACGGCTTTGCCCTCTGGTTGATCAGCAGCCGAAGAAGACCTCTTTGAAGAGGAGGTCTTCGAAGACTAGGCGTGCTAGGACGTCCTCCACTTGATAGCCTGTGGCTGGTCGTTTGGCCCCCGCGTGTGTTTTGTTCTCTGCTGTGTTGTAGCCCTACGGGGCAGCCCCTATAAAAACCTTGACCATAAGGTCTTTTGCTAATATTAGTATTGTTTTGTCTGCTTCTTCTATAGTTGTTGTATGGTTGTGATGACATCGTGGTTAAAACTGTGCGGACCAGCGACTGATCTTAGGACTGGTCCAGTGCGCACAGGAGGTCCCGGGGGTGGTGCACCTCAGGGACGTCTCACGCCGCGACCTATACTTCTTGTTCGGTAAGCCTCGGGCCTCCTCTCAGGTGAAGCAACCCCTCACCTCCCTCTACCATCCCCCACCACCAACTCCGGCTACCCCTCATCGTAGAGCCGCCCCTAGGTCGAGCAACCCTACGCCGCCTCGGCTCGTCGTTGCCAGCCCACTCCGGCCACCCTCTGCCTCCACTGAATGGCTTGGCGAGCACCTCGCACCCCGCCGGTGCCCATGCACGCACCACTCCTCCTATTCCCCTCCGGTGCCGCCACTCATTTTTCCTCCCCGGCTCTAGCCGCCGATCACCCTCGTCCAGCCGCCACCGTCCTCCTTAAGTCGTGACACCACCACCACTCGGTTCGCCTACCCTCCACGGTTCTGTTTTGCCTGTGCTCGACCGGCGCCGGTGCCTCTTTCATCGACGATGAACTAGGACCTGAGCCGTCGGCCACATCCCCCGTTCTGTCTCTCTGTTCCTTTTCTTTCAGTGAACTGTAGGGCCATCTGAGGAATGGAATTTTGGCTAAGAAGGGTTATGAACTAATTGATCACTTAACCGTATTTGGCAAATGGATAATTAAGTTAGTGGAAAGCTTAGTTGTCAAAGCTGTAGAAGTTCTTTGAATGAACTGATGATCAGAGAAGATGTTCAGTTGAAAAATTGAATTGTCAGTAAACCATTTGCAAAACCAACCCTTCCTTCTTCTAGCCAATATTGTGAATGTCAATTGAGTTAACAAATTGAAAGTTTGAATTCGAAAGAACATTAGCTAATAGCACTTTAGTTCAGAAAAAGTTTGTTGTTGTATGTTATATGAACAGTAACCTGAAGTTAATCTTGTCAATAGGCTAATGACCTTGCTTAGTCTAGTAGTTAGAAATGCTATGGATTCAATTAGTCATTTGAACACTTAAGCTATCAGGAGTAACCATATTTGAAAACAAGTATGGATATGATTATTCAAGAACCAACAGAGAACAACCAATTCATTCTTATTGCAATGTTGATCAGGAAAGGAAGTAGAGAATAGTTGGAATTGGAGATAACAGGGAGCAATTACCCCACCTGTTACAGAAAATTTTGGAATTAGAATTAATTTCAGAAAAAAATTATTGTTACACTAGAAACTGAATTAACTTCAAAAATCCATAAGAAATTTATACAAACTCCAATTAAACTAAAATTTCCACCTAAATGCGTATAAAATCATAATATCACTAATATGTAAATCTCATGCATTTTTTAGCATTTTTAATTTTCTCGGTTTTCTCGGTGTTTATTCGATAACGTGTTTTTTTAGATCCCGAATTGCCAACATGAATGATTACATAACTGTCGGGACCCCGAGTATGCAACCTCGAGACCCTCTGTGTATTCTGAACTAGTCCCATGATCAGTAGCTAGCTCACACAGTTTCAACATTGATGTAATCAAAACCATACAACAAACTAAAGATGAAGTAGACAAATTAATATTAATAGAGGCATAAGACCTTATGGTCAAATCTTACAAGGTCTGCCCCCACAGGGCTTACAACAAAAGGGAGCTTGCAGCGGAAAACAAAACAACTCGTGGAAGTCATTCGACATGCCCGTAGGCTATCAAGTAGAGGACGTCTCCTAGTTCGCATGATCCTCAAAATACTCCTCTTCATAGAACTCGGAGCTCCCTGGATCCTCTTCAGTGATTGATCAACCAAAGGGCACAAAGCCGTGAGTACTTTGAATGTACTCAACAAGTCGTAGGGAAAGGTATGCAAATAATATTCATGCAAGGCTTGACAAAGATAGCTTTATGGTTACTTTGCAGAAAGCAGAATTGACTGGAAATACAGTAAGTAGATTGCAAAGCACAAGTTGAAAGATTAATACATAAGTAATCACGTTTCCGAAACAGCTTATGAACACCCCGTTCACTTCCCAGACCACTCGCACCAACCACGACCATATTTTTGTGAAAGTCTACCACTTGTGTGAAATCACCAGACATTGTCTATAACCGGGGACACGGCTATTCGAATAGTTTTACACCCTGCAGAGGTTGTACAGCTTGACCCACAAGAGATAATCATCTTATACTGTCCGCCCACATACTTCTAAGGTGTGCGACTAAGAGATTATCACAAGGCCTTTACAAAGCTCTGTTTTGACTTAGTTCTGCCCGCTAAGGTTTCGTCATTCTGGACCCCTTCTTGCACCATGTGAATCCCTCCGTAAACTCGGAGATCACACCACCATGGCAGAACTAACCCCAAAACATTGCTAATTAGTTAGCCAGATCCACCCCATAAATAGACTTGCGGTTGTACGGTATGGCCCAGATCAATGGCGCACAAAATTAAGTCCTTAGTGGTTGCTCAGGCGAGACTTTCCACATTCCAATGTGCTTCCCGCACCCACCTTTGCCACCGACCACTCGCCTGAGTATAAATCATTTCTGGTTCAACCCGACCAAATGGCAACCCTTGCCATGGTACAACAAATTTTAATAACAGTGGTCGCGCCACGATTCCATATATCATTAATTCAAGATTAATCATTCTTTGAGTATACGATCATGAATCCCACGCGACTAAGCATAATAAAACCCATGTTGGTATCACAATAATGTCCAACTAAGATTACCCAACCTATGGTGTCTAAGGGTACATGTCAACATGTTAATTATAATTCTGCAAGGAGTCATACTATCGAGTAGGTATTTAGCTATTTCCCCAAACTATTTTTATACAATTAGCCATGTATGTTGATATAAAACAATATAATTTTTGCAAACTGAGTATGACATGATCAAAGGTCTACGACTTGCCTTCGTTGAAGAGCTGAGATTCTTCGGTAGAGGTCGTCGGGTCCAAGAATTCTTCAGAGAAGCTGGAATCTATACGCGCGAAAACAACCGAATAAATACAACAAATCCACATAAGATCAAAAAACTACCAAACTAAGAATCAAAAGAAAGGCACTAAATTTAGATGAGGAGGAGGTCCTAAGGAGGTCAAGGGAGGATACGACTACTCAACGTGGTCGTACGAAGAATACAAAAGGGATACGACTACACAACGTGGTCGTAAGAGGGATACAGGAAGGATATGACTACGCAATGTGGTCGTAGGAGGGATACAGGAAGGATACGACTACGCAACGCGGTCGTAGGAACAACGGAAGAGAACAGGGCACGGAGAAACTCACTAGGACAGAGAGAGAGAGAGAGACCGGAGAAGACTGGAGGAGGATGGTGACCGGTGCGGGCGCTCTGGTGAATTCTTCGGCAGCGAGGAGGCGACGGCGCAGGCGCTCCGGCGAACCCTTCGGCGGTGAGGAGGCGACGGCGCAGGCTCCAGCCAATAGTGGCGAAACTCGAAGCACGGTGAAACAGGGTGAGAGCAAGAGAGTTGGGTGCGGAAAAAGGAGATGGAAGAGGGCTGCTCAGGCTTTTATAGCCAGGTGAGACGGGGAGAGTCACTGAGAGACTCGGAGGCACACGAGTTCAAGGGTAGGTAGGTGACAGGACAAAGCACGCAGTGTGGTGTCTTGTGCCTGAGGATAAGGCAGGGCAGAGTTGTCAAGTGAGGCGACAACATTTAATGCGGCACAACAGCATTTAATGCGTGAAGACTTTTGCGTCAGCAGTGACACGACGGAAGGAAGAAGAAGGTGAGCAGGGGACTGACAGGTTGGGTCGGTCGTGGCCACCTGGAGGTCTTTCAGGACCACCTGGAGGTCTCCCAAGACCACCCGGGAGGTCTTCCAGGACCACCCGGAGGCCTGGACTGAGGGGGAGGTCCAAACGACAGGAAGGTCTGAACTGAGGGGGATGTCCAAACGAGAGGGAGGTCTGGACAGAGGGGGAGGTTCAAACGAGAGGGAAAACGGGACGAACAGAGAAAGGGGATGTTGAACACCCGAGAACTCCAGCAAAATCAAAACAAACCAAACTTTGGATTAATCAAAGTTTGATTAATTCAAATTAAATTGCTTTTAAATTCTAAAATTTCAAGTTAAGCTTTATAAATTCAACAAAACCAAATGGTTATTTTTATTTTGAAAACTTTAAAAAGCTCAGAAAAACTGGGACGTTACAGTAACCGAGAGTGAACAAGTGGACTTTCAATAAGGCAAGCAACCTCTTGCATCATATTGATCCCAGTTTTGGTAATTTAGTATTTTGAAAAAGCAATGTTAATTGCTTGCATGCTATTTTTGATATATCAATACTTTGTGAGTTTAGTTAGCTACGTCCTAACTCTTGCAGGTTATCCTTTATATTGCCATATAGCTATGCTTAAGTTAGTTGTCATGTGATGATATTTATTCTTAATATTAATGCTTAGCCATGAAGATCAGTAGTTATGGTAGTTCAATTGATGGGGTTAGCCTGTCAATCGTGGGAAACACTGAATATTTTTATCTTTATGATTTTTTCCAGATATTTGAATCTAGTTTTTGAGTCTAAAATTTGTCTATATAAAACGGATTTTGATCTGGACAAGTGGCTAGTAGTGTGGGTGCCTTCGTACACGAGAATCGGGTACCGTGGAAAGACTTGTCTAGATCGTTAAGGACCGAACTTTGGGCTGTCACTCCAAGTACCATTCATACTTTCACACGCTGGATTGGGGCCGGTTTGGTCAAGTAAGGGGAGGATTTTATTGGGTTGGAACACAAGTGGTGTGAGGACATATGTGTTTGATCATATGTTCATAGAGATCCGATTGCAATTTAATATGTGCAAGGGAGCACAGCTTTCATTTCTATTCATTGGGTCGGCATTCCCAACACAATTTGCGTGCCCTGCTTAGCAGGTTCTATCAGTAGCTTGTACTAAGCGGGATTTCGTCTCGCATCGGTGTTTCAACTCAATAAAATGTTTTTGCTAAAAAGTACCAAATCTAGATCTACCCGGCCGGCATACCAAAGGAAGTGTGTCATTATCCGGAGGCTTACGGGTGGGTCGAGTCGTGTGGGTAAAGATGTACACCCTTGTAGGGTTTTCAATCTATTCGAATAGTCGTGTCCACGGTTACAGACGACACTTAGTTTTGTTTGACACCATTGTAAACTCATAACTAAAATGGACATGGGCAACAACTTGGTATCAACATGACGAGTATGTCATGCTGTTTAGTTTATCAAAGTGGGCTACTGCTTTGGTATTGTTTGATCTTTGTTTATATCTTGGTCACACAAATGTTTTTTGATAAAATTTTGTTTTCCAAATGGCATTTACAAACTAGTAGGTGTAGGCTAAAAATTGGCTTTTATGCCAAACTTATGCCATTAAAGTCTCTCCTTTGGTCAACCTTTAGCACGTATAATTTCTCCTCCTTTGGATAGGCTCTATCATACATATTTCTTTTATTAGTTTGTGTAAGACTTGCGAGTACCTTTTGTACTCAATCAGATTGTCCACTTGTTTCAGGGGAGAACGTCGTATGAATTGGTTATAACTATCGCACCAGTTCTGGGCGATGGCGGCAGATGCATCGACTTTAACTCCAGTTGGTTGCTTGTGAGTATGGGCATGCCAACTTGATATTCTTCTTTTATTTCCAAGTTTATCTTCCGCTGCGATTTATTTAATTATGATTAGATTTGGCCAGTCGGCCGCCTTATGAAAAATCGGGCCATAAGGTCCTATTCATTGAAATTGTTACATTGCTTCATATATATATATATATATATATATATAAGCCTTTTTCCTACTCCCGGGTGTAGTTACTCCCTATTTCGTATCTCACAATGTAAGGAATATCTTGCGCAACCGAGAGTATGTATATGTAGTATACGAGTATATAAGACCACCTAAGTGGTATTCACACCTTTTCAGGAGTGGTATATACATTTTTTTAGACATACTCCTTTTTATGTGCAAATATGAAGGTATTTATAAAATATGCTAAAAACTATAGACTCTCTTGCAATTTTTTCGTGTGGTTCACATTGGAGTATCTTATAATTAATGTATGAGTATACCCAAAGTGATAATGGAGTATGTCAAGTTCTTTTAGGTGATATATCAAAAGTGGGAGTAACTACACCCTGAGTAGAAATATATTTTTATATATATATATATATATATATATATATATATATATATTTGACTATGGTTGTGATCAATGTTGTTTGGATATATGCATGTTAGTCACTAATCCTTGGGAGCTAACATGAGATGCATATCCGGGAATCTTGAAATCGGTTTCGTTTCATGTTTAGGGTTGTGCCTTCTGTGCAATTACTTGACTTTAAATAGATTCGATTTTTGGATCCCACAAATAGTATCGAGGCGTTTGGAGAAACCTTTGTTTTTGGGAAGATCACCGACCGTCAGTCGAGGTAGTTCGATCGGCCTCAGTGGGCGGTTGGACCGCCGGTCTTTGGCGGTCGACCGCCTTAAATTGTGGTCGACTGGGTCGAGGCATGATGATCGACCAAGCAATATGCGATGGTTTGACCGGTTGAAAATGAAACTGTGAATTTTTGGAATCGGGCAAAAATCACGTGTGTCAGAAGGTGAGAGAATGTGTTTGCACTTGGTCTGATTGCAAATGGAGTTTCAAGGAAAAACTAGATAGAGTTTGAAATTTTCAGAGAGAGTGCAATTCTGAGACTTAGGAAAATTTCCTAAGTCCAAAGTGGTCTGACCATTTGTTGGCTAGCGGTCAGACCGATGGGGCTGTCTAACCGGTCAGGTGGCAGTCAGACCGGTGGCCTGGCGGTGGACGGCGGTCTGACTGGCTAGAGTGTGTTCATGCGAGCGCAAAGGTGGTGAATTTCGTGGGATTGGCCAAAGTCGTGAGTTTCAGTGCATATGTGTTGCATGATGCATGCATTGGCTAATGTGGGTCAAGTTGCGAAGAACTTGTGTCCGGAATCAATTTTTTGGTCTATTGTTGTGCAAGTGGCTTGAAGTCAACCGCGATCAACAACAAGGATGATCGGGACTAGGCTAGGAGAGCTGAGGTCCAGAATGATCAAAGGTGTCAGGTGATGCGGTTGGACTCAACCATGACGCAAGATAGACGAGTGATCAAACGACAAGTTCGGTGCGACGGGTTGCATCAAGTGGTGTGACGGTCGGTGCAAGTGCTATGGTGATTCTGATGAGACCTAGATGGGAGAGACTTGCCAACATGAAGAGAGTCATTGATCAACCTACACGTGGCAAAGCATGAAATTGCTTCACAACGTTTGGACTTAATCTTCGAAGAAGGGTCGAGAAGTGGTATTTGGTATCTTCGCCAAAATACTAGGTTGGTGACCTTTGAAGAAATCGAGGCACAAGACGATGCAAGAAGATGTGGTTTAGGTCCAGAGAAGATGAAGATCACGAAGAGACGGATTCGGGAGACCCGATTCGTCATCCACTTTGAGAAGCGTGCATGAGTGTAGACTTGTTTGCGTGTGGGTTAACGGGCACCCGATATGATTTTTATCTCTAGACCTAGCCTCCATTATAAAAGGAAGAGGTGCATGATTTGCACCTAAGAACCCTTCCAAGAAAAACCCTAATTTGTGATACGAGGAAAGTGGAAAAAAGGAGGTCAGGCTTTGAGGGAGATAGATTGATTGAGTGTTGTAGTGTTGAGCTTTTATCCTCTAGGGTGGAATGGTTGTAAACCAATAATCTCTTGAATCAATCCAAGCAAGGTTTGCCATAAGATGAGTTCTCTCTTGTTCTTACTCTCTCTTTGATGCATTTGTGATTTTGTGGTTCCTTTGGTTTTCCTTGGGTCTTTTGATGTGATCTAGCTTGCTAGGACTTGTGCGAATTGATCTAGGGTCATCTTGACCATCTTCCACCCACGAGCAAGTTTTTGGATCGAAGTTTGAATTTCCTCGGTTCTTGTGCCCACTTGACCTTATCTAAGAAATTCGTGGATCCTTGGCTTCGATTGCCCTGATCGTTGATTGGAATATGTTTCTGACCTTCTTGACGATCTATGGTTGAAATCTCGGGGGATTTTGATCTTAGAATAAAAAATTAGATTGATTTGAGATCATCGCTATCGATGTTTTAATATTGAACTTATGAAATGAATGTTAGGGGAGGCTCCTTGATCAAGACTATACATGATGAGACACAGAGATTTAGACATGTTTGGGTCTTCTCCTGTGAGAACAATAACCCTAGTCATGTGTTCTTGTATTGATTGTACTTACAACAAGAGAGAAATCATCGAAGGCTGGAACTAATGACTCATGTCTATTTTGTTGCTTATGTCGCTTGTGCCCTCTATCCACCAACGTTATTCCTTATATAGCGTTTGAGGGGTGACAATTGCGCATGCTAGGAGCCGCAAAATGGTTGATGAATTGCGCACGTTGATGACAGTTATTGTCAGGGAGATTACTCTATACATTCGCCTTGTGGTTATGCCAGAGATAGAGATCAGTACGTGTAGTTATTCCAGAGGATAACGACACATATTCACTACCGTGTGTAATTAAACACAATGTATAAGGTCCCTAGTCAATTGGGTTCACATGTATGTGGTCCTTATCGATCATGAGGTGGTTGTGATTGACCTGATCGTAATAAAGCTTACGACTATAAGTTGGTCGTAGCAGAACTTACGATCGGTAGGTGGTCGTAGAAGATCTTACGACCACAAGACAATGGTAGGATGACTTACGACCATATAAGGTGGTCGTAGAATAGCTTACGACTACTAGATAATTATAATCTCCTTAGCTATTGATGATGAGAGGACACTTTGAAGGTTGTGTAAAGACATTATTATCTATAACGAATATTACATATACATAGTTTAGTTAATTTAGGATTATTAGATCCAATCGCAGGTTGTTGTTCTTGCAGCCGGTGGTCAGACTGGCCAAGTCTTTGCGGTCAGACTGGCCAGACATGTTTTGCCTCAGGGATTTCGGTTTCAACGTAAGACTTCCGATGTGTTTGTGTTTCTAATCTTCGTAGCTTTCATAACTAGTGAAATGAAGAAGAGGTTGAATACGTTCAGAGTCGAAAAAAAGTAGGTGCTCCTATTCACCCCTCCCTTCTAGTTGTTTTGTCGGTCCAACAATATACAAACCAAATAACTCTGGTAGTGGGTTAAATCTGAACACTGGGATGATTGTGAGCACTGAGCAGTAACGGTAGAGGGAGAAATTCACGAAAAGGGTCTCATGAGAAATGGGCAATATGCAATACGAACTCAACATATAGTATATACACAACAGTCTTTGTTACGCTGGAACTACACTGGGAAATATTGCCGATGTCCCGTACCAACTGCGGCAGAGGATTTCATTGACATTGCAATAGGCTATTAACCGAACTCATTCATATGCCATCTTTACAAAATAAAATATCTATAAAAAGCTCAGAGGCATTGGGCCTCGTTTGGTTGGCACAACAAGGGTCTTGGGACCAAGTCAGCCCAAACCACCTTGCATCGCTTATCAACCCCTGCTTGGACCAGGCCCGTTTGGAACACACCGATTTCGATGGAAAAAAAGTCTAATTTCCGCAGATTCCCATGTTTCAAACGCTTAGCTAATCTTGATCGGAATGGTTACAATTTGCCCGACAAAGTAGCAGTGTAGCGAATCAATCGGGTAAACAGAGAAAAAAAAGGGGATCAATATGCCTAGAACCAGTTCCAGTGAGTCAATCAACCTCTGGCTCAGGTCAAAAGCCGGGAAGGTCAAAACAGTCACCCTACTCCCAGCGGGCCCCACCTCCCATAGACCGAAAGCCTGAAGCACATCCAGTCCGACCGTCACCATCGTCCTGCAAGGCTGCGTGCGCATTCGTCCTCCCGAACCCAGAGAGAGAAGATAGAGGCGCGGCGCAACTCCGCGCAAGCGACCCCTCAGACTCAGTTTCCACGCCGCTTCCTTTCCGGGGGCGGAGCGACGCGACCCGCCTACCCCTCCTCATCAAAGCCCTCCTCCTGTTCTCTTCTTCTTCTCCCCCCGAATCGCCCTCGCCCTCGACCCAAAACTCCCATCGTCCTTCCCCCCCAAAACCAAACCCCAACCTCAAAACCCTCGCCGCCTCCTCTCCCCGCTCCCCCGTGCTCCCATGGCCGCCGCCGCCTCGGAGGAGGCCATCAAGGTGAGCCATCTCTAGCCCTTCCCCTCCCGCTTGGGGATCTCCCCGGCCCGTGCCTTTTTTTTGGTGGGTCGAATTTTGGTGCGCCTAGGGGCTGATTCGGCTGGTTTTGTTCGTGGTGCGCGCAGGCGGCGAAGGTGCTGATGGTCGGGGCGGGAGGCATCGGGTGCGAGATGCTCAAGACGCTCGCGCTCTCCGGCTTTAGCGACATCCACATCGTGAGTCTGCTAGCTACATGCTTCCTCGTTCTTAATTAGCACTGTTCCTAGGTCTATAGCTGTTTTGCTCGAATCGAGCTTGTGCATTAGCTAGGTAGATAGCAGCGCGGTGGATTGCTGGTGTGCTTCCGAGTTAGTGGTGGGATCTGTGATAGGTATAGCGTTGGCTAGAAGCTGAAAAGTGGATAAGTAAACTGTGTAGAGCATGAAAGGGCTATCCGCTACTCTGTTGAAGGTTTTCCTGTAGTCTGCTCTTCCTTGCAACTCTATGCTTGTCACGGGTTGTATTGATTTTTAGGACGCAGGTTGCTCCTTGTTAGAATTGTGCATAGGGTCTTACTCTTGCCCAGTAGGTGATCTGCTGTGCTGCTACTCACGTTTGTTCGCTGTTTGTGTGAAAGGTTTCCTCTTTACGGTAATTCTTTAAGGTTGATGTACCTTGTACTCACCCGGCCAAAAAGCTATAGTTTCCAAATAAGAGCACATCGACTAGGGCCCAACTATTGCGGTCTTACCTTGAGTCAATAGGTAGGGTCAACTATACCATAGTGGAAGGGCCACCTCTCAAGGAAAGGTTCGAATTGTATCTATCTTTATCTGGGTGTTAACCCCTACCTTATAGCCTGTGAAATGAATGCAGTCTAGCCAAGAGCGTTTTGTGAATGGACACGGTGAGTCCTTGTTCAGGTAACCAAAGATACACAAATCAATGTGCTTGACACGGTTGCGATGCATTTGGTTATTAACTTATTATTCATGGGCCACTTGCTAGGTTATTATTGACGTCTTTATAACGTTTTCTCTTGGTTGGACTAAATCGACGATTCTATTTACAAAGAACAAACTATGCCATGGGAAACAAAACCTTTATCTAATTGCATTTTGGCATGACACAGGGAGACGAAAAATAATTCATCATTAATTCTTTCCTCATTTGTTTTTTCATTTCTTTTCCTTCTTTCGTCTGCTTTATCATTTAATCTGATTCACTTCATGCTTGTAACATATTAGTTCAAATGCCTTTGTCAAGGGTCATTTTCCCCATAGTGCTGATGGAACTTGTGAAAAATATGTCGATTTCCTGTCAAATGGTGTACCCAAGGAATTTGATCTTTTTCTCTGCAGATTGACTTGGACACAATTGAGGTCAGCAATCTGAACAGGCAGTTTTTATTTCGAAGAGTCATGTTGGACAATCAAAAGCCCACGTAAGTACAATTTCTATCATTGTTATCTGGGGGCTTTCTATTATGTATTTGTTGTATTCACTTGATTATTGCTGCTGCTTGTGCTGTTTGTATCATTGATCTTGCCAGGTTGCTCGAGATGCTGTTCTGAAATTTAAGCCAAATATCAATATAAAATCATATCATGCAAATGTGAAGGAATCTCAGTTCAGTGTTGAATTCTTCAAGCAATTTAATGTAGTTCTGAATGGCCTTGATAACTTGGATGCTAGACGGCATGTTAATCGCCTCTGCCTTGCAGCTGAAGTTCCTTTGGTTGAAAGTGGAACAACTGGATTTTTGGGACAGGTGAGGTGATCAAATACCACAGTTGTAGACTTGCAGTATCAGCAACTCTTGTGCTACTATGCATGGAGCTATTGTTCTTAGTGGCTTATCATCGTGCTGCTAATTTGTACTGTTAGTTACTTAGTTTATAGCTTTTCCACTCTCTATGAGTAAAGTATGCAAGGTAGATCTTTTGGTACTGATGGCTGTGAGTACTGGTATGTCAGTCTTCCTTATTTTGCCGGCAGTACTCCTGTTACAGGTGATTCTCTGCTATTAAATTGTTGGCCAGTATACGGAGCCACATACTATCTCATAAGGAAATCCTTGGTGGTTTCTTTTCTTTTTTGTTAGTGGCCAGCAATAATATTTACCATAGGCATACAGCCTTTCGGTTGAGTATCTGTTGTGAGCTGGCCATTGTACCGCATGGCTGAATCTTTGGCCTGGACCATTGGATAATTACGTGATGGGCCCACAGAGGGAAATGTGTAGTCATTTCTTAACTGGGCCTTTTGACTGCAGATAAGCAAATATGGATCAGAGAAAGTAGGCATTTCCCCCCCTTTTTCCACAAAATTTACATGTGCGTCTTTTAAATATAAACGGTGTATTTAGCAATGGAAATTATGCAGAATTTAACGCCAAATCTTCTCCTTACACAACACACAAGCATCTCCTGGTGGTAGCTATGCTAAAATTTGTGTACATTCCACAGTCTACATATATTTTTTAGGTAGTCTGGTACATTACATACAGTACATATGTTCCCTTTGGTAGTGTGTAGACTATAAAGTGCCCGAGTTATTCCATAATGTAGGAACTTGGACATCGCATTTTGCAGTGAGCATGAAATATATCAGTTGTTGGCGTCTGATGCATGGACACTGGTTATCAAAACTCAGTTCTTATGTGTACCTTGATTTGGAACGCATACCATTTAATAGTTAGATCTTAATATATACTTACAAATGAGTTATTGCGTTGTGGACATGGAGACACTGTTGTTGAAACCATCCTTGTTTATTTTATAGTATAGCATATCTGTCAACTGTACTAAAAGATAGGCTACCAATGTTGACTAAACTAATCAAGGAGTCCCTGCTAAATAGTTCAAGTTAATACTTTGCTAAAAATACCTGTCATTCCATATTTTGCAGGTTACTGTTCATGTCAAGGGTAAAACGGAGTGCTATGAATGTCAACCAAAGCCTGTACCAAAATCATATCCTGTCTGCACAATTACAAGCACTCCATCAAAGGTTCCTTTTATCACTCTTGTTGCCCCACTTTCCTTTTGCCTTTCCATTTTTTTATTTTTTTGTAAGCTGCATTTCTTATCATATTTGTGTTTCTGTTCTTGTATTTCTGCCAAAACTAACTTTCTACTCCTGCAGTCTTTTGTTGGTTTAGATTGTTTGTAAGATGCAATTTTTTTGTTAAATATGGGAAGGGGTATTTATTATGTAGTTAGTATTCTTTATGTATTCATGGCTTCATGCCCCTGTTTATATATGAAAAGATGCTTGTTTACTCCATCTTTGGTTACTCTGAGTAATTTCGATGGAACCTGGCAAGAAATTTCACTCCAACTGATGCTATTGGACTTATAAGGACATTTCTGTTATGGTATCATTTATGCATGTTGAATATCTTGGAATTCACAAAATGCGAGTTGAATACACAAAAGGTGTATTCTTCTAACAAACATTCGATCACTTGTTTTGGGCAATTCTGATATCTCTACTATTTAAAAATTGGAGTTGGTGGTCATCTGTCCTCCTTATCTTTTTCGGTGTCCGTTGGATCGGCGAGCAGGGCACCGACAGCTCAAATCGCATCGCTGAACACAATGACGGTTGGCAACCTGACATGATGGGACTATGATTTTTTTAATTCGTAGCAAAGCACGGGCATTGAACTAGTATAACTAAATTTTGAAATATCAATATGTTAGCTTGCATACACAAAATGTGTATTCTTCTAACAAACATTCGTTCACCTGTTTTGGGCAGTTCTGATGTAACTAAAATTTGAAATATCAACATGTTAGCTTGCTAGTTTTGGCAATACTTTTGTGAACTCGCAATCTTGTTAACTATAGTACCTGATCATTTTTTAATGTTAGCATTAATGGCTGATTTTGTCTCCTGTTTGCAGTTTGTTCACTGCATTGTTTGGGCAAAGGACCTGCTTTTTGCAAAGCTGTTTGGTGACAAAAACCAGGATAATGATCTTAATGTGCATTCAAAAGATGGTACCAGTTCAAAATCAGATGTATTTGAAAGCAATGTAGATGAAGATCTTGAAAAATATGCTCGGAGGATCTATGATCATGTATTTGGTTATAACATTGAAGTTGCCTTAGAGAATGAAGAAACTTGGAAGAATCGAAAAAGGCCAAATCCAATATACATCAGAGACACATTACCTGAAGAAGCTGTTCAGCAAAATGGTAGCTCACGTGACTGCAATGATGTGGAGCAGGAAGAACCATCTGCTATGGTGTCTCTAGGTCTTAGAAATCCACAAGAGATATGGACTCTTGCTGACAATTCAAGAGTGTTCTTGGAGGCTTTAAAATTATTTTTTGAAAAAAGAGAGAAGGTTTGTATGAAATCTGTCTCAGTTCTATAACCTTTAACAATTACTTTATGTAGTTGAGATTTTCTGGTTTTTAGGACATCGGGAACTTGGTTTTTGACAAGGATGACCAATTGGCTGTCGAGTTTGTTACTGCTGCAGCTAATATCAGAGCTTCCTCTTTTGGAATACCACTGCATAGCCTTTTTGAAGCGAAAGGTGTTGCTGGGAACATAGTACATGCTGTAGCAACAACAAATGCTATAATAGCTGGTCTAATTGTTATTGAAGCAATCAAAGTGCTCCAGGGTGATTATCGGAAATATAGGTGACTAGATTCTTAATTTGTTACATGACATTGTTTTGCCAATGTTTTCTACCTAAGATATTACAGTGCAGTCTAAGTACCTGCTTTCTGGATATGCTAGTTTCCAAAGAGTCCTGCTGATGCCAATTTTCTAGAATTTAATAGCTCTTTCCTTCCTTTCAATATGATATTGTATATTGTTCACATGTGTTGCTTTAGCTTTTCCATTAGTAATATAAAAGCATTGTAACTTCATTGGTTCACATTTTTACAGAATGACATATTGTCTTGAACATCCTTCAAGGAAGATGCTCTTGATGCCTGTAGAGCCTTTTGAACCTAATAAATCATGCTATGTCTGCTCTGAGGTATTTTGCACTTGTCTAGGATAATGACATCCGTATGTTTTATTGCTCTCTTTTGGTTCTGACCTGAAACTAAACTGAATGCATCAGACCCCTCTACTTCTGGAGGTTAACACTAAGGCAACAAAGCTTAGGGAGGTCATTGACAAGATTATAAAAAGCAAACTTGGAATGAACCTCCCTTTGGTAATGATTGGCACCATGCTTGTTTTTGAGGATGGCGATGGCTTAGAGGAAGATGAGGCTGCAAACTATGCTTTAAACCTTGAGAAGGTACTACTTTCCTATAGTGTTCCCCGTTCAAGGCAGGGAAACGATACACTCCATAGCATTTATTTCTTTTTTAAACTGTGGCCCCTGTAGTAGCAAATTGCTACATATTATTTATTTATTTATTTATTGCCAGCTTAGTGTTGATCGATTATTACAGGTCTTGGCTGAACTCCCAGCTCCAGTTATTAATGGTACAAAGCTTACTGTCGAGGATTTCCAGCAGGAATTATCTTGCAGCATTAACATCAAGCACAGGTTCATATCCGTCGTTTTCATTATATAGCTTATGCTTTTCTTTTTCTGTAAACCTTGCATGTTGACCTCTTTATTTGTCAGATATGTCTTTTAAAATGATACGGTAGCTGTATGTTTGTATATAATATATAATTTTCTACTTCTGTGCCTTCCAACAATCTTTTCAAAAGGGTTGGGATCTTGCCGGAGGTACGATTAAGTCCTAGGTAGGTGCAGACGATAGTTAACTACTAGTGTATAATATACTTAGAGCACTTATATTTCACGTATCTGCACTAAATACATGTAGCAAATGATGGTCACAAAGTAATATTGTGCTAAAATTGCGTTTTATACAATGTTATGACGTACAAATTGGCTCTTACATGTAAGATTGTTGACTCATTCCATGCCTAATATCACATCACAAATACATGGATATAAAATCGCTTCTCATTCTATGCTATATATGAATGGAAGCTGCATGCTATAATTCTGTAGTAGCGCACGCATACAATTCACTACTCTTTCAAGGCGTAGACCTTCATTTATTCAGTGATCAATGCAGGGAAGAGTTTGATGAGGAAAAAGAGCCTGATGGAATGGTTCTATCTGGATGGTCTGCTCCAGTGGAGAAGCAAGTTACCAGTAATGGGGAGAACAAATTGGTTGCTTCTTCATCCAGTGCACATGACACTGATGATATTGTTGAGGATATATCCGATAAACCTGGAACGAAGCGCAAGCTGGATGAAATATTAGAAACAAAGGAAAATTGTGATGCATCCAGTAGTGCTCAAGTTGTTGAAGACGATGACGACGACATTGTTATGCTTGCTGAGGACCCAAGCTTAGTCAAGAAACAGAGATTGCAATAGCAGCCATTTCGTTGCACAGTTCAGATATAACAGCTGTTGACTACCGCTGTCATGGCTAACACATTGTTCCAACGTAACATCTTTTGTAACTTATCTATGTGGTGATGATAGGCTGATGACGTTGAGCTATCAGTAACTGTACTCAGGGGACACTTTTTGGCCCTAGATACCGTGCTGTAGGAATGTAATTTGTAGTTTTTAGGCACAGGAGCAGCTAGTGCCCTGCTGACAGTCAGCTGTAAGGTTGCATTTGCGTTTCTCAAAATTTGGGCAATGGTGATGATTTTTTGTTCACTTTTGAGGAGTGTACCACTATCCTCCTAAGTCTTTTAGGATCAACCTACTGGCCCGGTTACCGAGGCGTATTGCGACAATATAACGGTCATGACAGGACTGAGTTCATAAAGATCTGACTTGGTTTTTGATGCTTCTGTAGAAGAGCTGAGACCTGACGCACCAAATGCTCAGGTCTAGGAACTTCACCCTTTCTTTTCTTGTTGTGCATAGTTAAACTCGCAGCAGAAACATTTGTATGCTATATTGCTATCCACGGAAAGAGATGCAGAAGCTGAAAGCAAGTATTTGCGACGAGACCAATTTTCAAGCACCAAATGGCTCACAAGGGTCATAATAAGTAAGAACTGTGCGCCTCATGGTTCATAATACATTGCAGTTTCTCCCAACACCACCAGCTCCATTCCAATAACAAGTTTACAATCTCGAGTAATCCAATCAGCAAAAATTAACCTCAAGAACCAAGAGGAAAGCAATAACACGCAACAAGTAGAAGCGAAGAACAATACGATCAAATCATGAAATCATATGAACGATTCAGCATCTCACGTCCATACCCCAAAGAAGAGTTATCGCGTAAGGAAACGTATAACTTCCACCCCAACTCCCGTCCGACGCAATGCACGTTGCACCTCAAGATGCCGAACAGCGGAACAGAGAAGAAATCAGTCAATGCAGCAAAATCCGCACTAATTTCCGGCCACCGCCCGTCTTCCCGAGGCCTTCCAAGAACGCCACGCCCCTCAAATGGCAGACGAGCGCGCAGAACCAGATCCCGAGCAGGAACGCCGCGAGCCTCCGTAGCCCGTTCCTCCTCCTCCCTCTCCTCCACACCGCCGCCCAAATGCCGAGCGCCTGGCCCAAGCCCGTCGCGCTCCAAGAATCCGCCAGGCCGGCGAGCTTGTCGCCGAACGCCAGGGAGAGAAGAAGCGCCGCGGCCTCCTCGGCCGGCACCTTCCTCCTTCCCCGCCCGAACCATCCGCCGCCGAGGAGGCGCGGGCGTGGGAGGAGGCGGCGGAGAGAGGAGGAGATCAGGCGGCGGAGCGGCGGAGGGGGGAATGCGATGGGCTTGGGCTTCGGTCGGCGGCGGCGGCGGCGGCTGGCGGCGCCTCTGCTGCAGCTGATGGCGGTGGAGGTGGTGCGGGTGAGGACGAGGAGGGAGAGGTGCGCAGGTCTGGGGAATTGGGGTGGGAACATCGTGCCGTGCGAGCGATGCGTGGAGCGGAGGGGAAGGCGTTCGTGTTCTCGAATTGGTGTGGAACGGAGAGGTTATTTAGCTTGGATGCGGTACCGGTACGTACGGAGGCGCCACGCGACTGCACAAGGATGACGTCTAGTTGGCAGGATAACATTGTGGTTGTACCACGTGCCAACAATTGTTCTCTATGGAAATTTCCAGGTACTGTTCTGTTTTTTGTAAAATTTATTTACGATAATAGTAAAATGCACGGCGGATTATTGAACTTGTTGCGTTATGTTAACTGAATCACAATACTTTCAAAATGCACATTTGGGTCACTGATATAGTTTAAGTGAACCATTAGCAGTCATAAGTGGACATGCTGGGTTATTTTACCCACGTGGTACCGCCATGTCGATTGTGACTTTGCAAATACCCCGTTGTGCGCACCTCCGTGCTGGCCTCCCCACCTTTTCTGGTGTCATCCACTGCCCGCACTGTGTCTCCTTCCTGCTCCCTTCGCCTCCCTCCTCATGCCCTCCTGATACGCGCACCCTTCGCTCCCCTACCTCGCCCTCAAGGCCGTCACCTCCCTCCTGGACAACTCCCCGTGCCTCCCCTCCATCCACGTCGTCGTCTCCCTCTTCAGCTCCGCCTTCGGCGTCCCCCTTACCTCCATCGATGGCTCCGTGCTCACCCTCCTCCGCACTGCTGTCGTCTTCACGCTCGCCGCCTCCCTCCTCATCTCCCCCTCCTGACCCCTCCACCCTAGCCCTCGTGGGCGCTAGCGCCCTACCTCACGGAAGCCCACCTCTCCGCCCTCCCCTCTATCTCCTGCATCCTTGTCTAGAACTGCATCAGGGCCAAATCCGCCGCGCTCGCCGCCAAGCTCCGGGATGCGCACTCGAAGGCGCACCTGGACTTGGTGGGGTTAGTTCACGCTGGTGATGCGGGAGTGCGGCGACAAGATGCTCCGACGAGGGAGGGTGTTCATTGACTTCGACACGCTGGAGGAGGAGGCTGGGGAGATGGTGGGTGCGCTCCAGCGCGACAAGCTCCGGAGGGAGGACATGGCCCGAACGCTCAGGGGAGAGGAAGGAGTGATCCCGTCATACCAATTATTCGCAGCCTGCATCGCCAGGAGACTCGCCACTGTCAAAATCCGCCGCCACCATGGCCAAGATCTAGCCGCATCGTCGTTCTTGTCGACCCGCTGCTCCAGGCCTTTTCGCGATGTGTCGTCCACATAATCACGACCCCTGCCTCCTTTTGAAACTCTCCATGCTCTCTCCCTAGCATGACCGTTGCGGGAACTCGCCATCGTCGAACTTCTCCTCGCCGCCCATGGCGTCGTTGCCGCCAGCCATCCTCAGCACGCTCCAAGCCAAGCAGTCACCACTGGCAGCTTGTCCACATCCTCGCAGTTGTCGTGCTCCCTCCATCTAGACCGGAGGACCGCCGGAGTCCGTTGCCAGTGCTGTTCCTCTGTTCCGCGGCCACCGCCCCTAGCTTGCCCTGTTCCGGTCAAATCAGTCATTCCCGTCGCTACCAATCTAGAAAAGCAAGACCTCCGAGTCTGGGAACGCTCTACACACGTTTCTTCGCCGGAGCTCCGTCACCGAAGCTTGCCATGCCACGTGCCCTCTCCCTCCTCTGTTCCGATCTGTGCACGAGAACCACGAGGGGTATTTGCAAAGTCACAGTCGATGTGGCGGTGCCACACGGGTAAAATGACACAACATGTCCACTTATGACTGCTAATGGTTCACTTGAACCACATTAGTGATCTAAACGTGCATTTTGATAGTACTGTGACCTTGTTAACACAACGCAACAAGTTCAATAACCCGACGTGCATTTTACCCTTACGGTAAATTAGTACTCTACGTTCCAAATAGGGTCGAGTGTGGTACTGCACGAATAGACTAATTAATGTGTCAAGGAGGCAGAAAGTTATTCACGATAAACTAGAACTGTTTCACTTATAAACAAAGTTATACAAACCCAACATAAACAAATGATGTACAACCCTTCGTAACTTTCCACACTTAGCCAAACATGATCTCTAGTTCTCTACCATCTAGCCTTGATCTAGACCATCGCATCATCCAGAATTCCACATCGATGTTTTTACCCTCTTGAGTGGTATTTAGATATGTCAACAGTTAGTAGTAAACACCTTGTATGAATTGGTTCATGATCATAGATGCTCCACCATGGCAAAAATGAATTTCTGCAACCTTACTTGAAGTACACAAACATCAAATGTGGCATGCAATTCATTGGAGGAGGATTGTATGATGCTCTTCGAAGCACAACCATACTTGAAGGCCCATTACATGAAGAATGCACAATGCTCAGGGTAAGAGTGGCTCATCACAGATCCATTCTTTAGTTCTATAAAATCCATCAAATACAGTTACACTTTTTTTCTCTACTATCCTGGTGTTTTGGTTTACAAGAAACATGAATAACGAATCAACGCTTGAAAAATTCATTTGTTTTGAAACTTCTAACCGAAGTGCTATTACAACATACAACTGGATTAAAGAAAGAATCTTTTTTTATTCAATCGATGGTGGAGGGGCGCAGCATGATCTTTTACCTTTATGCAATGCACATCTCTTCCTCCCTGCAATTGGCTGATTCTTACAAGGTGAACCATCTGATGCTCGAGCACCGCAGATAGATGGCCATCCTGAGCTTCTGGAAAATGGTTCAAATGAAGCATCAGTGACCTTTATTCCTTTGTGCTCCTCGCATCTTTTTCTTCCAGCCATTGGTACCATTATGCAGTATCCATTATCCGTCACTACTCCGCAGATATTTGCTACATCGTCTGTTACTCTTGTCTGACATCCTGGGCCTCTTGATGACAGCACGCTGGCAGACTTCTGTGCTTTGAGCAGCTCAAACCACATTCTTCCAGAAGGTTGTTTCCCCTGGGACTGAGATTCAGCATCAGAAGTTTTCTCTCCACAAAGTTGGTCACTTGTCTTGCTGTGTAGCTTACCATCATTCTGGAGCAAATCAACGAGTCCAGATGAAACAAATTGTGCTTCTTTCCAGCCATCATGCAGCTGACACCTTTTGCTTCCTAACATTACTTTGTCATTGCAAACAGAACTGTCACTCATTTTTGCTCGACAGGTATCAGCATCCACAGAGGTTTCATATGTTCCATCTTCTGTAGGAGCTTCTCCGGTTTTCACCTCCTTTGCTTCAAAGCTATTCCTTTGCCTTGACGATTCCTTCACAGTTGTGGGCAAATTTTCGGACAGGATTACAACGATTTGCTGTGCTTGATCTGACTTGCTTGCATTTTCAGTTAGTCGAGGTATGGATTCAACAATTGGAATTTCAACTTCGCGAGTGTAGCTAGAAAAGGAGAGTTTAGGATTGCCTGTAACTCTTCTACCTTTGTGTAACTCACACCTCTTCCTTCCTTGCACTGGACGCTCCAGACAAGAACCATCTTGCAGCATTACTCCACAAACAGAGTTAGAATCTCGTGTAGGCACAGTCCTTCGTTTTATAACATTAATCTTCTTGACTTTGTATCCTTCAGACCTCCTTCCATGTGCTTGTTTACTACCACAAGTATTACTCTCGGATGTGTTTTCCCAGTGAATATCAATTGCCTCGTCTACATTGTCACCAGAGTCAACTAACTGAGGTCTGAAGCCAATAAAGGCGCGAACTCTTGGGAGCATATTTTCCATAATGCCGGATGAGATGTGGACAGACCCACTTCTGCTTATCTTTATACCTGCTTTCTCTCTAAACATTTTCTGTTTGAAGTGCCGTACCCTGCTAAGCAGAGATGATCCATGACCAAGTGCTCCCTGTTCTAACTTGAGCAATATTTCTTCACGGCGACAAGCACCATTCTGAAGCTTGTTCCATGCATAATCAAATACTCTCAGCAGCTGAGCCTCAGTCTTCTCAGCTTCTTGTTTGTTACCCATCTGTTTCAATAGAATAACATAATTACGATGCTATTTGCAAAATATGAAAATGACACCATAAGATAAGTAATTGAGCCATTTTGTTTCTGTAAAACCTACTAAAGAAAAAAAATCAGCGATCTCCATCTATCACTAGTGATGGAAGAGGCAATATCTTGACCTTAAACCACTAGTTATGAAATGCGGCAAGATAAATCTTGACGTCCAAACATTTTTTCATGAACAATGTGTAATTAAAACAGGTTGCTATTCATGAACAACCACATAATATGATACTTCCAAGTTCCAACTGCAGTTTCAATGCGGTGCTGAAGGTAATACTGCAGGAAACAGTGAAAGGTAAGACTAGAAACTTCTAGGAGGAAGTGTTATTATTCTTTACCACTCAAAACCATGGACTAATAGTCTAATACACAGACTAGGATAGTATTTCTGCACCAAACCAGCCAACATGTCAACTGTATAACTAGAAAATTGGTACAAACGCAAGGAAAGCGTATATTCAGTACGAAATACTCTACAATGAAGTGACCACACATAAGTATATAACCTTTGTCACAAAACATGTAAATGTCCACAGCATGAGCAAAAGAATTTCAAGAAACTACAAAAAGAAGTCATCGACAAAATATGAACAGAACATAACACTAAGTAAACTACTTTGTAGTACACTTGTACAGTACAGTTCAACAATCCTTATCTGAAAAAAGGAAAACGAACATGAAAAATACTTACCAGCGCACATCGAAACACCACGGAGTAACCTATGGAGAACACCTCTCTGAACAATCCAGGCCCCGCCGCGAGGGCGTTCGCCTCAGCTTTACCAGCAGAAGGCAATGAATTCCCAGTGTCCAAGTGCGACCCTGTCCGGCCGTACTGCTGGAGCCTCGCCCTGACATTGTCAGCCTGCCCGAGGTACACCACGACGACGCCACCCAATCCATGCCTCCGAGACCTGGCGCCTTCGTCAGAAGCTCTTGCAACGCCCAGCTCGTAGAGACCAGGGAAGTTCTCCGGGAGGTTGAGTATCCGATATCTCTGGACCCCCTCCTTGCCGGTGGAGTGGTCCTCCCAATCCGACGGCCCGACAAGGACCTGCCAATTGGAGAGTTCAGGAGCACATCAGGCTCGAATCAAGAATCCAAGATTTGCCGATTCGACCCTGGAATTCGAGGCACCCGGAATCCGATTGGACGCCACTATCCAGATCTTGTCAACTACGTCCCAATTTAGCAAGCTCGTGGTGGCGCCAGTAGCAGATGGCAAGGAGGAGAGCAAGTACCTTCCATGGGGAGAAGAGGGGGTCGTGCTTGGTGCGGGGGCAGTCCTCCCGCTTCAGCCTGGCCACGGCGGAGGGAGAGGCCGCAGGCATCGCTCGGCCGCCTCTGCCTGATGTACTCTCGCAGTGGCAGGCAAGCAGGTAGGCTCAACGCCGCCGCCGCCGCGCCGGCCGCATCGCCGCCGAGAGCGGGCTCGTGGTTAGGAGTGGGAAAAAAAGGGCCAACGGAGAATATGTCACCAATAGAACGAACTTCTCACCGTTGCCATTACATAGATTACAATCCGTTATTTGTCATTTCTTGTAATTTTCAATCATTAGTTTACCACTTTAGAGTTTTAATGTCAATCTTCATTTTTCAGGTACGTGAAAAATACCAAAATGCCCCTGAGCTTTTTTTGTCCGAGCATGACCAGGTCAGATGTCTTGACTCGAAGCCACTCCTTTCCTCTTGCCAACGGTCGTAGATGAGGCCAGAGTCCATGGCGCGCGTCGGGTTGACGTGCCTAGCGCTGAAGTTGAGCACGTCGACCACGTTGCCGATGGACTCCTCGACCATGGTGCTGGTGCTATTGTTGTTGTCCTTGATGTAGGCTGTGGTCATGAGCGTCGATTTGATCGCGGTGGGGCTCCAGGTAGGGTGCGAGGCCTTGAGCCATGCGGCGAGGTCGGAGACATACGGGCAAGCCATGGACGTTTCTGAGAGGATGTTGAATTCGGTGCGGCGACCATCGCAGGGAATGCCGGGCAGGCCGACGCTGCTGGGCCACACGGTGAGGATGTTGAGGCCAGGGGCTATCAAATCCGGTTTGAGTATCTTCGGGGATTGGGGGTTCGGTCGCACACCACGTTCTTGCCGTGCACGGCGGCTTGGTCTAGCGAGCCGTCGAGGCACATCGACGCCGAGTAGCCGTCAATGAAGGACGAGGCTGCGCCGCTGCTTGTCCCCGTATATACTAGCTCGTACATCTTGCCGGATTCAAGCGCAGACCCACCATACACGCTCACGCCGTCTAGCACTTGGCCGTTGCCAAGCCGCACGTTAGCCGGGAAGGCACGGTCCATGGACCCAGCGCTTGCGGTGGCCATCCAGGGCGCCACATTAGTCACCGTGAGCCCACTAGGACCGCCATTGCCAGCCGAAGCTGACACCAGGAACACGTAGCGCCCCGCGGCGATGGAGGCCGTGTGGGTCCCATGCCCGTCGGTGTCGAGCGACGACTTGACCTCGGTCGTCTCGTTCATCCGACCGGAGGTGGCCTCGTAGCCCACGGAGAAGAACCGCACGCCGACGAGCTTGCGGTTGCGGGGAGTTAAGGAACCCGCCCCGACGCAAGATACCCCGCACCACTTGGCGAGACTGGGAGATGGGTCGGCTTTTCCGGCCGCAGACGGCTCGACGGCACGGCCAAATTTATACACTACACGCAAGACGCCACGTAATGGGTCGGGTCGCACGCAGACGGACGGCAGGCGCGGCTGCCCGAGGACGGCACGACGGGCGCAACGCACGGCCGGGAGTTGGGCGTGCTCGGGCCAAGACGATCGGCGCACGCTGGCACGATCAAGCTATGCGACGCCGAAGACGACGTGCCAAGCCCTCGTCGCGCCGCAACCCCGCCGGCCATGACATGAACAAGAACAAAACCCACGATTTAACGAATGTACTCCAAAGATCAAACTACGATATACGCTTTTTTGCAACTACGCATATACAAATCACAAAAGCGAGTATCATTTTCAAGAAAAAGAAAATCAAACAGATCCAACGAAATCAAGCGAGGAGAAGCGTCGACGGCGCCCATCACCACACCAGCCTGGCCATGGCCCCGCCGCCGCCTAAGAGCCCCACTCGCCGCCTGCCACTGCTCGAGCTGGGTTTGAGGCCCGCCAAGATCAAGGCCACAAGAACCTCAGACGCGACGCCACACCAAGACAAGACGCGTGCCAAGCCCGTCGCTCAGCGTCTGCACTGCCTTGAGACCTCGGGCGGCGATGGGGAGAGGGTCGAGGGGACGCCAAAGGGGGGGCTGGGGACGCTGGCGGTGGGCAGCAATGTGAAGTGGCGGTGGGAGATGGGGAGAGAGGTCCAGGCTCCAGTGCCTCGAGGGGACGCCGGGCGGTGGGGAGATGGGGACGCTGGGCAGCGGTGGGGATGGGGAGACGGGATGCCGGATGGGGAGACCGAGATGGGGATGAGGATGACCGGATTCATGGATTGGGAGAAATGAGAATGGGAGATGGGGATCGTCTTAGTATTATCTCATGGCCTCATCTCTCGGTGTTCGGCAAAAGCATCCAAGCAAAGATCAGAGATGCAGCTTGGTATGGGCGGCAGATGGTCATGGTCTCATGGATGGACTCACTGATTTGACAAAACAAGACACGGCCAAAAAGTCTAGCTAGCGTGCTCGAGACAAAATTCTCGGCTTACGACCGAGAGACAACGGATACCAAAGAACGGCTTCTTCGTTAGACAAGATAGGATGTTATTTTGATGTGATAAGATATGATAAGAGGGAAACGCAACGGGCAACACAACGGCAATATTTTTTCTCTTTGACACTATCGCGAATATGCCTATAAAAACTCTAGTCTGCAGCTCATTCGTTAACCACACGAAGCTTTTCTCTTGTGCTCTACCGATTCTCTGTTATTCATTTCTTCTCTACACGAAACTCAACTCTTCTTTTGCTCTAGTTATTATCTCTTGCATATTTCTTCTCCACACGAAACCCAGCTTCTCTTTTGCTCTACTAATTCTCTCTTTGCTCTAGTGCTCTATTAAATAGAAAGCATGCTACCAAGGAGTCGAAGCATTAAACCGGCGGAGGGAGCGGCGGAGTTTCAGTAGTCTTGTGCTATCGAGAAGTCGTAGCACGAAAGCAGCAGCAGGGAGAGGGAGACTCTCAGTCTCACGCCGCTCAATCTCCCGCCGCTCCCCTAGTCCTCCTCCCCCCGTCTCTCCCATCCATGCTCGTCGCCTTTCCCCAAGCATGGGAGACTATGGATGGATGACCGTCACATGGACGGTACGGAGGGATACGAGGAGTACCAACGCGTCCGGACCCGATGGAGATGCCAGACTTCGGTACCCCATCCACGGATGGCAATATTGATGGGTCCACTCCGCAAAGAAGCAGAAGCCACGCACGAAGGGCTTTGGCCGAAGCATATGACCCGAGCGAGGAAATTCGAGATGGCCAAACGGTAGAGATCGCAACTTGTAATTATTGCAAAGCTCAATTAATCGCCAGACAGTGGAGGGACGGGCACTTGAACCGCACTACAAGGCATGCTTGAAAAAGATGGGGCACACACACGAGGTGGAGGAGTCCAGACGCAGCTCAACTTCGAGTGATGGCTCTGTAAGTACTTGGACATACAACCCTCATAATGCTCGTGAGGAAATTGCTAGATTTATTGTTTCGAGGATCAACCAATTAGGATGGGTGAAAGTCGCCATTCAAAGAATGATCCAACGCGCTTTTGTCCACAGACCAACATGTTAGTAGGAGAACGACATCATCGATATTTTAGGGATGTATAGTAGAGAGCTAGCAAAGACTAAAAGAAATTTTTCTAAAAGTTCAATACTCTTTTGCTTTAACTTCGGATATTTGGACATCATCGCACCAAAGAACGCCTACATTAGTGTTGTAGCTCATTATTTAGATGATGAGTATAAGCTAAATAAAAGAGTCATAGGGTTTAAGTTAATTCTTGAATCACACACGGAGATGCTATTCTTGAGCTCATATTGGGGTAATTGATGATTTTCAAATTGGAAATAAGATTGCTTCTATAACTCTTGACAATGCATCGTCAATACAACGGCTATGAACATCCTCACCCCAAGGTTGCGACATATATCGGTGGATATGTTCTCCACCGAGATGTGTATGTCACATCCTCAACCTCGTTGTGCAAGATGGTATGGAGGTCATTGGTGTTTATTTGAACAATATCCGCGATGCCCTTCGTTTCCTGTCAAATTCAACGGTGGTGGCGGCCCGATTCATGAGTATTATGTAGCCAACAACAAGGCCCCAAGAAAATTCGGTCTTGACATGAAGGTGAGGTGGAACTCGACATACATCATGCTGAAAAAGGTACAAGGGTATGAACATCTTATATCTGTCTTTGTCAATGCTAACGCAAATAAATTGGTAGTCGCTAACTCAGATTGGGAAACTGTTAGTTATTTTCGAGAGTTTTTGAGACCTTTTTACAAAGCAACTAAGAGTCTATCCGGTATTTACTACCCTACCTCTTACTTAGTTATAGATTTTATTTGGCTAATTGCAGACAAGTTTGCTAAATCTAGAGAACATCCCTTTTAGGCCATGTTGTTGCAAGGAATGGAGGAAAAATTTGTTAAATATTTTGGATCTATTTCACACCTATATTGTTTTGCTATCATTTTGGATCCTACAAAAAGTTAGCGTGTTTGCAGATGGCCATGGAGGGAATAGGTGAGTGCCTCGCCTTGACTTCTCGAAGCTTTAACACGCCAAAAAGAGTTTGTACGTGTTTTCCGCTTGTATCATGACAAGCTTGGCGGCGACGAGATCGGAGGCCTCACAAAGAGACGATCAAAGCAAGACAAGCTTGACAAAGACACTGTGGAAGAAGTCAAGGAAAGTCTAGTTCTTCACCTTCTCGGTCTCAAAGCGGCCCCAAGTGGAATTCTACCTCCGAAATGAACCACTACTTGGAGCATGATTTTGCAAACATGGATCCCGATCTTTCGGGCGAAGGCAAGTTAAACTTGCTCGATTGGTGGAAGAACAATAGCGAATATTCCCTGTGGCTGTGCCATTTCGCACGAGATGTTCTACTAGTTCCTGTCCTCTGTCTCTTGAGCGGCGTTCGCTCAAAGATGGAAGAATAATTGAAGAAAGAAGGTCATCTCTCACGCCTAAGATGGTGGAGGCAATCACCGCCTCAAGGATTGGGAATTGGCAAAAGAGCGACAACAAAGATCAACTAGAGGATCTTTGAGATCGTGAGATCGTTAGCCGATCTCAATGTCGAATAGCCGACATGTATGCATAAATGTAGTTATTGCACTCTTTTCCTTCGGGAAACCCAAGACCGGGCGTAAGGTTTTTAACGAGGCAAGAATAATGTGTGTGTAAAATATCAATGAAATCTTATTTTTCCTCTAATTTTTAAGTGTCCATAATTTTACATAATTATAGTTTTACTGAGAAAAATAATAAACCATGTCATGCACAAAAATAATGTAAGATCTCATTCTCTTTTTTTTTATGGTCTCTCTCCATAAAAATCAAGACCACCCATCAAAGCCATCACAAGCAATTTGGTAAGGTGGCCTCCATCCACTTCCCATCCCATCAACACTCTTTTTTAACGAGGCAAGAATAATGTGTGTAAAATATTAATAAAATTTTACTTTTTCCCTAATTTTAAATATCCATAATTTTATATAATTATGATTTCACATAACAAAATAATTAACCATACCATACATACAAAAACCGAGATCCTTTCTACCATACTAACTAACAAACATAAATGCATAATTCTAGCACATACACGGTACTAAATCGTCTCGGTTTCTCTTAAAAAAATCGTCTCTGGTTACAATAATATAGACCTCCTTCCTCTCTTTTTTTTTGTAGTCTCTTTCTTTGCAAAAGTTCACCATCAAAGCAATACGAAAAGGAGGCCTCTCTCCACAAGTCCACAGCAGCTCTCGAGCTCCACTTCCCATCAATTACATCAACAAGACAACACAAGAACACACATTAACCCATACAAAGCTCTGACCTCTGACCCTCTGACCATCTTGCCTTGGAAGTTGGAATTGGAGTTAGCTAATAGCTAGTAGTAGCCACAAAGAGTCAAAGAGAGCAAAGAAGACAAGTCAGACTGCACAGCACTGCAGCCGTTGCGATTGCCAGCAAAGACAACGACGGAAAGCACAGAGACAGACGCACAGCGCACATGCGCCACACAAATGAGAGCGACACACTCATACTGACATACACTAAGCGGCTCGAGCCATGGCAGATGGCGGTGGCCGTGAGCGTCTGGTTCGCCTCAGCAGGGGGAAGAGGCGCTACGCGCACGGTGGCCGTGGCCATCTGGCGAAGCCTCACCTCCTCCTCCCGGCCGCCCTCGCCGCTTCGTCGGCAGCGTCTTGAACCGCCGTCGCCTCCTCGCCTTCTACCTCTTCTCCATGGCGGCGCTCATCGCGCTCTCGTCTTCGCCGGTCTTTGCCATCACCCGCACTGGGCCTACCCGGTGAGTCGGTGGCGGTGCTCGGCCGCGCCTACGGCAATCCGCCTCGTCGGCTTCTCCATGTGGTCTGCGTGGTCGTTCGACGACCCCGCCGGTGGGGCGCATCAAGGCCGACACCCGAGACGCCCGGCCACAAGATCGCTTCCTCGCCTCGCGTCGCGTCGCTCTTTCGCGCCGAAGCTACCGCTGCCGTGTCGCGTGCCGTCGCAAGACGCCCGACGCCGCAGACGGGCGGCGTGGCCGTCTTGGCCTCGCCGATGTTTCGCCGTGTCGCAGACGGCACGCCGAGAAGCTCGCCGTGCCGACCACCACCTGCCCGCCAGGTCATGCGCTATCGTGCCGTGCGTCTTGCGGCCGGCCGACTCCGACCTCTCTACTTGGGCGGCACGGATGAACCCCGGTCGTGGAAGCTGCGGTGGGTGGGCGAGATGCCGATATCGATGATGGTGATGACAAGGTCGACGTCGAAGTCGGAGTTTGCCAAGAGCACGGACGGCGGGGAGGACAAGAGCCCAAGGAACCGCGGGGAGCGCGTGGTGGCAAGGCAGCGGACGCGTTCCAGAACCACGGCCGCCACCCCAGTAGCACCCACCAGCGCCGCCGCCACCACTGGTGGCGACATCCGTGCCGAGAACCCATGGAAGGCCGTGGAGTAGGTGTGGCGTGCGTCGGGAAGGCGTTAGTGCTGTGCGTCGGGAAGGCGGATGGCTTCGCATCAGCGTCCACCTGCACGATGTACGTCCTCTCCCCTCCACCACCCCCGCTGCCAAAGACTTCCACCACGACGGCAAGAACTAGCAGCATTAGGAGGAGGAGAGGGCGTGACCCCACACCAACACCATCACATAATGGCACATCGGGAGAAGAGAAGGGATTGGGGATGGGGAGTGGGGAGTGGAACGGAGAAGCGAAGGGGAAACCACCGGTTAATGCGCTACCAGACCAGCTTGTGTCCAGTCATGTGACCCAAGGGGCATTTTGGTAATTTTTGGTGGACATAAATGGCTTGAAAATTGGAAATTGGCATTAAAACTCAAAAGTGGCAAACTAATGATTGAAAATTATAAGAAGTGGCAAATAACGGATTGTAATCTACATAATGGCAAAGGTGAGAAGGTCGTTCTATTGGGTGGCATATTCTCAATTGTCCCGAAAAAAAAAGATAATTAGTGGGCTCGATGGCTCAGTTCAAAATTGTTTCAATTATACTAGTTAATTGGTTAAAACATTGAAATTGGACGTTTGGCTGGTTAGCTCGGTTCTAAAAATACTTTCAAACTATAAATAAAACAATATTAAATTAAACCATGTTAATTTCAGGAAAAGCTCGGTAAGACAGGTATCAGACTCGATATCCACCCCTACTTGTGGTGCTTTGAAAATTTTGGCTTTTTCGGACCTAGGCGAGCCATGCACGCACAGTTCGACCTGACCCAGGCTTCAACGTGTGGTCGGGATCGGTCCAGCCGCTTAGAGTCGAGGTGCATTGCGCTCATGGTACACCGAATTTTGCATTTCTGCATCCGTTAGATCGATGACTAATGGTCTAGATCAAGCACAGTAGCAAAACAGGGGTAGTTTCCGGTTGTTTCGCATTGGCGGTTCGGATAATTGATTATATGCCTTGCAGTTCGTTGTCACTCTAGGATTTGCTACTCTTTACACTGACTCCTCAATTATTTACCACTTTTTGAATGTTTGAGCTAAAATCATCATATTCAAGTTTATTTGATAGGAGGAAAGACAAAATTACCCTTCCTAGCCCACCCATTCGTTCCTTGCACCCTTACATCTTCCTCACCTATTTCCTCGTGCCTCGTCTCGCCGTCGGCCTCGTCATCGCTGCCAACAACCTGCCACCCCCATCGTTTTCTCGCCTAGCCGAGCGTGTCACAAGGTTCGCCTCACCACGCTGAGGCTTTTCCCCTCCTCCTTCAACCGCCTCTCCCGCCGTAGAGCGCCACTGCCATCCTCCGCCAAGCCGCCATGGCCACCACCGTTGGTAGCCTTCCTCACGATGCCCCAGACCAAACCACGACCTCCAAGAGCCTCCCTACACCTGCGTCGTGCTCGTGCACCCCCTAACCAGACGGAGACCGCTAGATTTCATTGCCGGCGAGTCCTCCTTTTCCACGACTACCGTCATTTCTTTTCTCCGTTCCGGCCACCACCAACATTCTCGTTCACAAGCGCGGCCAAAAATGGATTTGCAGTCCTCTAGAACACATTGGGCGCCCTCCAATGTTGCCGCTCCGCCATAGAAGCGATGCCTCTTCTCTCTGTTTCTCTTCCTCTCCCCTCCTTCCTTGGGGGTCGGAGGAGAAGGAGGTGGAGGAAGAAAGAGGCGGTATCATGATGGTGAAGCTCGAGGTGTGTGCATGCCTGTCGTGCGGTTGTTGCGCCCAGGGCTGGCTCGCCGTCATCAGCGACCATGAGCATAGAGAGGAGGCGATGAACAGAGCGAGACTCATAAAAGAAGTCCTCGACCTAAGCCAAATGGTGTGAAGGGTAATTTCGTCTTTTCGCCTCTCAAATAGATTCGAATTGATTGAATTCGGCTAAAAAAAATCAAAAAGTGACAAATAATTGAGGAGTTAATGTAAAGAGTGGTAAATAATGTATTACAATGTAAAGAGTGACAAATCCTAGAGTGGCAACGAACTGCACGGCATATAATCAATTATCCCATGGTTTATTGTCTCAATTTGCCACAATCACTTAGGCAACTTTGACGGTTTTAGGCTAGTGTTTGTTTTTTGGCCATACTTGTCTTGTTGCACTTTCTTAGACCCGTGTTCTTTTTTTTATTAGAGGGGTGCTTAACTCCCCTAATTTCAATTAATGAAACCAGCAATAGGGTAGGCAGGCCCGGGCGTCAAGCACGGGTGGGCTGGGGGCACACCGGCTCCCCACGCCAACTGAGCATCGCTCAGTTCCTAGCCCCATGTTTTGTCTGTTGTAGACGCAATTTCTAACCAAAAGTTGTAGTGTGGCTAGGGATGGGAAATGGTAAAGGATAATTTGTTTTATCCGATATTCGTATTTGAGAAAACACAAATATGGTAAGTACAATCCGCATTCGAATAGTATTCGTATCCGTATTCGGTGTTATTCGTATCCGAAAAAAATAGATAGTATTCGTATCTGTATTCGGTGTTATTCATATCCGGGGAAAAAACCGGATAGTACCTCAAAAAACAAATACTATCTGGGAAAAACGAATACGAATACTATCCGTTTTTTCTCGGATACGAATATGAATACTATCCCTTTTTTTTTTCCCGGATACGAATACGAATACTATCCATTTTTTCCCAGATACAAATACAAATACTATCCAAATTTTACGCGGAGCGTTTATGTTTCGACGATGTCTTAATTCGCATCAATATGTGGTCATGGGTATTGCTACGACTTCGTGTAGGTGTAGGCGAGACGTAGTCATGTTACATAAATTTGTTCTCTCGAGATTTGTCGCAAAAGTTGTAGGATATTCGTATTCGACCGAATTGAGTACATATTCGATTCAAATTCGTATTCGTTACGACATTCGATTTGCATTCGTATTTGAAAAATATTCGAATTCGTTTTCGTTTTCGTTTTAAAAATATGGATTCGTATTCGTATTCGGGATTATTCGATTCATATTCGATCTGTTTCCATCCCTAAGTGTGGCGCATGATTTGTTCGCCACAAAAAGTGTGGCATGCCAAACTTTAGCACCGGAAGTTTGGCAACGTGTGGCTTCTAACAAAGATGCCCTTACTCCAAAGCTATTTTTTTAGAAAGGAAGAAGATATTTATGATCAAACAGGGGTAACCATATAATCGTCAAACACAGTGTCAATTTAAGGAGGAACACAAGCTAGCCAAACCAGCAAAGAATATTTGAATCTGCAATACATGTGATGGTAAACAACGCACGTAGTGGTCTGCAAACCCAGTATCTCATCCGATTTTTTAAAAAAACACGATCGGGTGAGAAGGACAACGATTTCTTATCGTTGCCACGAAGGTTTTAACCCGCAACATTTCCCTCACAAATAATCAAATTCTGTATCAGTATATTCTCATACACCGCCAGTTATGAACATGATTTATGTATGTACAAATATTGCTACGATGAAAAATGCAGCCTAACTCTAAAACACAATATAGCATTTGTACTATGATTTATAACGGACAAGATAACCGTGTCACATCAGCATTTCGTCAACTAGGCAGCAGCAACACAGCGCGGTGAAACTGCATCGCATAAGATACTGTCATGAGAATAAAGCCTCTGCTTCTTCGCAGCAAGGCTCGAAATAAATTAGGAAAAAGTCCATTTTACAATCCTGAATTCTTTGAAAAGTCTGAAAATCAATTTTGAATTATAAAATAGGACACGCGCCAACCTCCAACTCTCAAAACAGTTCACCCCCCCACCCCAAAAAAAACAAAACCACCCCGGCACCCATGTCACCGTATTTTGTCACTTCATCAGCCAAATCACCTCCTCCCTCCTCCCTATCTTTTTCCTCTCTTCTCTCTCTCCTCCCCGTTGGCGCCGCGAAGGGGCCCGAGTCGGCCACGATGGTGCTTGTTGTGGAGGCGGGCAAGGGCAGCCGGCGAGGAAGGTCATGGAGGCGGCGGAGATCATGGGCCGGGCTCACACAAAGTGATCGAGGAGGGTAGGTGGAACCGGCGACACCATGCAGGGGGGCCAAGGGGGTCCGAGAGGGCATGAGGGGCGAGGAGCTTTGGTGGCCGGCGAAGGGCGCTGGCCGATGACCACAAGGCGGCCGGGTATGAAGCCGTCTGGGTCGCCGAGGGGGGGGCAGAGGCGTGGTTGCGCGAGGTTGCCGCTGCTGTGAGGGCGCCGAGCAAAGGCGCGATGGGCCGGGGCAGTCGTCGGACGACCCTCCTATTAAGGGACAAATGTGGGCTGCGGGGTGGGCCGACCGGCATGGAGGCGGCTGCGAGCGGCCTAGTCGGGTCACTGCCGCATGTCTGCCTCCCGCTCCAGTGTTGTTGTTGCCATGCTCGGTGGAGAAGGACCACTAGCGTGGGGGACGACGAGGACGGTGGAGGCAGAGGCGGTAGGCCGAGGTAGAGGGGGCGGGCAGCGGGCGGAGCCAAACGTGGAGACGGGAGGCTGAGACAGGAAGAAGAAAATGAGAATGAGAGGATAGGAGGAGGATGGGTGGGCCCTGCTATATTTTTTTGTGTGTATTTGATGGTGACGTTGGCTGGACTGTCACATCACCTTAAAATCAGTCTACATGTCAAAAAAAAACCACTGTCGCATCAGCTTAAAATCGAAGTTGAATAGACTAAGGGGGTAAAGGGAATGATTTTGAGAGTTAAGGGTATCAGGTGTCCAGTTTTGTAATTCAGGATTGTTTTCTACACTTTCAAAAGAATTTAAGGGCGTAAAATGGACTTTTTCAAATAAATTATGCTGTAACATTGCATCTTACAATCCTGCTACGAAGCCGCATCTGGGCATTGGAGGAGCAGGAGGCTCGTATGGCGACGGAGGCGTCATCGGCCCGGGAGGTCCTGAAATGCCAAATGCAACAGGAATTTCAGGTCAAGGGCACGAAAGGTGAATGCTGACGTAAAAAATGGTACTTGGGACTTGTTCAGAAAACATATTGCTTGGAAAACGTGATCAGCATTGTCCCCAACATGCACAAACATGAAATTATCGTTGTTCAAGATAATTCCCTTCGCCGAAATCAATACAGTTTGTAAAGAAAACCCAAGCAGTTGGTGCTGCCTTTTTTCTTCAGAAAACAGGCATCGTCCAGCTGTTATTAAAGCTAGCAGGAGTACACTGATGCTGCTTTTGTCAGTGGGGAATAGAGAGGGGAAAACGAATATGAAATGGCTACCTCGTGCCCCGTCGTGATGAAAGCTGTTCCGATGTTGCATCTTGAGACGGCGTTAGTTAGTTTTGCAATGGAACTATGAGCGAGCGAATGGTATCAGCAAATGGAATGAGAGAGAGAGAGAGGGAACACACAGGCAAATATCAAAGGCAGACGTTTTCTAGACGAAGAGATCTATTCGTTCAAAGCAACAAGCCCCCACCCCACCCCCCAAAAAAAAGGCTATGGCGTACTTGCCATGAGCAAGAACACAGCTGGTAACTCAGTTTCAGCCGGAGGTTACAACGTCTTTTGACTCCTATGAGCTGTTGGCCACTTCATATCACCTCTGTACGTGACTACGTGGCTCACCATTTTTTCACCCGTTTAATCTAACTTTGGTAGCACTTTGTCCCCCTCCCTGTAACGTACGCGTACAGGCGTGATGCGCCCAACATAGGTAGTGCCCTCGTGGTGGTGGTGCTGTCCTGATTTGCGATTTCACCGTGAAATGCACGCCTTCGTGGTCGCCAGCACCGACAACGCGGTTCACCGGTTGCTTCGCCATGCTTCTCCGTACGTTCCTCCATCGCCATATGTGAAAAGTTACCTTTCCTTTTGCCTTTCTTTCTTCCCTTTCTCTCCGTGTGTGCGTTGCATGTGAGCCCGTGCATGCAGCTCAGCTCTTAGTGGCGAAGTAGACTTCTTGATTTTTTGGGTCACGTGTAATGCTCAACGACGGAATCAGGTCTAGTACTGGTAGAGATGTTATCTTAATTAACATACGTATTAGACGTAATCAGGTCACCCATGAATACTCGTATAGACGTATTGGAGTTTGATGATGAACTGTCCATCACTTCATGTAGTAGTACTTGTCTGTACAAAAGCATGGCAATTGGGCAAATCCATGAACAATTAATAGTAGCTGCTTTAATTCACAATTAACAGTGCCAAGCGATTAGCGTGTACAAAGCAAGCATGCAGGCAATCTAAGCCTTGCACGCTCAGGTCAGATGCTTATTTGTTTCCTTGAATTGAATTTTACAAGCTGATAGGCAGAGATACACGTATCGCGTAGGTACAGTTCTGTTCAAGAAAGTCATCGTCGATGATCAGTTTCGGTCTCACAACCTCCTGCTGCTCTCAAGCCTCGTGTAGCCGAGTACGCAGTTGGCGTAGGCCACGTTCTTGAGCGCCTTGCCGTGCCACCGGCCGACGGCGGCCACGCCGGAGCGGAGCGTCTTGAGCAGGCAATCCGCCGTCCTCACGACGCTCTGGACGCCCGTGGGCAGCGAGAGGTAGGGCGCGTTGAAGAGGTGGAACTCGAGCGACGCCTGCTGCTGCTGCCGCGGCGCCGCCATGAGCATCCTGGCGACCTGCCGCGCGAAGCCGGCGCCCAGGGAGTGGCCGCAGAGGCACACGTTCTCGGACCCGAACCGGTCGATGGTCGCCCTCAGCGCCTGCAGCGCGCCGGCGAGCCGCGCCGAGCCGCGGAGGCTGTTCCGCGCGAGCAGGCGGAGCTCGTCCTCGACGTCCCGGCGGATGGTCGGCGCGCGTAGCAGCGTGCCCCGGAACGCGATCACCGCGCTTGGCGCGCCGCTCGGCCTGTCCCCGCCGTCGCCGCCGAGCAGGTGGTGGTCCCACTCGAAGATCGCTCCGAACACGGAGCCGTCCCTCTCGTCCACCAGCTCGTGCGCCAGCCGGTAGCTGAACGGCTTCCACCACCGCTGCGCCACCTCCGCCGCGTCCCGCCGCTCCTGCCTCTCCAGCTCCAGCAGGTACACCGCCTCGATCAGGCACGCCATCACCATCCTCCTGTAATCATCATCCCTCCTGCAAACATAAAACAACCAATGCGCACATCAGGCACACGCATCTAATTCTTGGCTCAAGAAAACAATCCAAATCAAGGTAGAAGAAGCTATAACAACTAACAAGAGACCAAATCAATCGCATATACAGAGAGCTCACGCTTACCAGCTAGTGTGTATGAACTCCCGCCAAGTAGATGAGCAGGACAAGTTCGCATGCGACGCCATTGCCATGGTTAGCTAATCACTCACTACCTACCTTCCCAACGCTGTGCAGTAAGTGCAGCTGTGGTCGTTGGCGTAGGGAAGGTGTGTCAGGGCAGGCGGCAAATATATACACGGATGGGGGGTGGTGCGGGCTTAACCCAAATTTGCTAGCTGGTGGTGCGGGAATAAAGGCGACGCGCGCACCGGAACAAATATCGGAGGCTAGCTAGCTCGCCCTTTCCATTTTCTACGACTTGACTGAATCGATCGGATCGATGGATCGGAGCAGAGAGAGATCAGAGATGGATGGCAACGTGCTGCCCGCTGGTGCGAATAGTTGCTTCCAGCCTGAAAGGCGCGGGCTCGGATGGACTACGTCGATTGCAAGCTTTAGGGGAGCATATATTCCCCACGGCTACCATGCAGTAGCACGGATGGCTCGTCCCGAATACAAAATTAAGGTCGAATCACACGATCTTTCATCTCTCTATCTGTACGTGTGACGTGCGTATGACTGGTTGGGCGTTTCTCTATCTGTACGTGTGACGTGCGTATGACTGGTTGGGCGTTTCACTCGGTTAGGCGATCTAGCTTTCTTGCCCGGCCCGTCGTTGGTGCGGGAACAGCTAGAGGGCAGTGGAATATCTGAGTGGTTGCTTTTGCTTTTGTCAGGAGGAAGGCTGCCGATTGATTAGGGATGAAGGTTAGCGGGTCAATTGGGCACGTCTTACGCTATGGCTTGTTTGGAAGTAAGGGATAGAAAAATCAGTGGGGATTTTGAGGACATCAACTAGTAAACTAGCTGATACGTAGATGTTGTCCGATCTTTTGCAGTACAAACAGCGGGGGTAATCCTTCTTCTTGCGGCTGGGGTTCAACTCTCCTTGAACCTTGCGGTGATGAAGGCAGCAGCAGCTCCCTCGACCATGTCGCCGTGTAGATGGATAACCAGATAGCCACACACTAATCAAATCACAAGGACGATTAGAAGCATGAACTCGAAGCCTCTCTAAACCGTGAGCAGCAAAGATCAAGAATTAGACGAGTTGAATCGTGTAGATTTGGTAGGCAATTTCAAGAACGACGCGTTCTTGCCTTGCTCCGACCTTAACAAACCCTAGATGGGAAAACCTCGACAACACGCGCGATATGCGCCAGAAAGTCGCCGTGACTTTTCTATATTTCTTTCTAAAATTCTTCTCCCTTTACAATGGGCAAAGCCGTAGCCTTATATTGGCACCTAAGGGTGCGGCCGACTCACACACGGCTTAAAGCCGATTCTATCTCTAACTCACGTATCGTACAAAGATTCTTTCCTAATATAGTTATGAAAAGATTACAACTGACTCCATCTAAAAGATATATACTATAACTTATCTACGACCAGAACTATTCATGTGGACTGGTCGAAGACCTAATCGTAGGACTGGTCCTGGGGAGGTCCCGGAGGGAGATCCTGAGGAGGTCCTGGGAAGGTCCTAGAGGAGGTCCTGAGGAGGTCCTGGAGGGAGGTCTGTCTCGAGGAGGTCCTGGAAGGAGATCCTGAGGACCTCCGGGGTGGTCCTGGAAGACCTCTGGGGTAATCCTAAAGACCTCTGGGGTGGTCGTAGAGCACCTGGGGTGGTCGTAGGCCACCTGGGGTGGTCGTGGACCTCGTTTCCTTCTAGCTCGTTTTGCTCCTGGCTTGATCAGTTTGTCCCCATGTACTCGAGCGGAACTGGTCGTAGGGATGCCCGCATCATCCCCTCCCCCTTCAAGCGAAACCGTCCTCGGTTTCGGGGTATTCTTCACAAGATCCTTACTCTTGATAATAATATCAGAATGGATCTCCTCATCTCTTTTGAGCAGTAAAGAATGAAACACACCTCTATGCATCAATGTGAAACGATTAGCTCTCCCTTGGTGTGTAACGTTGCGATCAAACTGCCATGGATGCCCCAACAATATGTGACATATGTGCATAGTCACGACGTCGCATTCCACCTTGTCTTCATAGCCATCAATTGAAAACGGTACTGAAACTTTATGTGTAACTTTCAGCTTACCAACATTGTGAAGCCATTGCATATAGTATGACTTAGGATGACGCCATGTAGTTAATGAGAGCGCATCAACCATGTCCTTACTGATCACATTGTTGTAGCTTCCTCCATCGATCATCAATTTGCACCGTTTGCCCTTTATCATGCATTAGGTTTGAAATACACCACGTTGCTGCCCCTTCTCGATAGTGTATTGTCAGTATTCACCTTGTGAGTCATCAAAGATACACCGACTTCAGGTTCACAAATCACCGCTTCTATGTTGGAATCCGTGGATTGCTCTTCAGCGTTGTCGCTATCACTCTCCGATGCATATCCGTTCTGTACAAGTAGTACTTGTCTTGAATTTGGGCAATCTTTCTTCATATGCCCTCTGCCCTTGCACTTGTAGCATTCAATATCTCGTGTTCGAGCAGTTGAGAAAGCACTAGAATCAAATCTAGATGCCTCCTTGCTTGTTGTACTGACTGCCTTGGATGCTTCTTTAAGTTGTACTCCCACTGGATTAGTGGGTGCAATCGGCTTAGAACTTGAACCACCTTCACCATCTTGCTGAATTGGACACCTCCAACTCAATGGATTGGTGCGGCCAACATTTGAATGGTTGTCTCTCACCTATTGTTCAGCACGCTCAGCTTGGTGAAGAAGCCCTTGTACGGTGTTATACTGCATCAAGTCAACACAATTCCGCACGTCGTCGTTCAGTCCTGCAAAGAAACGTGTCATTTTAGCTTCAGCGGACTCGCAAACACCAGTACGGATCATGAGCACTTGCATCTCTTAATAGTACTCATCCACGGACTTGGAACCTTAAGATAGACGACGTAGCTTTATATGCAGCGTCTTGGTATAGTACGCTGGAACAAATCTAGTCCTCATGACTTGTTTCATCCCCTCCCAAGTGTGTGGACGATCTCCTACACGGTTCAATTAATCTCACCAAATAATAGCGAATTCGGTGAACTCAATTAAAGCAGCACGAACCTTCTTGTCTTCGGAGTAGTTATGGTTGTCGAAAATTTGATTGACACGCATCGCCCACTCCAGATAAGCTTCAGGTTCAGCTCTGCCTTTGAACGTCGGTATAGTGATTTTGATTCGGCCAATACCGTCATTCTCGCATTGCACACCACTGTCACGGTGTCCTCCATGTGCAGTAGGTCGACGATCAAAATAATCATGCCGTAGTGGTCGTGGGTAGCCTCCACGGCCATCGGACATGTTATCATCATTAGCACCATAGCAACGAACGTCGTCATGCAACTGCGCTCGTCGCACCAAGTTTGGTGCCTGATGCCGGGTGCCGGCCCCTTCTGGCGGCAGTAATCTCTCCTCCAAGCGACGAAGAGAAACGACAAGTTTGTCGAAGCCCTCCGTGATGCGATCATTCAACGAAGTTTGCACTTCGTTGATCCTCGTATTCACCCCATTGATGCTTCCATCGAAATCAGCACGGATAACGTCCTCACGACGCTTGATGTGTCTGGGGATCGCCTTAAATCGTGCTCGTACTGCCAGTGGTAAGTCATCATTGATCGGTTCTCCCAAGTCGTCGCTGGAGTAACCACTCGAACCCCTTTGGCTCGCTCCTGACATCCTGAAAGCAGCAAGAAAAAAATTTCCATACCGCGATCAACTTGGCGCTCTGATACCACTTGATACAGATCAACTAGTAAAATAGCTGATGCGTAGATGTTGCCCGATCTTTCGTGGTACAAACAGCGAGGGTAATCCTTTTTCTTGCGGCTGGGGTTCAACTCTCCTTGAACCTTGCAGTGATGAAGGCAGCAGCAGCTCCCTCGACCACGTCGCCGTGTAGATGGATAACTAGATAGCCACGCACTAATCAATCACAATGACGATTAGAAGTATGAGCTCGAAGCCTCTCTAAATCGTGAGCACCAAAGATCAAGAATTAGACGAGTTAAATCGTGTAGATTCGGTAGGCAATTTCCAGAACGATGCATTCTTGCCTTGCTCCGACTTCAACAAATGCTAGATGGGAAAACCTCAACAACACGCACGATATGCGCCAGAAAGTCGCCGTGACTTTTCTGTATTTCTTTCTAAAATTCTTCCCCCTTTACAATGGGCAAAGCCGTGTCCTTATATTGGCACCTAAGGGTGCGGCCGACTCACACACGGCTTAAAGCCGATTCTATCTCTAACTCACATATCGTACAAAGATTCTTTCCTAATATAGTTATGGAAAGATTACAACCGACTCCATCTAAAAGATATATACTATAACTTATCTACGACCAGAACTATTTATGTGGACTGGTCGAAGACCTGGTCGTAGGACTGGTCCTGGGGAGGTCCCGAGGAGATCCTGGGGAGGTCCTAGAGGTAGGTCCTGGAAGACCTCCGGGGTGATCCTGGAAGATCTCCAGGGTGGTCGTAGAGCAGCTGGGGGTGGTCGTGGGCCACATGGGGTGGTCGTGTACCTCGCTTCCTTCTGGCTCGTCTTGCTTCTGGCTTGATGAAAGCATCTAGGCCCCTAAAAATGGTTTTGGTAATTAATGATAATATCTTTATATGGGATTAACGTGTTTATTGAGTATTTACAAGGTTAAGTCCCATTGGTGGTTTTGATGACTTGGAGTTGCATGCAAATGGACTACATGAAGATCTTTTGGCTCAAAGACAAGGTACAATAGTTTAGGACTCTTTTTATTTTACCGGTCTTAGGTGAATTGGTTGGAAGACCGGGTTATAAGTTAGATAGCGGTACTATAAGGAGGGTTCAAAAATCTAGTACCTTGAAAATAAATGATGCCACAAATGCTCAAATCATACTTGATTTAATCTTGGAATTGATTTGAATTGATTTGGCCTTGATTTGAATTTGCTGAAAATCCTTGAGGCCGGACTGACCGACATTATTTGTCCGGACTAACCGGTGTCCCGGACCAAAAAGACGGTCAGCTTTTTCCAGAAGGTTGCTGTTTTTTGGTTTCGCTGGAAATCCTCTAGGCCGAACTAACCGACGGCTAAAGGCCGGACTGACCGGGATCACGGGTCATGGACGCGGTCAGCATTTTCCAGAGAGGTTATGTTTGAGAATTGCTTCGCAATTTCTTCAGGCCGGACTGACCGCAGGTTATGTCCCGGACTGACCGGGGTCCCGGATTTTTTTGGCTCGGTCAGCTTTTTACAGAAGCAAGTTTTCTCCTGTTTTTGGTGTTGAAGGCCGGACTAACCGTGCATTACATCATGGTCTGACCGGACCCCTCTCAGAACGGCTATTTTCTCGGTGCATTTAATGCATTTGAGAGGAACAATCGATCAGTTGCCAAGAGTCGGATGACCGCACTTATGCTGCTGGGTCCGACCGACTTTCGAGTTTTGGGGATTTCGTGCCCCAACGGCTAGTGCAGTGGGTGGAGGCTATAAATACCTCACCCACTGCAGCTAGAAGGCTTTGATGAACCTCATTTAACACACTTGAGCCCTTTGCCTTGTTTTCAACTCATTGAGAGCATTCAATTCCTTTTGCAAAGGTAGTTGAGGTTTTTCCAAGAGTATTTAGTTGGGTTTGATCATTGTGGCATTAGAGCACTTTCAAGTGAAAATTTCTTGCTCTATTACTCTTGGAGATTGCCGTCTCCTAGACGGCTTGGAGATTGGTTCGGTGATCTTCTCAAAGGAGATTGTGAGAAGACCCGGGCATTTGTGAAGGTTGGAGCTCGCCTATCCGGAGAGGAGAAGAGCTACCACTAGTGATCGAGGGAAGACTTAATTCGTGGAGCCGGCTTGAGTTGATCAAGCTTCCTCAACGTGGATTAGTGAAGACCGGCAAGTCTTCGATACCATGGGAAAAACTTCATTGTCTCAATTATGGTTATCTCTAGTCTTTACTATTTTCGCATTTACATTTCTAGCTTAATTCTTGTGTTAATTTGCTTAGCTAGAATTATATCTTGCTTAGACTAAGTTGTTAATGGGCTAAAATTGTTAAATTGTCAAAAAAGTTTAAAAACCTCCTATTCACCCCCTCTAGTCGGTTATCCTTGATCCTATAAGTGGTATCAGAGTTTGGTCTCTCATTGATTTAGACTTAACCGTCTAAGAGAGAAAATGATGGCTAGTGAGGGAATTGCTATAGGAAAGGCTCCTTTATTTGATGGCTCTAATTATGCTTATTGAAAAATTAGAATGTCAATTTATTTAAAGGCCATGAGTCCAAGCATTTGAAAAATCGTAAATGAGGGTTACGTCATGTCTCTTAATCCACTAATTCCCACGGATCAAGAGACGCGTAATGCTCATTTAGATGCCCAAGCTATGAATACTCTCTTTGGCGCTTTGAACGCGGATGAGTTCAATAGAGTGAGCAATTTGAAAACCGCTCATGATATTTGGACTACCCTCTCGAAAATCCATGAGGGTACATCCACGGTCAAAGAAGCCAAATTGCATAGGCTTCGGATTAAGTATGAGACATTCGTAATGTTGCCTCATGAAAATATCAATGAGATGTATTCAAGACTCAACAACATTGTGAATGAGCTCAAAGGCCTTGGAACTAACCTTCTTGATGTTGATATTGTGCGCAAGATGCTTAGGGCTCTCCCGGACAAGTATGAGACGTTGGTGACGCTATTTCTCAACTCATCCGAGTTGCCAAGAATGACACCAACGGGGCTCTTGGGCTACCTCATCACAAATGAGTTGTTCAAGAAGGACAAGGAAGAGCTCTTGGAGACATCCTTCTCAAAGAAGAAGATTACCTCTTTCAAAGCCAAAGCGAAATCAAGTGATGATGAGGATGAAAAAGATGACTCCGACGAGGAGTATGCACTCCTTGTGAGAAGAATAAAGAGGGTCATGAAGAGACGCTCCAATAGAAGCTATAACTTTGACAAGTACAAGAAAGGGCAATCCTCAAGTGACAAGAAACGTTATAGCAACATTCGGTGCTATAATTGTGAAGAGAAGGGACACATTGCTTCCCGTTGCCCCGAAAAGAAGGATGACAAGGGCAAACCATTCAAAAAGAAGGAGTACAATGGCAAGAAGAAGCTCTTCAAGAAGCTTCACAAAGATGGCAAGCATGAAGCCCACATTGGAGAGTGGGATTCAAATGATGAGTCAAGCGACTCCGATTCCGATGAGGAAGAGTCCCCCAAGAAAAAGGGACTAGTCGGCATCGCCATCAAGGAAGCTCCATTGCTATTCTCCACTCTTCTCCACTCCTACTTGCCTTATGGCAAAAGGAGATAAGGTAAAATCCATTAATAGTGATGAACCAACTTATGATGAATTAATGGATATACTTGATGAATTAAGTGAATATCTTGGAAAAAAAAAGTTAAAATATAAGATCTTAAATAGGGAGCATATTTCTCTAAAAGATTCTTATGAGGGGCTAAAGGAAGCTCATGACTTGCTTATCCAAGAATATTCAAGCAAATCTTATTCTAGTGTAGAAATTACATGTGATATTATTGATGAAATGCTTAGCGTAGAAATTGGTAAGACTAGTGCATCTACTTCATGTAATGACCTACTTGCTATGCCATGTTGCTTTAGTATTAATGCTAATCATGATATTGTTGAGCAAAATGATGCAAAGCTTGTTGATGAGAACAATGAGCTAAAAGAGCAAGTGACCAAGCTAAGCAAAAGCTTGGAAAGGTGTTTCAAAGGTAAGGCCACTCTTGACAAGCTTTTGAGTGAGCAAAGGTGCTCATTCAATAAGGAAGGTCTTAGGTATGTGCCTAAGAAAGGTAAGAAACCGGTAAACAAGCCCACAAGATTTGTGAGGCAAAATGGTAAGTATTGCCATAAGTGCCGAAAAATAGAACATGTGCAACAAGATTGTCCTAAGAGTAAGGTTCCATTACTTGGTATATATGATTCATGCTATATGCTTAGAAAGTCTAATGATGGTAAAGTAGTTGCTCGTTTTGTTGGCACTTCAATTTTAGGTGCTAAAAAGAATGCTATTTGGGTGCCTAAATCCTTGGTTACTGACCTCCAAGGACCCAAACAAATTTGGGTACCTAAAAGAACTTGATTCTTGTTTTGTAGGTGAACTATAAAACCGGTGGAAAACATTGGGTGCTTGATAGTGGATGCACTGAACACATGACCGGTGATAGAAAAATGTTCACCACATTCGAGAATGGAAAATGAGTAGACAAGATTACTTTTGGCGATAATAGCAAAGGAAAGGTAATAGGATTGGGTAAAATTGCTATCTCAAATGACCTTTTCATTTCTAATGTTTCTTTAGTAGAATCATTAAACTTTAACTTGCTATCCGTTGCTCAAATATGTGATCTTGGACTAATTTGCTCATTCTCTAGTGAAGGTGTAACCATCTCTAATGCAAAAGATAGCTTTTTAGCTTTCAAAGACTTTATATTTGGAAATCTTTACTTAGTTGATTTTAGTTCAAGTGAATTATGTTTAAAAACTTGTTTATTGGCAAAAACCTTTTTGGGTTGGCTTTAGCATAGAAGGCTAGCTCATGTTGGGATGACTGAACTCAAAAAGCTTTTCAAACATGATTTAGTTGTTGGCTTGAAAGATGTGAAGTTTGAGAAAAATAGACTTTGTAGTGCTTGTCAAGCCGGTAAACAAGTCGCTAATTCTCATCCTTCCAAAAGTATCATGTCAACTTCTAGACCATTGGAACTCTTACATATGGATTTATTTGGGCCAACAACCTATAAGTGTATCGGAGATAATAGCTATTATTTAGTCATTGTGGATGATTACTCTAGATACACATATGTATTCTTCCTAGATGATAAAAGTGAAACCTCCGGCATTTTCAAAAGATTTGCAAAAAGGGTCCAAAATGAATTTGATTTCAAAATAAAGAAAATCCGTAGTGATAATGGTTCCGAGTTCAAGAATACTAAAGTTGAAGACTTTTGTGATGAACTTGGAATAAAGTACGAACTTTCCACAACCTACACTCTGGAGCAAAATGGAGTAGTAGAAAGGAAAAATCGTACATTAATTGAAATGGCTAGGACAATGCTTGATGAATATAATACTTCCGATTGTTTTTGGGCGGAAGCTATTAACACCGCTTGTTATGCCATAAATCGTCTTTATTTGCATCGACTTTTGAAAAAGACTTCCTATGAGCTTCCTGTAAGAAGAAACCGAACATCTCTTATTTTCGAGTTTTTGGTTGCAAGTGTTATATTTTAAAGAAGGGTGTTCGTCTTTCAAAATTCGATAGTCGCTGTGATGTTGGTTTTTTGCTTGGTTATTCTTCAAATAGCAAAGCTTATCGTGTCTTTAACAAAAACTCCGGTTTAGTTGAAGAAAGACACGATGTGCAATTTGATGAAACTAATGGCTCTCAAGAAGAGCATGAGAATTTGGATGATGTAGGTGATAAAGTCTTAAGAAAAGCAATGGAACATATGCAAATAGACGACATCAAGCCCGAAGACAATCCATCATCTTCCACTCAAGTTGAACCACCCACATCTTTCACAAGTCAAATACAAATTAATGAAGATGATAACAAGGAAGATGATCAACCATCCAACCTACCACCAAGAATCCACAATGCAATTGCAAAGGATCATCCAATAGACCAAATATTGGGTGACGTAAGTAAGGGTGTCCAAACTCGCTCTCGTGTTGCTTCTTTTTGTGAACATTACTCTTTTGTCTCTTCTATTGAGCCAAAGCATGTAGAAGAAGCACTTGACGATCCGGATTGGGTGAATGCGATGCATGAAGAACTCAATAACTTCACCCGGAATGAAGTTTGGACATTGGTGGATCGACCCAAAGAACACAATGTTATTGGTACAAAATAGGTCTTTAGGAACAAGCAAGATGAGAATGGTTTGGTTATTCGAAACAAAGTAAGAATGGTCGCTCAAAGTTATTCACAAGTCGAAGGTTTGGATTTTGGTGAAACCTTTGCTCCCGTAGCTAGGCTTGAGTCAATTCGGATATTACTTGCTTTTGCATTATGCTTTGATATTAAATTATTTCAAATGGATGTTAAAAGTGCATTCCTAAATAGTAAAATATCCGAGCTTGTCTTTGTTGAACAACCTCCCGGTTTTGAAGATCCAAAGAAACCAAATCATGTCTATAAACTCTCCAAGGCGCTCTATGGTTTTAAACAAGCTCCTAGAGCATGGTATGAACGCCTTAGAGATTTTCTAATCTCAAAAGGATTCCAAATCGGGAAAATTGATTCAACTTTATTTACTAAAGTTTTAAATGATGATTTCTTTGTTTGTCAAATTTATGTTGATGATATCATTTTTGGGTCTACTAATCAAGATTTTTGAGAAGAATTTGGTGATATGATGTCTAGAGAATTTGAAATGTCAATGATTGGAGAATTAAGCTATTTCCTTGGACTTCAAATCAAGCAGCTTAAGGATGGGACTTTCACAAGTCAAACCAAGTACATGAAGGATTTACTTAAAAGATTTGGCATGAAAGATGCAAAGCCCATCAAGACTCCCATGGATGCAAATGGTCATTTTGATCTAGATGAGGGAGGTAAATCGGTAGACTTAAAACTTTATGGATCTATGATTGGTAACTTGCTTTATCTTACCGTATCTAGACCCGATATCATGTTTAGTGTTTGTATGTGTGCTCGTTTTCAAGCTTCTCTTAAAGAATGTCATCTTTTGGCCGTTAAAAGAATTCTTAGATATTTAAAGCATTCCTCTAATGTTGGCCTATGGTTCACCAAAGGTGCTAAATTTGATTTAATTGGATATTCGGATTCCGATTATGCGGGTTGTAAAGTGGATAGAAAGAGCACCTCGGGTAGTTGTCAATTCTTAGGAAGATCTTTAGTATCATGGTCATCCAAGAAACAAAACTCCGTAGCATTATCCACCGCGGAAGCCGAATATGTTTCCGCGGGAAGTTGTTGTGCTCAATTGCTATGGATGAGGCAAACATTGATGGACTATGGAATCAAATTTGATAAAATGCCTCTTTTGTGTGACAATGATAGTGCGGTGAAAATTGCTAATAACCATGTTCAACACTCAAGAACCAAGCATATAGATATTCACCACCATTTCTTGAGAGATCATGTGAGCAAGGGAGATATTGAAATTAGCCACATAAAAATGGAAGACCAATTAGCGGATATTTTCACCAAACCATTAGATGAAGGCCACTTTTGCAAATTGAGGAATGAATTAAATGTCATAGATTTTTCTAATGTCATTTGATTACATTATGTTTTGAAATCTTAGTTGAATTTGATTTTCTCTCATGATTCTCTTGTTTCAAGAGCTAATATGGGAAACACATTTAGGGGGAATGTTATACAATCACTATGTATACCACATCTCTAATTGTGCACATATCAACAAACATGCTAGAATGTGTTTTCAAAAATCAACTCTTTTGGTCAAAAAAAGTCAAACTTTGGATTTTATCAATCAAACCTTTTGAAAATTAAGCTATTCCTATAATATATTATATTTCAAAGGTTTTTGGTTGTCAAGATCTCAAAATTATCTATTTTAAATGAAAATTCAAGTTTTTGCCTAAAACTAGTTTCTTTTGTATCTTGTTTTCGACCAAAAACAGATTTTCATCCAAAGACCAAAAACAGATTTTCATCCAAAGTTTATTTCATAAGGAATTTGATAGTGCTCCCAAAAGGAAAAACCTAAATAAGGTTATTCTTGACCTTTTTCGTATTCACAAGTTTTTCAAACTCTCAACCAAATCGAAGTTATTTGTGTTTCAATCTCGCTCAAAAATAGCCCAAAACCCGAAAAATTCACATGTGTCAATTCTAGCATAAAATGAGTATTGCTATTTAGGCAATGTTTTCACTTATATATTGCCTCAAAATAGTATTTCATACTCATACATATCTTCACAAGTAACAAATTTCGTTGTTTGCTTCCTTTAATTCATTGAAAATCGTTTCCTTCAAAAATTGCTCTATTTTCCTAAAAAATCTATGTTCAAAACTATTTTGTTGATCTAATCTCGTTGAAATTGCTCCAAGATGGTTTTATATTGTGTGCTAACTCTATGGAGCAAGGACAACACAAATTATCTGCTGATCACCTCAAAAATATCCAGTCGCGGTCAACCCGCCGGTATAATCCCGGTCAACCCGCAGGCTGTTCCCCGGACTGACCGGACCTTCTCCTGTGGTCTGACCGCACCCAGCAGTTAATTCGCGTCGGTTTCCCTTCTTTATTTCTCCCACCGACCCGTCGGTTCACCTCTTTTCTTCCCCTCTCACCCGATGGTTCCCTTTTTCCTCTGGCAACCTCGTCGCCGCCCTCGGAGCGCACCTTCATCGCCGCCCCCGGTGCGCACCCTCGTCGCCCTCTCCACCACTGGTTCTCCTCCTCTCCAACGCCAATCGTCTTCATCTTCGTCGCCACCGCAAGGTTTTCCTCTTTTCTCTCCCCAAATCGATTAATCTTTTATGATTCTTCTCTAAATCTGTCCCTAGATCGATAATCTTCCTTATGTATGCCCACATTGTTGTATTCCTCATTTGAATGTCGGCTTTTGTCCCGTATTGTGTAGATTCCGTTTGATATGCCAAAACTTAGGTTTTTCGGTCAAGGTCGGACTGACCGACTTGTTGCGTGCGGTTAGTCCGAGCTACCTGCGGACTAACCGGTCAACTACCTGCGGTTTGGCCGGCCCTAACAGAAAAACTTTCTGTTTTGATTCATCATTCCATTCCTCTCACTCCTTGCTGGTCTTGATTCCCTCTCCAGATCTCATGGCTAGGACCAAGACAGTCAGCGACCCCGAAGCATCTTCGTCTCGTCCTTCACGGAGGGCCACTCGTCGTCCTCCTATTGAGCACTCTGACAGTGATGGAGCAGAGTCTTCGCCGTCATTGTCCTCTGTGCCAAGTGCCAACGACCACATGCTTGAAGAGGATGATGCTGAGCAGGAGTTTCCTCCTGAACCACGTGTTGATCTTCGGTCTATCAGAAATGATGATTTTAAACAGCTAAGGAAGCAATCTCCATATGGGCAGCCCAGGATAGCCACAGATGAGCAGTTTCACTCCTTGTTTCAAGAAGATTGCTATAATCATGTGGTGCTTCACAAGCAGTTTGCTATTCAGAAATACATTAATTGGTCTTATCTCAACCAGCAAACTTGGTATGCAAGTTTATATTCATGCTTTCGAAATGCTGGCTTGGATGGAATTGTTGGCATCAAGTGTAACTTACATGAGGAGGTAATCTGTCAGTTTTATGCTACAGTTCACATTCCATCAAATTTGACCACCGTGACATGGATGATAGGCTCGGTGCGCTACACGACCACCAAGCATCATTTTGAGGAGGCCCTCAATCTGCCAGCACGTGAATATATCAAAATTCACCTTGAGCCCGCTTTACAGACTCTAGAACAGACACAGTTCTATGAACCTACTTATCTTGGAGCTGTCCCTGGTAAGGTTGCCGGTCTGAGACCTCTTCCTAGTGTCATTAACAGGATTATCAGGGCCACTATCTTGCCCAGGAGCGGCAACAATGACGCTATTCGAGGTCATGCCTGGAATGTCATAGATTATGTGATGCAAGGAAAGAAGTTTGACATTATGCATCTAATCTTGACTGAGTTGCAATCTTGCCAAGGTGACTTGGGAAAGAGAATGTATTATGCACCTTACATCATGAAGCTCATTATCGTAACAACCGACTTCAATGGTGCCACTCCTTTCCTCACAAGTACAAGCGAGGCGACCACCAGAGAGACTTGAGGAACATGCCTCTTCACCCGTTGTTGATGCTCCAAGATCTCTTCAACCCGCCTCGATGGCGTGGTGGACTTGATCCTCTGTTGTTGGAGGTTCTGCACACTAGCATCAACACGATAGTGTCTCGCTCGATCGCAAAGGATCATCGCTAGAGGTTACGGATCATCGCATGGATGCCTTAGATCGTACCACTCGGTCTTTGGACTCTCGCCAGCGGTAGTGGAACAATCCAACTTCGGTTGTGCTTCAGCGCTTGGATCGATGATTTGGTTGGGTTTCGAGATTCGCACCAACATTGCCGAGATGACCACTCGTGTCTCGTCGATCGAAAGCGGTCGTCACTTATTCTCGACGTCGGCGCATTGATTCTCCTCCTGCAGCCCCTTCCACGCCGACTGACGCTCCTCCTCCCCCTACTTCGTAGCTTTTGGTATTTGATGCCAAAGGGGGAGAAGTCCTATATACTCTATATTAGATATTTATTATGGTTGTTGAATGCTTGTTGGACTTTTGTGTGTAATAGTTAAAGGATAAGCTTATTGCTCTCTTTTGTTATCTATGTAAGCTTATTGAACCTCTTCTATGTACTCTTAATGTTCTACCGTTTATGAGCATGGTTGAATGTCTATGTACTTTCTGTGCTTGTAATCGGTTTAAAACACTGTTATGGTTTTTATCTTGATGAACTTGTTGATAACCTTAAGCTTATGTTACTATCTTGAAATGCTTGTTTATCATGTTCATATATTGTTGCATTTCCTCAAGTTCCATCATGTAAAAGAAACTCCGCCAAAATTCTCTAAAAATCTCTACATGTGCTTGCAAAAATTCTCTACCTTTTATATGCACATGTTTAGGGGGAGCTTTCTTTATTTTAGCTTTAACAAGAAAATAATTCTCTACATTCCTTTGAACTCATTTTAAGAATTATTTTGTTGTTAAGTCATCAAAAGAATATATACTCGTTTCACAACAAGTCATATATTCAAATCAATCTCTTTCACTTTAATTGTGTTGTCATCAATTACCAAAAAGGGGGAGATTGAAAGCATCTAGGCCCCTAAAAATGGTTTTGGTAATTAATGATAATATCTTTATATGGGATTAACGTGTTTATTGAGTATTTACAAGGTTAAGTCCCACTGGTGGTTTTGATGACTTGGAGTTGCATGCAAATGGATTACATGAAGATCTTTTGGCTCAAAGACGAGGTACAATAGTTTAGGACTCTTTTTATTTTACCGGTCTTAGGTGAATTAGTTGGAAGACCGGGTTATAGGTTAGACAGCCATACTATAAAGAGGGTTCAAGAATCTTGTACATTGAAAATAAATGATGCCACAAATGCTCAAATCATACTTGGTTTAATCTTGGAATTGATTTGAATTGATTTGGCCTTGATTTGAATTTGCTGAAAATCCTTGAGGCCGGACTGACCGATGTTATTTGTCCGGACTAACCGGTGTCTCGGACCAAAAAGACGGTCAGCTTTTTCCAGAAGGTTGCTGTTTTTTGGTTTCGCTGGAAATCCTCTGGGCCGGACTAACCGACGGCTAAAGGTTGGACTGACCGGGATCACGGGTCATGGATGCGGTCAGCATTTTCCAGGGAGGTTATGTTTGAGAATTGCTTCGCAATTTCTTCAGGCCGGACTGACCGCAGGTTATGCCCCGGACTGATCGGGGTCCCGGATTTTTTGGCCCAGTCAGCTTTTTACAGAAGCAAGTTTTCTCCTGTTTTTGGTGTTGAAGGCCGGACTAACCATGCATTGCACTACGGTCTGACCGGACCCCTTTGTAACGGCTATTTTCTCAGTGCATTTAATGCGTTTCAGAGAGGAACAGTTGACCGTTGTTGTAGGCCAGACTGACCGCACTTATGCCTGCAGTCTGATCGGGCTTTCTGAGTTTTTGGGGATTTCGTGCCCCAACGGCTAGTGTAGTGTGTGGAGGCTATAAATACCTTACCCACTGCAGCTAGAAAGCTTTGATGAACCTCATTTAACACACTTGAGCCCTTTGCCTTGTTTCCAACTCATCGAGAGCATTCAATTTCATTTGCAAAGGTAGTTGAGGTTTTTCCAAGAGCATTTAGTTGGGTTTGATCATTGTGGCATTAGAGCACTTTCAAGTGAAGATTTCTTGCTCTATTACTCTTGGAGATTGTCGTCTCCTAGACGGCTTGGAGATTGGTTCGGTGATCTTCTCAAAGGAGATTGTGAGAAGACCCGGCATTTGTGAAGGTTGGAGCTACGCCTATCCGTGAGGAGAAGAGCTACCACTAGTGATCGAGGGAAGGCTTAATTCATGGAGCCGGCTTGAGTTGATCAAGCTTCCTCAACGTGGATTAGTGAAGACGGCAAGTCTTCGATACCACAGGAAAAACTTCCTTGTCTCAATTGTGGTTATCTCTAGTCTTTACTATTTCTGTATTTACATTTTTAGCTTAATTCTTGTGTTAATTTGCTTAGCTAGAATTATATCTTGCTTAGACTAAGTTGTTAATTGGCTAAAATTGTTAAATTGTCAAAAAGTTTAAAAACCTCCTATTCACCCCCTCTAGTCGGTTATCCTTGATCCTACACTTGATCAGTTTGTCCCCATGTACTCGAGCAGAAATGGTCGTAGGGATGCCCGCATCAGAAAGCATACAATCGAGGAAAACACAAGACAACATACAACAAATGCATTAACTTCAAAAGAATTTTACAATCGATGAATACTGGGAGTTGATCAATTGCACATGCTAGTTGGTATCTTTGGGAACGTACAAACTACCAACTCTGATACTTGATACTTAACTAAAAGAGATATGTACTTACATGTGTGTCATGTATACATGACAGCACTGTAACTACAGGCCAATGTCGGCACTTGGCAATTATCATTATCGCACACAACACAGGTCCTTTTTAATTCATCCAAAGGAGTGTGTTCCCAAAATAAGTTGTATGTTGTTTGGACAAGGCAAAATGTATCATTCATCTATTATTATTGGTCTGGTTTAACGTTTTCTTGATAATAGTTGCTTAAGCGGCACCTTTCGCTGAACTGGGTCTTGGTTGAAAGGACCGTCCCTTTGATATAACTCAAATGGAACATATTTGTTTCATTTGACAAGTAAGAACACAGGAACAAGGTCAAAGAGTCCTAAGTTTGGATATGCAATGCTCCCTCGAATTATTTCCCTATTTAAAAAGTTGATACAGATATTCTGTGAGAACATCTTAGTCCTACAAGCTGAGTGCAAGCCTAACCATTTTCCTACGAAGCAAAAACACCAAACACGAGAGACAACACCTTAATGCCTTCAAAGTGAAATTGAAATTAGCCCTTCTTTCCAATTTATTGAGCACATCTCAACAAACCATCCAATGAACACCAACATATATATATATATATATATATATATATATATATATATATATATATATATATATATATATATATATGTGTGTGTGTGTATATGTTCGTTGACGAGCTCGGCCTTGTTGAAGATGAGCACGAATCAGATCCCTATAGACTCGGCTTGACGAGGAACACGTGAGCGTGGTAGGCTCAGGCCATGGCTGGTCCAGCGAGAAGAGCACGACGAGCTGGTCGACGTTTTCCATTGGCGGGTCGGCAACCTTGCTCCGACGCTCGAACATGTCCTCGATCATCCCGCGGTGGTCAGTCCAGTCGATAGCCCCGACGAGCACCCTGTACCCGACGAGCATGCAACGGCAGATCTTCTTGAGCAGCGCTTGGACCACGCAGAGAAGGTCGGTGCTGTTGTGGTGCTCGAGCCCCGGTGGGGTGGAGCCCACGATGACGCGCATGAAGTTGGCCTGGGAGGCCGTGATGAGGCCTGTGGCCTAGTTCGGGAGGAGCGCGTCGGGGAGCGGTGGCTAGAGGGAGGCCGCCTGGGGGAGGAGGTGCGGGTGGTGGTGAGAGGCACAACGGAGGAGGAGGCTGTGGGGGAGCGGGAGTGGGAGGAGAGGGAGGAGGAGGGGAGAAGCGGCATTTCGGTGGAGCGGAAAGTGGATAGAGAATTAGACCGAACTCAGGAGCGAGACGAGGATAAATTCCCGACCTCCTCGGACGTGGGTTTTCTCCCCGTGGAATAGGTCAGGTTGGCCCGAAACTAACCCCGTCCCTACGTCATCCAAACATAGCTACAGTACAGACCGAGAAATCCTACCACGGGAGAAATTTTCCTCGGGATTGGGCCAGAATCCCGGCTGGGATTGACCCTCCCAAACAAGCCCTAATCGGGGAATTTTTTCCCTCTGAGTCTTGTTAATCCGGTCATGCTACGCGTGTCGGTTCGTTCACACTGATGCCGTGTGAACTCACGTTAAGGCTGGGTGGGTTGCTGGAAACCTTGGATCCTTTTGGGCTAGCCTAAGCTAGGAGTCGAGCCTGGTGATTGGGTGCCTGGGTAGAGATGGGCTAACAGCTTAACGCTATGTGGTTGAAGCACACAGGCAAAACCAGGACGGGTCAGGGATGACACGGCGCGTGCTTGAGACAGGCTAGGATTGGTTACCTAGGCTCAAGTTATCAGGGCTTGAACTATGGGCCGGTTGATGATGATGTGAGAGTTCTACTTTGGCCAACAAACCCACTTCTATGTACAAACAAGTGCGAACTGAGCATCGTTCGGGTGGCTCGCTTTGCCGTTGTGCAAGCAGCCCGTCTGAGCTTAGCTCAATCCTCAGGGCGCCGCACTATTTAGGTGGGTTAGGATTAATACACACACTTGTATACTGGATGTATTCAGTGGTCAAAGCGTGTGTCCGTGTTTCGTGGGGTCTAAGCCCCACTCTAGATTAGACGTGTGTTAAGGACGCATGTGTGTGTGGGTGTGTGTGAGTGCGTCTAGTGTATACTATTAAAAAAAAGGGTCACACTAGCACCCGGACGTCCGATTTAGAGGCTAGGATCAGACGCCCAGGCAGCGCTCTCCTTTTCTCCGTGAGACACGCTAGCCCTTGCCCTCTGTGCTTCGACATGACTTGCATGAAGCCGAACGGCTCCTCTGTTTGCTTCCGTGATGCTCTCACCCGAAAGCAAAACAACACCCTGCTCTCTGGTTCTTCACGCGAAACGCAAAGAACACAACCAAATAAAAACTGATTTAGTGGGGAGCACCAAAGTTTGACGAGCACAAGATTTTCTCACCGTATGTGCGTGCATCACATCATCACACACCGATTCACGTATGTACGTATACATCGCAAGGGTAAATGCCTGACTTTAATTTATCCGACCAAGATTAACACAAGTAAAAGGGGCAGAAGTACACCACTGTATGCAACATCCCCCGGACATGGTTGTAACATCCCCGGACAACGGTTGCAACATCCTAGGACAACGATTGCAACATCTCCGGACAACAGTTGCAACATCCTAGGACAATGGTGAAGAATCTAGACCCGCTATTATGAGTTAATGGAGTATTTTGATGATTAATGACAAATCCATTTGTGAGACTAACATGTTTATTAATATACCTATTGCTTAGTCTCAATTGGATATAAAGGTGAAAATCAGAGGTATGCATTTGACATTATATTCCTATCTTGTTGCATTCCTCAGATCTAAAATATAGGTTGAACTCCACCAAAAATATAACTTGAATATGTGCATATGTTCTTACTACACATTTGTGTATGCACACATCTAGGGGGAGTTCACTCTATATTTTGTGGTTTCATTAGTATTGATCCATATTCCTTCTCCACATATATTAAGGATTTTTACTTTGAAACATATCTTTTGAGTATATACAACTTGTGTAGTTTATATATACTCATACCAATCTACATTCAATTATTTGTAATTGAAGTGGTTGTCATCAATTACCAAAGAGGGAAAGATTGAAGTATCTTGTCCCACCATTATGAGTTAATGATATGTTGTGGTAATTAATGACAATCACATTGTGGAACTAATGTTTTCCATGAGTTGATGAAATAGGTTATGTTCCATGATGTTGAAGACTTTGGATGACATCATGAGTTGATTGTCATCAAGTCGAGACTCGGGATGAAGGAAATCATCATGTGTTGATGATGTTCAAGCCAAGATCCCGAAGTGGAGAAGATCATCATGTGTTGATGATATTGAAGTCAAAGAGCTTGGAGTAAAGGATGCATCATGTGTTGATGCGTATCAAGATCTCTAAGAAGAAATGATCATGAGTTGATCATCAAGTCAAAAGAATGCATCATGGTTGATGCATATTCAAGTCAAGAACCTGGACTTGAAGTGAAGATGTGCGTCATCAAGCTTCAAGAGAATGTGCAAGGCAAAGGTATGACTAGCTAGGGCTAAGGATGTGTTCCTAGTCTTTTACCGGTCTTGGTGTTTGGATGGAAGACCGAATTGCTAGTATAGGTTGCCGTACTATTAAGAGGGGTCTTTGACTAGTAGCTTGAGTTAGTCATGTGTTGATAGCTCATTGTGCTTGCTCTAGCTCTCTTTACATGGTGCCAATATTTGTGAATGTGTTTTGCAAATAGTTGAGGCTCATGCTAAATCCTTGTAGCATGTGACTGAAGGGATACGGGTAGGCTACGATAGCAACAATTCAAAATTTCTACCACGTAAACCAGGAAGCCAAGCAAGAAGATTATCACAGATCGTTACCACTAGATACGTAGAGCAGCGGAAGAAGCGTCGGAGCAGCCTGGTCCGACGAAGAGCGCGTCGATGTACTGGTCGTAGTCGATCGTCCAACGTCAAGCACGTTAATGCAGTGGTCGTAGTCGATCGTCTCCTCCAACACCTCTACAGTTCCTTGCGAAGATCGCGGATCGTCCTCAAGCGCAACAACGTAGAAGCGCCTCTATGGTATCCACACGTCCAGGGAAGGAACAACCGTACGCCGGTGTGCTAGCACCAAGTCGCACGGCAAGGCTCTCAAGAAGATGGCGGCTAGGGTTTCGGGAGAGCAACTCACGTCAACTCTTCTTCTGCCCAACAGCCTCATGCATCTTCTTATATAGTGCCCGTGACAGATCCTATCCAAACATGCTTACGAATCGTATCCGTACTAGTTTGTTCCAACCCGTTAAGTGTGTGACCTGTTATGTTCATGCGTAGTTCGGTTGTGACTCGGAAACCCTTTCCGACCACAAGTCGTAGCGGTTCCTAGCAGAACATAACGATTCCCGAATACACACAAATTATATCGGACGAACCTTAATGCAATATAGTCTACGACCAGGTCCTCATCACTTACGACCAGTTTGTATTTGGTCACGACCAGCTCGTAACTTCTTACGACTTGGTTTCTACCACTCTGTGATTACGTTCGACCAGTCTACGACCAGCTCGTATCTCCATATGACCAGTCCGTAACTAGTCGAACTAAGCGACCTACTCATGTATTCTCCCTTTGCCTCACGATATCTGGTTGAACTCCAGGTGAGATGTTGTGTCATCCATGGACTGTTCAATACTTTCTCGATCGAGTATCGGATAACCTTATGTGGTCGAACTCTTCGACCACCAGTGGCATGGCCATGCACTTTCTTTATCCGACCACTTCGAGGGGCCCAGAGATATCTCTCCTGTTATGTTAGGAGGGGAAAATCCCATATCCGACTAGTCACATCCCTCTGCATGTTTTATAGCATACCCGAAAGCTACCTTTATAACTACCCAGTTACGAGTAGCGTTTGGCAACCCCTAAGAGTGCTATTACACATGTAGGAAACCATTCTGATCTCAGGTCTAAGGATTATACATTATCATTGCTTGAGACTAACTAATGACACATAGAATGATAACAATCTCAATAGTGTCTCAAGGTGGGTCTTATCCAACACCATGTTCTCTAACATGTGTCCACATTATCGATTCGATATCTCTATATCTATGACTGGTGAAACATGGTCATCAATCAATACATGTGTTGGTCGTAGAGTCACTAGTGTTCTGACTAGTGACTTTCGACCAGGGATATCTTTTAGAACGACATCATCATAAGTTAAAAGAGCTTCACCAACAAGTCACATACTCGTTAATCTTCATAACTGATGATTCATTCAAGGAACAAGATAACATATTATCAAATATTGTGAACATAATGAAATATAATCATCTCTATGATTGCCTCTAGGGCATATTTCCAACAGTGACTTTAGTTTGCGAATGTGTTTTGCAAATGGTTTAAGTCCATGTACCTTATTCCTTGTGGCATTCATTCTAAAAGTTGGCAAATGTGTTTTGCAACTTGTTGAGAATCTTGCCTTCAACCTTTGTTTGCATCACTTATCAATTGTCAAATATGTTTTGCAATTGAGTTTGTTGTTGGATGTAAACTGCTGTTTTCTCAGGAGAAACGGTAGTACCGGCGTGTTGTCTGCGGTACTACCGCTCAGCGGTACGACCGGCACATGGTGCGGTATGACCGCAACCCGGTTGTTTCGATGTTTTGTTGGCGGTATGTTTTTCTGAGCAGCGCCTTTTGAGCATGAGTTGCTCTGTTGAGGTCTTGATAATCTGCGAGCCTTCGTGGCGGAACTACCGTGTCGCGGTAGTACCGCGTTCCTTTAGCGAGAACTACCGTGTGCCGTTCGGACCGTCAAATATTGCTCAAATCGAGCGGCTTAAAAGGTGGTCCGAACAGCCCATTTGATCCGAGTCGTCCGATAAGTTTGGATTGCAAATCCTTCTGCGGTAATACCGGCGTTCCTTGAGCGATGCGACCGCACACCGATTTTCGAATTGTGGCGATGCGTATTTTCCAGAGAGCACCCTTTTGGCTCTATTGAGAAACGGTAGTACCGCCCTTGGTGAGCGGTAGTGTGCGGCTGATCCGACCGTTGAACTGTCGAGCGGTAGTATCGGCCGTTGAACGGCGGTAGTACCGCTCGTGCTGATTTTTTAGTAGACTTTGTCCCAACGGCTAGTTTTTGTGTGTGGGCTATAAATACCCACCTTGGCCGGTTGAAGGCATGTTGCTGGTGCCATATTCTATTCCCTTGAGCTAAGAGCAAGCCCTCCACACTCTCTTGTGCATGTGTTGCACTTAGTGAGCTTTGAGATGCAAACCCTAATTGCATGTGTTGCATTAGGTAGTGGATTGTGTATCCACTTGATCTTAGACACTTGATTAGTTCAAGTGAGCGTCTTCGACTTGTTACTCTTGGTGTTTGCCGACACCTAGATGGCGTGGAGGCGTCGTGGTCCGGTGATCTTCTCAAAGAAGTTTGTGAGAAGACCCGACGATTGTGAGTGGCTTGGTGCTCGCCATCTCCGGAGTGGAGAAAGAGCAACCCTAGTAGATCGAGGTGTTGGTTCGTTTTGGAACCGGTCCAAGTGGTTGGACTTACCTCGGAGGTGTTTGGCTTAATTTGTGGAGCCGGTCCAATTGATTTTGGGCTTACCTTAACGTGGATTAGGGGAGATCGGCAAGTCTCCGATCACCACGGTAAAACGTCGTTGTGTCATTATGGTTTGATTTCTTGTGCTTTACTATATTGCAATTTACATTCTTTATATTAAATTGCTTACTTGTATGTGTTTGTTTGCCCCCATTTATATAGTCTTATATTGTTGGTGCACTTAGTAAAGACTAGTTGATTTAGGCTTTAATTGTGCAAAACCGAATTGATTTACAATTCCACGTAAAACTCGGTTTTAGCCAAAGAGTTTTTAAAACCGCCTATTCACCCCCCCTCTAGTCGGCCTCCTCGATCTTACAAATGGTTGCAACATCTCCGGACAACGGTTGCAACATCCTTGGACAACAGTTGCAACATCTCCGGATAATGGTTGCAACATCACAAATCAAAGCAAAGCATCTGGAAAAAAACATGTTGGAAAAAATTGCAAAGGGGTGGATGCGGTTGTAGTAGAAATGGGGATGGGGGCGTCAAGGGGATTTTTTTTCAAGATGGGGAAGTCACGTAGAGAATTCGATGGGGTTGTTCGCACACATAAACTAGTTGGAATTTTTTACTGTTTTAGCCCTATAGCGCGGATTAATTTCGAAATTAGCCCCCATTTGTCATAATTTTTAAGAGTGGCCTGAGCAGTGGTCATCTGCGCCTCGGGCGCGCGCGTAGGACTCCGCTTCACCGGGCGGCGAGGACACCCCTCAACCCGGCGCAAGAAGTCACTGCCCGGTGGCGCGGCAGCAGTGGCCCCCAGCGTGCACATTTCTTCATTTTTTTTCTCCTCGTTGAAATATTATTTCATTATATTTTGTAAAAAACAAAATTTCATTCTATTTGATTGAAAATGAATACTAAGACGAGATTTATAAAAAATTTCATTAAGAAATTAGGGAAGGAGTAGGGTTTTTTTAATCCAAATCGGGGTTTAAATCACCGAAAGCGTATATATATAAAAAGGTATGAGGACTATTGGAGTGTCTCCACGATGAAATCGTCGAGCGTATACACGTATATAGACAGCGTCGATGAGGTACTTTATGAAGCTTATACACAATGTGATTGGAGGGTTGGGAAAGGTCGTTGTGATGATGAAGATGTCCGAAAATCTGAGTCTCTCCTCGATGAAGACATACTTGCAATATAAGCTTAGCGGAGACACGGAACAAGAACTACATTAGATTATGCGACGAAGCACGCTACACGTAGTGACATGGCATGATGGTCCGGCTAATTGCTTTAGTCATCCTCGCTACTACTACGACACAAGCATCCGGACCATATAAGTACACATGCCTTTAGGGATAGTAAAATACATGGGGAGTGCGACGGAGACTACTACGTAATGACTGACCTACTACGTGCAGGGGCCATTTTCCTTTCTTTGCAAGCTCGGCATTGAACTCCTCGCTGGCCTTCCCTTCCCTTCCCCTTGTCGCGGGAGTGTCCACGTCGGTCTGGTATGTCGAAGTCGTCCATGTCCTGCGATTTCACGATGTAAGTTCATCGATAGTGGAAATCGGAAGAATGATGTAAATTCTTCGTAACTCACGTCGTCGATCTGGATTACGCCGGACGACCGGATACATCAGGCTTGGCCGCTCACTCGGTAGATGAGCCTTTCCTTGCCCTTGTCGCGGATCGCCCACATCGGTTTGGTATGTTGAAGTCGTCCATGTCCTGTGATTCCATGATGTTAGTCGCCGATAGTGAAAATCGTAAGAATGATGTAAATTCTTCGTAACTCACGTCGTGGATACGGAGTACGCCCGGGCGACCGGAAACGCTGTGCGGCGGCCGAGCCGCATGAGCCTTTCCCTTGCCCTTGTCGCGGGATTGTCCACGTGGGGCTGGTATGTCGAAGTCGTCCATGTCCTGTGATTGTACGATGTAAGTGAAAAACGTAAAAAGGATGTAAATTCTTCATAACTCACGTCGTCGACATGGATTACGCTCGGGCGACTACTGGGCTCCTTCGGTGCGTCCTCAACAGGGTCCGGTACGTAAGGTTTCCACCGCACGAAGTTCTCGGCCCGCACCGAGTAGTTCAGCATATACTTCTGCTGGATGAATGCCCTGTCGTACATCTCCGGGCCGTCGATCCACTGGAAGAAGTGGCAACGCATCTCTGGCTGCCATTTCGTGGGGATGAAGTTAAAACTTTACGGAAGTCAACGCGTTGGCGAAAATCAATCTTGCGCTAAAGAAATGCTTACGAGGTGGTGCCCGCGTGTAGTACGCCCGTTGCGGTGGTGGGTGTGTGGTGAATGATCTCTGCTTTGGTTCGCCACACACACATTGCGGGATCGGAAAACGATGGTGGTCTTGGAGCATCTTTCATTGATTTATCTGGGTATTGTAGCTGTTTCTCTTCGCTTAAGCCAATTTTGCTTCTTCAACGACCTCGCGAGAAGTTTGTCAAGAGTCCATAGTGGGTATGTATTGTGTAGTGTTGTGTAGTGTTGGGTTTGGTTCAACCCCCTTTTATAAGCCCCATGGTTGGCATGGTATGGTTAATTTCTTATCACTGCGCAAAGCTGGCCCGTGTGGTCGTGTCACTACTCAAAGCTGTCTCCTTTGTCTACTTTGGTCTTATCATCGGGCAAAGCCGCCTTGTGTGGTCTTGTCCTTTGCAAAAATTTGTCTCCTTTGGGCTTATCACCGCGGAAGTCGCTCTTTTGGTCTTATCATCGCAAAGCTTGCCCGTGTGGTCTTGTCCTTTGCGCAAAGTCGTCTCCTTTGGTCTTATCATTTGCGCAAAGCTACCCCGTGGTCTTGTCATTTGCGCAAAGTGTCTCCTTTGGTCTTATCACTGCGGAGAGCTATCTCCTTTTGGTCTTATCATCTGCGCAGCTACCCGTGTGGTCTTGTCACTTTGCGAAAGCTGTCTCCTTTGGTCTTATCAACGCGGAAAGTTTGTCTTCTTTTGGTCTTATCATCGCGCAAAGGCGGCCCGTGTGGTCTTGTCCTTTGCGCAAAGCTGCCCCTTTGGTCTTATCATCTGCAAAAGCTGTCTCCTTTGGTCTTATCACTTTGCGGAAAGTCGTCTCCTTTTGGTCTTGTCCTTTGCGCAAAGTGTCTCCTTTGGTCTTATCATCGCGAAAGCTGCCCCTTTGGTCTTGTCCTTTGCAAAAGTCGTCTCCTTTGGTCTTATCATCGCGGAAAGCTGTCTCCTTTTGGTCTTATCATCGCGCAAAGCTGGCCCGTGGTCTTGTCCTTTGCGCAAAGCTGTCTCCTTTGGTCTTATCACTGCGGAAAGTCAGTCTCCTTTTGGTCTTATCATCGCGCAAAGGCGGCCGTGTGGTCTTGTTCTTTGCAAAAGCTGCCCCTTTGGTCTTATCATCTGCGCAAAGCTGCCCCGTGTGGTCTTGTCCTTTGTGGAAAGCTGCCCGTGTGGTCTTGTCATCGCACAAAGCTGCCTCCTTTGGTCTTATGACCAGACGGACCGCCCCCCGCCAGCGCGGTATGGACACTGCCCCCACGCCACGTTATGTCTCCGGTGCTCGGCTATTTAAGCGCTGCCACACACTCGCTCGATCATTCCTCTCGAGAATCTCTCCCTCTTTGTGAGGTGCCTCCTCTCCGTACCTAACATTTTTCTTTGTCCTTTATGCAATTCGTTAGTCGTTACTAATGCGATGCATGTTTGAATTTGCGCTTAGTGTCGGAGGTTAAGAGTTGGTAACGTCGTAACGGTAAGTTCATTTCAAAGAACTCACGTATGGTTCTTATGTTGTGTGTTGGTTGAAATATTTTCTTACTTTTTGTCGAAAATGGAACCTTTGACGTGTTCCATGGTAACGTCGTGCGTCGGGTCGAGACGGAGTTGATTTGTCCAAACTACCGCCAGCGCTTTGGTAAACGTTCCCCAACCCGCACGCGTCGATTTGGTAGAGCTACGACGGTGCATTCGGCGATTGTTTGATAGCCACGTCGCTAGGAACAAGATAGTAATAAGCGGTCACCGCCACCATGGTCCCACCACACGGCGGATGTTGTGGGGCTGGTGAAGGTGACGAGCGATGGCATGTGGGCAGAGTATATGGAGATCGTTAGCAATCCTCACGCTCCGATCTATGGGCGACCCATGGTGTACGTCCATTTTGTTTATCTGCTCAATCCTCCGGGGGCGCCGTTCAAGGAGCCAACACGCTCTTGTCCCCTCTTTGGTTTAATGACGATGGGAGAGGTCTCGAGAGCGCCCGACGTCGTTACGCAGATGCTCCAGTTGATGGAGATTCGGTACTTTCCAACCCAATGAAGGTGTGGATAGATGGCGGGATGCTCGTGTTGATTGTCACGAGATTATCGATGGCATGGCGAGGGCACCGCCACCGAAGATGAGGACGACTTTGACTCGCAATCCAACGAGGACGGTTTACGATGAGGGGGATCGTCGGTGGCATTGTTTCGATGACACGGACTATGTTCCAAGTCGGTTGGATTGCTGCGGCCTCTTCCCTTGTTCGGCCCGAGAGCACGAGTCGTCGTGGGCCTTCGATCTGACACCCCGCCAGGGGCAACATTTCCCACACAAGGTCGCCGCCGAGCAAGCTATCGTGAGTTTCGCGGTGAAGACCAATCGGACTTACCGAGTGTCAGGTGAGTTTGAACTTTGTTTGATGCATCTTCAACCATCTACATGACGTTGTACTAACTAATGTATGTAAATGCGTTATGTGCGTGTCTAATCGACACTTACATAGTTAAGTCGTTCTTACCTCTTGCCACGCAAAGTCCGGTCGCAGAGATTCCTCAAGGCGAACGGCCTTCCGTATCCTGATCGTGATTTAATCACACATGTGAGCTTCAGAGCCATTGCGGACGCATAAGAATGTAACCTCGGCCTACATCGCGAGCATTGTAAGCCATGCGGTTGTCGCCGATTTGACCATTTCGCTAAAGGTTACGATGGCTAACGTGGCGAATACAATAGGGTATCCGTTAGCTTCTGATGAGGTCCGGCGGCGGCGGAAGGTCCTTGAAGGGTTGTACGGTACCTACAAGGAGGCGTCGACCTAGTCCCCGAATCTTTGAAGCAAATTGCGGATGCTAATCGAGGACATCGTCAATAGGGACGATAGGCCCAGGTCCAACAACCTAAATTCCCTAATCCTTGATCGAGTCTTACGGGCTTTTGGCCCGGCGATCGAGGTTTCCACCATTTGTCGTCCGTCTTGAGTATGGGCGGTACTTTCCTTCTTGAAATACAAGGGCACCATTCTCACCGCTATTGCCGCGATGGCAACGACCAATTGCTCCCAGTTGCCTTTGCAATTGTGGAGAATGAGAACACTGCCAGTTGGCTATGGTTTCTAGCCAACATAAAGCAACATGTTGTAAGGGATCGACCGAATGTGTGTGTCATAACCGACCGTCATGCCGGGTTGTTGTCCGCGTTGCGCATCATGCGATCCGGTACTAGGGCACCGTTCAATGGAGCGACATGCGCTGCGTTGGTGCATGCGACATCTAGCTACCAATTTCCACACACGCTTAGAGCAAAGACCTCATGAAGAAGTTCAAGAAGCTCGCCTCTGAGAACCGAAGCGCAAGTTTGATGCCGTGTGGCGGGAACTTGAGGTCGAAACCAGCGTGCAAGTAGAGGTTACGGCCCAGCGCGCGCAAAGTGAGTTCGCTGAGTGGATGGCGAGCATGCCCCGACTATGAAAATGGTCCTTCTTCACGACACCTATGGTGCTCGATGCGGCATCATGACAACCAACATGTCCGAGGTCTACAACGGTGTGTTGAAAGGGGTCCGTGCCCTCCCATCACCGCATTGTTGTAGGCGAGACATGGAACCGTGCGGTCGGTTACTTAAAGAATCGGGCAATGATGGCCAGCGACATTGACGAAGGGAAGCGATACTCGGAGGTTACCCTTGCGTACATGGAGAAGAAAATTACGAAGGCCGATCCCATGTAGCTATCACAATGGATGGCGTGAGAAGGAAGTTCGAGATCCGCTTATGGACAAATGCGTTAGCGGCCACATGAGAGGTGACCGGAAGCATGTTTGTACCATAGGCGATGTGGCGGTTTGCACCGCAACAAGCCTCAAGCTACTTTGCACAAGCCTTGCTCCCACGTATATCTTTGCATGTCTTTGTATTTCACCAATCTTCTAGCATGTACATGTCGGAGTACTACGACATACGACACTGCATGATACTTGGGCAGGAGTTCAACTCCTCACGGAGTGGAAAGCCACTCTGAGGACCTATGGCGGGAGCGGTGAAGTGGTCACCGAATGAAGCACTCGGCATCCGGTAGTGGGAGGCGTCGATCAAAGCGCATCCGCAGCGACATGGATCGAGCCAACGTGGAGATCGGTCAACACCAATAAGGTGTAGGCTATGTAAGACTTCGTGGGCACTCATTCAGAACTGCCCGAGTAGACCTTCTTCCTCGGCGCCACTTAGTATCATAAGCTATCCGGTGTATTTGAGTCATGTCGGTGTTGTAGTGATGTGAGTGTTGTAATGATTTGCGTTGTAACTGTGACCGCTTGAGTTACTATTACCGCTTCGAGTTACTATTACGGCTTCGCGTTACTATTACCGCTTCGAGTTACTATTACCGCTTCGAGTTACTATTACCGCTTGAGTTACTATTACCGCTTGTGCTGCGAGAAAGTAGTCGCGTCTGCTTTCTGAGAGTTGTCACTTCACCTTTCGAGAGTGGTCACGTCCGACTTTCGAGATAGTGCTCACTTCACCTTTCCACCTTCTTGTGATCACGGCCTCCTTTCATGAGTGGCCCCTTCGTGCTCTAACGCTATATATGGATGCTTTGGCGCCATTGACCTCACTCTTCTCTTCCTCTTCTCCTTTCTGCCTTTGTAAAACAAGATGTCTTGGCCTCATCGAATATTCGAGTGAGCGAGAATTACAATCACTACGACGGCGGCTTGCTTTGCCCTCGTTGCGAGGATCCGGCTAATGTGTTTACCTCTCATACGCCATGCGAATCCGTCCCCGAGTTTTCATGAAGTGTTCAAATCTTTCGGTAACCACGCAAACTTCGGACGTAATGAATGCGTTGTACATATCGGGTTTTCTTACTTTCATTTGAAACTTCAATTCTTTTGTAGAACACAACATGTCGATTTTGGCAATGGGTCGAAGGTTGCCCGGTGCTTCAAGATATTGCAATGCAAATTGTCGCCTTGCAAGAAGACTCCGTGGTGTTCTTTGCAATTAAATGCAAAGCCTCGGCGTCAGATGAACCAATGCAAGACTCCCATGGTGTTACTACAATTAGTGCAATGCCTCGAGCGTTCGACCAACCCATGCAAAGTGAAGAGAAAAGGCTTCAAACACTGTATGACAGGATGGAAAGAGTTGAGAAGCTGCTTCACAAGTTACTTAAGTTAATTACTTTTGCGGTCTTTCTTCTTTTGTATCTTGTTCTTGCCAAGTAGAACGTCAGTGTGTAATGAGATTGTAATGTTCACTCGTTATCTATGCATCGCAGTCCTTGATGAATGAGAATAAAATTGTTCTACTGACATAGATAATGAAGTACAAGAGTCCAATTACATTCCAATTAGCACACTCTGCTTGGATTACAAATCACTTAACGAAGCACAACTTACAACATACAATAGACTACTAATGCTACTACTGCTACTACTACTCACGCTGCTCCTCATTTCTTTGTCGGGCATAGTACCTGTCTTGGCCTTCATGCCGTGTTCCTCCCAAAGGTCTCAAGCGAATTATTTTACGTGGAAGCGTCAACCTATCGGTGACCGTGGGTTCTGCTGCAGTCATCTGAGGCTCCTCAACCGCCGTGTCGGCGTATCTGAGGCATCACATGTAGAACTGGCGTTGACAACAAGTCTGTGACCCAAGCGTAGTAGGATCCGTGGAAGGGCACTAACTTCGGCTCGGTTGCGGAATGAACTGGGTGAATTGCTCGTCTTCTGGAGGATGGATAGGCGAATCGCTCGTGGTGCGGTTAGCCTTGCGGGTGAACGCCGCAGGTACATTGTGTACCAGACTCATACCATGGCGCCGTATCGCCCATTGGAAATTGTCCAACAGTGTGGGCTGCAAGAGAATGCAGGATAACATCCGCCGCGGTTCGGGTTGCGTCCGTGCTCTCCGGAATGTCCTCTTCGATGCCTCTGTGGCGGCGGCGGCACCGGCGTAGGGTCCCTCCGAGGCGAGGGCGGCATCGGCGTAGGGTCCCTCCGAGGCGAGGACGGCATCGGCGTGGGGTCCCTCCGAGATGACGGCGACGGCGTGGGAGAGTCCTGGCGTGCAACCGCATGACGATCTGCCGCCCATCTTCTTCTTGCCCGGTCGACTTCGCTTTCAGACGGGAAGATGGAGGGGGCGAGTGCGGCGACGCTCCGTCGATGCCTCGAGTCGACATCGCCGCCCTTCCGCAGACTCATGTTCTGAGCGACACCTTGACATCATCAATAACCGTCTTCAAGGCCGTAAAAGGCGCTCCATCAGTGTTGTCATGTACCGCTTTCGAGTTCGGCGGCGCGCGCCGATAGCGATATTCAAGCGGTCGACTGCATGGTTCTGAACACACAAAATTTTGTTAGTTAACCCTATTTGGAGGTGGTTAATCTACTACATGCTCAACGTCATCAATCGTCTGGCGTCTTTGCAGACGGGTCCATCCCTAAGTCAAGCGTTAGGCGTGGCTAGGATCTCGCATGTCGGGGCGGGGCGCTGTCAATCTCGTCGCGTGTTCGTGCGTACCACTCCAAGCACGTGTCGTAAGTCCTCGCATCGTAAGGTCAGGCCTCTGCAAAATGGAATCGGTGGCCGTCGCCATGCATCTACCCACAGGCTGCTGCGTCTGAAGCCGATCATCGCTCTTGCGACCCTTCTTCGTCACTGCGGGTGGAACAAAATAAATAACTTATGGTACCAAAGATAACGTATGTCTAAAGGATCTACAACATTATTAAGTAATGCAATGTACTTACAAATGACTACGCCTGGCAAGCGGTCGCCTAGGCGAGGGATCTCCAGTGCGGCTCGAATCGCCTCATCACTGTTGTGGGTTATGCGGCTCAACCATGTGGGAGAACACCAAATGACAAGTTGTCCTCGATGACGCCGCATCTTGGTGGCATAGCAAGCTCGGTAGTCGGCGCCAGGTTCTACACGCAAGCGCATCCGTCAAGGAGCCCATACTATGTCGCGTTCGTGCGAGGTCTCGAATTCATTGTGGAACTCGGGGTATATCGACGCTCTCTCCCTAGACCACCCCAAGATCTTGCCATTATCCGCCGGGATCCCATGGTCGGGCCTTCCACGGGATCCTCCTCGTCCGCCTCCACCTCACCATAGAAATGTTGTGTGTGCGGGTAAGGGTGGGCTGGGGCGCGGAACAACGGCCGTCCGACCGCGAAGTGCTCCCACAACCACACCAGAATAGTGTAGCAACCCGAGAGCACGGCTCCGTTCCGTCTTGACAGCTGCGGCGTCGCCAAAGTCATGATACGTCGCGCCTGATCTGGTGAACCCCAATCGATCTTGCGGCACGTCCTCATCGTCGGCGTCCACGATAGACTCCGCAAGGTGAATATAACTGGGTACACCATGTCCCCTGCGTGCTAGGGAACATGATCGACCGAATATAAACAACAAATATACAATAAGGTGGCATCGAACCACCTCCTCCGTTGCATCAATTGGGCAATGCATGAATTGTCGCAGCCAACCGTGGGAATGCCCTTTGACCTCTCGGGATAGGGTGGCGAAAGCGATGATGGAGAGCGCCTTCGGTCCGGCGACCTCGGAGGAACAAGCGCACGGCCTGCAAGCGGAAGGCGGTAATGAAGTCGACATCTTGCAGTGTCACCGTCATCTCCCCCCACCGGAAGTGGAATGTGTGGGTCTCCGGCCGCCAACGATCAACCAGGGCGGAAAGAAGAGAGCATCAATTAAGTTTTGCCCGTGTTGACATGCGGGCGACGCAATCGGCCGATGACGAAGTCTCGGACCATACCGCTCGTCCGGTGACGAGTCTCCCTCGGTCCCGTGTCACCGGACTTGGCGGCCCATCGCCATCGATCCAAGCGTGGCAATGATGCTTGCCGTCCCATGCCGCTTCAAGTAGGGGTGGTATAGCACGTGCCATTCTTGCAAATAGACAAAAACTAACGATTAGCAAAATCTAAATGCGTATTAACGGTAAAAATGCAATAAGTAAAAAATTAAACACGAACTTACCTCACTAATCAAAATGCGCGCTAACTCGAGTTCCTCGATTACGGCGCGTTTGGTTTTATCGCCTCACTAATCGACAAATGAAAGACAGCGACGCGATGTAAAGAAAAGTAAACAGTAAAAAACGCATCCTTCCAACACTCTTTCGGTTACCATGGCGAAGCGAGAGGAAAAAAAAATGCGCGCTGCCATGAGAGGAAAAAAAAGAAATGCGCGCGCGCACTTGACTTGCCATACCACACGGCAGTGACTGCACACGGGGTCGGGTCCCTGCGCCAATGCGGTGGGGCGAGTCCTCCTGCGCCCGATAGTCATGCATATGACCACTGTTCAGGCCACTCTTAAAAATTATGACAAATGGGGGCTAATTTCGAAATTAATCCGCGCTACAGGGCTAAAACAGTAAAAAATTCAACTAGTTGGTATCCTCGGACAATGGTGGAACATCACCGGACAATGGTTGCAAAATCACAAATCAAAACAAAATATCTGGAGAAAAAAACACGTTGAATTATTTTGCAACATCGCCGTGAACAGTATGTAACATTTTTTTTCTACAGATACAACATTTTTTTTGGTACATATGCAACATTTCAAAGAATAGTATACAACATTGTTTTCAACGGACCGTAACATTGTTTTGAACGGGCTACAACATTAATTTTAGTGGACCACACTATCAGAATTAGACACAACAGATGATAACTTGCCGAGTCTCTGGGTGGACCTTGTCTAGGCTGTTGAGCTTTGTCTTGGTCTTAGGCGCGGGTTGTAGTAGACGGAAGTGAGCTGGATGAGGGGAATCAGGGGAAGGAACAAGATGAAGGCACCTGTAAGGGGGCAACGAGCAGCCGTGGCCGGACAACAATGAGGTCATCTCAATGTCGTGCGCCTGGAACATGGAAGTAACTTGGCTTGTATTCAATCGTTCGTGTGCAGCCATGTGTCCCTTTTGTTGAATAAAGAGCGTACAGACAGAAGGCTTATATCGGACGTACTCGTAATATCATTACCCAGTGTAAAGCTACAATTATAAGCATGTGCTAGTGGGTGCACTAAGCATGCACGCGTCCATAGTTGTAAAAAAATAATCAAATAATCAGTTCTATTGAGAGTCTTACCTGGATCGGGTATGGCACCCTATGTCTCTAACAAATGACCAGAGTTCAGTTCCCACTAACTACAGATTGAATGGGTTATTATGTGGGTTTTTCACTTTAATTGTTCGGGATTTGAACCGGTCGGTATTATAAATCCCGAAACCCTTTACAACCTGGTTGGGATTCCTTTCGATCTACAAGACTACAACTCTACTCTACTCAAAGTACTTCTAATCTAGTGTGGACATTAAATATCAGCATGATCACGAATCCAATAATTGTGATCTGTACCAAACATAAACTCTTATATAATACATTATCAAGCTATTTCTTTCGAGACTCAGGTTCGCCGATCGAGAGTGGAAAGTTGAGTAGTCTTTGTTGAAGTCAATTTTTTAACACGATAATAGAAAAATTCTTTTCCCATCTGATGCCTTCGTACGCAAGTGGTGAGGACGAATCGGTCTGAACCGATGGCACGGTTGGATTCTGATGTTTGAGGCGATAAGTTCCCCCTAATCAGTGGGACACTGTTGTGACATGGGCGTCAAAGGCAGTCTATGAACGGTGTGCTCGATGAGATGTGTGATTAAAAAGAACATTGAGCAGATGCAATCATGCAATAGCAGCCAAGCACGGTAGAAACTAGGATCTGGTAGGTGTGTAAGCTAGGACTAATCGAGAGCAGAATCATCTAGGTAGCTGGGCTATGAAGTGCTGGAAAGATGAGAGTGAAGTAAAGTGAGATCAAGGTCACTGTAAAAGTAGTAATTGTTCCTGTTTATCTTCAGGTGTAGCATCATCACCAACACAAAGGGGCAATTCTTAAAGGAGAAGTTGGACGAATCGAGGAAAAGCGCGAGGCGTGGGCTATACCTACCGACGTAGCCGTGGAGCTGCTCGGTCTTCTCGCACTTGCGGACAAAGCGGTCGGGCTCCACCTCCTTCGTGTGGCACCGGGACGCATAGCCGGCTTGCACATCAGTCAGAGTTCTTGTCGGTGAAGGCATCGAAAGCCATGGCCGGCGGGATGGATGGAATCGATGAGTCGTCGCTTGGCTTGGCGCGTGGGAGATCTGGGACAAGAGCAAGAGACCCGGAGGAGGAGATGCAAGTGGGTAAAGTAGGAGGGAGGCATCCAGGGAATGTGGTGGTGGGTTAGGATTGGGGCCTCGGGGCTTGACTCCTACTGCTCAAACATGAAGAGAGTCGGAGGAGGGGGATGCAAGCGAGGAGATCCGGGAACGAGGGAAACGCGGCGGCCGGCAGCGACGAAGATCGAAGGAGGAGGGGAACGTGGCGGCGGAGGTCTCGGCCTCTTGGGGCATCGGGGATTCGGGGGTGGAGGAGACTGGTTTCTTCTGATACTTAACCCGAAGTATAAAACCACAGAGAACCCACGGGTTGAAACAGAATGAAACCAAAAATATTGTGCCCGAACCAACCCACTTCACAAGCAAACCCAATCCAACCCAGTCCGTTTTGCTCTTCAACCCATTTAAATCCATCCAATCCAATTGTACACATTTCTTGAACCCAATCCATTTAACACATTTGAAACCAAACCATTACAGACCTAACTGCTACACAATTGATGTCATTTCACAGGATACGGGTATTCAAAGCATAAAAATGAAAGGACAGGTCACAGACTTGGAGCCCCTAGTAATATGTCTAGTAATATGTCGTGCCATTGTGTGGTGTGCGATGATGCGTATGCGTGTGTCGTAGTGTATACTTCTATGCCATTCCGAATAAAAACAGGCTTGGATGTTAGGAAACATCATATCTCCAACTCCTAGTTTTATAGTTGAAGTGGATGAAGCTGTGACAAACGTAGTTGCTCTATAAAATTTTTGGAGTTGGAGCAACTGGGAGCGGAGCAGCCCGTAGCGTAATTTTTAGAAGTTGATAGAACCTTACTTCAAATGAAGAGCTGCAGACCAATAAATCAAAATACCCACAAAAATTAAGAATAATTACCTGTAATATGCCACTGTACAACCCTCCCACTTTCCCACCCGGCACCCCACCCACTCGCACTCCATTCATTTTCCTCCCCATTTCCAAATCGCCACAGTCCACAGAACCTTAGACTGCCTCCAGGCCATCTTCTCCGCCGTGCAGACCACGCCCGGTTGCAATCCTCTTCGCACCGTGTAGGGAGAATATTTATCTTTGCGAGGAAAATGTAAGGGGAATATTGACGATGCTCGATCGAGGATGCGAATAGCTTGCTTCAGTTCAATGGAGGAGACCTGACTCCTGAGTCCTGACTCGATGGGAGTCGTGGAACCCAATACCTGCGACCCTGTGTGCACCATTGGCACCATGGCCATGTAGGGACAGCGTCTGAAAATCTTACGCTTATGGTCTTTCAGAAGAACGGCCTGATCAGAACATTCGTCCGGGCGTTGCCGGATCCGTACAGAGACGCTACCGCGTTGCTCGTTTGCAGGACACGCCGGCCCTGGACGACGTGCTCTTGGAGCAGTGTGTGCCTCTGAAATCTGCAGTAGTCCATCTGGGTGCTAATGCTATCTATGGTCATGTACTGTGTGCTCTTGGGGGTGAAGACTTTCAGCTTCCTTTGTGGTGAGGCCCAATACCACCATGATGACTGAAACTGTATGCTCTTGGTTTCAGCCCAGTGCCAGCCTGACCAAGCTGGGCCTTGAAGGTGTAAGGAGTGAGCCCTGTTGTTAGATGAGATGAACTATGAATTTCGTAGCATTTCGTAGTTTTGCTATGAATGATGTTTTAGTGAATGTTACGTAATTATCGTAGTTTTCATAGTAATAGCAAGTTCATATTTGTTTTCTTACATAATATGCAGTTCATGTATATGAGCAAGCGTATTAATTCATTTGGCGCATCGCAATATCACTTACCTTTCTACTTACGAATCGTTCATATCTCAATCTTTCTTGTAAAATTCTTCAGAAATTCATCGCACTAGAACAACATGCAGCGATCAAAAATGTTATTATGAGTCTAACAGATTTTGCACCGTTAAAAACGTATAAAAATCAAAAGACAACAAACCTAGCTAGAGAAGGGCAAATTTGGCTTGCTTCTTGTCGCCATTTGAAATGATGACAGCGATAGGTGGTGGACCGGCGACGGAGGAGAGAGGGTCCTGCATAAGCTAGTTGAAATGGCGACGAGGACCATCCGCCATTTTAATCAAGCGGCGAGAATATATTCTGTAATTTTTGGAGAGACGATATATTTTTGTAATTATGTTTTAAATTAATATTATTTAAAAAAAATTCGAATTTTCAGCACAGTGCAGGTGATCATCACATCAATAACTCAAGCTCAAGCCAATAACTCAAGCTCAAGCATGGTACAGGAATGACACATGTTATGTTCTTTTTGTTTCTTTTCTTTTTTCTTTTCTAGTTCACTGTTTTAGGATCTTGTCTGGTTGCCAGGAACGCATATAAAACTACTGCAGGTGGGATGGCAACGAATGTATATTGTGAAAGCAGCTGTATGTTTCCAATTTGCTCCTTTCCGTTCTTTTGCTTTGGTTGGTGTTGGACGGGTCTTCATATGCTTGTGACATCCAGTGCACAGGGAAAATCAAATGTAATAATTTCTACTCCCTCTGGTCTTTATTACATGACGTCGTGTAGTAGTAATAATAGCTAGCCAGCGTCAAACATAGAAAAACGGAGGGAGTAGTACATAAATTTGAGATCATTTCTAGTCAAACCAACCAAGATTAGTGCGCAGTTCACAACTGTTGAACAGAAACCAGATGGTTGAATAAAAAGGCAAAAGGCATTTTGGATGTCCAAAATTTCTCACTTATCCTCATCTCGAGCATTGATCAGCTATCATACGATCTACTACAACCTTACTCATTTCAGTTCAGCTATCATATTATCTATACTCATTTCACCATTTTTTTTCCTGATAAAACACAATCCACGCCTTTTGAACGGAACAGCAGTACTGGATACCAGTCCAGCATTCCAGCCAGCTATGACGCATTACCAAACACACTGGTCTGACAAGGGAAAAATGGCCAATGTGCTAGCAACAGTGATATCTCACAGAATAATAGGGGCAGAACAGGGTATGATCGATTGGACGAAAGAAGCTCGGCAAAGCAACCAAATGTCGTGCTGGTATGAACCGCATTATGGGCGGCAAGGCAAGGCGAAGGCATGGTCAGGTCAGGGTGCGTTGCAGCAGCTAGCATGCATGCAGCTTTGAGCTGGCTCTCACTACATCATGCTCGCAAGTGTGGCTCACTGTGGCTAGCTTGACATGGCCCATCCCTCCCCACCTCTTCTAGATCTTGGACCATGGCACAAGGAAGAAATTGGCAACAGAAAATGGAGGGGATCCTGTCCCATTTTGGAAGAACAGTAGAGATCATCCCTTTTCCAATCTAGACTGTTTTCTTTCCCAATCTGGACTGTTGATTAGACGGTTCCGCTTTTCGATAATTGGAAAAGGAGAAACGGGTTCACTAATCAACAGGGCACCGTCACATAAACACTGGCAATAAATTTTGCACGCCACAACTCAAGAAGCAGGCTCATACAGTCATACATGATACATCTGTAACCTGATCGGGGGGCGACGGGTTGTCCCCTTCGATTCCCTAATAATGCGACCCCGTACTCCTGTACCATCTACAACTTTTTTTAGGGCGCCGCAGGAGTATATTAAGATTATATGTTTAACCGTATAAATACAACAGTGTTTGCAACTTTGCATTATCCTATTCGTGCTTCTTGCGGAAGAACCGTCGCTGGCAAGTCTAGTCCGAGTCCGAGCAATTACTTTGTAGATAACTCAGAATTGTAATAACAATGTAAAAACACAAGTACAAAATAATAGATTGAACACAGAGATATAAGAGACTTATTGCTTCTCTTTATTCATTCATCAAGCGATTAGCCTTTTACAATGGCTAGTACCTCCTATTTATAGGCTACAGACTCTATTAGGATTTTGGATGGGGCGCCTACCTATGCGCCAGCTATTGGGCCGAGCCCATGATTTCCCGACACTCCTTCTTGGGCACCCATCCTTACATGTTCATGCCTCGTCAAAAGTCCATAAAAATCCAGTGAGAAATTTTTTGGAAAAATAGTATATGATACACGTTTTTCTGTGTTGCACAAATTGCCTCGTTAAAAACCTTGTCGGTGTTTTAGAACCGAACTTACGTAAAGATTGTTTGATTCGAGTGTTCCTCTAGGCTCAAAATCACACAGAGATGGAGACACGAGAATTTTATACTGAGTTCGGCCTTCTCACGGGAGAATAATAACCCTACTCTGTGTGTATGTATTGAGTATCTTTGGATTACAAGATCAAGCGAAAAACTAGAGTATTGTGCTTCTCGAATTGGGCTCTCGAATTGGGCTCTCGAGTCGGGGTCTCCCCATTATTCTGATGATCCTTGCCTTTTATACCGTCCCTAGAATGTAAACCGTTGGACCTCTAATAAAAGGTCACTTAATCATCGAGATCGTGGCGTCGTTACTAGAGGTTCTTTGCGGGGAGTTAAAACGTTCCCACGTCGCCAGGCAATTATCATCATAAAAGGGAGTTAACATCGTGCCATTATCTTAGGAAATAATGGCGTAGTTCTTGCTCGTATTTTGAATACGGTCGCGGAAGATACCTTTATCGACTAGGCCCACATGTCTGTGAGCCTTGTCGACTAGAACTGATCAGAGAAGGTCTTACGACTAGGGGATGGTCGTAGGAAAGCTTACGACTGCATACTAATCGTAGTAGAGCTCACGATCATGAGATAGTCGTATAAGGACTTACGACTATGGGGTAGTCGTAAGAAGATCCACGACTACAAGGTGGTCGTAGAAGAACTTACGACCTCCAGCTTCTCCCTTATTAATATTTAAGGGGTATACTCAGGAGTTATGTGACGTCGTTATTACCTCATAATATGAATTATGGATAAATGATTAAATGATGATTGTTATATCCTCGTCAAACCTTAATCGAGAAACTTAGGAAGACTCGTCAAGAGAAAAATAGTACAATCCACCCAATTTAATCTCTAGGATTTATTCTTTAGGTACTTGATCTTCGTGATCAAATTTCAATAATGAGTTCGTGAAGATTCTCCCCCTGAATTCTGCACTTCTCTAAGTCTCATCATTTCAATTTCACGTATGCACTTTTCAAAGCTAGATGCTGGAAAAGACTTAGTAAATAAATCTGCAAGCACTACTACAAAAACGCTAATATTGGACGCCTCATCACAGACGGTTGACCAAAACCGTCTGTATTACATGCAATCACAATCGGTTTTGGTTTAGAGACTGTTTGTGTTACTGGCTGCGCTAAAAACCGTCTGTGAAGAGGTAATATCACGACGGTTCATGTTGAAAACCGTCGTGAAGTATCACGAGCGGTTCTTGTTAATAAGCTATGCGTGATAATTCTACATATCACGAGCGGTTTTCAACAAAGAACCGTCTGTGAAACATCACAGACGGTTCTTAACAATAACCGTCTATGATATTACCACATATCACAGACGGTTTTTTTTGTTATAACCATCTGTGATAATATCGCTATAGCCCAATGCGCGCATTTTCTTCTTCGTCGCCATCCACTTCGGCTCCCCGATGCGTCTCTTCGTCGCATCGATCCGCTTCGGCTCCCGATGCGTCTCTTCGTCTCACGCTCCGAATTTATACCTTGTTTTATAAAAGGATCATCGCCATCGAAGATGTGATCATCCCCATACTTATTAAAAAAGCAAATGGTCGCCTCTTCCTTGTCGCCGCATTGATGGCCTACTGGCCGCCTTTGTCGAGCACCTCTCTCCAGACGTTGAACTGTCTTTGCGGAAGAACACTGTTTCAACAAAGTCTTCACTCCTACGTCGTGAGAATTTGCTAGGGCGGATGACGGCCACCTTCGCCATCTTGACATCCTCCTCCGCCGTGTCTTAGGGTGATCTCCCACTTTCGACGAGTTTACGCGTCATCGGCGTGGTTCTCCAAAACGACGTTGCGTCTTCGAGAGGCTTACCGTCACTTGATCAGCATAATCGAGGCGGCAGAGGCGGCCGAGTCGACGGTAGAGAGACCCTCAAGCAAGGGAAGAGAGCCTATGGGCTCAATTCTTCTTAGTTCAACATCTGAGGTCTTCGGAGACACTTTCGAGCGAGCACGCCGGTGGTGGGCGTATTTCGAGCTTCGTTCGTGATGATCGAGAACCGTCCGAATCTGATATCTGCCGCTTATGAAGTATTGAAGATGGAGATAGCGACCTACCTCCGCCACTAGAAAAACTTTGTTTAATTATAGGTTTCTACTTTTTTAATATAAACATGTAATTTCTTCATGTCATGTAAGTGTATATACAAGATAAATATACTTGAGAAAAAACCATTTCACGAGCGGTTCTATTATAGAAAATGCGTGATATAACTCTTTATTAGTAGGAGACCGTGATAATAGGGTTTGCGCCGCCTAACTCGTGACTCTCTAGTGCATTTACTCTTGTCCGTTTGCTCCCCCAACTCGTGACTCCTAGTGCATTTACTCTTGTCCGTTCCTCGCCTCGATCGCCGCCGCGCCGCGCGCAGTTGTGACACAACTACGGTGACGCTGCCACCACCCAGCGTGTCGCTTTCTTGCCATGGCTTGGTTCTCCTACTCGGCCTCCTGCGCTCGGGACCTGGCGGGGCTTTGCTTTCCCTATCCTCCCTCTATTCTCCTCTAGATCTGTTAGCTTATTGTCTTTTGTTGAGTTTGATTTTTATGCTTGAGCCTTAAGTTGTGTCCTGATGTTTGTGTGATTTATGCAAGGTGAAGGAGATGGATGAGGGTTATCTTTGGTGGTGGGAGTCGCCACCGTGGTTCTTATTTATCTTGAGGTATCACCCTACCTTACTCCCTCTCTGTCTCTACCCCTTGCTCTGTGATGAAAATAGCTAGTGCTCTGCGATGGATCTTGAGGGCTACTCTCTGGTGTGGTGGGTTTGGACACCCTTGGTCTTGTTCTCTTGTCGATGAACTGCTCAATGATGTCGATAGTCTTATCTTTGAAATTGAAATGATAATTAGTTCATATTAATAGTCCCTTTCTATGTGATGCAATGATGTCAATAGTCTTATCTGAAATTGAATTGATAATTAGTTCATATTAATAGTCCCTTGCTCGTGATGTAATGATGTCAATAGTCTTATCTTTGAAATTGAATTGATAATTAGTTCATATTAATAGTCCCTTGCTCGTGATGTAATGATGTCAATAGTCTTATGCTGAAATTGAATTGATAATTAGTTCATATTAATAGTCCCTTGCTCATGCGGTCAAGTTCTCCTACCTCTTGCGTGCAGTCGTCCTACCATTCCATTCATAATCTCTTCTCTATAAAGTCTCCAAGCGTTGGTGCTTGTGCCATTAAAACCGACATCATATATATATTATATATATATTATTAAGTGATCTGACCACTTTAGGAAGTCGTCCCCTTGATATGAGAAGGATGAGACAGTATCCACGGGCAACCTCATTGAGCCTCTGCAAGTTTAAAAAGTATGGATGCAAGGAGAGCATCAGGACATCTAATTACCTGGATGTTGTCGATAGGTAATTGGACGTCGCTATGTTCGAAAGTGACATTGATCTTGCAGTACTCCGGTGGGAAGTGGCATCATCTATCAACAACCAACAATTCTTGAGCATGTAATTGTCTTTAAAGCCAACAAGAACACCAAGCAACAAGTTGAGAATTCTTTTAAAATATGAGAATGGTTGCTTGGTGTTCTTGTTGAGTTTAAAGACGATTACATGCTCAAGAATGGTTAGTTGCTGATATATGATGCCACTTCCCAAATGGAATACCAAGGCCCACGCATTTTCTGAACCTAGGACCAATTACTCATCGACAACATCCGTGTAATTGATGTCCCGACTTCCATATTTTTAAACTTGCAGGGCTCAATGAGGTTGCCCGTGGCTACTGCCTCATCCTTCTCATGTCAAGGGACGATCCCCAAAGATATATATATATATATATATATATATATATATATATATATATATATATATATATATATATATATATATATATATATATATATATATATATATATATATATATATATATATATATATATATATATATATATATGATGCCGATTTAATGGCACAAGCAAACAACGCTGGGGCTTTATAGAGAAAAGTCATCGCAGACGGTTTCAACCACAAACCGTTTGTGAAAGTATGCATCACAGACGGTTCAAAACCGTCTATGATGACCTCATGTCATCACTGACCCATAAACTCAGACGGCTCACGAAACTGTCTGTGATGACGTTTTTGAACCGTCTGTGAATACCTTTTCTATAGTAGTGAAGATTTTCACATGACTTAGTATGTAGTACTTTAATTTTATCCATCTTTTGCAATTCAAGAGCATAGAAGAACTTGGGGTTGATATGCTTTGTGAGATGACTCTTCACATAACCCATCTGCACTTGTGCAACACAAGCTGCATTATTTTTATATATAATAGTAGAGGTTTGTGCGGTATTCAATCTACACAACTGCTGGATGTGGTGAATCATCCACCGAAGCCAAACACATTCTTGGGAGGCCTCGTATAGTGCTATGATTTCCGAGTGGTCTGTCGAAGTCGATACAAGACTTTGCTTAAACGATTTTCATGAAATTGCAGTTTCACAACATAGGAATTCATAGCTTGTTTGCGACTTGGCTGTATGCGGGTCCAACAGGTACCCGACATATGCATAGCCATTCATAGACAAGTATTGGTTCTTTCTATAGAACAGACCAATGTCTTTACTTCCTTTGAGGTGTCGGAAGTTGTCCTTCATTCCCTACCAATGTCTTTGGTAGGTTCTGCACTATATCTTGCTAATAGGTTTACAACAAATGCAATGTCCGATCTAGTACAGTTTGCTAAGTACATAAGTGCTCATATTGTACTTATGTACGGGAATTCCGGTCCCAGGACTTCCTCCCCCTCTTCTCTAGATCTGTACTGGTCCTTGTCTTGCTACATGGATCTCCTGACCATCGGCACTTTCGAAAGGGATGCATCTTCAAAGCCGAACCTTTCTAACATCTTTTGAGTATAAGTTGACTGATACACTAAAATCCCTTCAGGGACATGCTCAAACTGTAAGCTTAGGCAATATTTGGTTTTATCTAAATCTTTTATTTTGAACTCCGACTCCAGGTAAGAGCTTGCTTTCTTAATACCTTCCAGGGTTCTAATGATATTCAGATCATCTTCATGTACTGAGATTATACAAAATCCATCCTAAGATCGTCATATAAATACACAGGGACAATTCTCATTATTTATGTAACCTTTCTTGCATAGAATGCCACTTCAAACGATTATACCACATCTTGCCTGATTGCTTAAGTCGATCTGGTGACTTTCTTAGTTTCTACTCGTACATATTTCTATTTATTGTGTCTTGGTTCGGAGACGAGGATACATTCACGTATCTTCATATAAATGTCCAAATCCAAATTTTCATAAAGGTATGCAGTTACCATATCCATCAATTTTATTTCTAAATTCAAGTTCACTGCCATTGAGATTAAATATCTAAAGGGTGGTTCCGCCCATGACCAGGGAATATGTTTCTTCATAATCATCTCCTGGGCGTTGAGTGAAACCTTGTGCAACGAGCCTTGCTTATTTTTATTTCTCTTACGAACAAATAACCACTTATGCCCTACGGGGTGCACATGGGGAGGCGTGCGGCTTACAGGTCCAAACACCTCTCTTTTATTCAGAGATAATAATTTAGTTTCTATTGCCTTCTTCCAATCTTCTCAATCAGATCTTTTCTTACATGCAGCGAGCGATGCAGGCTCTAGATCAAGATCGATGATTGTGACAATTTTTTTTGTAAAATAAATATCGACATTGGCTGTTGTCATATTCATATATTCTCCCGTGGACACATAATTTATAGCTATTTCTTCATGGGGCGATTCTTCTAATGTTTCTACTTGCTCACCACCGCTTTCAATTGTGGGGGCAAGTCTCTTTAGTTTTGCACTTCCGATGTGTGCGCACACATGTCTGCTGATGTCTCCCTTCATAGAGATGTTCAAATCCGATATGTCTTTTTTAAAGGTTCCATACTAGTGCTAGGTCTCAACTGGCTCCCCTTCTGGTTCTGGAGAACTTCTGTGATCGGTTGTATCAAGTCCTTCTTATCCTTTTTCACCTGGCGTCTCTGGTTACTTCGGATTCGAGAGGCCGGAGTTCTCGTCCTTTCTGAGGCATTAGGACGGGATTAGGGATACCTTCATCGGTATTTCAACCCTCTCCGGTGCATTGCGTACATGCATATACGACTTGGTCACGCTCTTCATATCACTAAAGTGGTCAGGCAGTTGATTCGTTAATTCTTGCAAATCAATTATCTTCTGGACTTCAATTGTCTTCTAAACTTCAATTATCTTTTGGACTTCTCTATTTGCTTCACTAGCGCGTGGGTCATATGCATGGATTTCAATTATCTTTTGGATTCTCTATTTCCCGACATTTTCATCAAAGGGTTGATTTCCCCCTAATGACGGGAAACTATCCTCATCTAATATACCATCAGCGAATCCGGCAGTATGTAAATCTCTCGTCATATGGTCCAAATACCTGATTATAGATGTTGTCTCATAACTAATGTATATCCTAGACTTTCGGAGAAGGCTCATTGCAGTTTGCTGTGGTGGTGGTATAGGTACATAAACCTTGCAACCAAATCTTCAAAGATGGGAGGTTTTTGGCGTTGACCCTTGCGCTAGTTGCATAGGTGAATGGATGTTATATGCCGATGGTCTAAAATTGATGAGAGTTGCTGCGTGCAGGACTGCGTGTCCCCAACATGTAGTTGATAAATTACAATTCTACAAAATTTGCTAGTCCATGATGTGTATGGACCTGCGGTACCGAATACTCAACGTTAAGTCCCATTGCCATACAATAATCATCAAATGCCTTCAAAATAAATTGTCCGGCATTGTCCATTCTAGTGCACTTCACATGATGACAGGGAAAATATTCTTAATGCTAATTATCTGCGAGATTAGCTTTGCAGAAGCGTAGTTTCTCGTAGAAAATAAACATACGTGCGACCATTTTGAGGAAGCATCGATGAGCACCATAAAAATACCTAAATAGCCCTGACAGGGGCTGTATAGGACCGCAAAAGTCTCACTAGATACGGTCTAGGAATGCAGGGACTTTATTCTTCGCTTTCAGAGCAGAAGGCCTAGTAATTAATTTTCCAATGGCACATGCAGGGCACACAAAATCTTTCTGATTCGGGAAATTCTTTACATCGATACTATGTCCATGTGAATTGTTAATTATATTTCTCATCATCCTAAGACCTGGGTGGCCTAATCTATCATGCCAGAGATAGAAAAGTTCAGAGCTTCTAAATACGGTTTTCAAAGCAGTATAGGCTACATGTGCCTTAATATTAGTGTAGTATAGCCCAGTTTCAAATGAAGAAAGTCGTTCTAATACCATTTTTCTACTTTCTTCACGTTTTGTAATGAGTACGTATTCCTTACCATACTCTTCTTCAGTCTCTACATAGAAGCCGTTAGCGCGAATATCCTTGAGTTCTAGTCGATTCTGGGTACAACAAGGCTTGTTTAATGACCAAAGTTATGCCCATCGGCAGTATAATTATGGTCCTTCCTGAGCCTATTATACAACTATCGCTGCCTGTGATTGTCGTAAGACTACCAGTATTCTTGCTGATCGACTAAAAAAGTTTCGTCTCTCTCAAAATGGTATTCATTGTGCCGTTACCCGCTAAGCACACTCCCTTCATAGGGCACCACACGTGTTCTAATATAATGTTCTTTATTAATATGCAGCAGAAATCAAGCAACACATAAATAAAATACTTCAGATATCAGAACATAACTTGCTATTATAAATATGGGAAAATAAGCCTCGCAGGGCTTATCACAAGAATTTAATGTTTTGTTGTCCTAGAGCTTACAACCATTATTCAAAGTTCTATCACAATCACAAACTACAAGTGACTGTGAAAAGATCTAAGTGCAATGAGTGCACCAGATCGAATCAGCGAAGTATGTAGAAACTTCTGCCTGAATATGCTCCATGACAATATTCTCCTTTTGGGAAATTATGGCTGCGGCCGTTGCGATGTCCAAAGGGGGGTGATGGGGGCTGCTACTGGGCTGTCCACATCCATGAGTGCGACTAATGGTTGTGGATCATTTGTGCCTACAATGGCGAGGTGTGCCACATGCTATCATTTGCCATTTTTCTTAGACTAAAAAACATCAATAACGTGCGACCCATGACCTTACCCTTCTTGTCCCTCTCATTCGTGAAAGGCTTCCTCACCTTGTAGCTGCTAGCATTGGCTTCATGGCCAACATTGCTACTAGACGGATTGTGAGATGTAGTTCTTCCTTAGAACGTCATCTTGAGCTTCCGCAACTTGCATGATGTCAATCAATTCAGCATACTCTATGTAGCCATTTTGAAGATAGTTGCGTATGGATTGTACCGCATTCGAGTAAAAGGTAGAGAGAGTCTTCTCAATCTTCTGCTCATTCGTGATTACATTATGACAGAGTTGAAGACTGGTACAAATTCTGGCCATACTGGGCCAACTCTTCGAACTCCAGGTTCGTGATGCCAGTCATATACATATTTATTCAAAGATTTCATAAGATTACTGCTGGTAATTTGCATAAAATGGTTGCAAAATTCTCAAAATGCTCTTTGAACTCCCGGTTCATGATCCCGTATTTTTCTATGTATTTTTCATGATTTACTGCTATTTTCAGTGATTAAAAGAAATATAAACAATCACAGATAATCAAAACAGTAAATATAACATATAAATTGCATAATAATAATAATAACGAAGTTAAACATGCTTCAAATGCTCAAAATGATTCAAAAATTGAATTTCCGAGGCTCTTTTCTACTGGAATATGAATTTTCGGTGAATTCTGCAATTTCCAGGGGCTAAACCCTGGATTTTCAGTTCCAAGAAAAAAAATTTCGCCTAATTCTTTCAATTCGGGGTTTTCCCACAAAAATCGGGTTTTCCTTCTTTTGGGCCGTGCCTTTCCCTTTTTTGGCCTGCAAAGGCTCGTGGTGGAGGCACCATGCGCTAGGTTTCCCTAGCACCATGCTTTAATGGCGGTGGCGGGTACGTCTGTGCCTTGAGTGCACAACGACCTCCGAGGTCGGGGCCTATTCATTGCTCCCAATGGCGGCGGCTCCACGCAGTGATGCGGGCTTGCAGTCGCGATCGATGGCGGCTCGCCGTCTGAGGCCATGTCGAGCGATGGCGTGCCTCGTGCAACATGTGTCTTGCGCGTCGCGCCAGGCGGTGTAAGGCCAGCATTGCGCGTCTTGGCGTGGCGCATGGGAGGCGGCGGCTTAGGCGCGGTGAGGTGAAAGTGAAGGTCGCGAACACGGCGGCCTAACACAAGATGTGCCCATCGCGGCGTAAGACGTGGCGAGCAGTTCGACTACGGGCGTCGCGGATCACGGTTGGCGGTTGGCCGTGTGGGGCGGCGGTGCACGCACCCGGCGCGCGACGGGGAGCCCGTTGAAGCGGCGCGTGCCGCAGCCAGGCGCGCGACGGGAGCCCGTTCGGGCGGCGTGGCTTTGGCGGCTTACGTCGCGCGGATTCGGCTTCAAGTCTGGCGGCGGAGGGAGCACGGGCGAGCTTCGTCGCGAGTAGCAACTTCAAGTCGCGGTCAGTAGCGTCTGAGCGACCGCGGCCGGTCTGAGCTTCGGCGATGGTGCGTCCGTGCAAGGAGCGGTACGGCCTTGCAGGGAGTGGTACGACCGTGCGGCAAGGTGGCGCGACCATGTGCGGAGTCCGGCGGTGGCTCGATGCATCTGGCGGCGCAGCCGTCTTGAGTGGTTGCGTTAAAGTGGCGTGTGTAGTGGCGATCTTGCTCGGTAGGGTGGGCGGCGTGGTGGCCGTATGGGGCGGCAATGGCAGGCGAACAACCGTCTGGTGGTGGCACCTCTGCGGAGGCGGGTGACCAGAGCCGGTGGCCATGCGGGACCGGTGGTGATGGTGCGGATGGCGCCCTTGCGGCGGCGGTTTGGTGGCACCCGAGGCGCGCGTAAGCGGTGGCGGCTCCATGGCCGCTCGCGGCTTCATCTTGGGGCGGGCGGCCGACGCCGATGGCCCAACCGGGCGATGGCGGCTCGGGCGGCGGTGGTCTTACCGTTTGTTTTTTCGTACTGTTCATGGGCAATTAATGTTCATGCGATTCACCGATCGGCTTGGCCAGCGACGTCAAGTTGGCTCGCGATAGATTAGAATGGATTTGCGATCCACAGTACAATCATCATCTACTCTTTCATGCAATCCACCGATCGGCATTGTGCCGGCGACTTCAAGTCGGCTCGCGGTAGATTAGAGCGGATTTGCACCGTAGGATAAAATAATCTAGAAAGCAATAATTGCATAATTGAAAGCGATCTAGAAAAACGATTCGATCTACGAGCATCGTGCTACGACAGTTACCTTTTGATCTGAGGAGAGTCGATCGTGCTGATAACGTGTTGAGGAATCGTCGCTGGCGAGTCCAGTCCGAGCGATTACCTCGTAGATAAACTCAGAATCGTAAGAACAATACAAGAACGCAAGTACAGAATAATAAATTAAACACAGAGATATGTGAGACTTCTTGCTTCTTTTTATTTCTTCATCAAACGATTAACCCTTTACAATGACTAGTACCCCCTATTTATAGACTACAGACCCTTCTAGAATTTTAGATGGGGTGTCTACCTATAGATCGACTGCTAGGCCAAGTTCATAGTTTCTTAACACTTCTGTGCCATTCAAATCTGGCTGCATATCTAGTGCACATATGCCATTTGGTGCATATATGGAAAAACTTTTAGTTTAGGTATCAAATTAGCATAAAAAATTCTGAAAAAAATTCTAAATATAATTTATGGTGTTTTGTTCCACCCTTTAAAATTTGAAGTTCAAACTCGAAGTATGTTAGAAGAAATAAAAAAGAGAAATTCACTGTGAATAGTAACATTTCCTCTTTTCTCAGTGTATAGCGAAATGCAATGACGATGGGACTAAAGTCCTATTTAAACATGGCTGGTGTACTGGAGATGTGAACCGTGCAGGTCTTTTGCCCGCATGACTGCGGGTCTACGGCCGGTGGTAGGAAAGGGGATGGATGGTGTCGTTGAACATCGAAGAGCGGGGAGAAGACAAAACAGAGAAAAAGACAGCGGGCAGCAGCGGTTTTATACAGGCATGCGTGATTGCTTTGAGTCCTGAGACAAATGCGTGATGATGGTGTCGCCGTACTTTGGCTTCCTTGGATTGATTCAAAGGGAGGGGAAAAAGAAAGAAAGAAAGAAAGCTTCCAGCATGGCAGCCAAAGCGAGTGCATCGCGTGCATCGGGCATCGATCGGCTTCCGGATGAATCCACTTCGGAGATTCTCTTCATGATTGGGATGCGAAGCTGGTTTAATTTTCTCCAAGGAAGACAGATGCATTTGATTCCAAGATGTTAACATACCATCTTCAAAACTTTGCTTGGCAATTAATAGGCACCGTAATACTTCGGGTGCAGCAGGATTAACAAAAGGGAGATTCAGATAAGAACAGTTGCAACTCTGGAATAATGGATATTTTTTCTGTCATTTTTCAATCCTATTTGTTGGTTTGTATGATTTCTCTGGCAATCCAAACTGGACATGGAAGCTAGCCGGGGGCACACTGATCATTGGACTGAAAATTCTAATTCTTGGATGTACAGAATGTATACCAGTATGCAGTGCCATGTGCGGCAGGATTATCACGCCATACCGGGTGCAAAATGAAATCAGGCAAATTCCATTCACATGGCGTCCATGCTATGCATGCTGCTACGGAAGCTTACAAAGTATGCGAATTTTGTCACTTTCGCAGCTCCATCTACGACGGCATTAGCCCATGTCGACCCCATGATCTGAGTATGGAAACAAATACAGTTGCAGTACGAGAACAATTTACTATTGCTTTTCTTTTTGTAAGTTATATTCAACTGAAGGACACTTGTTAAGCAACTTTGTGCACCCAGCAGATCCTGATATGAGAAGGGGGGCAGGGGCGAGGCATATAGCCTGTTATGGGTGCAGATGCACCACCCTGATTTTTGTTTTCAACTTATAGTAATCAAGTTTTGGCCCTATATGCTTCATAACCAGTATCCCAACCATTTATAGCTGCACCACCCTCTATTTTGCTCTAGCTTCGCCACTGGGGGGGAGCGTGTGTGTTTTGGAGTTATTTTCTGCAAGAAAGTGCCAAATGGCCGGGTCAGATTGGAGTTATTTTCTGCAAGAAAGTGCCAAATGGTCGGGTCAGATTATTCTCAGAGGAGTTATCCCATCAAAGTTTTTCATGACACGCCATGCCTCCTCCAGTTCAGTGAACTGAAAGTCTGAAACTAACCAACATGATCAATGTGGGCCCTGTCCCTCGTCCCCTTTCAAAACCCTCACCAACCAAACCATTAAGGTGCATGCCGGCTACAACGCAACAGTCAAATACCCAATCTCAAGCTCAGCACACACACAGGAAGCACCAAGTTCTCAGTCAGTACTTTCCTCAAACTTGACCTACCCCAACCCTGCATTTCCATGATCCCATGACTGCACTGCACAAACATATGATATTAGGTAAAGAGATAGATAGGGAAACGGCACTAGCAACAGCTGCAGCAGCTAGCAGTGCAGCTGTGGGCAGCACAGCACCAAGGAGACAGCAAACATATCTTTTAGGAGACGAGAGGGCTAAGCAAGCAAGGTAAGCTAGTCTAGAGCGCCGGCCGGCATCGTGCTAAACGATGTGCGATAGACAAGCCCGTCGTTTTGGCCTTCCAAAAGGTGCGCAACTGGCGATTAATTTGCGACAAAATGCGGAAGAATTGTCATGTATCTAGCTAGGACTTTTCTCTAATATCTAAAAGGAGATGTAAAATAATGTGTATATACGGCAGGCGAGCCTTGATGATGATGGTGGCCACCGCACGCTGTGCTCCAGCTTTTGCTTCTTCGTTTCTTTATTTTTCTGCCGCGCTAGCTAGCTAGCTGCTTGCTTGCTTTAGCCGTTCGCTCATGTCTCGTGCATGTGTGTACTGCATGATGAGTAGCACTGCTTCTGCTGCGTAGAGGATGAGCAGGAGAAGAGTATAATTCTTTCACATCCTGAAGGCAAGGCATGAAAGCTAGGGAATTTTTTTTTTCTTGCCTCAGCGCTGGATGCCTGACAAAGCCCTCCAAGGTTGCTGTCATTCCGGCCCGAACGGTCATTTCAGACGCGCGCTAGTCTTGCTGCGTCCCAGGATTGTTGGGGGCGGGCACGTGTAGTTGTGTGCATTACATACCTTCAATTCTTGATTTTTTTAAAAAATATATTTTAATAGAATTACATAAATAAAGATATGTTTAATAAAATTACAAAAAATAAGTTTCCACCGTCGTTCCAAATAGCGAAATGGTCATATCGCCATTTGGACTGGTGACAGGAGCCATGTCACCCACCAAATAGTGCCAAATGCCTATGCCGTCATTTGAAATGTCAATTTGCTTAAATTTTAGGCAAATTGTCATTCTAAATGGCGACACAACCTCTCCTATAATAGATCCACAAAATTTGGGCGAAATTCACTTGTATTCCAAAAAAAAGAAAAAAAAAAGGAGGGAATGGAGTGGAGTAGAGGGGGAAGTGTTGTTCGTCCGGTCGTCCACCTTGCAGATAATTTTTTTTGTAACTGAATAAATTAGATAGTTTTAGATGTATGGTTATGTAGTGTAGTATGTTGTAGTGCAAGTAATTTATTTTTGTAATTGAATTGATTAGATAGTTTTAAATGTATGGTTATGTAATGTAGTATGCTGTAGTACACCTTTTAGGTATGTGTACTTTAGTTTTAGATATGTGGTTAATAATGTAAATCTTGTTTATGGTGCAGCATGTTTAATACGTCGGACGCAATCAATTTCAAAATTTAATACGGTAAGGGACTGTTCTGGAGGGTCTCGATGGGGTTGATTCGCATCATTTTCAATTGGTGGTCGTCAGCCTAACAAGACCAAAGCAGCGTATATGGGGCTCTATGATACGGTGGTTGTATTACACCTTCGAGCTGGACCATGCACTGCACGATCTGAAATTGAGCTACCTTGTCACTCGTGTAAGATCGAGGAGGCCGACTAGAGGAGGGTGAATAGGCGATTTTAAAAACCTCTTTGGCTAAAACCGATTTCTAATATGGAAGCTAACAACAATACGGTTTTGCACAATTAAAGCCTAAATCAACTAGTCTTTACTAAGTGCACCAATCAACATAATACTATTGATAAAGATAGCAATCATACAAAGACATGTAAGCAATTTAATACAAGAATGTAAATTGCACAAAGTAAAACATAAGAGAATAAACCACAATGACACAATGATATTTTACCGTGGTATTCGGAGACTTGCCGATCTCCCCTAATCCACGTTGATGTAAGCCCAACTAAATTGGACCGGCTACACAATTGAGTCAACACCTCCGAGGTAAGTCCAACCATTTGGACCGGCTCCAACACGAATCAACACCTCGATCCACTCAAGGTTGCTCTTCCTCCACTCCAGAGATGGCAAGCACCAAACCACTCACAACCGCTCGGGTCTTCTCACAACCTTCTTGTAGAAGATCACCAGCGCAACTCCTCCAAGCCGTCTAGGTGTCGGCAAACACCAAGAGTAACAAGTTGAAGATGCTCACTTGAACGAATCAAGTGTCTAAGCTCAATGCATACGCAATCCACTACCTAATGCAAAATATGCACTTAGGGTTTGCTCTCTAAGCTCACTAAGTGCAACACATGCACATAAGAGATGAGAGGGCTTGCTTTTTGCTCAAAGAAATGAATAGCACCAGCAACAACAACTTTCACAACCGGCCAAGGTGGGTATTTATAGCCCACACACAAAAACTAACTGTTTGAAAGAGAATCTGCTGAAAATCAGCGAAGCCCAGTCTGACCGCCAACCAATGGCCGGTCAGATCGGTCATGCTCCAACGGCTATAAAACTAGCCGTTGGACACATGTCTGGACTGACCGCCAACCAATGGCCAGTCAGTCCGCGCCAACCCGGTTAGACCGACCAACACATGGCGGTCAGACTGCACAACAGAACAAAGAGCTATTCCAGAAAAACACCTTCTCTGAAAAATGCTAACCGGGTCACTTGACCAGGAGGTCCGGTCAGACCGGCCAACACATGGCGGTCAGTCTAGCACCAAAAACCCAGAAAAACGCGTTCTCTGGAAAAAGTTGACCGGGTCACATGACCCGGAGGTTCGGTTAGACCGGCCAACACATGGCGGTTTGACCGGGATCCCACCGGTCAGACCGGTCAAGCATGACGGTCAGAACGCTAGAACAAGGAACCCGACATGATGAGGACATCACTTCTTCGGATACACACAACAATCCTCCACTTGACATTCAAGGACCAATCACTAGAGCTCGCGCCCGACAATTAAATTTACAGGTGAGCTCGTTCCTAAGTACTTCTTTTTGTTCATTTGAGAATCGATTGCTACCTAATGATTTAATTATGATTAGGAACCATGGAGAGGACCTGGAAGTACTTGGAGAAGGGCTCTGAGGCGCACAAGTCCAGCGAGGCGGTCGAATCATGTTGGAGGCCCAACTCAAGCCGACTTCGAATCAATTCGGAGTCAGGACCGAACCGCACTAAAACGGACGCCCAGATCTTATCCGGGCTCTGTTTTGAACGTTCCACATATGTATGGAAAGCTGAGAAGACAACCTTTCCAATGGATCTGGTCCCATGTCAAAATTCCTTCTGAGTCAATGGGAATCGTCGAAACAAGTGGACACTCAGAATCTGTCAGGGTGCTGCGCCACCGTCTTTTGGGCCGTTCGGCTTTGTATCGTGTTGGAGCCCATTAGGGCACGTCCAGGGGTTTTGCACGCCCCTCAATCCTTTATATTCAGCCGCCACCCCCACCATTAGGGTTGGGTTTTTCTTAGATTAATTCTGTCTTGAACAGTTTCGCCGTTCATCGGTTTGTGAGACCCCAACTTTTGAGTGCTAAAACAATACATCTGCAATTCCGTTGTGTTCTTCCTTGTTCTTGCTTGTGTTCTTCGATTCGCAGGCGAGGATTAGCCTTCTTGGCGAGGTTAATCGGGCTGTGCACGGTTGATAACCTGAGGAGACGTGGTGCTGCGATTGCGGGGTTCGGAACGTGTTGTTCGGAAGCCGAATCGATTTGTGTCGCGCCTCCACTAAATCAAACATATCCAGAACCTGTTAGAAGATCGGGACCCCGTTCCCATCAAGTGGTATCAGAGCTTCAGGTGTTCCTTCAGGTTCGAGTTTACCCTACCCTTGTTGTTTTCGGTTTCATCCTAGAGTCCAAGAAAAAGCCCTACAAAAAAATTGTAGTCATAGGTTGTTCCTGTCCCAGATCTCGTTTAACCTTTTGCACAATTTGATTTGAGTCCGTAGTGTTGAGTTTGTGTCCTTAGTCGAGTTGTGTTCTTTGGTTTAGATCGTGTTTTATTTGGGTTGTCTTGCTTCCGCTACCTCTCATTCAAACCCTAGCCGTCAACTTTTGTTTTCTCCACCCTCCCACCCTCTGTTTTTGAGTCATCCATCGCGTCTCGTGATCACCCAAAGACCCTTTCCCTTTGAGTCTCGTGATCACCCAGCACCATCCCCCACCTCTTCTCGAGCTTCCGCCCCCCCAATTTCCACCAATTTCTTTCACCCGTTTTCGTTTCAGCCTCCACAGCAACCATAACTTGGAGGCCCTCCTTCAAACGGCCGTAACTTTCGCATACGAACTTGAAATCAGACGATTTTTTTTTTGAAATTGGGTGAAATTAAATTTTGCATCCGAAAACTCCCCCACTTCGTCAGGTTCGGCGAATTTATTTTGCCCAAATTCGGCCTGGAAAGTGCAGTACTTGAGCTTTGAATTTTCATCACCGAATTTACAGCACATTCATCATTTTCTGTAGGCCGCACCTTACATCAGATTGAGGTGAAACTTTGTGTGGTTCCTATTTCTGTGCTCCGCTTTGTGAAAAAAATAACAGGAAAAAAAAAGAAAAAAATTCGGCACCTGGTTTTGCCTGAGAGCCTGAGAGCACTCCGTGCCTAAAAAAAAAAAATCAGTGAGCACAATTTTTAGGTGACAGATATTAATTTGTCTGTCTTTACCTGGCCATCCTTGTTGCTGTCTTTGTCTAGCCATCTTTGTTGCTGTCTTTGCTTTACTATTCTGGTCTTGACTCCTTGTTCATCATATCATACCTGCTATAGGACACATTTAGACCAGCAACTAGGACTAGTGTTTTGGACATTTACTCAGCATTACTATCTGTTATTGATTTGTGTTCCACTAACATATTTGGCCTTCCAAGCTCCATATACTTACTTCGGATAGCACAGCTTTTGACCCTTGCAATCGCAACACCACATTCGGTATCACGAACCGACCACGGTTGTACCACCTACTGTTTGCGATGGTAAGAACACTTGTAAGAGCTTGGTAAGCCACTTCCTTTGCGGGTTCCCACTGTCCTCCTTTGTAGTTGATAGGGATAATCATTCTGTTTTCCCTGTGTTTCCACTAACCATGGCAGGGACCGAAGGGGACGGGACACCGGTCGATTTCAACAAGTGTGTTAGTCGCGGCCACCTACAAGCTGCGCTCGACAAACAAAATGCTTCATTCACTGATCTCGGCGCGCGAATGGACACCATCGTCGCCGCCATTGCCCAGTTGAACACCACAGAAGGCATTGAGCGGGTGGAGCGGCGGATGGCTGACCTCACTGGTCAGATGGACGCATTGGAGGCACGCCTGCCACCTGTTAATGACGGCCTTCATCATGATGATGACACAGTACATGATGCGGTTGGCAACATCGATCAGCGGGAGACACAAGATGCACGACTACGTCGGCGTCTTCAGCAAAACAGACATGGTATGGGAGGTAATAACCAGAACCGTCATGGTAACGATGACCCTTTTGCTAAAGTCAAGTTTACCATCCCATCTTTTTCTGGCCTTTATGATGCTGCAATATATCTTGATTGGGAGATGACGGTGAAGCGAAGTTTAATTCTCACTTGGTTCTGAACAACATAGAGTTAGACAAGCTACTAGTGAGTTTAAGGACTTTGCTATTATCTCGGTGGAATGAATGGGTACCATGCGCTTACAACCCGACACATGGGAGCGGTTAAAAGAAGCTATGCGTGTCGTTTTGTTCCTCCCTCATATAAGCGTGATTTGAGAAAAAATTACAGCGCTTAGAACAAGGTGATAATTACATTCGGGACTATTATCTTTGAGCTTCAAAAGGGTATGGTGCGTTGTGGGGTTGTTGAGGACACAGAGGATAAGATTTGTCGTTTCTACGGGGTTCTGGCGTGAAATTCGTGACATTGTTGATTATAAAGATTTTACTCATCACAACCAGCTTGTTCCACTTGCTATGCTTGCGAAAAAAATTGCGAGGGCGCCAGAATCGGCGACGGCAAGCACCGGACGACCTCCTACACGCCGCGAACGACTACATCGGCGGATCGCCCAAGTCTTCTTCAAGTTTTCGTTCTCTCCACCACCGATGAACAAGATTGCTGCGGCGCCAAAGCCACCTTCCACGACCGCCTGCAGATTCTACAAAAATTCTTTGCGAGCTCCACCAAGAGTTCTTCTTCCGTAGCTTCCACGGGCGCTCCTCCGACATTCATGCCACCGCTGCCATGGACTTGGTCATGTGCGGAGGAATTGCCCTAGCCAGCGGGCATACATCGCCACGGAAGATGGAGGCTACATCAAGACTTCGGATGTCGAGGAGGATGATGACGTTCTTCTTTGCCTCGGACGACAATGGCGGTGGTCATGACGACTGTTCCTTGGTGGGCGTCCACAGCGGCGCTTCTGAAGCATCATTGTGCAATGAGTCCTCGGACACAGTACAACAACCCGATAAGCTTCAACGCCAAAATTTGTTTTAGACTTTCTTTGCAATCAAGAACCGTGCCAAGACGTGTCATCATTGATGGAGGAAGCCGCAACAACTTGGTGAGTTCGATTTGGTCAAGAAGCTTGGCTTGACCACGCGACGCATCCCCATCCATACCATATTCACTGGTTAAATGACTCTGGAAAAGCTAAGGTAACACAAACATGCCGATTCCATTTTTCCATTGGTGGTTATGCTGATCATGTTGATTGTGATGTGGTTCCCATGCAAGCATGCTCTCTTTTATTGGGTCGACCTTGGGAATTTGATAATGATGCTTTACACCATGGTAGTAGTAACAAATACACTTTTATGCATAAGGGAAGAAAAGTTACTTTACTGCCTTTGACCCCAGCTGAGATTATAGAGGCCGATAGGGAGCGAGCTGCTGCTGCTAATGATCCAACGGAACATGATAAATCTGAAAAACCATCTCATTATGCTTGCCACAAAATCAGACCTTGCTGAAATTGATGATATTAATGATACATGCTATGCTTTTGTGTGCAAAGATGCTTTATTTTCTCTTGATAATATGCCTTGCACTTTGCCTGCTCCTGTCACTAACCTTTTGCGAGATTTTAGAGATGTTTTCCCGATGAGATACCTCCGGGACTTCCACCCATTCGAGGATTGAGCACAGATTGACTTGATCCTCGGGCGAGTTTGCCAAACCGTGCGGCGTCTGGGACCAATCCGAAGAGACTAAGGAGATTCAGCGACAAGTCCAAGAACTTTTGGACCGTGGAGTGCGTCGTGAGAGCCTTAGTCCTTGTCTTTGTTCTGTTCTTTTGGTACCCAACAAAGATGGTTCTTGGCGCATGTGTGTAGATTGTAGAGCCATTAACAACATTACTATAAGGTATCGTCATCCTATTCCCAAGCTAGATGACATGCTTGATGAGTTGTGTGGTGCTATAATTTTCACAAAGATTGACTTGCGTAGTGGATACCACCAAATAAGAATGAAACTTGGCGATGAATGGAAAACTGCTTTTAAAACTAAGTTAGCTTGTATGAGTGGTTAGTCATGCCTTTTGGTTTAACTAATGCACCTAGCACTTTCATGAGATTAATGAACGAGGTTTTACATCCTTTCATTGCCAAATTTGTGGTCGTTTACTTTGATGATATCTTGATTTATAGCAAGTCCATGGATGAACATTTGAATCACTTACGTGCTGTTTTTAATGCTTTGAGAGATGCACGCTTGTTTGGTAACCTTGAGAAGTGCACCTTTTGCACGGATCGAGTCTCTTTCTTGGCTATGTTGTGACTCCACAGGAATTGAGGTTGATAGAGCCAAGGTGGAGGCGATATGGAGTTGGCCCACGCCCACCACGGTCTCCCAAGTCTTGAGTTTTCTTAGCCTTGCGGGGTTTTATCGCCGCTTTGTCAAGGAATTCAGCACCATTGCGACACCGTTGATTGAGTTGACAAAGAAGGAGTCGTGTTTCATTGGGGGCCATCACAAGAGGAGTCCTTTAATCTTTTGAAGGACAAGCTTACACACTCACCATTGCTCCAACTTCCGGATTTTGGTAAGACTTTTGAGTGGAATGTGATGCTAGCGGAATTGGTATTGGTGGTGTTTTGATGCAAGAAGGCAAACTGTTGCCTACTTTAGTGAAAAATTGAATGGTCCTGCTCTTAATTATTCCACGATGATAAAGAATTGTATGCTCTTGTTAGTTCTTTAGAGGCGTGGCAACACTATTTATGGCCTAAAGAATTTGTCATTCATTACGATCATGAATCACTTAAGCATATTAAGTAGTCAAACCAATTTGAATCGTAGACATGCTAAGTGGGTTGAATTTATTGAATCTTTTCCTTATGTCATTAAACACAAGAAAGGGAAGGATAATGTGATTCTTGATGCTTTGTCTCGGCGCTATACCATGTTGTCTCAACTTGATTGTCACATTTTTGGTCTTCAAACCATTAAAGGACAATACACTTTCGATGCTGATTTTAAGGATGTGTTGTTGCATTGTAAAGAGGGACAAGCATGGAATAAATTCGTGATCAATGATGGGTTCTTGTTTAGAGCTAACCGCCTATGCATTCCAGTTGGATCCGTTCGTCTTTTGTTGTTGCGGAGGCGCATGGAGGCGGTTTGATGGGACATTTTGGTGCTAAGAAGGCGGAGGGCGTTTTGGCCACACACTTCTTTTGGCCAAAAATGAGGCGAGATGTTGAGCGGTTTGTGGCTCATTGCACTACATGCCAAAAAGCTAAGTCTCGCTTGAATCCACATGGTTTGTATATGCTCTTTCTGTTCCTTCTATTCCGTGGGCGATATTTCTATGGACTTTGTTTTAGGATTGCCCGGACTAAGAGGGAGGATAGCATTTTGTTGTTGTGGATCGTTTTTCTAAGATGGCTCATTTTATACCATGTCATAAAACCGATGATGCCACTCATATTGTCGACATCTTTTCAAAGAGATAGTTCGTTTGCATGGTATGCCTTCTACTATTGTTTCAGATCGTGATGCCAAGTTCTTGAGTCACTTTTGGCGTACTCTATGGAACAAGTTGGGTACAAAGTTGTTGTTCTCTACAACCTCTCACCCACAAACCGATGGCCAAACCGAGGTGGTAAACCGCACATTGTCTACCATCTTTGAGAGCTGTTTTGACTGAATAATTTGAAGTCGTGGGAAGAGTGTTTGCCGCATGTTGAGTTCGCATATAATCGGCGGCACACTCCACCACCAAGGTAAGTCCTTTTCGGGTAGTATATGGATTCAATCCCGTGCCCCTCTTGATATTTTACCTTTGCCTACTAGTGAGAGAGTTCATAATGATGCTAAGGAGCGTGCTGATTTTATTGTCAAAATGCATGAGACTACTAAGGCAAACATTGAAAAGATGAATGAAAAATATAGGATTCTTGGTAGTAAAGGTTGAAAGGAAGTTAAACTTGAGCAGGGGTGATTTTGTTTGGTTGCACTTGAGAAAGGATAGATTTCTGAGTTAAGAAAGTCAAAATTGATGCCTAGAGTGCTGGTCCTTTTAAGATAGTTGAGAAGATAAATGATAATGCATATAAACTTGAGTTGCCTTCCGAGTTTGGGGTTAGTCCCACCTTTAACATTTCAGATTTGAAGCCATACTTGGGAGAAGAAGATGAGGCCGAGTTGAGGACAACTCCGCTTCAAGAGGGGAGGATGATGAGGACATCACTTCTTCGGATACACACAACAATCCTCCACTTGACATTCAAGGACCAATCACTAGAGCTCATGCCGACAATTGAATTTGCAGTGAGCTCGTTCCTAAGTACTTCTTTTTGTTCATTTGAGAATCGATTGCTACATAATGATTTAATTATGATTAGGAACCATGGAGAGGACCTGGAAGTACTTGGAGAAGGGCTACGAGGCGCACAAGTCCAGCGAGGGCGGTCGAATCATGTTGGAGGCCCAACTCAAGCCGACTTCGAATCCAATTCGGAGTCCAGGACCAGGCCGCACTAAAACGGACGCCTAGATCGCATCCGGACTCCGTTTTGGACGTTCCACATATGTATGGAAAGCTGAGAAGACGACCTTTCCAATGGCTCTGGTCCCATGTCAAAATTCCTTCTGAGTCAATGGGAATCGTCGAAACAAGTGGGCACTCAGAATCTGTCAGGGTGCTGCGCCACCGTCTTTTGGGCCGTTCGGCTTTGTATCGTGTTGGAGCCCATTAGGGCGCGTCCAGGGGTTTTGCACACCCCTCAATACTTTATATCCAGCTGCCACCCCCACCATTAGGGTTGGGTTTTGCTTAGATTAATTCTGTCTTGAACAGTTTCGCCGTTCATCGGTTTGTGAGACCCCAACTTTTGAGTGCTAAAACAATACATCTGCAATTCCGTTGTGTTCTTCCTTGTTCTTGCTTGTGTTCTTCGATTCGCAGGCGAGGATTAGCCTTCTTGGCGAGGTCAACCGGGCTGTGCACGGTTGATAACCTGAGGAGACGTGGTGCTGCGATTGCGGGGTTCGGAACGTGTTGTTCGGAAGCCGAATCGATTTGTGTCGCGCCTCCACTAAATCGAACATATCCAGAACCTGTTGGAAGATCTGGACCCCGTTCCCATCACGACACACAGCCCGGTTAACCTCTCAATAGACCTGCGGTCAGACTACCAGAGCTGAGAGACAAGGATTTTGCACTTCGCTTCAATTCAATTTGCAAAACACATTTGCCAATTAATGCGCGATACAAACAAGAGTTAAAGGCGAGATTCTCAACAAGTTGCAGAACACATTTATCAACTTTTAGAATCACACTACAAGGAATAAGGTATATGGACTCGAACCATTTGCAAAACACATTCGCAAACTAAAGTCACATGCTACAAGGATTATGCATGAGCCTCAACTATTTGCAAAACACATTCGCAAATATTGGCAACATGCTAATGAGAGCTAGAGCAAGCACAATGAGCTATCAACACATGACACTCTCAAGCTGCTAGTCAAGACCCCTCTTAATAGTACGGCAACCTATACTAACAATTCGGTCTCCAACCAAACACCAAGACCGGTAAAAGACTAGGAATACATCCTTAGCCCTAACTAGTCATACCTTTGCCTTGCACATTTACTTGAAGCTTGATGAGGCACATCTTCTCTTCAAGACCGGGTCATTGACTTGATAATCATCAACTCATGATGATTTCCTTTACTTCAAGTTCTTGACTTGAATATGCATCAACTCATGATACACTCTTTCACTTGACCTCTATTAACACATGATGGGTCTTCTCTTGAATTGATGATCAACTCATGATCATCTCCTCTTCGAGATCTTGATACACATCAACACATGATGCATCCTTTACTCTAAGCTCTTGACTTTAATATCATCAACACATGATGATCTTTTACACTTCGGGATCTTGACTTGAACATCATCAACACATGATGATTTTATTCATCACGTGTCTTGACTTGATGACGATCAACTCATGATGTCATCCAAAGTCTCCATCATCATGGAACATAACCTATTCATCCAACTCATGAAACAAGTTAGTTCCAAATGACGATTGTCATTAATTACCAAAATATACCATTAACTCATAATGTCGGGTCTAGATTCTTCAACTCGGTCACCAGAGGGCTCACATTGGGAGTTATTACAGCTCAAGGGAACGAGGTCATGTCAGTCATACCTAAGCATGGCGAGGGGTCGAGGGTGGAATTTGGTCCTTCTGGCCTAGGCATATGCCAAGACCATTCTTGTATCTGCGATTGAATAGAGGGTAGTTGGTGGTGATGCCGAAGAAGTTGGGAACTCCAGCCACAACGTGGTGCACACAACGGTCAAAGGTTAGGGAGTTACTGATGTTGCCGATGAAGACAGGGTCGAAGAAGATCCTTTGGTCCGGGAAGCTATTGAGATTGCAAACGAAGGTGAAGAGATCGAAGTCCTAGTTGAAAGGATGGCGCTCAAAGACCGGAACTACGAGGCATTATTGGAAGATGAATGTTCGGATGACGAGGATGGTGGGGAACAATAGGCGGTTCCATCCGAGTAGAATACGTGCCAATTCGACAAACTCATTGTCGACGATCGAGTCGCCGATCTTACAAAATAAATACAGGAAATGGCAAAGAGTTCTTTGGAGAGAGTGGGGCTACTCTTTATTGCACTGAACTGGATCTTTTATAGGGAGTGCCTTGGATAAGGCCATAGACTAGCTCTAATTACACTATGCGTGTTGCTTGAATCTAACTGTCTTAATGCAGATGCCTTGGACTTGATCGAATCAGTTGTGGTGTGAACTTATCCGCTTGCCCTGTTCTTCGGTTGTCTTCTCCTTTAAATAACTGATGGAGTGGTGGTAGTTATCACTGAAAGAATCACCCTTTGGAAGTGTCACGTCCGGTCGGAGAAAAGGTGATAGTTAGTAAGATATCAACTGACGAGCAGTTGACGTCAGTAGAGACAATAACCATATGGTGGTTATTGTCAATGACATAGAGCCAGAAACATCGTGTAGATTGGAGGGATTAAGACATATGTTTCATTCGTCACACGGAAGGGATGTACTTGGAACCAGGTCCAAGTGCTAGTTCATTGTTGCTACGAGTAGTCATTTGGTCGGGGATAAGGTATAGGACCTCTTCCGACCAGTGTACCAACAATGTAACCTCTGGAATCCTTACGACCATGGGGGTCGTTAGTCTTAGGGGTTACGACCACGAAGAACGTGCGGTCTTTAATTAAATAAAGTAATATTTAGAGATTTTAATCCTCGTTAGCTAGCCCTCGAACTTTAAATGAATGTGTAGTGTGAACCCCTTCTCCGATAAAATCATATCAGGCAAGCCGTCATTTAATGACGTAAAAAACGAGGTGGTCTGTATTCACTTTAAAGTTAAGGAACCGTCTGGGAAACCGAAGAGATTTCTGCCCGTTTGGCTTCGGGCAACTCCCCATTATAGTTAATGCTTGGGTGGCTATAAAATCCCTTCAGTGTAGAGCTTTAGGGCTTTTACGCTTTCGGATTTTACTTTCACTCTTCACCTTTTGGCCAAGAACTTCCCCCAAACTCGTTTCATCTTCTGGCCTGAGATCCAGCAATGTCGGACTCAATCACCAACTAGTCGGTCTCTGATTTGAGCATGAAGAAACTCAAGAGCCTGAAGAAGATCGAGATGCTTCTTGACGGGAACTTGATCCGTTGGAGATCAGCGATCGGGGAGCATTTTCCCAGTCGTGAAGAGGGAGAAATCCATGTTTTCCTCTCGTACGTTGAGTGCAGGTTTAGATTACCAGTACACCCATTCCTCCCCAAAATTTTGGAGTATTACGAAGTGGAGCTGGTGAATCTTGCTCTTAACTCGATCGCCAATATCACCATCTTCATCTTCCTCTGTGAAGCATACCTGGGGATTCTTCCAGATCTGGAAGTCTTCAGGTATTTCTACAAGATGTCGAGATCAGGGAAATCGGCGGCTGCACTTGGGGAGTGTGCTTTGCGTCTCCACGATGGGAAGGCTGAGGAGTACATCCGCATGTACCCCAAGTCCTCGTGGTTGTCATGGAAGAAAAGCTGGTTCTACATGATGGTCACTAAAGAAGACTGCCTCTGCTTCCCCGACAAGGTGGCGGTCGAGAACCCAAACCGACATTCTTCCGCGAAGGAGGGAAGAGTGGGGAGTTGGATTGAAGCCATCCGGCTCCTTAGCGTTAGGGGACTAACTTGTTGGCATGTGGTGAGAGATTTCTCAATAAACCGGAGAAGTCCTCTGAAGCTCCGATCATGTACCTCGCTCTGGTACCTTGGTCGTGATGATACGAGCATCGATACTGCAGATCGTAAGTCCTAAAAATTCCGACCAATTTCATTTTTTTGGTTAATTATTTTGTAACCTTATAGTATCTCTTCTCTTTTGATAGCGCTTTCCGCTGAAGAAATCAAGGAAATGATCAAGATGATTTGTGCCAGGGAGCTTGGTGTTAAGGCCATGGTTCCCCTTATGCTAGCATCTTGTTCTCCAATGGAGAGAATAGAGAGGCTCAAGGTGAAAAAAAATAAAAACTTCCCTTCATCATTTATGTATTTTTCTTATCAGTATGTCACAACCTTTGTTCTAACGTGCAGTTGGTCGGGTTGCAGATCAACAAGCTCACTGGGAGTTCTAATCCAATCAACGTTCCAACCACTTCTGCCCCAACGATCACGCAACAGGCTGGCTCTTTGGAGGTAAGAAAGGCATCAAAAAGGAATTCATATTTTAGATGAAATATTCCATCGCCAAACTAAGCTTGATGTTTAATTAGGCAGGAGAAATAAAAAAAAATCCACCGACCAAGATTACCATGGTCAAGGACTCTGAGGTGGTTGTGACCGACCAGGCGGTTGCTACTAAAGCAACTATCCCAGAGGTCGATGTAACCATTGCCTTCGAACAGATGGTCAGGGAACTCCTCTCCGACCTCGTGGCCAGGGAGATTTCCTCCAACCTTTGATTGGAGGATGTGGGGGGGTCTAACCAACCCTACCGGTTCAGAACCGGTAAAATCGGTTGAAAAGAAAAGGAAGGCAAGCGCTCTGGATTTTGCTCCAGGGCATTTCAAGATCAAGGCCAAGAAGACGACCAGGTATATATACATGAAAGGAATTTATGTAAATACATACCTTTAATATTTCTGGTATTCTAGAATCTTAAGCTTTCCTTTCTTCTATCTTCATAGGTCCTCTGGTGTTCCGGTCATCCTCGATCAGAGGACCCCTCAGGAGAAAACTTCTGAGGAAAGGGTGGTCGAGCCAGCCCCTGCTCAAGAACCTGTGGTGGTTCCGACCGCGCCTTTGGAGGCAGAGGTCCAAGAAGAGTCCCAGCAGGTCCCTACCACTGCTGGGACCGTTCAAGAAAGGATTTCTTCGATGTTAAAGAAGTCCCCCAATTGCCCTCGGATCTTCAATGACGAGAAGCTCGACGAGGCTTGGAGTAAGATTTCAGATCGTCAGTTACATATGGGTCCAAATGCTATCTACTCTGAATATGCGGACATGATGATCCAGGTAAGCACCTACGACTACTCTTATAGTCCTTTCTTCAAAGTTTATAAAGATTACAAAGAAGTATGTTATTTCCATAGCATATGATGTAGAATTTTGCTGTGGTTAGAGGACTGACCCATCGAATAACTGATCTGGAGAAGAAAAACTCTGAACTAAAAAGTAAGAACCTCTTGACTTTTTCCCTTCTTGCTATTTTGTTCCTTTCTAAGTTTCCCCCTTTGTCGTACTTGACAGATCTAGAAATTTTTGAAAAAGAAACTAAGGCTAAGGAAGCCATCATAGCCTCACTTGAGGAGAGATGCCAGGCAAAAGACCGGTCGATCGAAGACTGGTCGACCAGGTTCAATAAAGCCTCTCTCAAGTATAAAAAGCCATCGTGGCTTCCGAGAAGAAAGCTCAAGGTAACCGATCGTAAAACTTGACCAGTTCATTATGTATTATAATTATATTTCGATAACTTTTGATCTACTCGTGTAGAGGAAATTCAAAAATTAAAGAAAGCTCTTGAGTTCGAGCATGACAAGAAGGCAGAGCTTGGGCAGAGTCTTGAAGAGAAGGTCAAGGCTCTCAACAAAATGCTCTTTGACATGGGATCAGGATCATGTCTACCCACTTTAAGAGATCTGGTGGAGAGGATAAACTACCTTGGCCAACAACTCGACGATCTCTAAAGTCTGCTCAAGACAACTCGAAAGAACCATGAACAGATCATGAAGGACACCATTGCTAACGTAGTCAGCCTTGCTTTGGCAAAGCTGAAAGCTTCTGACCCCTCCATTCACCTCCAAGCTATTGAAGCGGACTTCAACTGTTCGGAGTATAAAGCAGCCAAGTTATTCGAGGAAGTAATGCCTCTCGGAAACAAGGTGGCAGAGGAAACAGAGGTTAGATCTCCGTCTCGTAGCGACCAGTATAATGGTCCCAAAGAGTAGATAGTTGTAATAATTGAATTGCAAATATTCCTTTTGTCATCAGTAAAGTCTGTGTTTATCTTTTCACTTTTGCTGAATATTCATATATTTCCTAGTCCCCAATTGCTTGTGTAGTAGAAGAACTTACTAAAGAAGTAGTAGACCAAGAATAAAAGAATAAAAAGCTACGACCATGGTACAAAGTATGTCCTGATTATGTGGTAAAACTGATCGTATTAATACTAGGAAATCAATTTGGTGGTCGGAACCAGTGCATGATTTCGACTAGTTGTAGATTTGTTTTCATAATCGTAATACAATATAGTACATTGTCTGATCGAAGGTATGTATAAGACTTGTACTGATGATAAGAAATTATGCAAAGATGTATGCAAAAGCGATAAGTGGTCTTATTTATACACATTATCCAAACTGGTCGTAAAGGTTGCTAAGAACTGAAGACATGATAGAAACTTTGAGAAACGTGTTCGTTCTCAAGTTTCGACTGGTAGCGAAGATCGTAAGAAAAGGATCGTTACTAGGAAACTCCTTCCAGTGGGCAGGACCACATGCAGAGAGGAGAGATTTCGACTAGGAGGCTTTCCGTGTCTCGACCAATAGCCAAACAAGAGTAGAACAGAATGTTGAAATGAAGAAGATGTGTATTCGAATTCTTAAGCATGTAAGTAACTATATCAAATTGTTTATGTGATGCTCCTTTACTTGTTTGCTTCTTTAAGAAAAGAGTGTATAGTCGTGCGTAAGAACCATTGCTGTGATGGTCATGACTAGGACCCTTATGGCTTGTGACAATTATGTCAAGGCCAAAAAAAAAGTAAAAGAGACCCTTTAGAAGGATATCAGAGAGAAATTGTTCTTCTTTGACCAGTTAAACAACAATAGTATGTGACCAGATAAACAATTTGATATAATATCACTCATCGGAAAGGAAAGAAAGAAATAATCTTCATTGAAATTAAAATAATGAAAAAACTATACAAAGAACTCACACAATTGATCATTGTTCCAATAATTTGACAAAACACATCCATCTGACATGGCTAGTCTTACCAAACCAGGTCTGATGACTTCGACCATAGTGTATGGACCTTCCTATTTTGGTGAAAGTTTGTTGCGATTTGCTTGGCTCTGAATTTTTTTGAGAACCAGATCACATACAGCTAGGCTGCGAGATTGCACCTTACAACTGTGGTACCTTCGCATAGCTTTTTTGGTAAACCATCGATCGTATCAGGGCTTGATTTCGTCTTTCTTCAAGGAAATTGATGTCATCGAGTCGTCGCTTAATCTGATCGTTCTCATTGAAACAATCAGTTCGAGCAGAGCCAATCTTCAGTTTCGGAGGAAGCATGGCTTCAGCACCATAAATAAGAAAGAATGACATTTCATCGGTCGCACGACTGGTCGTGGTTCGAATGACCCATAACATAGAGGAAAGTTCATAAACCCAAACTCCTGACCGTTTTGTTAACTGGTTGAATACTCGACATTTCACTCCTTATATTATTATACCATTAGCTCGCTCAACTACTCCGTTGCTCTGCGGATGAGTGACGGAAGCGAAATATATCTTGATACCTAGATCTTCGCAGAATTCCTGAAAATTTCTGCCCGAGAACTAGGCACCATTGTTTGTGATTATACGACTGGGTATGCCAAATCACGTGATCACGTTTTTTGTGAGGAACCTCTTGGCAGCCTCAGTTGCAGTTGTAACATCTGGTTCGACTTCTATCAATTTTGCAAATGTATCAATCATTACAAAGAGGAATTCAAAACCCCCGGGTGCTCTTGGGAAAGGTCCCAGAATGTCTAGTCCCTAGGTTGCAAAAGACCAAGAAAGAGGTATTGTTTGCAAAGCTTGTGCCGGCTGATGTACTTGTCGACTATGAAATTGACATTGTACGCACTTTGTCACGAGCTCTTTTGTATCATGAAGGGTAGTCGGCCAGTAGTATCCTTGCCTGAAGGCTTTACCAACTAGAGTTCTGTAGGAATGATGTGCTCCATAGACTCCTCCATGTATATCGGATAATAACTTAACACTATTCGTTTGAGATATACATCTCATCAACACTCCGTGAGATCCCTGTTTGTAAAGGGTACTTTCGATCAGAGTGTATGATTTCGCTTTTTGAGCTATACGATCACCCTCTACATCGTCTTTAGGAATTATGCCATGCTGAAGATAATTGTAGATCGATGTCATCTAATCACTACTGGGGTCGAACTGTACGACCTCCAGTGGAGCATCTAGGTCCTCGAAATGCTCGACCACCGAGGGTGAATCGAGTTTCTCGAGGAAAACTTCGAGCGGGACAGGATACCTTGTTGAGGCCATCCGTGCCAATTGGTCTGCCTGAAAGTTTTCCTTTCTAGGAATATATTGGAGCTGAAAACCGAAGAAGCGCTTTTCGAGTTTTCGTACTTCCGCCAAATAAGATGACATTTTGGTACTTGAGCATTGATACTCTTTCCCGACTTGATTCGCTACTAGTTGAGAATCGCCTTTCACTAGTAATCTGCGAATCCCGAGTGATTTGGCTGCATGGAGTCCTGCCAGTAAACCTTTGTATTCTGTCACATTATTTGTAGCAGGAGAGTTTAACTGAATGGCGTATTTGATATGTTCTCCAGTAGGGGATATCAAGACAACTCTAGCCCCCGAGCCTTTGAGAAACAAGGAACCGTCAAAGTACATTGTCCACTCTCGGGGTGTTCGTACTCATACCTCACAACAACACGGAGTGGGATTGGAGGGTGTTAAATTATCCAGGCATTTAGCCTAAATGCCACCAAATAACAAATTCACGGCATTTATCTTAGTTTGGGACACTTAATATCATGGCATTTATATGTGCCGGCTTATAGAGTACGATGGCACATATAAGCGTCGGTAAATCTATAATCAACAAGGGCATATATTAATGTCGGCCGAGATCACAAACTGGCGCTTAGAAATGTCAGCCAAATGAAGCATGAAGGGCACATAGCATTCGCCGAGTTAGAGAAAACATGACGTTTATAAATGCCAGAGATTTCAAACATCGTCTAAGCTAAAATTTGAATTTTTGGCATTTTTGGCCCCTACACTTCTTTTTTTTTTTGCAAACTAGCCCCCTTCCGCCATAATTTGTAGATTTGGCCCCCGTACAGTGCACCTACCCCCCCGTCCCGGGCACGGCAGGGGACCTGCCTCGACCCCAGGCGTGGTAGGTCACCTACCCCCTACAGTGGGTGTAGCAGGCCACCTACCCCCTGCGCTGAGAGGGGTAGGTCACCTGCCCCATATGGTGGGCGTGGCAAGAAGGGGAAGGAGAGAGAAAATAGGAGAGAGGGAAAAGAAAAGAAAAGGGAAAAATCCAGAACAATTTCAAAAAAATATATTTGAAATTTCAAGAAAATTACATAATAATCCTTGGAACATGAATGGATTTAATAAAATATTCTTGAATTTAATTGAAGTTTACTTTATTCATTTAAAATGTTTTTGATTTTTCCAGAAACACTGAGAAATACCATAAAATTCAAAGTGCTAAAAAATGCAAGAATTTTCTACAGTAGCTAGGTCATGATTTTAGATGAATTTAGGTGAAAGAATTATTCCAATTGGATTTAATATGTGAGAGTTATAGCAATTTGAAAATCAATTTTTCAGAAAATGCTAAATGCGAATTTTGGACACTATTGGCCGTTGTGTATCGGAAATTCCAAATGTAGCCTCCCTAACTCCGAAATTCCAACAGTAGCCTCCTCCTCCCGCGTACTGCGCTCCGTGGCCGCAGCAGCAGAGGTGCTGCGCCACCCGAACGCAACAAGGAGCTGCTGCGCCGCTACAACACGCAGTGGGACTGGAGGGCGTTTAATTTAACAAGGTGTTCAGCCTAAATGCCACCAAATAAAAAATTCACGGCATTTATCTTAGTTTGGGATGCTTAATATAATGACATTTATATGTGCCGGCTTATAGACTACTGTGGATATGATGGTGATATGCCTGATATCTTAGAATGATGTTACAATTGGCAATGTCGTTTAAGGTTTGTCGATTCACGCGTTTTCGGCGAAGTTCAAACTGCTGTCAGGCAAGTGGCGGTCTGACCGGTCCAAGTGGCGGTCTCGACCAAGAGCAAGCGCCATCGACTGCTTTGGGAAATCGGTCAGACCGGCCTTTATGAGATTTTGGATTTTGGAGCTGGGCCAAAAATAGAGGGTGTAGGCAAGAGAGTAGATTTTACTACTCTTGGTCTCATAATTTTTGGGGCTTTCAGGCAAAAGTACTATTGGTTTGAAAATTCCAATAGGTTTCGGATTTCCAGGAAGAAATTTTGGCTAAGTCCCAACTGGGCAGTCAGACCGGCCAACAGGTGGTGGTCAGACCGGCCAATGTGGCGGTCTGACCGGTTTTCACTTGTCTCATCGGCCAACTGGTGGTGATGATTGTTGGGATAGAGTTCATGGGTTTTATGGCATATATGTTGCATGATGCATGTTTTGACTAACGTGGGTCAAGTTGTGAAGAACTTGTTCTCGGAATCGATTTCTTTGTCTATTGTTGTGCAGGTTGCTTGGAGGTCAATGACGGTCAAAGGCGAGGATGATCGGGACTAAGCTTGGAGAGCTGAGGTCCAGAACGATCGGGGATGCCGGGTGAGGTCAATGGAGTCAAGCATGGCGCAAAAGGGACAAAGGTGACCGAATCAGGCGATTCGATTACAGCGTTGGATCAAGCGGCGCGGGGTGCAAAGTGCCATGGTGGTTTCGGTGGGAGCCGGATGGGAGAGACTTGCCGACATGATGAGAGCTGCTGGATCAACCTACACGTGGCGAAGCATGGGAGGTGCTTCACGAAGATGGGACTCGGTCTTCGAAAAAGATCGAGAAGGGGTATTTTGGTAATTTTACCAAATACCACCTTGGTGACCTTTTACCAACCCTCGTCGCAAGATGGTGCGTGGAGAAGTGGATTAGGTCAAGAGGAGATGAAGACGATGCTTTAAAATACGTGCGTGTGTGACCCATTTGTGTTGGGCCTTAACGGGAGCCCATTAGGGTTAATGCTTCTAGAAGGTCTAAGCCTCCACTATAAATAGAGGAGGGAGGTGGCTGCACCTCCTTCAACCCTTTCATTGTGCTTGAAACCCTAGTTTGCTTAGGGAGAGAATTAGTGGTGGTTAGGGTTCTAGAGAGTTGGATTTGATTTCGTGCTCATGTATTGAGTCTTTGTCCTCCATTGATGGAGTGGCTGTAAACCAATACCATATCAAATCAATCCAAAGAAAGTTTCTTCAAAGATGAGTCTATTTGCTTTCTTTCTCTCTATTTAGTGATTTGTGGTCTTTCTTTGATCCGCGAGCTTTTGCTTGTTCTCTTGCCATGATCTAACTTGCTGTGACATGTGGGAATCCATCTAGGATCATCTTGATTATCAATCACCCACGAGCAAGTCTCTAGATCATATTTCGATTTTGACTCGGTTTTGGTGCACACTTCGTTCAAACAGAAAAAGATAGGAACTTTGGCATGGATCTCTGCGATCTTTGATTGGAATAGGTTCCTAATATCTTAGAGAAGGTGTGTCTCAAATTTCGTGGAGTTTGGCCTTACAGATCAAAAGTTAGACTGATTTGAGTTTTGGTTGTCGGGCTGATTTTACTGTTCATTGGCCTAGAGGTCTGACCGCCATGTATTGAGAGGTCAGACCGATTTCCAAAGGTCAGACTGATTTCTAGTTGGAGGTTAGACCGCCCAACACATTTAGGTTTTGAGTTTTTATATTTTTGGTCTATTTGCTCAGGGTTTTGATTAGATTCAATACAAGTCTTCCACTGTGCTTGTAGATTGATCTTCATAGCTTTTATAGCCATTGGAGTGAAAATCGTATTGAATTCGATCAAGGTGAAAAAGAGATCGTGCTCCTATTCACCCCCTCTAGTCGTCTTTTCGGTCCAACAAGTACGTTGGCACATATAAGCGTCGATAAATCTTTAATCAACAAGGACATATATTAATGTGGGCCGAGATCACAAACCAACACTTAGAAATGTCGGCCAAATGAAGCACGAAGGGCACATAGCATTCGCCGAGTTAGAGAAAACTTGACGTTTATAAATGCCAGAGATTTCAAACGCCGTCTAAGCTAAAATTTGATTTTTTGGCATTTCTGCCCCTGCTCTTCTTTTTTTTTGCAAACTAGCCCCTTCCGCCACAATTTACATATTTGGCCCGTCAGATCACAGGCACCTACCACTGCCCGGGCGTGGCAGTCACCCGCCCCTATGGGCATGCGGCGGCCCGCCGCCTGCGGCGGGAGGGGTAGGTCACCTGCCCCATATGGTGGGCGTGGCAAGAAGGGGTAGGAGAGAGGGAAAAGAAAAGAATAGGGAGAAAAATGTGATTTTTTAAAAAAATATCCGAAATTTCAAGAAAATTACATAAAAATTCTTGGAACATGAATAGCTTTAATAATATTTTTGATATTAATTGAAGTTTATTCTATTCATTTAAAATGTTTTTCGTTTTTCGAAACACCGAGAAATACCATAAAATTCAAAGTACTAAAAAATGCAAGAATTTTCTATAGTAGCTAGGTCATGATTTTAGATGAATTTAGGTGAAAGAATTATTCCGATTGAATTTAGTATGTGAGAGTTATAGCAATTTGAAAAATCAATTTTTCAAAAATGTTTGAAATGCGAATTTTGGACAAGATTTATTTATGTGTACCGGAAATTCCAAATGGAGCCTCCCGACCAAATTCCAACAAGAGTCCCCATCGTCTGCGTCTTTCAAGGCCAAGCAGTGGCATGAATGAGGTATCAAGGCCACTGAACACAGCAAGGAGCTGCTCCACCCGAGGAATGCAGCAAGGAGCTGCTGCCAACCCCCAATGCAGCACCTTCAAAGAGGAGAGCGAAAAGAGGAGAAAAGGAAAGGCAAAATTCCAGAAAAATAAAAAATAAAATAAATTTTAGAAATTTCTAGAAAATTTCATAAAAATCCTTGGAATATAAATAGATTTAATAAAATAATTTTGAATTTAATTAAAGTATATTTTTTCATTTAAAATATTTTTCATTTTCTCAAAACATCAAGAAATTCCATAAAATTAAAAGTACTAAAAATGCAAGAATTTTCCATAGTAGCTAGGTCATGATTTTAGATGAATTTAGGTGAGAGAACTATTCCATTTGGAGTTAGCTAGTGAAAGTTATAGTAGTTTGAAAATCAAGTTTTGCAAAAAATTTGAAAATACACTTTGCCATTATTCGTCCGATTTTAATTATTTAGTGAAATTTTGTAGAATAGTGTTAGAGATAAGGATTATATAGATAAATAGATAACAAAATTATAAAACCAAAATAACTTGGTTCACCTCAATTGGAGTTCACATGAATTAGTTATGTATTTTCAAAGGTAAAAACATTTTCTAGTGTAAAAATAATAATTTGGTTTTGGAATAATTTCCAAAAACTATAATTTCTAGGACAGAGATAAGTTTGAAACCTATTCCAAAATAAATTTCACTTAATAAGAAAATTATCAAAATTTATTTCACTTGATTTGGAGTTACTTTGAATTAATTATGTATTTTTTAAAGTTATTCTATTTTCGGTTTGTTCGGACCGTCTGATAGGAATCGAAGGGTCCGATCGGATGGGCTGTTCGGATGGTCCGAACATCTCCTTCGGTTTGGACCGTCCGATCGGAATCGGACGGTCCTACTTTGACCGAGCTCTATAAAATAGTAAAAAAAAAATCCTAAAATCCTAAAATAATTTAGGAAGGTTCCTGGGATGTCCTAATACTCAAATAAAATTTTAAACCTCACTGTTCAAGTGTTATTTGCTTAAAATAAATTCAAACCTAGCTTAGGTTGTTGAATAGAATTTGAATTTTGTGTAGGTTGAATAGAGTTCCAACAATTTGGGGAACATTATATTTATTCATGAAATTTACTATTATATTTATTCATGAAATGTACTATAATATTTACTGTAGCACTGTAGCATGTTTTTTTCTTCTCAAAAATCCATTTAAGAATAATTTTTGGAGGAATTTCTAAAAATAGAAAATGAGCACAAAAAATTATGAATTTTTTGTGGAGGCTCCTGGTACAGTGTAATTTCTTGTGTAAGTTTTTCAAAATTTTATCGATTTCATCATGTTTCATTAAGTTTCCATATTTTGTAGAGCAAGTTTTCTAAAGTTTTATCCCAAGTCTCATAGAGTTTCATGAAGTATCATTGTTTCTCCATATTTTGTAGAGCAAGTTTCACCCAGTTTTATGCAGTTTCATTAAGTTTCGTGAAGTTTCACCAAATATCATTGTTTCTCCATATTTTGAAGAGCAAGTTTCACCCAGTTTTATGCAGTTTCATTAAGTTTCATGAAGTTTTATCCCAAGTCTCATGGAGTTTCATCAAGTATCATTGCTTCTCCGTATTGTGTAGAGCAAGTTTCACCCAGTTTTATGAAGTTTCATTAAGTTTCATCAAGTATCATTGTTTCTACATATTTTGTAGAGTAAGTTTCACCCAGTTTCATACAGTTTCATTAAGTTTCATGAATTTTCGTCCTAAGTCTCATGGAGTTTCATCAAGTATCATTGTTTCTCCATATTGTGTAGAGCAAGTTTCACCCAGTTTCATGCAGTTTCATTAAGTTTCATGAAGTTTCATCAAGTATCATTTCTCCATATTTTCTAGAGCAAGTTTCACCTAGTTTCATAAAGTTTCGTCCCAAGTCATTGAGTTTCATAAAGTTTCATCTTTTTGTCTAGGATAAGTTTTCAACAGTGACATCGTATCTCATCAAGTTTCATGAAGTTTCATCCCAAGTCTCATGGAGTTTCATCAAGTATCATTTGTTTCTCCATATTGTGTAGAGCAAGTTTCACCTATTTTCATGCAGTTTCATTAAGTTTCATCTTTTTGTCTAGGGCAAGTTTTCAACAATGACATCGTGTCTCATCAAGTTTCATTAAATTTCATGAAGTTTCATCCCAAGTCTCATGGAGTTTCATCAAGTATCACTTGTTGAAACTTCATGAAACTCAATGAAACTTGATGAAAGCTAAATCCTTTTCTAGTTCCTGTAACTTTTGTTCATGTTTTGATTCTACAGTGGATTTACAATTTGATTCAAGGAAGAAACATCAATCATATTTTTGGAGTCAACCATTACTTAAGTCCTAAATCAACTCCTCCAAAGAAAATAGAGTTAAGTCCTTATAAAGACCTATGTAAATTTAATTTATTCAAATACTATAATATTTATCATGAATTCAAACTCTATTCAACAACCTAAGATAGGTTTGAATTTATTTTAAGCAAATAACGCTTTAATAGTGAGGTTTAAAATTTTATTTGAGTATTAGGACATCCCAGGAACCTCCCTGAATTATTTCAAGATTTTAGGATTTTTTTTTTGCTATTTTATAGAGCCCAGTCAAAATAGGACCATCCGATCGGATGGGCTGTTCGGACCGTCCGAATCTAAGGGGGCAGAAATGCCAAAAATTCTAAAATTTAAGCGGGACTCAATCGTTGTGGCGGGAAGACATCAAACCTTGTGGAAACCGAAGCCAATACATGCGTTGGAAAATCCCCAAGTCCACCATCGCCTCCTCTCATTCTCTCTCTCCCCATACAGAGACACTATTCCCGTAACATGCATCCTCTCCCTCACTCTCCCTGGAAAATCCCCAAATCAAGACGAGGGATTGGATTCATAGTGGAGATTGCAGTGTAGTGTAGAAGTTGGGATTGCTAGTCGGCTTGGTCCCCTTTGTCAAGGGCTTCCCAGATCACTCCTCTCTTCAAATCCCTTGAATCCCAACATCCCAGGGTGGTTGTGGTGATCTCTAGTGAATATTTGGGCTCTAGGTTTATTTCTTTTTTTGTTGTTAAAACTTGTATTTTTGAGCTGATTCCTTAATGGAATTCTGGATCTTTTATGTCTTTTGGGTGGCCTCTAGTGGGGATATTAAATGAGTTTTTTATAGCTAAAAAAATTTGCTTTGTTTTTGGACTACATCTGAGCTAATGTCGGTGTTACTTTTGTTGTTTAGATGTAGTGATTGGCACAAGGAGTAAACTGAGGAGGAGGCTTTAGTGAAGGTGGTTGCGTCGAGTTGCAACTGTCTCGTTGTTGGTGTTATCCTAGTGGGTTAAGATTTGATATGCTTTATATAGATTTGCTAAGTATCATAATATTTTTATGATGTATGCAATTTTTCGTTAGCTACAAATAACATAATTAGCTACCTCAAGCAGTCAAGCATACAAGATATGGGGACTACATCTAAGTTAGATACATTAACTATTTTGTCAATTAAGTACTTTTCTGCTAATCTATGTTAAGTAAGTATTTTCTGCTGTCATAAGTTTGACATTGTAATATGCAATAATATCTATTTACTAGCAGCACAAAAAATGGACAAGGAATGGATGCATTTACCTAGGCACACGATCGAGTACCAAAACGACATCAAGAAATTTATGGAGTTTGCATTTTCCAAGTCAGCAAGAGCCGACACAATCCGTTGCCCCTGCAACAGTTGTGCAAATTTGTATTGGTTAGATAAGAGTATAGTGTATGATCACCTGATCTGTAATGGCTTTTTGGTAGGAAATAGTGAATGGATGTTTCATGGCGAGGATTGGTTTTCTCAGCCTTTTGATAGCTCAAATCCACAAGTGCAAACTGATATGGATGATGAAATAGATGCTATGCTAACGGAAGGACTTGGATTTTTTGATGATAGTACTACAGATGTAAATTGTAGCGATGACGAGAGAGAGCAAGATGTAGACATGGAAACATACTACAGGTTGGTGCTGATAAAGGTGCAAGATTTGTTGGTGCTAATAAAGGTGCAAGATTTGTTGGTGCTAATAAAGGTGCAAGATTTGTTGGTGCTGATAATGAAGCAGGATCTGCTGCTGCTGATAGTGGAACACAATATGCTGGTGCTGATAATGGAGCAAGAGTTGTTGGTGTTGACAAAGGAGTAGAATTTATTGGTAGTGATAAGGGACTAGCATCCACTATTGCTAATAAAAGAGGGCATTTTGTTGGTGTTGATAAAAGAGTTGCTGCTGCTAACAGACATAAACAAGGAGTACTCATATATCAGAATGTGTAGGTGATGTACTTTCAATGATTACAATTATTGCTTACCCTTTTTGTTGTATGGTTCAGGATTTATTTTTTGATGTATTAATGTTGGTGATCTCCTGCAACTTTTAGAATAAGGCTATAGCAAATGGTCAGTAGTTACCTTCATCATCTTCTGACAATGGGCTGCATGTGAATGACAATGGGCTGCATGTGAATGAGGTGACCACAACAAGGATGAGGAAGCTTGGACAAAAACAAAACGATGGGGTATAAAACTGTTGTGAATTTTTTACTTATATAAACTGAAATATAAGGATGGATACTATCTTTTACAAATATATATTGGTGTTCATTTTGTAGGATGGTACGGAAGTTGCTTTGTGTTCACTAACTGGCTCCAAGATTGTGGCATACGGAAGACTTAGATGCACCAACAAAAAATCTAAAGGCTTGGATGGACTTCCCTTAGGAGAATACTATGGGGTCTTAGTTGATATTGTGCTTGATAGTAACATCTTACTACCTCGAGTCCAAGGGCAGGCTACCAAGTTGGGCGCTGTTGTTGGCCGTTGCATCGCTTGGCCATTTCAGAATGTATGGAATGCTAATGCACAACCAATTATACTACATATGTATAACTCTTGATTACATATGATCTTGTTTTTATTTGTAGGTTATTCGAAGAGATGGATCGTATCTAAATATGTCCAAGCGTGCAATAGGTAATAATTATTTGAGATTGTAGCTAATTTAGAGTGATTATAAATTTACAAAAATGTCACTTAGTTTTTCTACTCATTTCTTTCCTTATCCAGATTTCCGCAAGTGATCAGATGATGGATGCAGTTAGTCTCTTTTGCTGAAGGAAGGATAGTAGTGGTGCAAGTCTAGATTATTTTGTGATAGATAATATGTGATGGATGGATGTTGACTTTATTTTGTGGGCCTGATGACGCCAAATTGATTTAATAGTAAGCTTTTATTATTAAACACTTGGCTATATATGTTTGGGAAACCAAACTATGGAACTCTAGCAAGAAGGCACAAAGAAATAATTTGTGGCTTTTGCTACCTAGACTTTTTTTTATTATGAAGGAAACATAAGTATCCATGTGTATGAAAGTAGTGTGACATGTAATATCACTTGGGCATGTCTTATGGACTATCTATGAAGTGCGAATTTACTATGCTTGAGGTGTACATGTGTGTATTCGTTTTACTTCCGCTATGTATTATTTGATATTTGAGATGAATGTCATGTATGTAGTGTATAGACAAGGATGAATGCAAGAATGAAAAAATGGTAGCAAAAGTTTTGTAGGTACCATATTGTATTGTGCTGTCAAAATCTAATTTGATGGTCTCAACATATGTTGCGTAAGGCTAGTGTGGCATTCGCCAAATATCGGGGAGGATCAAACATGGCGTTTAGGTTATGCTATGGAAGTTATGAATCAACCACGATGTTTACTTTATGCCGGACTTGATCAACCACGGCGTTTAATATATGCCGGACTTGAGAAACCATAGCGTTTACCATATGCCAGTGATTCCCAAATAGGGGCATCTACTATATGCCAGAATTTGATCAAAGATGACGTTTAATATATGCCGGACTTGAGAAACCACGACATTTAATATATGCTAGATTTTTACAACCATAGTGTTTACCATATGCCAGTGATTCCCAAATAGGGGCATCTACTATATGCCAGAATTTGATCAAAGATGGCGTATGTAATCGCCCCAGTTGGCTAAATGCCGGGAAATACTTTTCCCCGATGGAGTTTTCTTAGACGGTCAATAAGCGCCCTAGAAAATTTTTCAGGGGCATTTAGGCACATATGCTGGCATATATAAACGCCGCCACAAACCTACCTTGTTGTAGTGCCTTTGGGTGGGTTCAGGGTTCGTCCATTCGGTAATGAATTATGCTAAAGCCTGGGACTTGATTGCAGTTCGTGAGATGAAATGGAGGTCGAATGCCCCAAGCTCGACCGCCTATTTTGCAATTCATCCTGATGACTCCTTGTTTCCGAGAATTTGACCAAAGGATATCCAGTAGGTACGACCACTCTGTGGGCCTGAAAGTAATGCCTTAGTTTCCTTGAAGCCATAAGGAGACCGTATAGCAACTTTTGTACTTGTGGGTATCGTTCCTTAGGTCCATGTAAGACTTCGCTTACGTAATATACTGGTCGTTGGATGTTGTTCCGCTCAACAACCAGTACAACACTGACATCTTGTGGTGTTGCAGCCATGTATATCAGCAATATTTCTCCCGATCTCGGAGACACTAAGATCGGGGCATTCGTAAGGTACTTCTTAAGCTCTTCAAAAGCATCGTTTACCTCTTTAGTCCACTCAAAATTTCCATATTTCCGAAGAAGCTTAAGGAAAGGTAATCCTTTTTCTTCTAACCGTGCTATGAAATGACTTAGTGCTGCCATACAGCCGGTTAGTTTTTGGACTTCTTTCTTTGTGGTTGGAGGGTGCATCTGCTCGATGGCCGATATTTTTACCGGATTTGCTTCAATTTCTCTAGCCGAAACTGGGAACCCAAGAAGCTTTCCAGAAGAAACTCCGAACACACACTTTTTCGGATTTAACTTAAAGTTATTCTTTCTTAAGTTATTGAAAGTTAAGTGTAGGTCAGAGATATGATCACTAGCGTTGATGCTTTTCACAACCAAGTCATCAATGTAGGCTTCTAGATTTCGATCTATATGAGGATTAAAGTTTTTTTTTTGCATTAACTTCTGAAAAGTAGCACCAGCATTTTTTAGTCCAAATGATATCTTAACATAACAGTAAGTGTCATATGGAGTGAAGGAAGTTTTCTCTTCATCATTTTTACTCATATTAATCTGGTGGTACCCTGAATATGCATCCAAAAAACTTAACAACTCACACCCTGAAGTAGAGTCTATAAGTTGATCAATGCGTAAAAGGGGAAAGTCATCCTTCAGACAAGCTTTATTAAGATCTGTGAATTCAATACACATTCGTCATTTTCCGTTGCTTTTTCTAACTATTACAGGATTGGCGAGCCACTCTAGGTGGTCGACCTCACGAATAAATCCAGCCAGAAAGCTATTAAGAGGCAACAAAACTTAAGCAGAAGATCCTATCTATCGAACTAAACGATACTGAAACTTAGAAGGGTAACTTAGGTACACACTACTAATCTATCTTACATGCATGGTCGACTTAAAGCAAGCTCGATCCTATAGAGATTACTGAGATGAGAGGGTCACTTTGAATTTGAAAACAATGTTTCAGAAGGGGTACGATAAAAGAACTTATAGGGAAAGATTAGAATAAGATGAGAGGAGAATAGAGTAAGAAGAGAGGAGAATACTATTCAAGTTAATTTGTTTGTTTGTTTTTAGAAAATAAAATTTTGAGGCTTTTGACTAAAACGACCATGCTAACTATGGTTGCGTCCTACAGTCAATATGGCTCTGGTACCACCGCTGTCGAAACCCCAAGTAAGCAACCCTGGGACCCTCTGTGCATTCCGAACTAGTCCCATCATCAGTAGCTAGCTCACACATTTACAACATTGGTGTAATCATATCCACATAACAAACTATAGATGAAGCAAACAAATTAATATTATTTAGTAGCAAAAAGACTTTATGGTCAAGTCTTACAACGTTTCCCATGCAAGGCTTAACAGCAAAAGGTGACTTGTAGCGGAAACCAAACATCTTGTGGAGGCCATCCGACATGCCCACAGGCAATCGAGTGGAGGATGCGACCCGATTCGCATAGTCTTCGAAGTAGTCTTCCTCGTAGAACTCGGTGTTTCCTGGTTCTTCTTCGGTGACTGGTCAACAAATAGCGCAAAGTCGTGAGTACCTAAAGTACTCAGCAAGTCGTAGGGAACTGTATGCAAGTAATATTCATGCAAGGCTTGACAAGGATAGCTTTAGGGCTATTTTGCAGAAAGCAGTATTGACGGTGAATATAGTAAGTAGATTGTAAAGCGCAATTTAAAATATTAATACATAAATAATCAAGTTTCTTTAAAGCAGCTAGTGAACACCCCGTTCACTTCTCAACCATCGACCAAAACCAACTACTCAGATCCATCCAACCCATTCCGACATTTTTGAGAAAGTCTACCCCTCGTGTGAAATCACCAGGTGTTGTCCATAACCGGGGACACGACTATTTGAATAGTTTTACACTCTACAGAGGTTGTACAGCTTGACCAACAAGAGATAATCATCTTATAATGTCAGACATTTCATGCTTCTGAAGGCGTGTGACTAAGTAATTATCACAAGGCTTTTACAAAGCTCTGCTTTGACCCAGTTCTGCTCGCTAAGGATTCGCCGTCCCAGCCCCCTCTTGCGCCACTTATCAACCCAAACAGAACCGACTCAAAGTATTGCTAATTAGTTGGCCCGGTCCACCCCATAAATGGACTTGTGGTTGCACGGTATGACCCAGATCAATAGCGCACAAAGTTAAGTCCTTAGAGGCTACTCAGGCAAGGCAATCACATCCCAAATTCATCCCCTTTACTGCACAATCACTCGCCCGAGTATATATCATTTTCGGTTCTTCCCGGCCAAATGGCAACCCTTGCCATATCACAACAAATTTTATCAACAGTGGCTCTGCCACAATTCTATAATTCATTAAGTCATATTCATTCATTCTTTGAGCAAGTGATCATGAATCCCATCGTGACTAAGCATGACTAAGCATAATACGCACCCATATTGGTAGTACCATAATGTCCAACTAATAATTAACCATCCTATGATATCCAAGGATTTATGTCATTCAAGAGTACATGTCATTCACAATTTATCAAGGAGGCATAATGGCAATTAGGTAATTAACTATTCCCAAAACTATTTTTATACAACTAGCCATGCATGTTTATATCAAACAACATACTTTTAAAAATTGGGTACAACATGGTCAAAGGTCTACGACTTGCCTTCGTTGAAGAGTTGAGATGCTTCGGTCATCGAGTCCATAAATTCTTCCGAAACGCTAGAATCTATACATGCGAACAAAGCCAAATAAATAAAATAATTCCAAAATAAAATCCAAAAATTACCAAACAAGCACCAATAGAAAGATAATGAATTTAGAAATTTGAATCACTAGAATCGGAGTTCGGACGAAGGAGATATGGCCTTCGGAAGTTTGAAAATACATAAAATGAAGAAAAAGGGATTTTCTGATTTATTTTTCTAAAGGAAAATCGGTTTATTGCGTCAGCATGATGTCAGAGCTGGGATTTTAAATCTGGCTGAATTATTTTTCAATGGGAAAAACCCAGAAATGCCACGTGGGCTTGACTGGGCTGCCACGCATGCAAATGACCTGAAGTGGCCATGACATGGTGCCACGGGGTGGCGGCCACGTCAGCACCCAAAGCGGTAGAGGCACGGGAGCTGAGGGTCGCTGGCGTTTAGCTGGGAGATGGCCGGCGGCAAGGGCACCGGCGGCTAGAGGGGCATACGATGATGTTTGATGCAAGATGGTTTCGAGGCCATGGCGCCAAAAAAATGGCCGTGGCGGCGGGGAAAAGTCATGGCGGCGATTTAAGGTGGCGGTGGCGGTCCACTGGCTTCAAATGACGGGAGGCGCAAGACGGGAAGGCGGTGAGCTTGCGATGCTGGAGGTGGGGTCAGCGATGGCGCTAGAGGCGGCGGTGTGCAGCTCGGCCGGCGAGGAGAAAGCTCGAAATAGGGGCGGAAGAGAGCGAGAGAGAGAGAGGGAGAGTAGAGGGGAAAGGGAGAGACGCTTGAGGGCTTCCCGATGCTCCCTTTTATAGAGCTCGGGGAGGAGTAGAGGAGTATGGGCGGCGATGGACTTTTGCGGCCGCGCAGCATGGGGCGACAACGGTCGGGGAGGCAGGGGCTTAGCAAGGCGTGGGGAGGGAGTGGGTGGCGGCAGCGGGCACGACGGTTGAGGGGGATGGGCGAAGCGGCAGGACATGGGCGAGGAAGCGACAGGAGCCGGCGAAAAACACAACGCGACCTTGACGGGCGTGGCATGGGCAGCCAACGGGCGGGAGGTAGACGATGAACAATGGCGGTGGTGACAGTGGGCCCCACTGTCAAGAAAGTGAGGGGAAGAGGCGCGGTGAGCGAGCCGGCTTCTGAAAACAAACCGAGAGGCTGGCCACACAGAACAGGGAAAAAATGGGTCGGAGAAATTCGGCCCAAAAGCCGGAAGAGAATTTAAAAGGATTTTCGAATTAAGAAAATATTAGAAAATGAAAAGCATTTTTAGAAAATAGTAATTAAAGTCCAAAAATTCAAGCAAAATACACATAAATTACTTGAATTATTTGGAACCTAATAAAAATAATTTCAACTTAACTTTAGCTTTTGATTTTGCAAATAAATTATTTTCAACTTTAGGACAAAAGGAAAACCCTTTTTTTAATCCAGAAAACTTAGATAAACCAACTTTTGAATTAATTGAAGTTTGATTAATTCAAATTAAATTATTTTAGATTATAAATTTCAAGTTAAGATTTAACCATTAATAAAACCAAATGGTTAATTTTAAATTTTGAAAATTTTCAAAAAGCCCAGAAAATAGGGATGTTACACTTTGGTCTCGAGTCCTTAACCTGCATGGAAGGTGGATTAGTATCCCAGGTCAGAAGTTCGTCGACCAGTTCTAGGGATTTCCGATCATATGTGTATGCCATCTTTCTATCCCCTCGAACCGTGATGACCCACTTTTGGTCCTAGCATCTTTAAACTCTGATAGCTGCAATGCGTAGCTACCAGGAACTTTGCTAATGCCGGATGACCAAGGATTCTATTGTATGCGGTTTTGAAATCCACCACATCAAATGGAATCTTTTTTGTTCGGAAGTTGTCAGGTCTTCCGAATGTAACTGGTAGGGACAGTTGCCCTATCGGTTTTGAAGTAGATCCCAGAACTATGCCATAGAAGACTTATTTCACAGGCTTTACTTTTGTCCTAGGAATTTGCATTTCTTCCAATACTCCCATAAATAAAATGTTTAAAGAACTACCTCAATCTATCAAGATTCGATTAACTTTGCAATTATTAATAGTAGGTTCGACAACAATAGGGAACCTACTTGGATGGCTTGACGGTGATTGGAGATTCAGCGAGGTTCACTTCCCGCTCCACGGCCTTCATATGACGTCTTGATTTGTACGAGGAGGATCCGCCAAAGATCATATCCACAGTGTGCTAAGGCTCCTGGTACTCTATTTCTTCGTCACCATCTTTGTCCTTCTTAGAGCTTGGCTCCCCAAGTTCTTGTATGGAAGGGAAGGGACCTTTACCTAAGTAATAGTCCTCCTGCTTCTTTTGTCAGGCTCGGCATGTGCGCAGATCATGCCTTGCCATCTGGTGAAATGGACACCACTTCTTATTCTTTTTGTATTCGTCGGTCAGGGCTTTTGACTTGTTCTGACCTGTATAGTTTTTTTTTCTTGGTAAACTTTTCTGGAATTGCAAGAACTTCTTTGTTGTCAGGCTTGCGATTCTTCTTACCCATGAGAGCTTTCTTATGCTTCTTCTTCGATTTATCCAAGCCCGGTTGAGGGATCTTCTCTTTTCGATCGATGGCTTTACTCCATTCGACCGTCTCACTGGCGGCTGCATATTTATCAGCCATGTCGAAAAGATTGATGGTTATTCGTGGAAGATTCATTGCAATGTCCTCCATAAACCTTCGATTTCTCAATCCCACTTTGAAAGCCTTAATAACTGATGAGTCTGCGACCTGTGGAATGGAAGTACGGACTTGGCTGGACCTTTTTATGTACTAGCGAAGAGTCTCAATAGGTTCCTGCCTCATCTGATGAAGATCGTCCTCCTTTCCGGAGTGGTCGTATGTCCCTTGAAAATTGGTGATTAGCAAGTCGCAGAGCTGCTCCCAAGTGTAAATTGATCTGACCGGTAGGTTGAGTAACCAAGACTGGGAAGATCCTTCAAGGACCGTAGGCAAGTAGTTTGCAATCACGTTGTCATTACCACCAACAGTTTTGATGGTGGTAGTATAGATTTGGAGAAATTCTAATGGGTTTTGAGTCCCGTTGAACTTCTCTATGTTGGCTAGTCAGAGCCTGCCCGGCCAACGAACAGCTTGGAGCCCTACCGAGAATGCTCGACAACCCGTAATAGAATCGTGGCGCCTTCTTTGAAAATGAGCCGGATTGTAGTCGGTTGGGGACCGATTCCTCGTATTAACATTCTAAGTTTCTAGTGTTCTAATTCGGACGTGGACGTTAGTATAACACCTCTGACCACCTGCCTAGTTTAGATGATGCCAAAGGTCATCCAAACCAAGCAGTCGCTTCTCTTGACGAGGAGGAGGAGTGGCTGCTTGAAAGAGCCGTCTTCCCTCGTGACTCCCTGGTCGGAATTTTCGAGGAGGTCTTGGTATCGATCGGTCCACCATCCGACCATGTTGTCCTCTGCTGAGGGAGGAGCATTGGCCTCGGTGAGTGGCGAGCCGGCGGCAGAAGAGAAGGATGAAGGCATCCTGTTTTCTTCCATGGCATGGATGCATGCGTCCATGTAGAGGTTGGAGTGGTCTGCCAAGTCGAACCAGTTTTTCTCATCCCAGGTTCCTGCCATGATCGCCTTAGCAGCGATGGAGCGAAGGAAAGTGAATGAGGATAAAAGACCGCACTTAGTGAGTTAAAATGGAATCCATGAACAACGAACATGAGGTCATGTTGGCTCCCAAGATCAGCGACCAACATACCCAAACTCACATACAATATTGATCACATCCATACAATATTCATACATTAATAGTTCAAAAGACATACATCAAAGTAGTTCAAGTCTACAAATATTACAAGTGGCCGACCGGACAAATTCAAATAAGAACTTAAAGTAGCAGCGGAAGCAAGTAAATAAACCAAAAGTCCAGCATGGTATGCCCCATAACCCATCGGCAACCGACTGGGAGTTAAATGATAGCACTACTCGTCAGTGTCGCCTAAATCGATACTCACAAGCTCGTCGAGCTCACAATCTTCCTCACCTGGAACCAGTAGACAAATTGGTTGAGTACAAAGGTACTCACAAGTCTTACACAAATAAAAATTAGTTATGCATAGTGGACATTCAAAGGATAGCATTAGTGGCTTTTGTTTTGCGAAAAACGCAACAATTTTCCAACCTACACATACTAGTTTATCGATTGCCATTTTAGAAACAGATTTGAAGTAGAAGTAAATCATGTGATAAATTAATACAAAGATAAACAAACCAATCAAACAAACACCAAAGTGGCTGCCCACTTTGATACACTAAAATGCATGAACACCCGTTCATACCGAATACCAAGTTGTGCAACAAAAATAGTTCAAAATCTAACAATAGTAATTGCCGAACTCAAGCGATCGTCCATAATTGTGGACACGACTATTCGAATAGATTTATCTCTGCAGAGGTGTACTACTTTACCCACACGACTCGACTAGCCCATAAACCTCCGGATGCCTTCGAATAATGACACCCTTCCTTTAGTATGCCGGCCGGGGAGAATCGAGATACAGTCGTTTTCAGCAAGAAAATCCTATTGGGCTAAGTCCCCCTTGCAAGATGTTCCCTTACTTAGTACAAGCGACAGACAACACTTGCTAAGCGGCTCACAAGTTGTATTGGAAATACCGATGCAATGTAAATATTAAAAATTGGTGCTCCCGTGCATACTATAGAACATTACATCGGCTCCTACGGACAAATGATCAACACAAGTGCCCTTACACCACCATGGGACATAACACAATAAAACCCTCCCCCTACTTAACCGTATAGTACCTATATCCCGCGTGTGGTAGCACGAGTGTACTTGAATTAACGATATTACCAAAGTTCGGTCCTTGTTGGTCCGGACAAGCCAAGCGCATGCCCGATCTCGTGCACAAAGGCACCCTCACTAGCAACCACTTGTCCAGACCTCAAAACTTATTTAAAATGACAAAGTTTAACTCATAAAACAGATACAAAGATCTAAAATAAAAGAAGATAAGACACTATGTGTTTCCCATAATTATCGGGTTATTCCCGACAATCAATCTACCGTATCTTGACTTGCATGGCTAAGCAAACTCGTAGAATATATTTCACACAACCTAAATTAAGCATGTTAATACTGGAATAATTCAAGGATAACCTCAATGAATAGGATATAACTAACTACACATCACAAAAATAACGACATAGCAAAATAAGCATGCAAGCAATTATAATTGCACTAACTTATTGAAAATTGGGATCAAATATGATGCAAAAGAATGTTCAAATGATGCTTGCCTTGCTGATAGATCAGTTATTCACTCTCAGTAGTGTACGAGTCAATATCAATCGCTTCAGAATCTAGAGAAATAACGATATCGATAAACACCGAGAAATACCTCAAAAATCAAAATGCTAAAAAATGCATGATTTTTCTACAGTGGCTAGTGTATGATTTTAGATTAATTTAGGTGAAAGAATTATTCTTTTTGGAGTTATTATGTGAAAGTTATAGCAATTTGAATTTTAGATTTCAATATGTCAAAGTTCATGCGGTTTATTTATTTGGCCAAAATTTGTAAAGTAGTGGGGATACAAGGATTATATAGATAAATATAGAATATTATTACAAGTTTAAAATATCTTGGTTCGTCTCATTTGGAGTTTTTATGAATTAGTTATGTATTTTCAAAGTTATTAGCCTTTTCCTATTGTGAAAATAATAGAGTTATGGATTATTTTCCAAAATAATACTCTCTGCTATAGAGACAAGTTTGAAACCAATTTTAATATAAATTTCATTTAAAATGAAAATTATCAGCACTGGTTTTACCCATTTTGGATTTGAGATGAATTAGTTATGTATTTTCGAAGTTATTCATATTTTTTTAGTGTGTAAATAAATGGATTTCGAATTTCCTAAAGATTTTATTATTTTTCTTACCGAGTGCTACGCTAGCCACAGTCACTGACCAGTGGGCCTGGTGAAGAGTGTGTTTTCTAATTAACTTCTGATTTAAAACTCCGATCTGACGTGTGGGGCCCGATGTTAGCGTCACGGCCCAGTGGACTTGGTCCACGCGTGCATGCGCACTGCGCATGTGCTTCCTTGGGCCCACACGTTAGTCTCTCACGCATGTCTCTTATCTCCTCTAATTTCTGTGCGCGGGGCCCGCATGTAAGTGGCACATTAGGGCGGCTAAGACAGCACTTAATGATAATCATTAGCGTTTAACTCTTAATAATCACGGTACAGTACCTGCCCGTGTACGACAACGAGACTTCACCATCCGCGCGCTTGCCTGGCGGCTCACCGGCGCTACGTTCCACGGCGGAGCCAGCCAAGGCTTGGGATAGGTGCGCAATAGTGTTGCGCATAGGATGGGAGTGGTCTCGACGGTTGAGGTGACCTACACCGTCGGCTAGCCGGAGTTGAGCGGTGGTGAGAATACGGCAAACTTTCATACAACAATGTGAAGCTCCGCATCGCACACAAGCGGGTGCCCAAGCTTCTAGGGACTACTAGTGAGCTACCTGAGCGAAGTGGGTGCTCGGGGAAGCTTGAAAGTGACTGGAGCAGCGTCGACACCAGAGAAGATGACAGTGGCGGTGCGGTTGGAGCGAAAGCCCTGAGCAAAACCAACAGAAGTGAGTGGTCAGGGTAGCTCAAGGATCTTAAGAGCATGCTATAGGAGCAAGGAATCAGACAACGCCTTACCGGATCAAGGTGGGAGATGAAAAGTTGCTTGAAGGCCAAAAATGGTCCAATCCCCGAATTAACAAGATCCTGCCAAACATTGTTGAAATTGGTTGAGGAGAAATACTTAGTAGACCTAAGCATGCATGGTGACGCACAAGAGGGAGGATAACACCTTCCAGAGGCTAGTATTGGCACAAGGGTGTCCACGGGTGCGCGCTCTAGAGCCTCTCAAAGCACGAAGATGGACAGTGAGCTACAAGCAATGAGAGAAGCTCGCATTAGCAAAAATGGAGAGGGCATTGAAGGTACAAGAGAGGAGAACCACGCGGGCGAAGCTTACCCGAGCAATGCACGCGGGAGAGCTCCTCTTTCCTCAACCACCGAGAGGAAAGATGGCGAATTGAGAGAGGTGCGAGGGGTATTATCCCTGGGCGTTGACGGCAATGAAGGCGGCGTGAAGTGGAAAAAGCTCCAGGAGTGGTTGCATGCGGCGGTAGCTCACAGCGCTGACGGATCGCCAACGACATAGAGCAGGCGAGCGCGGCTGTGTGGCGAGGGACTCCTGCATGAGGAAGACGACGAAGCTGACAACGTGGGCCCACCATGTCAGTGAAACAAAACGGCGCGTGCGCGAGGGTTAAGTGGGTCGGTGTGGGCCGTTCGATCTTGATCGGAGGGTTGATATCATGCGTGATCGTTCGGACTGGGCCGAACAGTTACGTGATCTGGGCCATTGATTTCCAATTGGATGGTTCACGCTCAGTGCAATTAGGTGGTTTGATCAAATCAGGTGGCCGGGTCAGACTCGAGCCCGAGGAACAATGCGAGCTGGCTAGGTCTAGGGTTTGACTGATTTAAATTCAAACCATTCAATTTTGATCGGGCCACTAAAAATAGAAATAAAAATCCTAAGAATCTAAAATAAATCAGAGGTGTTCTTGGGAAGATGTAGTGTCCAAAAAAATTATTAAACCTTACTGTTCAATATATATCTTGCGCAGTTTAAATTCAAACTTAGAATAGGTCATTGGATTGAGTTTGAATTTTCTGAGAGTTGAAACTATTCCCAACAATTTGGGAAAAATTATATTAATTCTTGATAATTATTATAATATTTGAATAAATGATTTCTAGAGGATCATCATAAGGTTTTGTTTAGTTTTATTTTGGAGTTCGATTTTGAAGTGTAGGTTTATCACTTGTTTGAGATTTTCCTAGTGAATTAAATCATGCAAAAGTTTGTAAATCATGATGCATGCTAATGAGATGTATACTAATTACCATTTATAAGTTTGGGGATGTGACACATATGATGGCTATTGTCAGTGTCATAGAGCCAGAAACATCGTGTGGATTGGAGGGATTAAGACAAATGTTCCATTCATCACACGGAAGGGATGTACTTGGAATCAGGTTCGAGTGCCAGTTCATTGTTGCTACGAGCAGTCATCTAGTCGAGGATAAGGTATAGGACCTCTTCCGACCAGGGTACTCACAATGTAACCTCTGGAATCCTTACGACCATGGGGGTCGTTAGTCTTAGGGGTTACGACCACAAAGAACGTGCGGTCTTTAATTAAATAAAGTAACATTTAGAGATTTTAATCCTCATCACTCATCATGGAAGAATAATCTCATGTATCGTGGGAGTACCACCAGAACGAGGTCAGGCAATGAGCCTTGTACAAATGCAAGGAGGCGCTCTAGGAAGCTGTGGAATTCAAGGGCTTGTCACTGTGGCGAACATTCACAGTAGAGAAGTCTAACCCAAAGTGCTATGATGTGAAGTGTGAGATAGTGGGATGCCTTTGGCGAGTGCATGCATTCCAGCCTAAGTGGGACATCTACTGAAAATGCTCCATAGTAATCACTCACACATGTGCCGTCTCTGAATCAATGCATGCCCATGAGAATATGTCATTGAGCTTCATTGCGAATGTCATGTACGGCGAGATCGTGGATAACCTGGATTTCGAGCCACGATCCATCATTCAGCTAATAGAGTCAAGGTTCTAGTACACAATCAGTTATGCTAAGGTGTGGAAGGCAAAGCAGAAGGCATTGAAAGCAAGGTTTGGTACGTTCGAGGACTTCTACCACAACCTCCCCAGATAGCTCCGTGTCATACAAGATAGGAGTCGTGGTAAGCATGTCGTCATTGAAGATTCCACGCATCCAAAATTCGTCGGGAAGAAGGTACTGAAGTGAGCACCCTTCGCCTACGATGCATGCATCAATGCATTCGGGTAATACCGTCTGATCTTGTGCATGGATGTAGGGCTGGAAACGAGCCGAGCCGAGCCGGGCTCGGCTCGGCTCACTCAGGCTCGAGCCTGCAGCAGGCTCGGCTCGAATGGGCTCATTTTCAGAACAAGCTAAAAGAACGGCTCGTCTCGGCTCGAAAAGCGGCTCGAGCCGGCTCGCGAGCCAGGGATCAAATGCTATGCGAACTGTGAACTGCAGTGCAGAGTGCATCCATAATCCATTCAAATTCAATAAAAAATCACAAAATCATCAATCAACAAAATCAATGCATGTGCATCCATTCAATCATATTCAACAATCAGTGCAGGCATGTAGCGGCGCGATCGATGGGGCGGTGGCCGGTGGGAGAGAAAGGGGTTGGAGTCTTGGAGACATGATGCCGTCGGGGCAGCCGAGGAGCTTGATGGGCGTCTTGGCCGCCGACGAGCACGGCGGATGACGCTGATTATCGGGAGCTCGTCTTGGCCGAGGATCCGCCGCCACCAGATCCGTTCTGGCGGCGGCGTGGCGCCTGACGAAGCGCCCATCGAGCCATCACCATGCCGGCGACGACTGCTTCTCCGCGTGGAGGACTGGGGGGAGCACGGCTGCACCTGCACGGGCCGAGGTGGAGCATGGCGGACGGGGAGGAAGGGGAGGTGGGACGGGCGGAAGGGGAGGAGGACAGCGCAGTCATCCGGTGGCCGTGGAGGAGCGGCGGTGGGTGGAGGTGCGGCTGCCGCCGCTGGGGGTGGTGGGGGGGGGGAACCGGAGAAATCGGATCGGGGGAGGCAAAGGGGATCGAGTCCGATCGAGGGAGGAATGGGGGGGAGAAAGGGGATCGGCCGCAGCTGCTGCACACACGATTTGAGTAGGGAGGAAGGGGGGTGTAGAAAGGGGATCGGCCGCACAGGCGCACAGCGATTTGAGTAGGTTGAAACTTGAAATGGGAATTGCCAAGCCAAAAAAAGCTTGCGAGCTGCTCGCGAGCCTAGCTCGGCTCGGCTCGAATTTTCACCGAGCCAAAAGGTGGGCTTGGCTCGGCTCGAAAATTCACGAGCTGAGCCCGAGCCGAGCCGAGCCATGACGAGCCCGAGTCGAGCCTCGAGCTATTTTTCCAGCCCTACATGGATGACACGTTCCTGACTGGGAAGTACAAGGGGCAAATACTTACTGCAATTGCGACGGAGCATATGCACTTGCAACAAGCCACTTCTCGGACCGGCAGCTTGGTAAAATGCTTCTCGGACAAGATCGAGCGCGAGCCTAAGGAGAAGTGGTCATTGCTACACGACAATGATAGTGCTCGATACGGTGTCATGACAACGAATCTAGCTGAGGTGTACAATTAGGTCATGCGAGGTGCGAGGTGTTTCCCCTTGGTTGGTATTATGGAGATAATTCTGTGCGGTACCACAAATTACTTTGTTGACCGAAGCAACATCGCGTCACTCTTTATGGCAAATAACAGAGTACTGTACTCCGTCATGATCACCAAGTACACGAAGAAAAAGAGCAAGAAGGGTGAGATGCACATGACATTCAAGATGGGCACTAAGGAGCTTCTCTTTGAGGTACTTTGTGGGGAGAAAGGACACCGCGGGACGAACTGTGAGAGGATCATCCATGACCACGAGTGCACGCTTGGTCGCGCTCGTTGCATATGCAGTTGCAACAAGCCACTTCTTCTGGATGGGTCATGCTCATATCTAATGACCGCATGTTCAACGTTAGCGCAGCATCCCGGCCAATACCTTTTTGAATATTTTACCAAGGAAGAGGTGATTCTAACCTGGAGTGTAGAGCTGTATAGTTAAGACATGGTTGGCCGTTTCACTGGCCATCCTACCTGGGAGGAGCAGATCTAGGCCACCGACATTGATAGACTGAAGGGAACGGTTGGCCGATGACAAAGATGGTATATCAGGAATGACATGGACGAAGTAGAAGCCAGACATTCATAAGAAGAAGTGCTCTATTTGCACGAAGTTCGGACATACCTTCAAGCATTGCCATGTGAGAAATGAACAGCATGAAGGAGAGGTAGGCAGTCTGGATGGCGCCGCGGAGACCTCATCTGACTACTCCACTCGAGGCAGGCACCGTGGAGGTTGACATGGCGGACGTGGAGGTGGCAACCACGAGGATGGTTTATCTTATTGAAATATGTTGTGATGAATGTTTTGCTTAGTATCATTGTGATTTGTTGAACAACTTTGTGATGACGTATATCCTATTTACTTGTGTTGTCCGATATACTAATGTTACATCGTGCGTGAATTATTATGTGTAAGCTATGTACTACCGCTAATATTATTTCTTATTACTTTTTGTTTCTATTTCTTACTATGAACAATGTAACCACATAATTTTTTGTTTTCTATTCATCGCTACTTTCATTTTTAAAAAAAAAAATAGGTCCTGTCATGATTTGAATTGGCGATAAGAGCTTGTCGCCAATTCAAATGGCGATTTAAGTCTCCGTCGTCAATCCAAATGGCGGCAGAGATATTTCACACTGTTTTGTTTGCATGGCGACATGGTCATTTTGCCAGTTGGAATGGCGACAGAAGCTCATTTTGTAATTTTATTAAACAGACATTTATTTATGTAATTCTATTAAAAATATATTATTATTATTATTTTTAAAAAACTTCAATTCATACCATGAACTTGAAACGGCAAAATGTAGTTATGTTAATGTTGGGGTATTGGTTATCACTTATTTGTAGACATATATGTATATATGGCATACTTTAAAAAATGGGCGTTAGATTAAGGTTTTGTTTGGTGCGATCACATAAACAATTCCATTTCAGGTAGCATTAGAAAACAAATTATATTCCGCGTTCCATACAGAGCCTTACAACGCATAATTCCTAAAGATTGTATGTACAACTGGCTAGCTCAACCTGAAAACCTAACTACTTCAACCGGGGTACAGTACGCAATCGACTGGTTTAGCATCAAGGTAATCGCAAGCCCCATTAACCTCCGATCACAAGAAAAATATCATTTTAGGGTATATGTAGTCAAACTTTGTAAACTTTAACTATTGCTATCTTTTTTAAAATTTATACTGAAATGAAAATGATACACATAGATTTGCCTCGAAATGAACTTTCATAATAGTATAATCTTGATATTTTTTTTGTGAGTGGAGTGGAGTAATTTGTGCTTGGAACATGAAGCATGTATGTATCTCTCACCAACAAAAAGGTAAAACGAAACAATACTGCCAGAGTTACAGTTGGCCTATCCCAGCACTGTCGCAAACGTAACAGTTTCGAGTTCGTTAGCCAAAAAAAAAACACACTAAAAGCAAGGCAAAGGCACCGCACACCCACTGAACCACGCACACCGCTGCCTGCTGCGGTGCTGCCTGCTGCCCCCAGTAGATTTAAAGAACCTCTCCGATATGAACCAAGCATCATTCCTTCCTCCTCCCTCCCCTCATCGATCCGGCCAAAAGCACGGCAAATATTATCGATCTCACCAAAAGAGAAGTGGAACTGGGGGAGAGGGGGCAGAGAGAGAGAAAGCGAGCGCATCACGCAGAGCTTTTCCTACTCAAAAGAATACACACACACACTTAGATTACTCATAATTTCGCATAGCCTCGCCTCCTAGATAGCTAGCTGCTACACAACACACTGCTCAGCTCGGCTCGCCATTAAAATCCCTTGTTACCACCTTGCTCTAACCCTTGTAACAACGACGGGCACAGAAGCTTGTGGACCTTGTGGTAGTAGTACTGCTCCTTATGTTGCCTCCTCGCCGTAGCTTACATGGATACGTTGTTTAGGTTGGTTAGCCTCCAAGCCTCCGAGCAGCAGCAGCAGCAGCAGCAGCAGTCGGCTTCCTACAACTCCAGGAGCACCACCTCGAGCAGCTCAAGGTCGTCTTCCCACCAGACCAACGCCTCCTACAACTACTACTACCACAGCAACAGCAGCGGCGGCGGCGGTCAGTATTACTATAGCCAGCACCAGCACCAGCACCAGCAGCAGCCGTACTACCTGGAGCCGTACCAAGAAGAATGCGGCAACGCCCACCACCACCTTTACATGGATGAAGACTTCTCCTCCTCCTCGTCGTCAAGGCACTTCCATTCGCACGGCGCGCCGGTGCAGCCGCTGACGTCGTCCACACCCACGCCGACGCCCCCGCTGTCCACGTCGTCCACGGCGGCGGGGGCGGGGCACGCGCTGTTCGAGGCGGCGGACCTGTCTTTCCCGCCGGACCTCAACCTCGACTTCTCGTCCCCGGCGTCGTCGTCCGGCGGAGGGACAGCGTCGTCGGCGGCGGTGGGGGGAGGAGGCGGGGGGAGGTGGGCGAGCCAGCTGCTGCTGGAGTGCGCGCGCGCGGTGGCGGCGCGGGACAGCCAGCGCGTGCAGCAGCTGATGTGGATGCTCAACGAGCTGGCGTCGCCTTACGGCGACGTGGAGCAGAAGCTGGCGTCCTACTTCCTGCAGGGGCTCTTCGCGCGGCTCACGGCGTCCGGACAGCGGACGCTGCGCACGCTCGCTGCGGCGTCCGACCGGAACACGTCGTTCGACTCGACGCGGCGCACGGCGCTGCGGTTCCAGGAGCTCAGCCCCTGGTCGTCCTTCGGGCACGTGGCCGCCAATGGGGCCATCCTGGAGTCCTTCTTGGAGGCCGCGGCGGCGTCGTCGGAACCGCAGAGGTTTCACATCCTCGACCTGAGCAACACGTTCTGCACGCAGTGGCCGACGCTGCTCGAGGCGCTGGCCACGAGGTCCGCGGACGACACGCCGCACCTGTCGATCACCACCGTGGTGTCAGCCGCGCCGTCCGCACCGACTGCGGCCGTGCAGCGCGTGATGCGGGAGATCGGGCAGCGCATGGAGAAGTTCGCCCGGCTGATGGGCGTGCCCTTCCGCTTCCGCGCCGTGCACCATGCTGGGGACCTCGCGGAGCTCGATCTCGACGCGCTCGACCTGCGCGAGGGTGGGGCCACAACCGCGCTCGCCGTCAACTGCGTCAACTCGCTGCGCGGCGTGGTGCCGGGCGGTGCCCGCCGGCGCGACGCGTTCGCCGCGTCCCTCCGCCGACTCGATCCGCGGGTCGTCACCGTCGTCGAGGAGGAGGCTGACCTGGTGGCGTCTGACTCCGACGCATCCGACGAAGGCGGCGACACGGAGACAGCATTCTTGAAGGTGTTCGGCGAGGGCTTACGGTTCTTCTCTGCTTACATGGATTCGCTAGAGGAGAGCTTCCCGAAGACTAGCAACGAGAGGCTCGCGCTGGAGAGGGGAGCAGGGCGTGCCATTGTCGATTTGGTCTCGTGCCCGGCGTCGGAGTCCATGGAGCGGCGGGAGACGGCGGCGGCATGGGCGCGGCGCATGCGGTCGTCGGCCGGGTTCTCTCCGGTTGCATTCAGCGAGGACGTAGCCGACGACGTACGGTCACTGCTCCGCCGGTACAGGGAGGGCTGGTCGATGCGCGATGCCGGCACGGACGACTCGGCGGCCGGAGCAGGCGTGTTTCTTGCGTGGAAGGAGCAGCCTCTCGTGTGGGCAAGCGCGTGGAGGCCATGATCGAGACCCAGCTCACCATTGCAAATGCAACCTCGGTGAGTGGAACCGCAGGAGAATGGATGCATCCATGCATTGGGACGCACGCACGTACATGCGTATGGCTAGCTCTTATGTGTCTTGAAATCAATGGCTCATGCACATGTAGGGTTTTGAAACAGCGTAAGCGTAGGAAGCTACATGAATGGCTCACGTACGCGCGCATTGGTTGCAGCGAGGTGATCGAGGAGGCGGCGGAGGTGATCATAGTTTTAGTTTTTAGACTTTCATCGATTTTTAATCATCGATCGTCGTGATGATTTTGATTCTCTTTCGTCTGTGTTTCTTCTTGTAAGGTTTACAACTTTTCTTCTTTTTGGAGAAATTTACGTGCATGGTTTTGTCATACGGCCGGCATCCCCTAGCTAGCTAGCTTCTTGCATCGATGCTTTGCATGGTTGTTGAGATGTTACTTCTTGTCTTCTTGATGGGAGAGGAAGTTTAGGACAAAGATCATATATCTAAAAGAGTATATATGATTAGGTTGATATTTACATGATCTTTGAGATATCGGGTTGATAATAAAATACGAGTAGTATAAATTGAAGTTCTAGCCAAATGCCCCTCGTCCAAACAGGGGTCCAGCTGATACGTACGTATGACTTATGCCATCTTAATTAATCTTTTTGGAACAAACCGATGGGTTTTAATTTGAGGGTTGAGGGTGACAAAAATGGCCTTATGTTGGTTTGGCAGACAATCTAAGGGACCATTTGTTTTTAGAATATGTAGTGAAGACACACAGCAGATAATAATTTACTGCCATATCTTTGGTCCAAGAGGCCGGATCAAATTTGTTATGTGTATTGCAAGCTAAGACCTTTGAAATCTTTTAGAAAGAATGACCGGCCTGTCGTTGACAGATTAATTTCTTCGCGTTACTTAATCAGCTAATTAACTTAAGTTTGATTCTCAGTATAAGACATGATCAAGAGTTGTTGCGAGTTTGCAACATAGTGGGCAGTGACAACAATCAATGACATTATCAAAACATAATAGGTCGAAGAATAGGATAAAAAGAGAAGCACGAGGAATGTCTATCTCAGAGGATTAGGTGATGGGGTGATATCATGAGCTCAGGGCCATTTCTAGAAAAAAAAATCATAGTCTGCGCACTTCGCTTGTCCTCTTCTTGCAGAAGCAACTGTCCCATTGTCGCATTTCAATCTTGACATACACATCTCCCTGCCCTTTACTTTGGCCTTAGCTTTCACGGCTAGTTAACTGTCGGACCTAGATTTGTAAACACTATACTATTCTCTAGACTAGTAGACAGTTCTCACAGATACATTACTGAACCATTTCATACATGACGTAAACCAAACCATTCAGTAATTCATAACATCAGAGTTTACATAGACCGTATCGGGTCGGGTTTACAATAGGGTCGAACAAGGCCAAATGATTACATTGCATAAACAGCGGAAGCGACAGTGGAAACAAAAGGGGTAGAGCACATCTCACCATAGGCACACGACTGGAGAAACCAATGTACAACCGATACTATCCAATGGCTTGGGTAATATTGGTAGTACACGAGTACCAACTAAGTCAGCTAGACTCAGGCGAGATTTAGACTACTAGAAACTAGACAACTCTTCATCAGCTCCTTTGCCTTCAACGTCTGGATCCTCGTAGTACACGTAATGTCCTTGATTCATGGCTTCTAAAGGTTTGAGGGAAGAACGAGGATGAGCACAACAATCGTTCTCGCGAGCCAATACACAATTCAATATTTATACATGCAAGGCTTTATCAAGGATGGCTCGTGTTCTTTTATTTGCTAAAGCAACATTTTCAATTATTGTAGATAGAAATTCTTGTCACTTAGCATTTTGACCAAATCACATTTTATTAAAGAGATTAATTGTGCAATATTTATAACAATAGATGTTACCTCCACCTTATGCTTATTTTTTATTGGGGTTACATCCACATATTAACAACACTGGGTACGACCACCCAGGAACAAAAAAAAAATCCAAATTCAGGGTTACATCAGCTCGACAAGTTTTTCATCTCACCCACAAGGTTTTATAAATAGAACTAACTCAAGTAAGTTCCCATGCCTGCCCTTGACCGTGGGCATAGCTGTTCGAACAGTTTATACTTTGCAGAGACTGTATACTTTACCCACAAGAGATAATCGTCTTGATATGTACACATGTTTCCTTAGACATGTGAATCAAGGGGAGACTATCATAAGGCCTTTACAATCCATCCTCCAGTATTTGTTACACCCGCTAAGGTTTCACCTGAGAAGGGTTACGTCCACACACCTGCGTCAACCATTACCCAGACCCCCTCTCGCGCCACTCGGTGATGTCTAACAACACCCATCCCATGTCCACAACGTCGACGATGGAACTCATGGGTCCCTCCAATGATGCAACTCGCACTGGTGGATATAAATTATTTAGTCAGGTCGGCACCATTACAGACTTGTAGTTGTACTGTTTTACATTGGGAGGTCATCATAGCATTAAGTCTTTAAAGTCATCTGGGCAGTTCATACCACATTCCACCATTTCTCGTGCTACATCAACATCCACCACCATACCGTCCGCCCAGATGTGGTAACAACAATTATTAGGGTTTTTTTTGGAGAAACGCAAAATTTATCACTCAACCATTCCAGTTATTTACCTGCAATGACTGGCCAAAACAATTCATGATTTTAAGGAAGATGATTGGGGTAAATAAATACCCTGATGCTTAAGCAAGTCTAGCATGTCACTTAAGTACGACCTACAGCTAGTATAGTTACCACATAATTACTAGGGTGACAAGGATTAAGTATTTCAATTGTCAAGGATGGCATAATATTTTTTTTAATTATCAAGTTGGTATTTAACTACCTTAAGACCATTTGACATGCATCTGCATATCGAATTTAAAGCATGCGGTTTGATATTTTAAAAGAATATAATTTGCATAAAATGTAGGTTCAATATGATCAAAGTATTGACTCGCCTGGGTCTAAGGCAAGAGGGTCTTGATATTCTTGGGCTTGATCAAACTGAGGTCCTTCCGCATTCTCGAACTCTATTCGAATGATTGTGCCAGAAAAAGGAACAGACAAGCAAACGCAACTAATAAATACATAAGATACTAAATGAACTCCAAAATACACAAATCCACTGCCAATAGAAAGCTACTGATTTTAGAATTTTTTAGAAACAAATTTAATTAAATTCAGTGTTAGAACGGAGGAGAACGGAGCCTCCGAAGTTCGGGTCTTGAAATAAAAACCAAAAAATAAAAAGGGGAGAGCAAAAATCTTTCACTGACAAGAGGGGCCCACTGAACAGTGGCCTGATCCATGTGTACAGTGTATGGACCGGAGGTTAACATGCACTGTGCATGTGGTCCACAGGTGCATACTGTACATCGGGCCCACTTGTCAATGATACACAGAGAAAACAGGGTTTAATCCATTAATTCACCTTGGGTCCCATATGTCGTTGAATCAGAAAACATTCAAACCGGCAATCATTAACCTCTAAACCCTAAAGACAATTATTTCGTGCTTTAACTGCCGGTCCACATGGCATAGAGATCAGGGCAGTAATTAACTGGAGTTTAATTGATACTCAACCCTAATGGACAAAGATTGAGTAATTAAACCAGCAATTAAAACAACTAGCTAAAGCTTAGCTGATAAGACAGAAATTTAGGGAGTTAAATGGCGCATGCATAGTGACTGTCTAGAGTTTAGACAAGCAGAGCAAGGCCATGGGGGCTCGTGGCTCCGGCTTGTCGCCGGCGGAGGGAGGCATGGTGGCGCCAAGGAAGGGCATGAAAGGCTCCGGGGAGGTAAGGCAGTTCTAGGGGCGGTGGTGGCGTGGCCAGTGGCGCACCAGCGTGGCGGTGTAGTGGAGGAGAGTGGCAACGATGCACGACCATCTGTGGCACCAGTGATGAAGGCGGCATGAGGAGGAGGATGGAGCGTGCACGGGTTGCGCCCAAGGAGGGGGAAGCCAGAGGGGGGGTCGAGGCAGCTTGGGGCGGTCAGAGGCGGAGGAGAAGGGGCGGCGGCGGGGAAGAAAAGGGGAGGTGGGGGAAAAGTGGAGGGCTAAGGGAGGCACGCGGTGACGGGGCCGACTAGGGGGAGAGGCTCATCGGTGGGCGGCTTGACGATGAGGCGCACCGGCGGAGAAGGGACTTCGGCACCGACTTGCTCGGTGGAGAAGAAAGAGAATGGTGGGGGAGGAGCAAGGGCAAGGGGAGGTGCCAGCTTTTATAGCCAAGGGAGAAGAGGTGCTGGGGAGGAAGCTTTGGGGGAGGTGGGAGGCGGTGCAGTCAAGGCGCGCCAACGAGGAGGCGGTGTGGGCCAAAGTGCAGTGGGAGCACGCTCAGTAGCGTGTCTTGCCATGCAGGGGAGGAGGCAGGGGTGGCTTGGGTCGGGTGGACCAGAGAAAATGGGCTCGACCCAGAAGATTGGAATTTGAACTCTTTTGATTTTGAGCTTTAGATTTGAAGATGAACTTTGACTCGCAAGTTTGAAATCAAATGGAGTTTTGAAATTTTGACAAAACCGAAAAACAAGGTGTTACAAATCCTACCCTCCTTAAACAGAATCTCGAGCTTGAGATTCGAACTACTCCGGGAACAGGAATGGGAAGTCTAACTTCAGCTGATCTTCGTGTTCCTAGGTTGCTTCTCTTTTCGGGTGGTTGCTCCACTGAACTTTGCAGATATGGAAGGTCTGTCGTCTCGTTTTCTTTTCCACGACATCGAGAATTTTGATCGAATGCTCTGGATACGTCAGATCTTTCTGAAGGGCGATGGCTTCAACTAGAGTCTGCTCTTGGGGTACTCTGAGACATTTCTTGAGCTGCGAGACGTAAAACATGTTGTGGACATCTGACAAACTTTCGGGTAACTCCAATTGGTAGGAAACTTCTCCATGCTTGGTGGTGATCGGGAACAATCCTATGTATCTTGGTGCAAGCTTGCCTTTTACTTTAAATCTTCGGGTTCCTTGAAGCGGTGAGACTTTAAGATACACATGGTCTCCAATTTCGAAAGATAATTGCCTGCGACTATTGTCGACATAACTCTTTTGTCTGAACTAAGCAGCTTGTAGACAATCTCTGATCAATCGAATTTTCTCTTCTGCTTGCTTAAGGGTATCTGGTCCGAATATATAACCTTTTCCTGACTCTGACCAATGTAGAGGGGTTCTGTATTTTCTACCTTAGAGTGCTTCAAACGGGGACATTGTCAGGCTTGACTGAAAACTGAATTCTGCATACGGTAGACATTTTTCCTAATCTACGGTAAATTCCAAAGTACAAGCTCGAAGCATGCCTTCTAGAATCTAATTTACTCTTTCAGTTTGACCATTGGTTTGTGGATGATATGTTGTACTGAAAGTTAGATGAGTTCCGAGTGCGTCATGTAGACTAGCCCAAAAATACGAGGTGAACTGAGAACCTCGATCTGAGACTATCCTCTTAGGTACTCCATGCAGACACACAATGCAAGCCATATATAACTCGATCAATCTGTCTCCCTTGTAAGTAGCCTTCACAGGGATGAAATGGGCGACTTTTGTAAATCTGTCAACTATGACCCAAATAGAATCATAGCTGGACTTTGTTCGGGTTAGACCAGTAATAAAATATGTTCCAACTTCTTCCTACTTCCACTAAGGGATCTGTAGCGGTTGAAGTAGTTCGGCAGGTTTTTGGTGCTCGGCTTTGATACGTTGGCACACATCGCAACAAGCTACGAACTCGACGATGTCTCTTTAAGCTTTTCTAGGACCAAATGCAGATGTTCGACGTATTCTTCATTGGTCTTAGAGTATATTAGGATGTCGTCTATGAACACGACTACAAACTTGTCCAAGTATTTCATGAATACTTTGTTCGTGAGGTTCATGAAGTAGGCTGGCGCATTGGTCAAGCCAAACGATATAACTGTTGAAGAATCTAGACCCGCCATTATGTGTTAATGGTATATTTTGGTAATTAATGGCAATCGTTTTTTAACTAACATTTTCCATGAGTTGGATAAATATGTTATGTTCCATGATGATAAAGACTTTGTATGACATCATGAGTTGATCGTCATCCAGTCAACACTCGGGATGAAGGAAATCATCATGTATTGATGGTGTTCAAGTTAAGATCCCGATATGAAGAAGTTCATCATGTGTTGATGATATTGAAGTAAAGAGCGCATCATGGGTCGATGCATATTCAAGTCAACGACCCGGACTTGAAGTGAAGATGTGCGTCATCAAGATTCAAGTGAATCCTCAAGGCAAATGTATTGCTAGTTAGGGCTAAGGATGTGTTCCTAGTCTTTTACCGGTCCTGGTGTTAGGTAGAAAGACCAGATTGCTATTATAGGTTACCGTACTATTAAGAGGGGTCATGACTAGTAGCTTGAGTGCGTCATGTGTTGATAGCTCGTTGTGCTTGCTCTAGCTCTCCTTAGCATATTGCTAATATTTGTGAATGTGTTTTGCAAATAGTTGAGGCTCATGCATAATCCTTGTAGCACGTGACTTTAGTTTGCAAATGTGTTTTGCAAATGGTTTATTCCTTGTGGTGTGATTCTAAAAGTTGTCAAATATATTTTGCAACTTCTTGAGAATCTCGCCTTTAACCTTTGTTTGCATCGTGCATCAATTGGCAAATGTGTTTTGCAAATTGAGTTGAAATGGAATGCAAAAATCAGCTTTTGTCTCCTGGTCCGGACTGACCGCAGGTATTTGGGCAATCTGACCGGCCCTTGAAAGGTTAATCGGGCTGTGTACGGTTCCTTGTTTTGGCGGTCTGACCGCCATTGGTTGCCCGGTCTAACTGGGGGTGCCAGATTGACCGCCATGTGTTGGCCGATCTAACCGGACCTCTGGGTCAAGTGTCCAGGTCAGGTTTTTCCAGAAAATGCATCTTTCTAGATTTTGGGTCGCGGTCTGACCGGCAGGTGTTGGCCGGACTGACTGGACCTCCAAGTCAGTGACCCGATTAGCTTTTTCCAGAGAATATGTTTTTTCTGGAAATGCTCATTGTTCTACTGTGCGGTCTGACCGCCATGTGTTGGCCGGTCTGATCGGGTTGGCACGGACTGACCGACCATTGGTTGGCGGTCAGTCCGGACATGGTCCAACGGCTAGTTTTATAGGCGTTGAAGCATGGCCGGTCTGACCGGTCAGTGGTTGGTGGTCAGACCGGGCTTCACTAATTTTTAGTAGAATCTCTTCCCAACGGCTAGTTTTTGTGTGTGGGCTATAAATACCCAACTTGACCGGTTGTGGGAGAGGTTGCTGGTGCCATATACATTCCCTTGAGCAAAGAGCAAACCCTCTCATCTCTTATGTGCATGTGTTGCACTTAGTGAGCTTAGAGAGCAAACCCTAAGTGCATGTGTTGCCTCAGGTAGTGGATTGTGTATCCATTGAGCTTAGACACTTGATTCGTTCAAGTGAGCGTCTCCGACTTGTTACTCTTGGTGTTTGCCGACACCTAGACGGTTTGGAGGAGTTGCGACGGTGATCTTCTACAAGAAGATTGTGAGAAGATCCGGGCGGTTGTGAGTGGTTTGGTGCTCGTCATCTCCGGAGTGGAGGAAGAGCAACCCCGAGTGGATCGAAGTGTTGGATCAATTGTGGAGCTGGTCCAATTTGGTTGGACTTACCTCAACGTGGATTAGGGGAGACCGGCAAGTCTCCGAACACCACGGTAAAACATTGTTGAGTCATTGTGGTTTGCCTTCTTGTGCTTTACTCTATTGCAATTTACATTCCTATAATTAAATTGCTCATATGTCTTTGTATGATTGCTATCATTTCCAATAGTTTTATGTTGTTGGTGCAATTAAGAAAGACTAGTTGATTTAGGCTTTAATTGTGCAAAATCGTATTGTTGTTAGCTTCCGTATTAGAAATCGGTTTTAGCCAAAGAAGTTTTTAAAACCACCTATTCACCCCTCTGTAGTCGGCCTCCTCGATCTTACAAGTGGTATCAGAGCTTGGTCTCTTATTTATTAGACTTAACCATCTAGAGAGTAAATAATGACGACTATAGAGTTTATGCACCCCGGTAGGGCACCACTCTTTGATGGTTCAAATTATGCTTATTGAAAAATTATAATGACCATCTATATTAAGGCCATAGGCCCAAACCTATGGAGAATTGTTGATATGGGTTTTGCTACTCCAATTGATCCACAAAACCCCACTCAAAGTGAAGAGCAAAACTTGCAACTCGATGCTCAAGCTTTAAATGCTCTATATAGCGCTTTGAGTGTGAAGGAGTTCAACAGAGTGAGTAATCTTAAAAATGCTCATGATGTTTGGACAACTCTCATGGAAATTCATGAGGGAACCTCCACGATCAAGAAAGCTAAATTGTATAGGTTGAAGCTCAAATATGAGTCATTTACCATGTTGCCTCATGAGAGGATCAATGAGATGTATTCTAGAATAAACAACATAGTAAATGAGCTCAAAGGCCTATCTTGTGATTTAACCGATCTTGGTATTGTGCGCAAGATGCTTAGGGATTTACCGGACAAGTATGAGACCTTGGTGACATTATTCCTCAATTCACTTGAATTGCCAAGGATGATTCCTACCACTCTTTTGGGCAATCTCACACAAATGAGATGTACAAGAAGGACAAAGATGAGCTCGAGTAGATAGCCTCAACTTCAAGTAAAAGAATTCATGCCTTCAAACCTAAATATGACTCAAGTGAAGATGAGAATCAAAATGAGGAAGATGATGACACCGAAGAAGATATGGTTATTCTCATGAATAAAATGGAAGAACTCATGATGAGACGTGACACACAAAAATTCAAGCACATCTTCAAATGCAAAGCACCATAAGACTCTAAGGTGCTACAATTGTCAAAAAAGGGGGCACATTACTTCAAAGTGTCCTTATGGGAAGGAAGATGAAGAAGAGCTCAAATCGTCATCAAGAAAGAAGAATGATGATAAAAGAAGACAATTTGCTGGGCTAGCCATAAAGGATGATCCATCAAACCTCTCAAATGCAAATGAGGCTCCATCACTATTTGATATGTCTACATGCTTCATGGAAAAATGTAATAATGAGGTAAATGATGATGATGAGCCTACATATGATGATTTGATGGACTTGCTAGAGGACTTGAATGAATACCTTGGCAAGGAGAAGTCAAAATTCAAAGTCTTGAAGAAAGAATTTATTTCTCTCAAGGACTCTTATGATGAGCTAAAAGAAGCTCATGAGACTCTTCTTCTCAAGGATATCATGAAGTCCAATGTGGATATAGGCATTACATGTGATTTACTAGATGATATGCCATGTATAGCTCCTAACTCTTGCATTTCATCTAAGGTTAGCGTATCCACTTATGTTGATTTGCTTGATATGCCTTGTTGCTCAAAAATAAATGTTTCTATTTCCTCTATGTCTTGTGAGACTAACCTTGTAGAGGAAAACAAAGAGCTCAAGGCCCAAGTCACAAAATTGACAAATGACTTGGAAAAGTGCTACAAAGGGAAGGCCTCTCTTGATGATATGTTGAGCAAGCAACAAAGGATGAATGACAAGAGAGAAATTGGTTTCATCTCCAAGAAGGAGAATAACAAGACAAGGCACAATACAAGACACACGAAGAAGTATGTCAAGTGCCTTGGATGCAATGAGAAGGGTCACAATGCCTCGGTGTGTCCAAATCAAATGGATGTCAAGTCAAGACATTCAAGGAAGAGGCAAACCGGCAAGGAGCAAGAAAAGAAGACAAGAAGGGGAAGTAAGATCCCAACTTGTTACAATTGCCGGGAAATGGGACATTTTAGTAAGGATTGTCCCAAAGGTATCTCTCCTAAGCCTATTATATATAATGGTCATTATTTGCTTAGGAAGGATAAAAATAGCAATATGTTTGCTAGATGTATTAGTTCACCTAATATTATTGCTCGGGCCATTTGGATGCCCAAATATCTTGTGACTAACATTCAAGGACCCAACCGAGTTTAGGTACCAAAAGGTACTTAAATGATAAATAGGTACTTGGAGATGCATTGGAGGCTTGGATTATTCATGAAGAGGTGGATTTCACCATGTGCAAAATTGAAGCCAAGCTTAAGGATGATCATTTCATATCAAGAACCAATGTCATCTCGGTAATAAGTATTCACATTGAAGTATCTAGCCCTTCTACCTTGTACAGGTTGTATTCCATGAAAATCTTAAAAAAGGGTGTTCTTGCTCTTGTTCGTAATCTTCATTATTAAAATCTTGAACAAGATGGTAGTGGCACATTAAGGGAGAGTGCTAAATCATGATCATGTATATCACATCCCTAAGTGTGCCCAAATAAATTAAATACTAGTAATGTTTTTTTTAAATTGAGCATTTTAGCCAAAAGTCAAAAATTTCATAACTATTAGTAATCCTTTGAAAAACTAGTTGCAAAATGTATACAAATGCTTTTCAAAGGTTTTGGCTCAAGAAAAACCTATTTCAAGTGAAAATGAGTTTCTAGCCACAATTCTACATCATAATATCTTATTTTTGACATAAACTAGATTTTTGTGTAAAATCTTTGCCAAAAGGAATTTGAAAATCATCCCAAAAGGAAAATCCTAGAGTTGGCTATTCTAAATACTTTTGGTATTCAAAATATTTTCAAGAGGCCAACTTAGCAAAAGTTATTTGATTTCGAAACTCGTCCAAAATCATATCCTAATTAACCTAAGTGGTCACTTTCTAGCACTTAAGTAAGTTTTGTCATTTGAGCCAAAATTATTCACATGAATAGGTCCATAATGGTATTAATGACTTATACATAAAATTGGATGCTCTAAAATTCATCATATGCTTAATTTGGCTCGTTTGGAGAAATTTCATGAAAATATGTTTCATTTGCAAAAACAAAAGCTTAATTCATAAAAACTATTTAAAAATTGGATTTTTAATGGCTAAATAAGTTGGAAATGCTTCAAATATGCTTATTTGGTTGATGTTGTGAAAGTTTGGAGCAAAATACAACAATTCTCTCTTTTTTCCAAAATCCAAAAGTGAATCTGCTAACAAATTGATCGGTAGGTCAGATCAAGACTCTTCTTGGCCCGATCGACCGCATGCTTCTTAGTCGGTCTAACCGCATCATTACCGTCGGTCTGACCGGACCTTCAGAGACTTGGCTGTTTTGTCCAAAATTGTTGTTTTGCAATTCCCTCAGCCATTCTCTTTACTCTCCAAAGCCAAGTTGATCCTTGTTATCCTTGCAAGCTACCCTCTACTGTTTTTCCTTGTTTACAAATGCAATTTTGTCATTCAAGTGATATTCTTTCAAGTGGTAGCTCCTTTTGATCATCTTGACCTCGGCATGAGATTCATCTTTGCAAGTGATATCAACTTATTCCTTCAAGTGGTATCTAATTTCATTCCTTACCGATCTTACCTCTGTTGACCAAGCTCATGTACTCTCCGTGTACGAGTGGATTCTCTTTCCCTCTTCTCTTTGGATGCTTTCTTTGAATATCTTTGCGAGAGAAGTTCAAGCACTTTGCAAATTCAAGTTTTGTCAACACATGGTATCCAAGTGATGTTTAATGACTATCTTTCAAGTATGATCCATATAGAGACAGAAACATTTTTTGTGCTTAATATCAAAGGGGGAGAATTTGGTTGCAAATAATGGTCAAATGATAGAGTTTGAAGTCATTATGAGTTTTGGATGGATATATTTCAAAGAGATGACAAAGAAAGAGTTCTGTGTGTCAAAGGAGAAGAAAAGAATGTCAATAAGAACCTTTGTGTAAGGGGGAGGGGGGTTTCTTTGTGAAAAACATATTAAATATTTTGGGCTTTGTTTAAATTGGGTAAACTATTATATGGGAAAACCTAATTTGCTATTTGCCCAAAATGGTTTATGGATATTTATGAATGCATGTTTTCTCATGAGCATGAGCTAAATAGTCATATCCTTCATTTGTTGCATTCTTTGATCTAAAATATAGAATGAACTCCACCAAAAGTCAAACATGAATATGTTTATTTTGTTTCATTCCATATATTTGAATACACACATTTAGGTAGAGTTCACTCTATGTTTTTGTCATTACACTAGTATTGGTCACATTCTTCCATCCACTTATATTAAGGATCTCTACTTTGAAATGTATCCTTGAGTATATAAAGCTTGTGTAGTTGATATATACTCATGATAATTCAATTTCAATTATTTGCAAGTGAATTGTCATCAATCACTAAAAAGAGAGAGATTGAAGAATCTAGACCCGCCATTATGAGTTAATGGTATATTTTGGTAATTAATGACAATCGTTTTTTTGGAACTAACATTTTCCATGAGTTGGATAAATAGGTTATGTTCCATGATGATGAAGATTTTGTATGACATCATGAGTTGATCGTCATTAAGTCAAGACTCGTGATGAAGGAAATTATCATGTGTTGATGGTGTTAAAGTCAAGATCCCGATGTGAAGAAGATCATCATGTGTTGTTGATATTGAAGTAAAGAGCTTGGAGTAAAGAGTGCATCATGGATCGATGCATATTCAAGTCAATGACCCGGACTTGAAGTGAAGATGTGCGTCATCAAGCTTCAAGTGAATGCTCAAGGCAAAGGTATGACTAGTTAGGGCTAAGGATGTGTTCCTAGTGTTTTACCGATCTTGGTGTTTGGTTGAAAGACCGGATTGCTAGTATAGGTTGTCGTACTATTAAGAGGGGTCATGACTAGTAGCTTGAGTGTGTCATGTGTTGATAGCTCGTTGTGCTTGCTCTAGCTCTCCTTAGTATGTTGCCAATATTTGTGAATGTGTTTTGCAAATAGTTGAGGCTCATACATAATTCTTGTAGCACGTAACTTTAGTTTGTGAATGTGTTTTGCAAATGGTTTAAGTCTGTGTACCTTATTTCTTGTGGTGTGATTCTAAAAGTTGGCAAATGTGTTTTGCAACTTCTTGAGAATCTCGCCTTTAACCTTTGTTTGCATCGCGCATCAATTGGCAAATGTATTTTACAAATTGAGTTGAAGCGGAATGCAAAAATCAGCTTTTGTCTCCTGGTCCGGACTAACCGCAGGTATTTGGGCGGTCCGACCAGCCCTTGAAAGGTTAACCGGGCTGTGTGCTGATTCCTTGTTTTGGCGGTCTAACCGCCATTGGTTGACCGGTCTGATCGGGGGTGCCGGACTGACCGCCATGTGTTGGCCGGTCTGACTGAACCTCTGGGTCAAGTGTCCAGGTTAGGTTTTTCCAGAGAATGCATTTTTCTGGATTTTGGGTCGCGGTCTGACCAACATGTGTTGGTCGGACTGACCGGACCTCCGGGTCAGTGACCCAGTCAGCTTTTTCCAGAGAATGTGTTTTTCTGGAAATGCTCGTTGTTCTGCTGTGCGGTCTGACCACCATGTGTTGGTCGGTCTGATCGGGTTGGTATGGACTGACCGGCCATTGGTTGGCAGTTAGTCCGGACATGGTCCAACAACTAGTTTTATAGCTGTTGGAGCATTGCCGGTATGACCGGCCAGTGGTTGGTAGTTAGACCAGGCTTCGCTGATTTTTAGCAGAATCTCTTCCCAACGGGTAGTTTTTATGTGTGGGATATAAATACCCACCTTGGCCGGTTGTGGGAGAGGTTGCTGGTGCCATATACATTCCCTTTAGCAAAGAGCAAGCCCTCTCATCGCTTATGTGCATGTGTTGCACTTAGTGAGCTTAGAGAGCAAACGCTAAGTGCATGTGTTGCCTTAGGCAGTGGATTGTGTATCCATTGAGCTTAGACACTTGATCCGTTTAAGTGAGCGTCTTCGACTTGTTACTCTTTCTGTTTGCTGACACCTAAACGGCTTGGAGGAGTTGCACCGGTGATCTTCTACAAGAAGGTTTTGAGAAGGCCCAAGCGGTTGTGAGTGGTTTGGTGCTCGCCATCTCCGGAGTGAAGGAAGAGCAACCCCGAGTGGATCGAGGTGTTGGTTCATGTTGTGATAACCGGTCCAAGTGGCTGGACTTACCTCGGAGGTGTTGGCTCAATTGTTGAGCCGGTCCAATTTGGTTGGGCTTACCTCAACGTGGATTAAGGGAGACCGGCAAGTCTCCGAACACCACGGTAAAACATTGTTGAGTCATTGTGGTTTGCCTTCTTGTGCTTTACTTTATTGCAATTTACATTCCTATAATTAAATTACTCAAATGTCTTTGTATGATTGCTACCATTTCCAATAGTTTTATGTTGTTGGTGCACTTAAGAATGACTAGTTGATTTAGGCTTTAATTGTGCAAAAATGTATTGTTGTTATCTTCCGTATTAGAAATCGGTTTTAGCCAAGGAAGTTTTTAAAACCGCCTATTCACCCGCCTCTAGTTGCCCCCCTCGATCTTACAACTGTGAACTCATACAGGCTATACCGAGTGGTAAAATCCGTTTTAGGGATATCCTCAGCCCTGACCTTAAGTTGGTGGTATCCCGACCTTAGGTCTATCTTGGAGAACATTGCTGCTCCTGAAAGCTGATCAAATAGATCATCAATATTGGGCAAGGGATACTTGTTCTTGATGGTCACATCATTGAGGGCTCAATAGTCTACACACAATCTGGCGATGCCATCTTTCTTCTTCACAAAAAGAACAGGCGAACCCTAGGGAGATGAGTTAGGTCTAATAAATCCTTTTTCTTGTAGATCCTCAATCTGAGTCTTTAGCTCTTCGAGCTCATCGACGGCCATTCTATATGGTCTCTTGGCAATCGGGACGGTCCCTAGTTTTAAGCTAATCATGAATTCTACATCTCTGTCTGGTGGCATACCAGTAATTCTTCTGGAAAGATTTTTGAATAATCTTGAACTACGGGCGTCATTTCCAGAGACAATTCTTCAATGTGGTTGATTGCACGATCCATGGAAGAGGAACGGTCCACATTAACCTTTATTGTGTTTCCAAGGTCTTTGGTGAGAATCACCTTTCTGTTGGCACAGTCTATCATTCTTTGGTGTCTGGCCAACCAATCTATCCCTAGAATGATATCGAGAGTTTGGGGATTGAAGCACTAAGAGGTTTGCTAGGAATCCAGAATTTTCCATAGCGATCTCTACTCTGGGACTTACTAAGGTAGTAATTAAGAATCCCCTAGGTGAACTAAGTACCACGAGTTTCTTCAAATCAAATGTCGACAGTTTAAGCCTTTCAACAAACTTCCTTGAAAAAAGAGAGTGTGAAGCTCCAGAATCAAACAAAATTTGCATTGGTATTGATTTAACAGATAACGTATCCATTAGCACTCCTGTAGCTTCCTGAGCTTCTTCAGCTGTGACATGGTTCACACGTCCACGGTTTGGTGTTGAGGTAGACCTGGATGTTTGCGGAGTCGGCTGACTCTTGCTTGGAGTTGATGTCTGGCCTTGAGTTGGTGTAGCTCTCGAGTTGAACTTCGTGGGAGTGGCTCAGCGTTGTGGGCACCTGTCAGCAAAGTGTACTTTTTCTCTATATCAAAAGCAATGAAGATGTGCTATCGTGTTGATTACTGCAGGCTGCCTGGCGGGACGGGAGTGCGGGACACTTTCCCACTGGGACGCAGATCTGAGACTGGAGCTAAAGCTGGAGCTCTTAGTAGTGAGACTGTAACTGGCCTGAAGGATGAGCTACCATGAAATGCTGACTTTTGCGAAAAGCCGTCATGTGGTCTCTAAAATGCCATCTTTCTTTTGCGGCTGGCTTCCACCGTTCGCTTCTCGTTTTCCAGTACGAGGGCTTTATTGACCAAGCGATGAAAGCTGGGGAAATATTGGTTAATTAGCTGCATTCTCACGTCCTTATCACAATTGGGGCATTTTACATAGCATTGGTCTGCCTGGTGTCCTTTTTCTCCACAACGTGTGTATGCTACTTGGTTCATAGGGCAATCTTCTGATTGGTGGTGTTCCTTACAGCAGGGACAATAGGAGACTGGGCATGTGTAGCAATAGTGCCCAGTTTTCCCACATGTGAAGCACGCTCCTCTTGCATCTTGTCGTATTGGAGGACATAATTGGGCGACATGTCCTAACTTGCCACATCCAAAGCATATAGCATTTGGCGGAGCTTCTAGGTCTGGTAGCAGGGCTTCGGCGGGCACAACTTGCTCTTTGCTGGGGCTCTTGATAAGTTCTTCTTTGCTGAGGCTGAGGTTGGTGGCGATGGCATCACTTGCTGGTTCTTCAAGATTCTGTTGGGGACATCTGTTCATATAGTGTCCTATCTTGCTACAACGAAAGCATTTGTTTTTCTTGTCTTGCTTCCTCTGGGGGCATCTATTAGCGTAGTGTCCGGTATTTCCGCAATGGAAGTAAGTGTTAGCCCTTTGGGGTCTTCCTGGTGTAGTAGCATGGTTGTCTTCAATGTGATAGCTTCACCTGGATGATCCTATGAGTTGATGGGTGGTAAGGTCCACTTTGTTGTCCTCTGCACTTCGTGCAAGACGAAGCTTCTTCTTCGAGTCATGGAGCCAATCCTCAACTTCCAAGGGTTCACTTGCGGATGAGAAGGTTAAAGGTTTGGTCCGGAGAAAATCCGTCAACTCGAAGTTGCGACTGGCTGCTCGAGCCTGCTAACTAGCCAGCAAAGCTTAGGGAATCTGAGTTTGTTGGGCCATGGTCGGGTGCATTGGTAGCGGTGGAGATAGATCTTGACCATAGCCATGGCGTCTTCCTCGGCCTGCTGTACTGGCACCACATCTCTGGGTGGTGGCTCTCTTGGGTGCCATTTGAGAGAACAACATAGATTAAGAACTAAAGGATATAGGAGGGTTCACTAGCCCTTTAGAGCACACAGAAGAAGTCAACAAAACGAGGAAACTATCAAGTACAATTACAAAGCCTAGAATGGCTGCATTATATTAAGGGGTTAGGTGTTTACATGACTCCTAGAAACATAGCATATAGGCCATGCTAAGCCATGACACAGGTTACAAACAACATCTACAAAAGAAAGAAAAAGGAGTGCTTGCAACCAAAAGACTGCCTAGCAAGCACTGCTAGCTATCCTAACTAAGACTAAATACTTCTCCATCGGGTGCTAACCACCACAAGGGCAGTTACCGGGAAGCGGGAATGGGAATGGTTGGTATTCGACGAGCGTGAATAGGAACGACTACGGCTGAGACTACGTCCATGACTGAACTCTCCCAGGACGATGATGGGCGGTGGTCGGCACACTTTCTTGCGTGCCGTGAGCCTGGTGCGGGGTCCTCCGAGTCGAAGCGGTCGAGTTGGCGTTGGGTTGGTGGGGGACGGCGGCAGTGCGGGGAGCGACTAGGGTGCGAATGATCGCTCGATCGGCTAGCTCTGCAGTGGTGGCATCCTACCTACCTTGCCAGCAGTGCGGCATCTGGCCAACCGATCGTAGGCACGGAGGGTGTTGGAGTGGCCGTAGCTAGAAGTGAGTAGCATCCGAAGCTGACCAATCTCGTTCACGGCGTCGGTGAGGGAAGTTGCCATTGCCTGTGTAAGCTGTACCTGGTGGGTCGGTGGGGGTCGTCGTCTCTGATATCAAAGATCTTCGGGTAGTGATTCTCTCCTGGAGAGACAGGTAGAAACAAAAGGGTGATCTCAAAAGGAGATCCTCGTGCATCTAGCACAAGCGGGTGGAGGTGAAGCGTGCTGCGTCCTAAACTGCTTCATAATAGTGGCTCCTGGGAAGTTCGGCTTTGAAGGTGTGGGACATGAATTATCCAACCCTCGCATAGAGGTACACCTCCATCGTCCATGACTCACGGTCCAGGATCTGAGTCTTCCGGCCTTTGAAGATAGGCTGGCGACGGTAACCTAGGTATTGCATGAGCTGGTGGAGAATATCCACGAACTCTCCGAAGTCCTCTCCGTGGGTGAGGAAATCCCACAGGGCATTGGCAGAAGAGCTGGCCATCTACAATTTTGAAAACAAGAGTGAGTCAGTAACAAGGTACAAACTCAAGTGAAGTGTAGATAAGTAAAGAGCTAAGAGTGCTGAGTAAGAGCAGTAGGTACGTTATATTTGGGAGAAGCTTTTCTTTAGTTTTTGAAAATAAGACTCAAGTCCTTAGGCTCGACCAATCTAACTAAGGCTCCTACAGTCGTATGCTCTAATACTAGCTCTGTCGGACCCGGATTTCACAATCCAGAATCCTCTGTAAAAACACTCTACTATTCCCTGGATCAGTAGATAGTGCTCACAGGTACATTACTGAATCATTTCATATATGACGTAAACCAAACCATTCATTAATTCATAACATCAGAGTTTACATAGACCACATCGGGTCAGGTTTACAATAGGGCCAAACAAGGCCAAATAATTACATTACATAAACTACGGAAGCAACCGCGAAAACAAAAAGGGTAGACCACATCTCGCCACAGGCTCGCAACTGGGGAAACCAATGTATGACCGATACTATCCAAGGGCTTGGATAATATTGGTAGTACACGAGTACCAACTGATTCAGCTAGACTGAGGCGAGACTTAGACTACTAGAAACTAGACTACTCTTCATTAGTTTCCTGGCCATCAACGTCTGGATCCTCGTAGTACGTATAATGTCCTTGATCCATAGCTTCTGAAGGTTTGAGGAAAGAGCGAGGATGAGCACAACAACCGTGCTCGCAAGCCAATACACAATGCAATATTTATATATGCAAGGCTTTATCAAGGATGGCTCGGGTTCTTTTATTTGCTAAAGCAACATTTTCAATTATTGTAGATAGAAATTCTTATCACTTAGCGATTTGACCAAATCACATTTTATTAAAAAGATTAATTGTGTAATATTTAGAACAGCAGATGTTACCTCCACCTTATGCTTATTTTTTTTATTGGGGTTACATCCACCTATTAACAACACTGGGTACGATCACCCAGGAAAAATACAAATTCAGGGTTACATCAACCTGACAAGTTTTTCATCCCACCCACAACGTTTTATAAATAGAACTAACTCGAGTAAGTTTCCATGTCTGCCCTTGACGTGGGCACGACTGTTCTAACGGTTCATACTCTGCAGAGACTGTACACTTTACCCATAAGAGATAATCGTCTTGATATATACACATGTTTCCTTAGACATATGAATCTAGGGGAGACTATCACAAGGTCTTTGCAATGCATCCTCCAGTATTTGTTACACCCGCTAAGGTTTCACCTGAGAAGGGTTATGCCCACACACCTGCGTCAACCATTACCCAGACCCCCTCTTGCGCCACATGGTGGTGTCTGACAACACCCATCCCGTGTCCACGACGTCGACGACGCGAATCGTGGGTCCCTCCAATGGTGCAACGCGCACTGGTGGATATAAATTAGTTAGCCAGGTCGACACTATTATAGACTTGTGGTTGCACTGTTTTACATTGGGAGGTCATCACAAGATTAAGTCTTTAAAGTCATCTGGGCAGTTCATACCACATTTCACCATTTGTTGTGCTACGTCAGCACCCACCACCATACCGTCCGCCTAGAAGTGGTAACAACAATTATTAGGGTTTTTTGGAGAAACATAAAATATATCACTCAACCATTCCAGTCATTTACCCGCAATGACTGCCCAAAACAATCCATGATTTTAAGGAAGATGATTGGAGTAAATAAATACCCCGGTGCTTAAGCAAGTCTAGCATGTCGCTTAAGTATGACCTACAGCTAGTATAGTTACCACATAATTACTAGGGTGACAAGGATTAAGTATTTCAATTGTCAAGGATGGCATAATATTATTTAATTATCAAGTTGGTATTTAACTACCTTAAGACCATTTGACATACATCTGCATATCGACGTACATCTGCATATCGAATTTAAAGCATGCAGTTTGATATTTTAAAATAATATAATTTGCATAAAATGTATGTTCGATATGATCAAAGTATTGACTCGCCTGGGTCTAAGACAAGAGGGTCTTGGTATTCTTGGGCTTGATCAAACAGAGGTTCTTCCACATTCTCGAACTCTATTCGGCTCATGCACGATGGTATCATGAGTTCGAACAAGCGAGCAAGGCCATGGAGGCTCATGCAGCTCACAGCTACTTGTTGGCGAGGCGTGGCGATGCGAGCCGCGAGCCTCCATGGCCTTGCTCGAGCGATGGCGTGGCGATGGCGCACCAGCGTGGTGGCCTGATGGAGAAGCGGCGGTGGCGCCACGGCCCATCTGTGGCGCCGCCGGCGTGGTAACCTGAGGAGGAGGATGGCGCGTGCATGGGCTGCGCCCAAGGTGGGGGAAGCCAGAGGGGGGTCGTGTCGACTTGGGGGCAGCCGTTGTGGCGGGGCAGCGGCGATGGCACTCCTCGGCGACGGGGAAGAAAAGGGGAGGTGGAGGAAGAGTGGAGGGCCAAGGGGGGCACGCGGTGACATGGCAGGCCAGGGGGAGAGGCTCACTAGAGGGTGGCTTGACGATGAGGCACACCGGTGGAGATGGGGCTTCGGCTTGCTCGGTGGAGAAGAAAGAGAATGGTGGGGGAGGAGCCTGGGCAAGGGGCCGACTTTATAGCCAAGGGAGAAGAGGTGCTGGGGGAGGAAGCTCTAGGGGGAGGTGGGAGCGTTGCCATGTGGGCACGCGGCGAGGAGGCAGTGTGGGCGCGCTCAGGTGCGGATGGGAGCGCGCTCCATCGTGCGTGCATTGCGGAGGTAGGAGGAGGCAGGGGCTGCTTGGGCCGGGTGGGCCGGAGAAGAGGGTCGGGGAAAATGGGCTCGGCCCAGAAGATTGGAATTTGAACTCTTTTGATTTTGAGCTTTAGATTTGAAGATGAACTTTGACTCGCAAATTTGAAATCAAATGGAGTTTTGAACTTTTGTCAAAACCAAAAAATAGGGTGTTACATTAACTAAAGCACCCAACTTGTGGTAAAAATACAAATCAAATCAGATTGACCGCAGAAAAAACATTCTCCCTGTCCTTTACTTTGGCCTTAGTTCACGGCTAGTGAACTAAAGCACCCAACTTGTGGTAAAAATACAAATCAAATCACACTGACTGCAAAAAAAACATTCTAATAAAATCTTATATAAATGTGTCGGACCCGGGATCGCATGACCCAGAACCCTTCTGTGTATTACTGTACTAGTCCCATGATCGGTGGCTAGTGCATACAGTCAACATCGTTGCATAACATCCATATACAAATTAAAATAAAAGAGTACTTAAATAATATTAAGCAGTCTAACAAACTAGGCCATAAGGGCCGAATACATTAAAAAAATATGCAACGGAAGATAAAATATAGTTCCCACATGGTTTGCCATAGCCAAACAGGCAACCGACTGGGGTTTGCGACCTAGTATTCAACCTCTTTCGTCTCCAAATCTGGCGGCATAAAAGTAACCCATTGTCGGATCTTCTTCTTCAACTAGTAAATTTTCAACTAGAAATGTGAGTACTTTCGTACTCCGCAAGACTTTTGCAAATGGTATTAACTACATGCATGACTAATCAAAGGAAGGTTATATTGTCTAGTTGCATAAGGCCAATTTCCATTTTTGAAAAGGAATAACATTAATTTTCAAACCATAATTGTAAAAGCATGAATTTAAACAAAAAAGAAGTACATAACAAGTTATGGCAATCAACATACTTTCAAAAGGCACTAACCTAGCACCTACACTACTATGGTAGCGCAGGTCCATTAGTGCACCATATACGATTTATCCCAAAGAGTCCAAAACCATTTTCTTAAAATAGTTTCTAAAATCAAATCTAACCAAGTGTGTCCTTTCCTTGCAACGCCCATGATTGAGGGCATGACTATTCGAATAGGTTTGATATATCACTCTACAGAGGACGTACAGCTTTACGCACATGGCGTGCCTATCTTATACTATTCGTCTGACACGCACCATGATAGGGTGCGACCAAGATGTTTATTAAGATGTTTACAACAAGGCTTTTTTTTACTTAAAATAGTAAGGGAGGCCCTACTGTGTATATTTGATATGAAACAAGAAGTTATGTATAGATAAAAAAAGGAAGAGAAACAAGAAGAAAAAACTGTAAAAGTCCCCACCGAGGACTAAATCAACCTAAAGAGTCTAGCCAGACAAAGATTGGTCGCTTCAAAACTTCCTTCACTCTATGCACATGTAGAGTGACTTCTTGCTTAAAAAGTGATTTCCAATTCTGAACCGATGGAGCCCGCCTACCAAAAACCATGCCATTTCTTTGTTTCCAAATATGCTAGGCCCCAATGATAAAGATTTCCATGAAGAATTGCTGGCTAAAACTCAACTTGGCCATTTGAATCATCTGTGACATACAACACTACAAGATGAACACCCCTTTAACAACACATATATGCGTTGGTAAAAAACCAAATAAGTGTTGGTACGGTCTATACCAACGCATTTACTATGCGTTACCATTGAGGCCGTTGCAAAAGTCTATTACAACAGATAAACAAGCGCTGGTAATATGTATGAAAAGGCATTGCGAAGTAACAACGGATATAGTCAGGTTGTAACTATGCATGGATGACTTTTACTATTTTGACAATGGATATAATTATATTGTCACAACGCATAGAAGCATTGGTACTTGCCATATATATGACTTTTGCTATTTTGGCAATAGATATAATTACGTTGCTGCAACGATTATAAGTGTGTAGAAGTCAAAGTAAAAAAATCATTATCAGTCATAGCATGGTTAAAAAGAACACTCATATATTAAAAATAAATTGTTGCATTACATAGAGAACCATCAACATAAGACATGATATAAATATTTTAGTTGAACATCATTTCCTAACAGAATGGAATCTAAACGTAATGAAGATCATTTATCTGTGTCACCATTCTCCACCTTGCATTCAACATGTCATCCATAGCGTCATCCATTTATCTTATCAACCTACAATAAAAAATTGGAATCCATTAATGCACCATTAGGAAGAAACAAAATCACAATATTAAAGTAACAAAACTAAAAGGAGCAGCGTATTATATTATTTTGATGCTCAACCATGTTCATGAGTTCCAAGCAGTAGAGAAGTGAACTAACCTTGTATGCATCAGAATTTTTCTTTCCATGTTACACATTGTCATTTTAGACCAAAGTTATTTTTTGTTTTATAATGAAAGACATGTCAGAAGATTGGCACAACCAATAGTAAACATCGATAATTGCAAACAGTACCAACATAATGTATTCTTACTCAACCACAGTGAGTTCCGAACATTATATAAATGAGCAAACCTTGTCTGAAGAGGAGCGTTTGCTTGGTGGCTGCAAATTGTTATCCTAGAAATCATTTTGCTTGCTTTGCAGTGAAAGAGAAGAAATAAATACTCTCTTAAACCTTAATTCGAAAATAATACTTTAAGATAGTACTACATAACTCCCAGACCGAAGAATCCGGCTGAAAAATGACACCATATAAGTAAAACTTATATACTTTAACATCAGATGATTTGACAAAAGATATACCGCAATAATTTTACAATGTGTAATACATGTCACAACATGGATGTGCAATGCTTACCTAGCAGAGATTGACATTACCTTGGCATCACGACTATCTCTTTCTGTTCATGTAAATTGTTTGTCACTGTAAAAGAGAGTGCAAATTAGCAAACGAGAGTGATACATGCATTTGAACTGCTGTTCTTGGAGGCTAATATGGTAATATGGCAACACACCCTCCAATCAGCTGGGTAGAGATATGAATATCCATCTTTCACATCAACAGAAGAATTGTATTTCTTGGTACTTCTGGAATCTAGGAAGAACTACAATTAGTATCAGATCAAAGAATCATAATAAGGCTACTTGAGAACTTGATCCACAAATCAACACTACTAGAGAAAACCTCATCACAGACGGTTCGGAACCGTCATCACAGACGGTTTTTCGAACCGTCTGTAATTGTGCGTCTGTGATGACATCTGTCATCACAGACGGTTTTCCAACCGTCTGTGATAGTAGTTATCACAGACGGTTCTACTTCCGAACCGTCTGTGATAGTATATTTTCACAGACGATTCGTTAAGAACCGTCTGTGATAGTTTTCACGCAGCGGTTACAACAAAAATCGCTCAGTGATAGTAATTATCACAGGCGGTTCTTGTTCGAACCGCTGTGATAGTTTTTTCATGCAAAAAATACTAAATGTATAGAACACTATCACAGAAGCTCATCTACGGTGTCTTAGACTGAATCATGGATTCATGGATACACTCATATACAACAGATCAAGCTCATATACCCAAGCCACTCATAAACATACACTCATACACTCATATACAATAGAAGCTCATATAGCCAAGCCTCCCAAACATGGATTCATGGATACACATACACTCATACACAACAGAAGCTCGGTGTCAGAGGACTGGAGGAGGTCGGCGTCAACGTCGGACGAGGACTGGAGGAGGTCGGCGTTGGAGGAGGACTAGAGGAGGTTGGCATCAGCGTGAGTGTCGGCATCGACGTCGACTCTCAGCTGTTGGGGAGGAGTAGCAGGAGGCCGGGAGCTGCGGGACTGCGGGAGCGAGCAAGGGAGGACCGGAGGAGCAGCGACCAGCCGGAGCTCGGAGGAGGACTACGGGAGCAAGGGAGGGCCGAGCCCAGAGGAGGAGGACTGTCGGAGGTTGGGGACTACGAGAGGAGGAGGACTAGAGGAGGTTGGGGACTGCGGGAGGAGGAGGACCGGCTATAATATATAAGGACTCCTGGTACTCCCGCGCACGCGTTCAAAATTTTCGAACTCCCACGTTGTGAATCACATATCACAGACGGCTCGTATCGCCAACCGTCTGTGATGAGGTACTTATCACAGACGGTTTGTGATACTAACCGTCTGTAATAGTATCATAGACGGTTCGTGATACGAACCGTCTGTGACGAGGTACTTATCACAAACAGTTTGTAATACTATCACAGATGGTTCGTGAAACGAACCGTCTGTGATAATTAGTATCACATACGGTTCATAATACGAACCGTCTGTGAAGGACAACACAGACGGTTCCAAAGGAACCGTCTGTGATGAGCCGTCTAGTATGACATGTTTTGTAGTGGTGCAACCTTATGTGGGATCTTTAAGCCACAATTTCTCAAAACAATGAGGCTTGATAAACCGAAATTGCATCTCATAATCAGATGAAATTATGATGCATGGATTATCAGTAATGATGCAATAAGCTTAATTCTTCATCTGACCCTATGCAGGAACATTAATTTCCCTAACCACATTTTGATTTAAAGCAGAAAACAGCAAGAACCAAGCAAGAACTGATAATCTGAAGATGCATCGGATAACATTAATCCTCAGTTCAATAATGAAATTAAAAACAGTATCTACTGATTCACCCGAGAACTAGCAAGAATTCAAGATGATGAACAATCTGACGATGCTAAAGCTTAAACCATATCTTGATTATGCCAGAAACAGCCAGAATTAACCATATTAACTCATAAATGAGATTAACTTAAGATGCGTCTCAAGATACATGAACAATATGTAGATAAAAAAAACTAAACCGCAAATTGAAACTTTATGCCACAAGCTTAATCCACAAAAAAAAATCTTGATGCCTGTGCAGTGGTGAAAAGAGGCGGGCGGTTGCGAGCTTTGCCAACGGCTACAGCCGGATGGTGCATGGCGCAGATGAGAAGGCACCAGAATTTGGAGGGCGGCGGCGGCTTGCTTCAGCTAGCAGGAGCCGGAGGGAGCTCGGCCGCACCAGGAGGCGACAAAATCCAGAAGGGCTCTTAGCACATGCGGAGGCGACGAGGGCCCGAAGGTGCTCGACGACGTGGAGGTAGCTGTGCACATGGCGGCGAAATCCGGATGGTTCTTGCGCATGCGGGGCGACAGTGCACGCGGAGGCGGCGCGATTCTGAGGGCGCGCGGTCAGACCTGGGCTACGATGGGCAGATGGGAACCGAGCACAGCAAGGAGGGGAGGGGGAGCAGGAAGGTTAGAGAGGGGAGGGGAGGGCGACGGTGGCGGGCGAGGGGCGTGCGTGGAGGCGGGCGGCGGTTTGGCGTGGCCGGCGTGTGCGGCAGTTTGGCAAAGGGGATCCATTTTTAGAGGAAGAGGAAGGAATGAGATGGGGGGATGGGGAGCGTTATCGGACTCAAGATAAGAAGCTTAGATGTGGGCAGTTTTTTCCTTGGACATGGGAGATGGTGGGCTGGCCCAACGAGTTTCGTGTGCAATGTATTTACAATTAGTGTCCTACAACACTTATACTTTCCGTTGCGAGATTTACGTTGCTATAGGCATATTTTTGTTGTAGTGCAACAAGGCTTTTACAATATCTCACCCTAACATTAACCCGCCTGGTGATTCGTCAAGGCTTGTATGCCATTTACCATCGCAACGAGGCATTCACCATTGTGTCGGACAATATTACATTCTAGTTGCAAGTGTTCCCTCGGACATGGACGCATGTTACCATCGTTTGCACACCAAAACAAACCTACATCTACAATTTTTGGGTATAAGCTTAGTAAATTATTCAGCTATATCCTCCCCATAAGGACATGTGGTGGTACGATATGTGCTTGGATCAACAACACTTGAGTTCGGTCCTTAAGCAGCCGAGCGAGACTAACACCAACCACAAATCCACCCTAACTTGCCACTCGCCCAAGTCAAAATCAATTTGTTTCGATTGTTCCAACATAGATTTTTTTTTTCACATGTTTTTCTAAGTCCAAAATGTCTCACATAAGATTTTCCAAAATGTCCCATCCCTATTCTAGTGTTTTCCGCGGATTTTCTACTAAACAGGCTAAGCATTTATTGCCTAAATAAGACTATGTCCCACCAAATAATTATAGTAAATAGGTAATTAATCCTACGGTGACAATGGCAAGGATTTTCAATAACAAGGGGGTTCCATTTCAATATTTGGCAACATCTAAGTCCTAAGCGCAAATACAACAATTTTATTTAGATTAAGCATTCAACAAATAATTGATAATAAAAACAACATATCATTTGAAAACTAGGATCAATATGATCAAAGGGGGTGCTTGCCTTGCTCATCGAGTGCTTGATCTTGTTCTGGCTCAGCATCGATGGTACCTGACGTACCTTTTTATATACGGGAGAAAGTCAAATAACACAAACAAATCCCAAATAAACTCAAACAAGGCTCAAAATTCAAAATTGTGGTACTGGAGGAAAGCTCTTAATTTTAGAGAAAAAAAATAAACAAGATTAAAGTCAATCGGAGTTTGTACGAGGGAGATCGGATCATCAGAAGTTTTGCCGGGAGGGAAAAATCAAAATAATTGAGAGAGAAAACACTGTATGGCTAGGGTTTTATTTGATTTCTATTTTTATTTATAAAGAAAATTCTCGGGGAGAAACTTGTGTGGCTTACATACGGGGTCCACAGGTCAAAATTTTATTAATTTTAATTTCGGTTGACAAGTGGGGCCATGATGTTAGTGACACAGACTTTAAAATTGGTTTAAATTAGATTTTTAGTTAACTTGATGATTTGGGTCTACATGTCAATGACTAATTAGTTTTAACTACCATCATTAGCGCTAATTAATTAAACAGTACCCCTATGGGCCCGCTGGCCAAGAGAGGGAGTAGGAGCGGCCATGGCCGAGCTCACCAAGGGCGCCCAGGGGGGAGGGGTGGGTAGAGGAGCATGAGCAACTGACAACATGGGACAGTGAGGGTGTGGTGAAGCTAATGGTGGTGGCAACGGCCACAATAGTGGATGAAGGCGGTGACGCGACAGCGTTGAGCGGCGGAGGAGCTTCGGGTTGCGATGGACTTGGTGTGGGAGTGTCTGGGAGCATAAACTGAGCGCACAGAGAGCTAGCTAGTGTTGCTTCGATGCTTATAGGAGTGGGCACGGTGACCTATGGTCGTCGGAGTCAAGCCAACGATGGAGAAACACGACGGCGATGGCACGAACCAAGGCGGGGAGCAAAATAAAACTAGCGTGAAAGGATCCTAGGATTGCAAGGAGCTCACTAGTGAGGTTAATGTCGTCGAAGGGGCACGGTGGTGGCTGGGCGATGAGCGGCGACGGCGGCAAGGGCTCATAGCGGCATAGCTCCTCGATGGTGGAAGGCTGGAACAAAACCTCATATCAGCCTCACGGGAGCACAGAGATGGTTAACATGCGGCCGCAACCGCCGACGTCGAAGACGGCGCGAGCATGGCAAAGCGCTATAGGGAAGATGAAATTGAGTTGAGATTTGTGGTCCTTGAGCAAGGTAGCGCAAAATGACGCGGTTTGCGAGGAGAGAACTCACCGGACAAAACAGAAACGTGGGCGGCTTGTGACGGAGCTCCATGGAGCGCACGTGCTAGAGCCGAGGACGACGACCACGTTTTGACCAACAGAGAGGGACTCCGAGGGTGTAGCCATGGGGAGGAAGGACGAAGTGGAGTGAGGAATAAGGCATGCTCGATGTGGGCTATTTGTAGCCGAAGCGGAGGGGCACAGCTACCGTGAGAAGCGGGTGTGGATAGGGGTATACTGACAAATGGGAAAAAGAGGCAATGCGGGATTGGAGAGAGTAAGAAGGTGGGGTAAGGCACGTAGTCGAGGAAGGGAAAGAAGAGAGTGGTGTTGTTGTTGCAGAGAAGAGGGGCATGGCCCTAGCGGGCTTGTGTGAGGGGAAGAGGGGAGAAAGAGAGGGAAAAGGAAAAGAGGAGGGAGGCGTGCTAGATGATAGGGAAAAGAATAGCATGTCGCGTTGGGGAAAAGATGAGCACGAGCTCGCTACAAGGACGGTCATGGCGTTGGGCAAGGCGACACGAAGAAGACGACAACAACTGACAAGTGGGTAGCAGCGTCAATGACAACGAGCAGGGGAGAGACAAGAGAGAATGATAGGTGGGTCCAGTGACCCACATGTTGGGTTAAATGGAGACATAACCCTTGGAAATACGCATTCGCTTCAAGGAGACGCATTTCTAAAGGCGGCTTCAGCGAGGACGGTGTTGGGCCGGTATTTGGGCTAAAAGTGAAGGTGGGTCGGACCGTGGCTACTGTTTTCGTCCTAGAGGGCTCTAGGAAATTTAAATTATATTTTTATATTAGAAATTTCCATAAATAGTTTTTGAGCTCTTTGAAATAGTAAATGAACTCCAAAATTCCAAGAAAATTCACAGAGGTACTTTAGAATATTCCAAATTCAAATAAAACATTTTCAGACTTTCAAATTGTTTTAATAAATCTATGAATATTTTTAGGCTCGGAATAATAGGGAAAATCATTTTTTAATTCTGGAAATATACTAAAATAAATGTTTTTAGCTAGAGAATAAAATCTGAGGCTGTTAAAAAAATGCTACGGTGTGTATAAAGAAACACATACACAATGAAGACATACTATAAACTCCTAGCACGTACAGGTTTGTTAATTGTCAACACATACCCCAAACAGGCCAGTGCACGCGCGTATCACACCTGTCAGGAACTCATCGGTGAGATTTCATGTGTGGTGTATGCGTTTTATTCATTCATAGGTACGCACACTAGCGCTTGCCGTTGCATATTGTGAATCTGCGACATTAATTGTCTTGTTTTACACTGAAGCAATGAGGAACCCACGTATGTACTTACAAGCGCCGATCGAGTTACAGGTACCGGCCAACGACAGAGAGGCACCGCGCATGGGTATATACGCCTGCCCCCCTACCTAGCTAGCTACGGTACAAGATGATCGGTCGCAAAGCTACAAAAAGGCCAGCGCGAGCGAGGAATGGAAAGGTGACGGAGGCATCAGGCCGCGCCCGTCGTTATCGCGTGGGCGACCGATCCGCGCGCGCTCGGGCGGAAGTGTAAAGTGTAAAGTGTAAACTGCACCGGCCGCAGCGCGCAGAGAGAGAGAGAGAGACGGACGGACGGACGGAGTGTGACCGTGCGAAGTGTGGAGTGCGGACGGGCGGAGGGGGAAGCGAATCTTAGGACGGGCGCTGCTGGAATCTAACAAAAGAAGGTGGCCTTGGACTGGCTGGCCGGCCGGCCGGCCAGCTAGTGGCCTGCCTGCGCGTACGTACGTACGGGGCCCCCACGATCTTTACCTTTCCCCCTTTTCTCCCGCGAAATTATTACGCCGACCCACCCAAGCTCGCTCGCCCCGGCCCATCCGTCGACAGCGTCGCTGTCTACCGCCAGACCAGCACTACTACACTCGTCTATAATCTTTCCATGATCCACTGGCCAATCGATCGAGATCCAAACTAATCCTCCTACTATATATATATCCGTGGATTACAACAAGGGGAAGCACGGTAACGCACCTATCTTTGAAAATAAATTCTATAGAGGAGGACGTCGATCTGACGGCTGTGAGGGAGAGGCCTCACGGGTCCTCCCTTATAGAATTTGTTTCCCCTATCTTTGGTCTCGCGTAGCTGGTCTGTTTAAATGTAGCACCTCTGCGTCTACCCTTTATGGAAAAACATAAGTGTGTTGCTATGCGTGTGTAGGATTGTCCCATCATGTGGATTAGACTTTGAGCGAATTTAGGACCAGCTAGGGTGGTACAAGTAACTACCCGTTTTACTGGCTATGTGTAAGTATTTATCACACAAACTCACATGTGGACTGTTGGATGAGATTTGTGTATATAAAGATGTAACTATATCTGAGGTGGTGGGATACCCTCGTATATGAATTTTCAATCCACAAGGGGTTAGTTGCAAAATGCTCAAGTCTAATCAAATCTTGTCCATTCAAACACCATCTAAAGTTCCATACATGATAGCACCTCGATATAAGTTTGCATGCATGATGGCACCTCGATATAAGTTTGCACTGTATAATTTATCGGAGTCTTTTCTAATTAATTGGGTTACAAGTTTTTTAATTACGAAGGATGGAGGGCGTGATGGGAACGTCCTTGATATATAGAAGTGCGTGGAGCCGTGGAGTACCACCAGCTCGACACATCAGAAAGTTTTCGCTTTCTTACATGTGGGTCAACATGGGCCATAAGCTGAGCGAATTTTCAATCCAGTTCTGAACAAATCATGATACCGGCGGTCCTTTTGCAGCCTTTGTAATAGTCAGGAACGCATGCTTTTGGTTTTATCCAAGAAGAAAAAAGGGTAAGCCTTTTCTGAAGTCCAGCGGATTAGATTTGTCTTCTTTTGGGTAATATATGTGACATGTTGTACTACAAGAAAACTTAATTATGTACTATACTCACCCAGTCACCCTGGCTCGTAATAAGGTCCTTGTGCTTTCACAACCTACGATTGTTGAGCCGTACAATTGTCGCCATAAACATGCAAGTGATAGTTAGCAAGCAACCTGTCCAACTCCTTCAATAATTAAAGGAACCTAGATCAACAGGAATTCAAGCAGAGATTGGATGAGCAAGCCGAGTTTATGAAGATAATAAAGATGATTCTGTTTACATCAGTGAGATCAGATAACTCTGTCTCCAAGCATCAAGCTGATTTGTCTATTTGAACTGAATCGATGCAATACCTCTATAGATACTTTGTCATAACATCTCTGCGCTACATGTAGATGGGCATGCACGGCTGATGGCTGCTCTTTATACAAAAGAGCTCAGCAAGCAAAAATGGAGGGAGATAGTTGGACACATTAGGTGTTGATATGTGATCAGGGGTCAAGGTCTGGAGGCGCGGTATGGATTCTTCTTCTTTTTCAAATCTGTTTTCGTTTTCGACTCAAGTCAGTTTTATGCCACCATATATACCTTTTGTAAGCCGCACAAGAAGAGTTGACGACTCAAAAAATTCCTATGCTTTATAAACACTTTTTCTGATATAGTGAAGATCGCCATCATGCCCTGTGGTTTTTTTCTCCGAAAGGGTTTTTCATGTAAAAATCGGTGTCTCCTCCCTGTTCTTGATCTATTTTATTATTTACCTGTCGATTTCTAACATTAGGAGATCAGTTTTCCTAGCGAAAATATCAGCATGTAATACAACGATTAATTCTCCGTTGTTGATCCACGGTGGTCTGTGGATGGCTGGCAAAACTTCTATTCCATTTTCAGTAGGCTGCACTAAGAATATGTAATAAGTCAGATCAGCAGATGGCACTTGATGTTGCATTATATTCAAGCAATAAGAGTGGGCATTACTCTTTTGAGGCTTGATAAAGCTAGGGCTCTATCCCCACTAGCAATCTAGCAGGAGGCCCAGGAGAGCTGGTATATAGCTCCTCCTCGGTGTTGAGTCGAGGTGGAGTGGACAAGCACAAGCTAGGTCTTGGACCAAAAGGAGAGCGAGGAACAAATAGTGGGAGCTCCTTTTTAGGGGGTGGGGGGAAGGTGTGGTGTGAGCATGGAGAGACATGACCCCTCTTTTTCTGCCCCAACAAGCACTTTGCACATGCCTTCTTCTAGGGTATGGGGTTAATACTAGTTTCTTCTTCCTTGTACAGTTGCATGTGCGATTGATGCACATCTATATGTACTTATATCCTACATGCCGGTGGGCAGGTTACAATGTTTTTTCCCCAAATAATTTCACAGCTTGATCAATTAACAAGAGGTCAATCTGGTTATATGTTCTCTCCCGGCCGGCCGGCCGGTCATTTCTTTTTCTTGAAGGTCGTGTTCCATGGAGCGCGCGTGAGAGGAAGACAATCATTCACCTCGATCTGCTTGCTCGCTAGGTTGCTTAGAACGATGTACTGCTGCGCGCGCGCGCCCACATATGTGTGTGTTCTTTAGCCAGTGACAAGCATCGTGCATGTACTTATAGTCCTTCCATATATACCTACGTCTAAACGACGGATTCGAGACATGCAGTGCAAGCAGTGCTTCTTGAGCTCGTCATTGTCTGCATTCTCCAGTGACCATGAGCGCCCTATATATATAAATAGTACTCGATCAGCATGAGATCGATTGGGTTCAGATAATGGAGTACGGAGTAGTATATCTTTGTTACATGATGATACAAATGCGCCCATGCATGCATCACTAGCAGCGTGAAAAAGGCTGCTTTAGGTCGACGAACGAGGCAATTAGCTTGTGTGTTTGAGAAAGCAAACTTTTTGTACGCTCGGTCATGGTCATGACATGGCCCAGTTGAGTGATCGCCTTCAAAAGCTGATGGGAGTGTGTGGTGCATGCATGCATTGCGAGGCCTTTTTGTCAGGCAACTCACTCAAACTGACCTCAGAAAGACCGACAACCATCCCAGGCACGAAAATACATGCAATGCGCGACATTGGCAGCTTGTCCCCGGCACTGCACATTACGCATCCATTCCATCGCCGTGGGGCTAGGCGGCTAGCTAGCTAGCATACCTAGGAAATGCAGCTAGTAACAACCGGTACGTACTTTCAAGCAAGTGTAGTACTTAATCGTAGTGTTATGGTCTAGCTTATTACTAGTAGGATACGCTAGTACTTACATGCATATATCGTCCATCCATTCATCCGCACTGTTCAATGAATCCATTGTGGCACGCGAGAAGGGAGGGAGATCACATCCACATCCCCAAAGGAGAATAGTACATGTGATCGAATCATGCAGGCCAGGAAAGCAAGCATGGAGTGAGGGCACTGTGCAAAAGTAGCACGTACACATTGCCGCGCGGGGGCCCCCGGCCTGCAGAATGATTCCATGCAAAAGCGGCTAACTACTTGCGCCATTGACATGTCGTGCGTGCCCTTTCCTTTTCAAATTTCAATCGAGCATTTCAACTGTTAAGTACACGAAGGACGTCACGTCTGAAGGTGATTTCTCAGGGCTATATGCATGTAGTGTTACCCCCGTGCCGAGCACATAGATGCCACTTATTCGCTCTGAATTCTGATTGAATGAATCCAGGACGACGACGAAGAAGAAGAACTAGCCAGATGATTTCTCAACCGTATGATGAACGACTGGTGATGGCGATGTCAATGTGGCGTCGGAATGGATGGATTCCTTCTCTTTTTTTTTTTTGCCGATTCTCTGGTTTTCGATGGAAATAATGGCACTGACACTGTGAGGCAGTTTGTCGTGCCTTGTTTGAACGTAGTGGGGAATGACCACAAGACATGTCCAACAAGGCAGACACTGACTCTTGCTCACAACGCACGTGCCGGTGCTGCGCATGCAGATCGACACTAGCTCTCAGACAATCTTTTTCATCGATCAGGGAAAAAAATGCAATTCCCTTCCACGATAATTTAGCATGCATATGCATGACGGACGCAACAAATTAGATGGCGTAAACAGGGTAGCTAGGAAAAGTCAAGCGAAGCACGCACCGGCTGGTGGCGCCTGGCGCGTTGTTTGGAGGGATTGAGCCAAAAAACGAAGCCGATCTGCCGCTGATTAGACGAAACCGGAGGGCCGCACGTACGTGAAGCCACGCCGCGTTGTCATTTTTGCTCCATAAAATTAACTTGCGCCTAGCAAAGGACCCCTCCTAATCAGCGCATTCACGTGCTCGCCGGGAAGCCATGCTTCCGCTCGAGCTGCAGCGTTCGACACACGGGCCCATGCGGCTGGCACGCGGTTGAGTCACACGTACGATCGAGCTAGTCGACGACGCACATCCAGTGGCCGAGTACGTTTCTCCGAGTCCATTGCCGACCGTTAGCTTGCTGTCGATCGGGTCATCGTGCAGGCTTTGTACAGATGCTGTGTAACACATATACACCACCATTGACTCGTGCAGCTAGTCGTGCATGGTTAGGGTTTGTTCCTCTATGAGATCGGTCGAGGGAGTTAGCGGAGGCCATGGCATGCACGCATATATGGTCGTTGTCAACTACGTACGGTTGACAAGATTTGATGGACGTACCTCTCGCGAGGTCCCGCCGGCGCATGTGCCGTGCAGGGAGGAGCGAGCCGTAATGATATGCCCGCGAGAGACCGGTTTAACGCCGGCAAGGAAGCGGGCACAGCGCAAAGCGAGCCGTCGCTGCCCCCCGAACTGGCGCCTCGGCTGCGACCACTTGACCCGACGATCCCGGCCGGCAAGCTCGAGCTGGACTGCCCGCGCGCATCCTTCGCGTAGCCACTAGCCAGTACAGTCTGGATGATTTGATTTGAGTTGTTGGCACGCAGGCGAGCAGCTAGCGCAAACACCGCTGCGCAATCAGGCTAGGGCAGATGAGGACTTGAGGAGGATCACATGCATGCATGCTGCTGATCTGATGGAATGCATGCAATGCATGGAGGAGATCTAGGCCCAGCGATGAAGCCTTGAGCCGTACAAAAAAACTTGGGCTGTGTCCACTACTCCACTTCAATAGTGATTAGTGAGTGAGGATTGAAATGCATTGGAGAGAGAGAGAGAGAGGATTAAATGAATGTCTTGAGGAACTTTGTGTAAGGTCGATCGATTCTACGGTTTGAGTCCTGTTCTATGATGATCTGATTTAGATGCGTTTATTTGAGCCCGTTGGAAATAGGACGACGAGTAGTCCATCTATACGAGAATCAATTGTTTTGAGTTCAAAACAGTCGAATTTTAATTCACTTATAACTTCATTATATATAAATTACAATAAATTAAAGTCTTAATAACTCAGATTTTCTTGATCACGCTTGCTCCTACAAGATTAATCTCAGATGACACGAGATGAATCGGGGATGTTTACAGTCGTGTCGAGTGCCGACGCCGGCAGCGATGCGCCGTGTACCCTGTACGCCTGCAGCGAAACAGGTCCCACGGGGCACGCATCCCGGCAGACGAATCGAAGTACTACATTTTTTTTTTTTTTGCGTTCCGCGGAAATTCTGACCCAGCCTTTCACGGCCCAGCCCGCTCGGTGAAACCACCTGAGCGGCTGCTCCCAAATTATCTTGAGGCTTCACAGCCTATATTGTCCCGGCCTGTGCCGCGCAACCTGCTGACCTGACTTAGTTTTGGGCCAAGCCCTCATCTTTGGGCCGAAAACACGGCACTTCACGTGTAAAACGCGCATCAGCCCGGTCTCGGCACGGACCGACTCGGATTCGCGTGTAACAACGCGAGCTCGAGCTCGAACTCGACATCGACGTCGGCGAGTTCGCACCACCCGATCTCCGCGCGGGGCACGAGCGGACGAAGCGGGCCATGGCGGTGAGAGGAGGATTCGTCTTGTCCAGTTGTCGCGCGCTCTAGTAACAGGTCAAGGGCTTGTTTGAAATACAGAATTTTCATATATTGCAAGAATTTAAACAAAAATATCATGTTCCATAATAATAATGGGTACTTGGCTACTACTCTTGCTGCCCATGCCCACAGGGCCACAAGTCGTAAACTCACGCGGACATGGATGTATGGAACCATCGAGTTTTTAGCTAAAATAGCATTTTTAGCGTACGAACTAACAAATTAGACCTCCTTCCCAAAAATACCTTGTTCGTGCCACAGAGTACCGGATTTGCCGTACGGGCGACACATAGGTTCGTCCGCACCCTTGAAGGCCGGATCCCCCTCGTTCACGTCGTTGAATTTTTTTTAAATAGTCTATTTTTTATTAGAAATTACAGATTTATTCTTGCGATCTTTTTTTTACAGGATTATACTTCAGTCGCCTAATGGTTAGGCAACTAGAGCCAGTCGTCCAACCGAACAGCGATTGGAATGTACTAGCCATACCATTAGGCGACTGAATATCTGCCGCCCAACCGTTCGGCGACAGGTGGCTGTCGCCCAACCGCTAGGCGACTAAGGTCCTATCGCCTAACAGTTAGGCGATAGGGGGCTGTGGTTGTTTTTTTATTTTTAATTCTTGTTTAATTGTGTTGTAATGAATAATACATTTTGTAGGTTAATTACATATAGTAAATCTGATTTTATGATGTTATTTATTTTGAAAATAAAAGTGTTGTGACGAGGTTGGTTGGTCTATTTGTTATTTTCGTAGAATATGAAGGATACGAAATTTGTCAAACTCGCAATAACATTTTGTGATCGTCATATATTGTTGTAGTGCTCTAAATTTCTGTAGAATTTTGTGAAGACGATTGAGA